>JAKCOX010000049.1:2682310-3264643 GCA_022605575.1 Laterallus jamaicensis coturniculus | reverse complement strand
TATGGGGTTCCTTCATCCCAGGCTAATCATAGACTGGGATGGGTTGGGAGGGACCCCAAGGGTCCCAGAGCTCCAACCCCCTGCCACAGGCAGGGACACCAACCTCAGGCCTGGAGCTACACAAGGTTGCCCAGGGCCCCATCCAACCTGGCCTTGAACACCCCCAGGGACGGGGCACCCACCCCCTCTCTGGGCAGCCCCTTCCAGCCCCTCACCACTCTCTCTGCACAGAACTTCTCCCTAATATCCAATCTAACCCTTCCCTCCTCCAGCTTCACTCCATCCCCCTTGTCCTGCCAGTCTCTGCCCTTGAACAAGCTGATTCCCCTCCTGTTCCTCTGCTCCCTTCAGGCACTGGCAGGCTGCAATGAGGTCCCCCCACAGCCTTCTCTTCTCCAGGCTGAGCCAGCCCAGCTCCCTCAGCCTCTCTCCAGAGGGGAGCTGCTCCACCCTGGACCTGTTTTAGCCTCTCCTGCTCCAACATGGCTTTCTGGGCACCAGGTACCTGTCTGCTTCCTCCTTCCACCCTGGCTTGGGAAGACAGGCAGCATCAGGGGTGTTAGAGGGGGTAAATTTATCAGGGGGGGTGGGAAACAGGGCTATGCTAAGCCTATCTCTGCCAAGCCTAGCTTTGCCAAGCCTAGCTCAGGAACAGGCACACACAGCCCCTCACAACAAGTGGCTCTCCGAATCCTGAGCCAGCCTCCAAACAGCAAGGATGGGAGTGGGTGAGATCTACCAGCCCTGAGCCCAGGGAGCCAGGTTCAGGCCACCCAGCTGTGGGAGCAGCCAGGTTTGAGACCTTGTCCCAAAGGTCTGTACACCCAGAAGGTCTGAGAGACCTTATCCCAGTTCAGCCCAGTTGTGAACACACACCAAGCATCCCTCTGCCCACAGAGGTGGCAATTAAGCACCAGGAGCTCACGGGTGATGCCCTGGAGCTTTTGGCAAAGTGGTTTTTGGCCTGTAAGCTGCTTCAGGGAGGGGAGATCCTACGGCTCCACGCTGTGGGCTCTGTGCTGTGGGCTCTGTGCTGTGGGCTCTGTGCTGTGGGCTCTGTGCTGTGGGCTCCATGCCTACAAGCACCACAGCTCTCACAGCCAGCATCTCCAGCCTGCCCTGCCTGGAAAGAGGGGGACGTGGCTGGGATCAGCCCCTCAAGCCTCAGGCTCCCAGCAGGGAAGAGGCAGTGCTGTGTGTGGCTGAAGGGAGGCTCAGCCACAGGGATGCAGCCCGGATGGTGATGCCCAGCTCCCGGGGAGGAGGGCAGCGCTTCCCCGTTAGGAGAACGCGCCCCAGAAACATCACCTTGGCCTGGATACGGAGGTAAAACACGGCCCCGGGGGCCCCTTTTATGGCTTTATCCGAGGGGAACCACCAGCCCCGACCCCCGGGGGGGTGGAGAGGGGGGACAGGGGGGCGGATGTCGCATGCAAGTCGGGCTCGGTGAGATAAGCAACACGTCACGATACGAGAGGAGGGGAAGGCTCCTCCAGCCGCTTCAGGGGCTGCGCAGACACCCCACCCCCCCCCATCCTTCCCCCCCCAGCCAGGCTCGGGCCTCCCGCTGCTGCCACACCCCGGGGGTGGGGGGCGGAACCGTCCCGGGGGTGTCGGGAAGTGCGAAACTCGGCCGCCCGTTAGCGGAGAAGGGTGCGCAGGAGCCGCTGCCCGCCCTTCACAGCCCTGCTCCGCGGGACGGGCCCGGCGGGCAGCCCGCAGCATCCCCCCAGCAAAGCATCCCCTCCCGGCGCTGCATCCCCCCCTCCCCGGCGCTGTATCCTCCCCCTCCCGAGCAGCATCCCCCCTCCCCCAGCAAAGCATCCCCCTCTCCAGCAACATCCTCCCCTCCCCGGCGCAGCATCCCCCTCCCGGTGCAGCATCCCCCCCCCCCAGCAAACCCTCCCCCCTCCCGCCAAGCAAAGCATCCCCTCCGGCGCAGCCTCCCCCCCACCTCCCGGCGCAGCATCCCCCCCTCCCCGGAGCAGCATCCCCCCCCTCCCCGGAGCAGCATCCCCCCCCTCCCCGGAGCAGCATCCCCCCCCTCCCCGGAGCAGCATCCCCCCCCTCCCCAGCAAAGCATCCCCCGCCCCAGCATCATCCCCCCCCCCCCCGGCGCTGCATCCCCCCCCTCCCCCAGCAAAGCATCCCCCCCCCCCAGCATCACCCCCCTTCCCGGCGCTGCATCCCCTCCCCCGGCGCTGCATCTCCCCCCCCCCCCCAGCAAAGCATCCCCCCCCCCAGCATCCCCCCCTCCCGGGAGCAGCATCCCCTCCCCGGCGCTGCATCCCCGCCCCGGGGCCCCGCCGCAGGCCGAGGGGATGGAGGGCGGTAGCGGCCCCGTCCCGGTCGCTCCAGGAACGGGCGAGTCAGGATCGGAGCGGCCGCTTTCCCCTCCCCACCACCCTCCCCGTTACCTGCGCGGCTGCCGCCGCCGGCGGGCGGGGGGACCCAGGAGGCCACAACGGGCCCCAAGGCAGCGCCGCGGTCGCGGGGTTCCATGGCCGCCGCCCCGCCCCGCCCTACCCCACCGCCAATGGTCACCGCCCCGCCTCTCCCCGCGGCCAATCGGTGTTCGAGCTCCACCGGCGCTGACCAATCAGAGGCCGCCCTGCGCGCACTTGCGGTGTGCAGGTTAAAAGGGCAATGCCCTCCCCTTAGCGGGCCCCGCCCGGCGGCTGAGCGGTTCCGGGGCGGCGGCGGCGGCTCCGGCGCATGGCGGCGGTTCCGCTGGGGGCGGCGCGGCGGCACCTATGAACTACATGCCTGGCACGGCTAGCCTCATCCAGGACATCGACAGTGAGTGCGCCGGGCGCTGCCCGCAGCGGGAGGATGGGACACCCCCCCCCCCAGCTCCCCCCATCCCCCCGAGGGGCGGCTGGACCCGGGGGCGCTGACCCCACGGGGAGGGGGGGTTGGATGCCTCTTGGCCCTGAGGACCTGTCCCCCCTCCCCGCTGGGCCTCCCGTTCTCTGTGGGTGCTGCTCTCCGGGGGGGTGGTCGAGCCACCCCCCCCACCCCCCTGGGTACCAGTCCTGCGTGGGCCCCGTCTAAGGCATCCTCCCCCCACCCCTTCGGGCTGTTTGGGCTGGGAACTGCACCTCCTTGCTTTCCTCGGACCTCCCGTCCTCTGTGGGGGCTGCTCCCCCACCCCCCGTGGGTACTGGTCCTGCGTGAGCCCCACCAAAGGCACCCCCCCTCTTTGGGCTGGGAACCGCACCTCCCTGCTTTCCTTGGACCTCCCGTCCTCTGTGGGTGCTGCTCCCTGGGGGAGGTCGAGCCACACCCCCCCCCACCCCCCTGGGTACCAGTCCTGCGTGGGCCCCGTCCTAAGGCAATCCTCCTCCCCCTCCACCACCCCTTCGGGCTGTTTGGGCTCGGAACCGCACCTCCCTGCTTCCTCGGACCTCCCATCCTCTGTGGGTGCTGCTCCCTGGGGGGAGGTCGAGCCACCCCCCCACCCCCCTGGGTACCAGTCCTGCGTGAGCCCCACCAAAGGCATCCTCCCCCCACCCACTTCGGGCTGGGAACCGCACCTCCCTGCTTTCCTTGGACTTCCCATCCTCTGTGGGTGCTGCTCCCCGGGGGAGGTCGAGCCACCCCCCCACCCCCTGGGTACCAGTCCTGCGTGGGCCCCGTCTAAGGCATCCTCCCCCCACCCCCTTCGGGCTGTTTGGGCTGGGAACTGCACCTCCCTGCTTTCCTCGGACCTCCCATCCTCTGTGGGGGCTGCTCCCCCACCCCCCATGGGTACTGGTCCTGCGTGAGCCCCACCAAAGGCACCCCCCTCTTTGGGCTGGGAACCGCACCTCCCTGCTTTCCTTGGACCTCCCGTCCTCTGTGGGTGCTGCTCCCTGGGGGGAGGTCGAGCCACACCCCCCCACCCCCCTGGGTACCAGTCCTGCGTGAGCCCCACCAAAGGCATCCTCCCCCCCCCCCTTTGGGCTGGGAACCGCACCTCCCTGCTTTCACCCCAGCGCTGTGATTAGGGTGGGGTGTGTGAATCCCCTTGTCTATTCTGGCTGATCCCCCCTCCTCTTTCTCTCTGTCCCTGCAGAGAAGCACCTGGTCCTGCTGCGGGACAGACGGACGCTCATCTGGGTACCTGCGCAGCATCGACCAGTTCGGTGCGTCCCCACCTGGGGGGCTGTGAAGGATTAGGCTGGGCTTTGGACTCACTGCTGTCCCTGGGGCGTGCAGGGGGCTGGTGAGAGGAGGAGGAGGAGGAGGAGTGTCTGTCCTCTCTGCCCTGCCCACACAGGCTGTGGGATCCGGAGGCAGAGGCTGCCTCGGGATGCAGGAGCTGCCCTGGGATGCAGGAGCTGCCCCATCCATCGCTGCAGCCATGGAGACAGCTGGTGCCTTTGGTGATGTACTCTGCTCTGCCCTGGGCAGGCCCCAGCTGGAGTGTTGTGTCCAGTGCTGGGCTCCCTGGATCAAACAGCCAGGGATCTCCTGGAGAGAGTCCAGAGGAGGCTGAGGAGATGCTGAAGGGCCTGGAGCATCTCCCCTGGGAGGAAAGGCTGAGAGAGCTGGGGCTGTTCAGCCTGGAGAGAAGAAGACTCAGGGGGGGACCTGATCAATGTCTATCAATATCTGAAGGATGGGGTGCAGGGGGAATGGCCAGCCCCTTTTCAGTGTCTGTGGGGACAGGACAAGGGGCAATGGCTGCAAGTTGGAGCACAGGGAGTTCCACAGCACCATGGGGAAGAACTTTTCCCCAGTGAGGGTGAGGGAGCCCTGGGGCAGGCTGCCCAGGGGGTGTGGAGTCTTCTTCTCTGGAGAGATTCCAGCCCCATCTGGACACCGACCTGTGTGCCCTGTCCTAGGGACCCTGCTCTGGCAGGGGGGTGGGACCTGATGAGCTCAGGAGGTCCCTTCAAACCCCTCCAGCTCTGTGACTCTGTGATGTGGTACCCACCTTGCTGGGACAAGATGGTAGCTTGAAACCCCAGCACCACAGCGACTGTTTTCTCTCTCTCTCTCCTCTCTCTGGGTCGCTGCAGCGAACCTGGTGTTGCACCAGACTGTGGAGCGCATCCACGTGGGCAAGAAGTATGGGGACATCCCTCGAGGCATCTTCGTTGTGAGAGGGGAGAATGTTGTTCTGCTTGGGGAAATAGTAAGTAACAGCTCCTCTTGCTCCCTGCCAGGGATGCTGGCTCCACTGTGGTCCAAGCTGGGGGTGTCTGTGGTGCTGTGACCCCAAGCAGCACCACTGAGATGCTTGCCTGCTGCGATGTCCAACCTGCTGTCCCGTTGCAGGGGGTAAACCTTGAGCCCCACCCCAGGCTGAAGCATCACAAAGATGCCCCTGTGTATTCATGGGAGGAGGAGGAGGAGGGATGGAGGTGCCATCCTCGAGCTGTGGCTCTGGGACAAAGAACACAGCATGGGCTGGTGAGCTGGCATGGGGAAGCCTGTATGGCCAAACCTGGGACTGTGACCCCAGGAGAACCCCAGCATGGATGGGGCCAAAACCCCTGGGCTGCCTCTGAGCTAGGAAGCCTGGGGCTTGGGCAGCAAACCCAAGTGTGTTACCCATGGCGCAGCCATGCCTGCTCAGCTCAGAGCTGGTAGGAAGCACTTGGACACCCCCAAAGCCCAGGCAGATGGAGTAGGGGGGGACACACACCAGAGCTGCCCCGGCCCTGTGATGCTAAACAAGCTGTCTTCTCTCCCAGGACCTGAGAAGGAGAGCGACACTCCCCTGCAGCAGGTCTCCATCGAGGAGATCCTGGAGGAGCAGCGGGGTGGAGCAGCAGGCCAAGCAGGAGTCGGAGAAGCTGAAGATGCAGGTGCTGCGGGAGCGGGGCCTCTCCGTCCCGCGGGCAGACACCCTGGATGAGTTCTAGCCTGCTGCCCCTGGAACCCATCCTCCCTGCAGACTGAGGGCTGCTCTGTCACCTACCTGCATGCAGGTGCATCTCTGGAAAGGCAGGATTTTGGTTTTGGTTGGGTTTGGGGTTGTTTTTTGGGGGTTTCCCCCCCCCCCCCCTCTCTGTGTGACTCAGATAACGGTAAAGACATCATGCCTTTGGTTTCTCTGTGGAGGAGAGAAGGGGGTTGGCCATTCTCTGAGGGGGGGGCAGGCACTCTGGAGAGCAGGAGTGCTTGTGTTCAGGAAGCAAATCACTTGGGCCTTTGGGTTGGTTTGATTTATTCCCCCCCCTCCCCCTCCTCACATGACTCTGGATGAGAGTTTTCCCTTGGTGTGTAAATAAATCCTTCATCTCAACATCACTGGCTCCGCCTGTGTCCCAGGACTTGGTGCTCTCTCTCTCCCCCCTTCTCTTGGGATAACCACCCTTGTGCCAAGTCCCATCCCAACCAAGTGGGGAAAATGGGACCCTGGGTGCTGCTGTGGGGGAAGCTTGTCCCTGAGAAAAGCTTTAGGATGCGGTGACATCCCTCCTGCTGGGATGGGGGAGCAGGACCGGGGTGTAACCCCTCACCCCAAGAAAGGCTGGCTCGCCTTGGCTGGGGCTGCTCCCCAGCAACTGGTGAAGAGCTGCCACAGCAGGACTGGCCCAGTGCTGGCAGCATCCTGGGACATCTGGCAGCATCCTGGAGTATCTGATTGCTCTTGGGGCATTTGGCAGCATCCTGGGGCATCTGGTGGCTCTTGGGGCATCTGGGACATCCAGCAGTATCCAGCAGCATCCTGGGGCATCTGGTGGCTCTTGGGGCATCCTGGGGCATCTGGGGCATCCAGCAGTATCCAGCAACATCCTGGGGCATCCAGCAGCATCCTGGGGCATCCTGGGGCATCCAGCAGCATCCTGGGGCATCTGGGGCATCCAGCAGCATCCTGGGGCATCCAGCAGTATCCAGCAGCATCCTGGGGCATCCAGCAGTATCCAGCAGCATCCTGGGGCATCTGGTGGCTCTTGGGGCATCCGGGGGCATCTGGGGCATCCAGCAGCATCCTGGGGCATCTGGTGGCTCCTGGGGCAACCAGCAGCATCCTGGGGCATCCGGCAGCCTCGGCAGAGTCTCCTTACCCTGGTGCTTTGGAGGAGCTGGCATGGGTGCAGCAGGTAGGAGAATCCTTCCCATCAAAACTTGCCCCAGCCCCGTTTGGGGTGCTCGGTGACGGGATGGGGTGGGACGGGGTGGCGTGGGGTGGGAAGGGGTGGCGTGGGGTGGGAAGGGATGGGACGGGGTGGCGTGGGGTGGGACGGGGTGGCGTGGGGTGGGACGGGGGTGGCGTGGGGTGGGATGGGGTGGCACGGGGTGGCACGGGGTGGCACGGGGTGGGAAGGGGTGGGACGGGGTGGGATGGGGTGGGATGGGATGGGACCCTCCCAGCACCACGGTGGTGCCAGCGGTTGGGTTGGCTTTGGGCTGCTGCCAAGGCTGTGGGAGCCTCCTGCACGCAGGGAAGAGAGGGAACCTTGGCAGCCAGAGAGGGACGTCCCTGGGAAGTTTCCCTGCCAAACCCTGTTGGGGAAGCGCCTGTGCTGAGGAGGGAGGGAAGGGAGGGGGGTTGGGGGGGGCTGTGGGGGTGCGTGGGCAAGAAGGGGGGGTCCCCAGGAGTGAAGTTTCTCTTCCAAAAAGTAGCTGGTTTCTTTGCAGGATGAGCCCAGCTCTGCTTGCTGAGCACAAACAGCCCTGACTGCAGCCTTCCTGGAGAGCAAACAAGCAGGGCTGACCCCCCCCCTAGCCCCCCCAAAAGGCATTTCCCTGCACCCCATGCTGGGGGCTGCTGTCTTTTGGGGAGAATACTGTGTTTTCCCTGGGGTGTGTGGGGGCTGAGGGGAGTTGGGGGGGGTTTGGAGGTGTAAGCAAGGAAATGGGGTTCCTTGGTGTAACAACAGAAGGTTGGGGGGGGGCAAGGGGGGGGTCCTGCAGCTGGGAAATCTCTGCGGGAGGAAACGGGCTCCTCAGATTTGGTGCTGTGGGCTTTGGGGACGGAAGGGGGCGGCAGTGCCCGTGGTGTGCGGGGGGGGTGTGTTGGGGGGGGGTCCCCGTGGTGGCTGCAGGGGGGGGGTTTTGTGGGGGGGGGTGTCCCCGTGGTGGCTGCAGGGGGGGGTGTTTGTGGGGGGGGGGTGTTTGGGGGGGGTGTTTTGGGGGGGGTCCCCGTGGTGGCTGCAGAGGGGGGGTGTTTGGGGGGGGTCCCCGTGGTGGCTGCAGGGGGGGGTGTTTGTGGGGGGGTCCCCGTGGTGGCTGCAGGGGGGGGTGTTTGTGGGGGGGTCCCCGTGGTGGCTGCAGGGGGGGGTGTTTGTGGGGGGGGGGTGTTTGTGGGGGGTGTTTGGGGGGGGTCCCCGTGGTGGCTGCAGAGGGGGGGTGTTTGTGGGGGGTCCCCGTGGTGACTGCAGGGGGGGGGTGTGTGTTTGGGGGGGTCCCCGTGGTGGCTGCAGGGGGTGTGTGTTTGGGGGTGTGTGTTTGGGGGGGGGTGTTTAGGGGGGGGGGGTGTTTGTGGGGGGGTCCCCGTGGTGACTGCAGGGGGGGTGTGTGTTTGTGGGGGGGGTCCTCGTGGTGGCTACAGGGGGGGGGGTGTTTGTGGGGGGGTCCCCGTGGTGGCTGCAGGGGGGGGGGGTTTGGGGGGGGGGGAGGTGTCTAGTCCCCCCGTCTCAGCCCGACGGTGCTGGGGGGGGATGGAGCTCCCCGTCCTGTGGGTCTGGGGTCTTGTGTCTGCGGGGGGGAGGGCTAGGGGGGAGGAGGAGGAGGAGGAGAAGGAAGGCTGTTGGGGGGCTGTCAGTGCCCCCACCCCCATGGTGGGAGGGGATAAGGAGGCGGCGCATCCCATCCCACACCCCCCCCAAGCAGGAAGCCCCGGGATGGGGGGGTGTTGGGTGGGGGTGGGGGTCGCTGCCGTGCGGCGGGGCGCGGCGCTGCCCCTTACATAATCCCGTGACGTCAGGGGGCGGCCCGTGACGTCACGCCAGTGACGCACACCCTCCTTTCCCCCCCCCCTCCTCCCTCCCCCCCCCTCCTCCTCCTCCCTCCCGCCTCCTCCTCCTCCTCCTCCTCCTCCTCCCCGGAGGCGGCCGGTTGCGTGCGGGAGGCTCCCGGACCGCCCCGCGCCGCCGGGCCGGGGCAGCACCGCACCGGGCATGGTGTGCGGGCGGCGGGGCTGCTCCGCCGCCCCCTGCCCGCCCCCCTGCCCCCCCGCGCCTCGCCATGGAGCTGGAGAACATCGTGGCCAATACGGTCCTGCTGAAGGCCCGCGAAGGTACCCGGGCCCCTCCGGTTCCTTTCCCCGCTCCCCTTTCCCACGCTGCATCCCCCTCCCGGCGGCTCCATCACCCCTCCCTGGGCATCCCTCCCTGGGGACCCTTCTGCATTGGGGTGCTGGGGGGTGGCTGGGTGGGCTCAGGGTGGTCGGCGTCACCCAGGTGCCTGGGAAGGGACAGCTGCCTGTAACCCAGCGCCTTGGGATGATCGGTCCGTCTGTCTGTCCCAGCCACCCCACAGCCCCAGGGGCGTGGGGCAGAGGGTGATTTCAGTGTGTTTCCCCCAAGCAAGCGCCTGCACCCAGCCCCTCAGGGCTCAGGGTGTGGGGTCAGCCAAGAGCTGCTCTGTCCGTCCATGTCCGTCTGTCCGTCCGTCCGTCCGTCCATCCGTGCTGGCAGGGCATGGAACGAGGGAGTGGGGGGGGCTCTCACAGGCAGAACTTTGCTGGTGCCAGGACAGTTTGGTACAGGCCCCAGCAAAACAGGCACTGCCAGGACTTCAACCACAGCCTCCCCAGTGCCACCACCCCAGCCTGAGCCGCGCTGGCAGCTGGGGTGAGGCCTTGAGGTGGGGAGGGGGGGGGGTGCTGAATGTCTAGGGGTGCCCGCACCCCAGCAGCAGCCAGGGCTTGGCACAGGCTTCCCAGGAGCCTTTGTTTGCTTTTGGTTTCCTTTGGGAAACCATCGCCCTCGTCACGAAAACCTTTGTGACCGGACACGCCAACAGCCCGCAGAGTCACCGGCTCAGCGGCAGCCAGGGCGGTGCAGCGGTCACCCCCTAGGATTTGGGAAAGCCTGTTGCCTAAAGGGATCCTTTTTCCTCCCCCCCTCCCGTGGTGGTTGCCTTCCAGCAGCTCCAGGGATGCTGTGTGTGGGATAGAGAGAGGTGCTGGTGCCTTGGCTGGGAAGGGAGAGGTTTGGTGTTGGGAGCTTGTGGTGCTGGGCCCTGCGCATGGGATAATGTGATGCCCACCCCTGTGAGGGAGAGCTGGAGGGAAGGGGGGTTTTTTTTGGCCTCTGGAGCTTGGGGGGGGGTGGGGGGAGTCTGGTGTCAGGGGTGCCAAATGGGTTAATGTCGGCGTGTGGCTGTGCCGGAAGCCGGGAAGCAGAGCGGGATGAGGGCAGGGTTCTGGCTGGGTGGCTGTTTTCCCTCCTCAGCAGCGTGGGGAACGCTGGAGCCACCTCAGCTGGGAGCTGAGACCCCACCAGCCATGACCCCCCGAGCTTGGGGGGGGTCGCAGGTCAGCCTCAGCAAGGTCCCACCCCGGCACCCCAGAGCAGCCGTAGTTGTGTTTGGCCAGATCTGTCATCAGGGGGGGCTCAGTGCCCCCAGTGCTTTTGGGGGTGCTGGCAGCAGTGGTTCCGGTGCATGACCCAGGCTTTGGGGTCTCAGTTGTTGGAGAGGGGCTTGGGGGGGCTGGAGCTTCTGAGGGAGAGCTGGTGTCCCCACAGGCTCCTGGAGCTCAGGGAGCCAGGCAACCTCATCCACCCACGGAAGTGCCCGGGATAAAAACCCTGGAGCATGATAACAGGCAGTGAGTAAGGCTTTATGGCTGGGGGGGGGGGCGGGGGCAGTGGGACCCACACCCAGCTGGGCATCGGTGCCATCTCTCTGCATGCTGGCTGGTGCTGGGGGGTTTGGGGGGTCGGGGGGGTGGGTGTCAGACTCCTGCCTGCTGCAGGGCTTTGCCCACAGGCACTGTGCTGTTTGGTACCCAGGCTCAGCATCCTTGTGGGGGGTCCCTGGTGTGGGTTCTCTTGCAGGGGGAGCTGTACCTTTCCTGCTGCATCCCGCTGCCTGGCAGGACACTGGCGCTCGCTTGGTGCCAGAGGGAAGAAGGTGGGATGCCCTGGCAGAGCTGTCCACCACTCCCAGCCTGTGGATGCTGCAGGAGAAGGGCTGGGTGCTTCCAGGACATCCCTGTCCATGCTCCGCTGCCCAGCACCAAGGCATCCATGCTGGTGGGGTTGGGGGGCTGTGCCTGAGCCCCCTACCCTACCTGCAGCCCTGTGGTGGGCCAGGGTGGGCTGCCAGCCTTTAGTGCAGCTCAGCCAGGATCCAGCTCCATCCTGGGAAGATGAGGAGAGGGCAGTGCCTTGGGGGGGCTGTGGGTGGGGGAGATTTGCTGTGGGCTGGGAGATGGGCTGGGGTGGTTCTGCCCAAGCTTTGGCAGAGCCTGACTGAGATGCAGGTGGCAAGCAGGATGCCAGGGGCTGGTCCCTGCAGAGCCTGTAGGAGAGGTGGGAATTGCATGAGGAGGATGCCACAGAGCACGAAGCCACAGCCTCTGAGCATCCCTGTGAGACTGGGGGGCTGCCGGGGGTGCAAAGGGAGTCCTTGCCTGGGTATTCCCCCCCTCCTTTGCCCAGGGAGGCCCAACCCAGGCGCTGTGGGGGGAGGGGAGCAGGTGCTCCTCTTCCTCAGGCATCGAGTGCTGAGGAGCTGGTCCCCGTGGCGAGCCCCGTGGTGCCTGGGGACCCACGCCCTCCCGGTGCCGAGGCTGGCGTGAGGCTATTCCTGCTGGAGGAAGCGAGCTGATGACGGCAGGAAGCTCTGCCCGGCCCAAACGCCAGCCTCCCCTGAGCCCAGCACCACAGCCCAGCACCGCAGCGTCCCATGGACTGGCCTCGACGTCACCGGGCTGGGGGGCAGGCGATGCTGGCCAGCCACCAGCTCGGAGCCACGCTGCTCTCGGGTCCCTGCAGGGATGACTTCACACACCAAGCATCTGTCTGCTGTGGGATACATCCCCTCTGCACCCCTGGGGTCCCCCATCCTTGTGGGGGACGAGCGGCTCGGTGGGGAGATCAGGAAACCAGATGTTTACAGGAGGGAGCGGCACCAAGCCTGGGGCATTGTTTGGGGAGGAAGCCTGTGCCCACCGAGCTCGGCCTCCTCCAGTGCTGGGTGCTGCCAGGGGGACCCCACTCCTGCCCTGGAAGCCCTGGTCTGGTGGGGATCCCCGCGGCTGTTGGGGCAGGGGTCACAGCCCTCTCCAGAGCTGCGGGTGTGAGTTGGCCACAGCCCTGATGCTGTCGGTGTGCGGGCGCTGGGTTTTGGGGATGGGGGGATACCCCAAACTGGGTGGCTCTGCAGGACTGGGGCTCTGCCATCCCGTTCCCCCACCCTGGCTGGGGCAGCCATGCCTCTCCTCACCTCTCTCCTCTCTCCCTCCCGGCTGCAGGAGGTGGTGGCAAGAGGAAAGGCAGGAGCAAGAAGTGGAGGGAGATCCTGAGGTTCCCACACATCAGCCAGTGCGATGAGCTGCGCAAGGGCCTGGGTGAGCCAGGAGGGCACTGGGAACCGGCAGAACCGGCTTACCGGGGCCGCCAGCACCGCACCGGACACGGCAGGTGCTTGGCAGGGTGTGTGGCACGTCCCCCCTTCCCTTGCAGAGCAGGACTATGGCAGCCTGTGCCAGAAGCAGCCCATCGGCCGGCTGCTCTTCCGGCAGTTCTGCGAGACGCGGCCGGAGCTCCTGCGCTGCATCTGCTTCCTGGACGCCGTGGTGAGGGACCCCACGGGGGTGCCACCCTGCTGGGCCTGCTCAGGGACCCCACGGGGTGCCACCGTGCTGGGCCTGCTCAGGGACCCACTGTGCCAGCCCCGCTCAGGGACCCCACGGGGTGCCACCGTGCCAGCCCTGCACAGGGACCCACTGTGCCAGCCCTGCTCAGGGACCCACTGTGCCAGCCCTGCTCAGGGACCCCACGGGGTGCCACCCTGCTGGGCCTGCTCAGGGACCCCACGGGGTGCCACCGTGCCAGCCCTGCTCAGGGACCCCACGGGGTGCCACCCTGCTGGGCCTGCTCAGGGACCCCACAGGGTGCTACTGTGCCAGCCCTGCCCAGGGACCCCACAGGGTGCTACTGTGCCAGCCCCGTTCAGGGACCCCACGGGGTGCCACCCTGCTGGGCCTGTTCAGGGACCCCAAAGGGTGCCACTGTGCCAGCCCTGCTCAGGGACCCCACGGGGTGCCACCCTGCTGGGCCTGTTCAGGGACCCCAAAGGGTGCCACCGTGCCAGCCCTGCTCAGGGACCCCACGGGGTGCCACCCTGCTGGGCCTGTTCAGGGACCTCACGGGGGTGCCACTGTGCCAGCCCTGCTCAGGGATGGTGACATGCCAGAGGCATTATCCCCAGGATGGGGCCAGTTGGGGTTTTGCCCAGTCCCATGGCCAGTTTGCAGTGTCAACCCCCAGGGTAGAGGCTGTGGAGCGGTGCCAGGGATGGGGGGGCTGCAGCAGAGGCAGAGACCCCCCCCATCCCAGCATGCTGTGGGTGGATCTCTGGGTCATGCTGGAGGTGGGGAGCTCTGTCCCAGCAAGCTCAAAATGCTGCTGGCAAAAGGTTTGTCGTGGTGCTGGGAGATACCAGGTGCTGGTGAACGGGCCTGGCAGCCCCTTCCCCTGCTCCTGGGGAGACCCACCGACCCAGTGCAGGCAGCTGCCTGTGGCCAGGGTGCATGTACCTTGTTTTGGGATGGGGAGGGGGCTCGGTGGGGGATACAGGGCAGAGCTGTGCCCGGTGCCACCGTCTGCAGCACCGTCCTCTCCCTGGGCATCCCAGGCAGACTATGAGCTGTCCCCGGATGAGAAGCGGAAGGAGATGGGTGAGGAGATCATCTGCCGGTTCCTCAAGCAGGAGGTGAGTCCTGGGGGGGCTTTTCCTCCTCCACAGGGGCATGGGGAAGGGGAAGGAGATGGGGAAGGGGAAGGGACTGGGGAAGGGGAAGGAGATGGGGAAGGGGAAGGAGATGGGGAAGGGGAAGGAGATGGGGAAGGGGAAGGAGATGGGGAAGGGGAAGGAGATGGGGATGGGGAAGGGGAAGGAGATGGGGATGGGGAAGGGGAAGGGGATGGGATGGGATGGGATGGGATGGGATGGGATGGGATGGGATGGGATGGGATGGGATGGGATGGGATGGGATGGGATGGGAGCCCCTTACTGGCCGCAGAGCCGCATCCCTGCACTCCAGGCATGCCGATGGCACCCATCAGCAGGGTGGGATCAGGGGTGGGATGCAGGAGCGGTGCACCCAGGGCGTGGGTGTGCATCTCCTGCTCTTCTCCACAGTCCCCAGATTTCCTGCCTGAGGTTGGCCAGCCCCACGCCAGCCGCTGCCTGCAGGACCTGCAGAAGAGCCCCTGCAAGGATCTCTTCAGCTGCTGCCTGCGGTGAGTGCCCTGCCTGGGGATGGGCACCCTGGGGAGGATGGAGGTGGGGGGAGCTGCAGGCAGTGCTGACCATCCCCTCTCCCCCTCACCACAGCCCCCTGCACGAGTACCTGAGTGGGGACCCTTTTGCTGATTACCAGGTCAGCATGTATTTCGATCGGTTCCTGCAGTGGAAGTACCTGGAGAGGTGAGTGGGAGGGCTCTGGGGGGGGGGGGTCTTGGTGGGGGGTCTGAGGGGGTGTCAGGGCTGACATGCTGAGGGCTGTGTGTTTCAGGCAGTCGATCACCAAGGACACGTTTCGGCAGTACCGGATCCTGGGCAAAGGTGGTTTTGGAGAGGTACAGCCATGGGGAGAGGAGAAGGGGAGGTGATGATGGGCTGGTAGGGGCTCACCCCACCACTGCTTGCCCCCCCCCTCCCCCTCCCCAAGGTGTGTGCCTGCCAGGTGCGGGCCACAGGGAAGATGTATGCCTGCAAGAAGCTGGAGAAGAAGCGGATCAAGAAGAGGAAAGGGGAAGCCATGGCCCTGAACGAGAAGCAGATCCTGGAGAAGGTCAACAGCCGGTTCGTGGTGGGTGTCACGCTCTCCTGGGGGGGCTGTGGTGGTGGTGGTGGGGGGGTCCTGGAGCTGGCACTGACATCCAGGGTGGGTGTACAGGTGAGCCTGGCGTACGCCTACGAGACGAAGGACGCGCTGTGCCTGGTGCTGACCATCATGAACGGTGGTGACCTCAAATTCCACATCTACAACATGGGCACCCCGGGCTTTGAGGACGAGCGTGTGGTCTTCTACGCAGCTGAGATCTGCTGTGGGCTCCAGCATCTGCACCAGGAGGGCATCGTCTACCGGTGAGTGAGGTACGGGCAGGGGGCTGGTGGGGGGGGGGGGGCTGGGTAGGGACCGCTCGGTGCTGAGCCATCCCATCCTTGCAGGGACCTGAAGCCAGAGAACATCCTGCTGGATGATGATGGTGAGGAGGGGGAGCTACTGGGATCTGGCTCTGCCCATGCTTGTGGCTTTGGGGATGGGTCTGCTCTGCTTGGGGGGAGGGGGAGGTCTCAGGCTGTGTTTTGAGGGCAGCAGGCAGGGATTGGGATGGTCTTTCCCCGGGGTGATGCTCTCTGTGCAGGGCACCTTCCCCAGGGGGTGATGCCCTCAGCCCCCTCCCTGCCTCAGGCCACATCAGGATCTCTGACCTGGGGCTGGCTATCAAGATCCCTGAGGGAGAGACCATCCGTGGCCGCGTGGGCACCGTCGGTTACATGGGTGAGTGTGGGGGCTGAGCACCAGCTGGGTGGTCCAGGGTTGGGGTCTCAGTGCCACCTCATGCCTGGCTGCTGATGGGAGGGGTCTCAGTGCCATGTCATGCCTGGCTGCTGATGGAGGGGGGGGTCTCAGTGCCACCTCATGCCTGGCTGCTGATGGGGGGGTCTCAGTGCCACCTCATGCCTGGCTGCTGATGGGGGGGTCTCGGTGCCACCTCATGCCTGGCTGGGTCTCAGTGCCATGTCATGCCTGGCTGCTGATGGAGGGGGGGTCTCAGTGCCACCTCATGCCTGGCTGCTGATGGGGGGGTCTCAGTGCCATGTCATGCCTGGCTGCTAATGGAGGGGGGGGTCTCAGTGCCATGTCATGCCTGGCTGCTGATGGAGGGATCTCAGTGCCACCTCATGCCTGGCTGCTGATGGGGGGGGTCTCGGTGCCACCTCATGCCTGGCTGGGTCTCAGTGCCATGTCATGCCTGGCTGCTGATGGGGGGGTCTCAGTGCCATGTCATGCCTGGCTGCTGATGGAGGGGGGGTCTCAGTGCCACGTCATGCCTGGCTGCTGATGGAGGGGGGGTCTCAGTGCCATGTTATGCCTGGCTGCTGATGGGGGGGGTCTCAGTGCCACCTCATGCCTGGCTGCTAATGGAGGGGGGGTCTCGGTGCCATGTTATGCCTGGCTGCTGATGGGGGGGTCTCAGTGCCACCTCATGCCTGGCTGCTGATGGGGGGGGTCTCAGTACCACGTCATGCCTGGCTGCTGATGGGGGGGTCTCGGTGCCACCTCATGCCTGGCTGCTGATGGAGGGGGGGTCTCAGTGCCACGTCATGCCTGGCTGCTGATGGAGGGGGGGTCTCAGTGCCATGTTATGCCTGGCTGCTGATGGGGGGGGTCTCAGTGCCACCTCATGCCTGGCTGCTAATGGAGGGGGGGTCTCGGTGCCATGTTATGCCTGGCTGCTGATGGGGGGGTCTCAGTGCCACCTCATGCCTGGCTGCTGATGGGGGGGGTCTCAGTACCACGTCATGCCTGGCTGCTGATGGGGGGGTCTCGGTGCCACCTCATGCCTGGCTGGGTCTCAGTGCCATGTCATGCCTGGCTGCTGATGGAGGGGGGGTCTCAGTGCCACGTCATGCCTGGCTGCTGATGGAGGGATCTCAGTGCCACCTCATGCCTGGCTGCTGATGGGGGGGGTCTCGGTGCCACGTCATGCCTGGCTGGGTCTCAGTGCCATGTCATGCCTGGCTGCTAATGGAGGGGGGGTCTCAGTGCCACCTCATGCCTGGCTGCTGATGGAGGGGGGGTCTCAGTGCCACGTCATGCCTGGCTGCTGATGGGGGGGGTCTCAGTGCCATGTCATGCCTGGCTGCTGATGGAGGGATCTCAGTGCCACCTCATGCCTGGCTGCTGATGGGGGGATCTCAGTGCCATGTCATGCCTGGCTGCTGATGGAGGGGGGGTCTCAGTGCCACGTCATGCCTGGCTGCTAATGGAGGGGGGGGTCTCAGTGCCATGTCATGCCTGGCTGCTGATGGAGGGGGGGGTCTCAGTGCCACGTCATGCCTGGCTGCTAATGGAGGGGGGGGTCTCAGTGCCATGTCATGCCTGGCTGCTGATGGAGGGGGGGTCTCAGTGCCACGTCATGCCTGGCTGCTAATGGAGGGGGGGTCTCAGTGCCACGTCATGCCTGGCTGCTAATGGAGGGGGGGTCTCAGTGCCATGTCATGCCTGGCTGCTGATGGAGGGGGGGTCTCAGTGCCACGTCATGCCTGGCTGCTAATGGAGGGGGGGTCTCAGTGCCATGTTATGCCTGGCTGCTGATGGGTTTCAGGTCTCTCCCTCACAGCTCCAGAGGTGATCAACAACGAGCGGTACAGCTTCAGCCCTGACTGGTGGGGCCTGGGCTGCCTGGTGTACGAGATGATCGAGGGGCAGTCACCCTTCCGCGCTCGCAAGGAGAGGGTGAAGAGGGAGGAGGTGGAGAAGCGGGTGCGTGAGGACCAGGAGCTGTATTCAGACAAGTTCAGCAAGGATGCTCAGGCCATCTGCAAGATGGTGAGCTGGGGAGTGGCTGGTCCCCAGGGTTTTGGGTGGGAGGGGGTGGGAATGGGGCTGATTCCATCCCTCCCCTCACTGTGATCTCCCATCCCCTCCCCTCACTCTGCTCTCCCATCCCTCCCTTCCCAGCTGCTGGCCAAGGATCCCAAGCAGAGGCTGGGCTGTGGGGCTGATGGGGCAGATGAGGTGAAGCGCCATCCCTTCTTCAAATCCATCAACTTCAAGCGCCTGGAAGCTGGCATCATGACACCTTCCTTCGTGCCAGATGTAAGGGGCAGGGTGGGGGTGGGCACTCACTGCGTGGGGAGGGAGGTGAGGGGAAGCCCCTGACATCCCCCCCACACACACCCCCCTCCTGAGTCTGTCTGGCTCCTGCAGCCCAGGGCAGTTTACTGCAAGGATGTGCTGGACATCGAGCAGTTCTCCACGGTGAAAGGTGTCAACCTGGACCAAACTGACAACCATTTCTATGCCAAGTTTGCCACCGGCAGCGTCTCCATCCCCTGGCAGAACGAGGTACTGGGGACAGGGGGTTGGTCCAGCCCCAGGGGCTGCCCACACCTGTCCCCTTGATGTCCTGACTCCCCCCCACCCCCCCATCCCAGATGATCGAGACTGAGTGCTTCAAGGACCTCAATGTGTTTGGACCCAGCGGGACCCGCTCGCCCGACCTGGACTGGAGGCAGCTGCCTGAGCCCCCCAAGAGAAGCCTTCTGCAGAGGCTCTTCCGACGCCATGTAAGAGATGGGTGAAGGTGGGGGGGGGATGTTTGGGGTGAGGGGGTGCCTTAGGGTCTCCCTAAACGCCCCCCTGACTCCCTACCTGTCTCTCACAGCCAGCTGACTACAGCATCAGCACTGCCATCCACCCGCCCAACCCGTCTGCTGTGAACTCCCAGCCTCCAGCAGCCAACTCCTCCAGCAGAGCCACAGCACCAGCACCATCCTGACCCATCTCACCATCCCAAGGGGCCCAGCAGCCCCCAGTTCCCCCTGTTACCCTCTCAGGGTTACCTCTCTCCAAGGGATGCAGGATGCTGGCGTGGGCTGGCCAGCGTGGGCAGGGAGTGATGAGGGGGGCACCGGGGTGGGAGCAGAGCCTGACCCAAACCCTTGCAGCCTCCTTTCTTCCAGCCCTATGGTGTGCTCAACCTGTTCTTGGGGGGGGCTCCTGCTGCAGGACACCCCCAGCTGCCCCCCCCCAGGGGAAGGGACCTATTTCTGCAGCGTTTGAGCCCGTTATCTTATCGCTGGCTCAGTGGGTGACCTCTGCGGGCGCAGGGGGAGGCTCTGGGTTTATCTCTGCTCTCCAAATAGAAACAAAGGCAGCCTTGGAGCAGGGGGGGGATGTGTGTGTCCCTGGCTCCCCCCCCCTCCCCAGGCCATGCTGCGGGGTCCCTGCAGCAGGGAGGGATGGGGGTCTCCCCAATACACCCCCCTCCCTGGAGGGACACAGCTTCCCCCTCCCTATTCTGGCCACCACAATGTGAAATGGGCTGGGAGAAGGGAATTGTCTCCAGTGTGGCTGGTTTGGGGGGGTGGAGGGTGGAAGGGGGGCTCCCTCTGCCCAGCTCAGGGAGCATAGGGGTGTCCCAGCCTCAGCCCACAGAGATGATGGGGCGCACAAGGGCACAGCACCCACAGGGTGGGTGGGATGCCTGTGGGTGTGCAAGGGGGAGCACGCACAGGTTCGGGGGGGGGGGGGGGGGGCATACTGCAGGCACCCAGGGTCGGTCTGTCTGTCTGTCCTCATGCCTTTGGGCCCTGGTGACCCTCCTCCTCCAGCGCCTTTGGTTTACATTGGATCCTGTTTTGTACATCTGTAAAAAGCTGTAAATATTTGTACCTCCAGCACCTGGGTGTCAATTTTTAACCTAAAAGCTCCAAATTGTGGTGGTGACTCCATCCAGGGGGACGTGGGGTGGCGTTTCCTGGGGGGTCAGGGGGGTTGTGAGGGGGTTTCTTGGCTGTTTTCCAGCCTGCAGAGGTTTCTTTCCCTCTTCTTGCCCACACAGGACATGGGTGGGAGGGTGCTGGGTGCTCATCCCATAGTGGGGCTATGCCATCTTCCTGGGCAGGACATCCCCTTGCTGGTGTGCAGGATGCAGCCATGCTCCCCACACCCCTCATACCCCCACCTCTGCAGGACCCAGCTCAGCATCCCCATCCCCATCCAGGGCCTCATCCTGACAGGACTTGTCAGGGTCCTGGGTGTTTGGCACAGCTGGCTGTGGGTCTCAGTGTTGCCATTCCAGGGACCCCCTGGTGTCTGTCCCTGTGTGTCCCCTCCCGAGGGGCACAGAGCAGCTTGTAACCCCCCCCCCTACCCCCCCACAGCCTGGAGCCAGAGGGGTGGCTCTGCTGGGGATGTTCTGGTTCTTCTCCCAAACAACAGCACGTCCTTGTGCTGAGGCCTTGTGCCCGGGAGCGCCTGCTCCGGCTGGGATAGCAGCAGGCCTCACTGGTTCCCAGCTGGGAGGGGGGCAGGGGATCTCCCCCCCCTCCAGTCCCCAGTGCTGCAGTCCCCTGGCTGAGGTGCTCAGGCCACCTTGCTGGCCAGCTGAGGGTCTGTGGGGGGGGGGCACACACTATGGCAGAGGGTCCCTGGATGCTCAGTGTGTGGTTTGGTGGGTGCTCCAGGGTGGGGGGTTTGGGTGCTCCAGGGTGGGGGGTTGGGTGCTCCAGGGTGGTGGGGGTTTGGGTGCTCCAGGGTGGGGGGGGTTTGGGTGCTCCAGGGTGGTGGGGGTTTGGGTGCTCCAGGGTGGTGGGGGTTTGGGTGCTCCAGGGTGGTGGGGGTTTGGGTGCTCCAGGGTGGGGGGTTGGGAGCTCCAGGGTGGGGGGTTGGGTGCTCTAGGGTGGTGGGGATTTGGGTGCTCCAGGGTGGTGGGGGTTTGGGTGCTCCAGGGTGGTGGTCAGGAGCTCCAGGGTGGGGGTTTGGGTGCTCCAGGGTGGGGTTTGGGCGCTCTAGGGTGGTGGTCAGGAGCTCTAGGTGGTGGTCAGGAGCTCCAGGGTGGGGTTTGGGTGCTCTAGGGTGGGGGTCAGGAGCTCCAGGGTGGGGGTTTGGGCGCTCTAGGGTGGTGGTCAGGAGCTCCAGGGTGGGGTTTGGGAGCTCCAGGGTGGGGGTCAGGAGCTCCAGGGTGGGGGTTTGGGTGCTCTAGGGTGGTGGTCAGGAGCTCTAGGTGGTGGTCAGGAGCTCCAGGTTGGGGTTTGGGAGCTCCAGGGTGGTGGTCAGGAGCTCCAGGGTGGTGGTCAGGAGCTCTAGGTGGTGGTCAGGAGCTCCAGGTTGGGGTTTGGGAGCTCCAGGGTGGGGGCCAGGAGCTCCTGGCAGGGATTTCAAGCCCCCCTGATTTTTTTTTCCTCCCTCCCATGTACAGGAATGTTGTGTCTGGGCATATAAAAGGGGGGAGCAGTGTCAGGGACACCCCCTCAGGCTGCATCCCCACCCAGGGCTGCAGCACTGGTCAGCGAGTGGGTGCCTGGCCACACATAAACATTCAGGAAGGGGATGGTGCAGCTTTGGGCTTCCTCTTGGTGTGTCCCCCCCCCCGGCACCTCCATCTAATTGCACCTTGAGGGGGTCTTGCCTTACATGTGATGGAGAAGCAGCAGCCGAGTGATGGAGAGGAGCCACCCTGGGGAGCAGCAGGGACCGGTCCTGGGGGGCAGGTAGGACCCCAATCATTTCTGGGGGGTGGGGGAGCTTGGAGGGGAGGTGAGGGGGCTCCCCAGGGCTGGGCAGGCAGCACAGCAAGTGGCTGACCTCCCCCTTGGCCAAGTGGTTGCGACAGCAGGGAGGAAGGTCAGGCTCCTGGCAGGAGGGTGCAAGGGGCTGACGTCAAAGGAAGCAGCTGGTGATTCACGGGTTCTTGGGAGCGCTGGGCTCTGGGGCTGTAACTCATCCCACAAATGGCATTTCACCTTGAGTGTTATCACTGGTGCCCACTGCTCCCAGCACCGCGGGGGTACGGGGCTGCCCCCAGCTCCCAGCCCCACAGCAGGGTGCTAGTGTGGGGTGAGGGGAGGGCTGTGTGCTGTCCCAAACGCTCTAGTCCATGTCCTGTGTGGGAAACATCCCCAGTGGTCCCTGCTCTGCTGGTCCCACACACCTTGGCAGGTGCTGGTGATGCTGGGAGGTCCTGTTCCTGCCCCCCTGGGGTCTGGTCTTGTGTGATGGGGCTTTAACGTGCCACTGTAGGGGTCTGGCCCAGGGCAGGTGGGGGGATGGATATGGGCTGAGCCTGGCTCTGGCTGTTCTGGGAGGTCCTGTTCTGCCCCCCTGGGGTCTGGTCTTGTGCGATGGGGCTTTAAAATGCCACTGTAGGGATCTGGTCTGGGGGGATGGACATGGGCTGCCCTGGTTCTTGTGTCCTTAGAGCTTGGGAAGAGCCTGGCTTTGGCTATTCTGGGAGGTCCTGTTGTGCCCCCCTGGAGTTTGGTCTTGTGTGATGGGGCTTTAACATGCCACTGCAGGGGTCTGGCCCAGGGCAGGTGGGGGGATGGATATGGGCTGCCCTGGTTCTTGTGTCCTTAGAGCTTGGGCTGAGCCTGGCTCTGGCTGTTCTGGGAGGTCCTGTTCTGCCCCCCTGGGGTCTGGTCTTGTGCGATGGGGCTTTAAAATGCCACTGTAGGGGTCTGGTCTGGGGGGATGGACATGGGCTGCCCTGGTTCTTGTGTCCTTAGAGCTTGGGCTGAGCCTGGCTCTGACTATTCTAGGAGGTCCTGTTCTGCCCCCCCCCTGGAGTTTGGTCCTGTGTGATGGGGCTTTAACGTGCCACCACAGGGGTCTGGTCTGGGGGATGGATATGGGCTGCCCTGGTTCTTGTGTCCTTAGAGCTTGGGCTGAGCCTGGCTCTGGCTGTTCCAGGGTGAGCTGGTGCTCCCCATCCTCAGCTGGTGTTACCTGTTGTTATTCTCTGCCCTGACCCAGTGTTACCCATCGGAACTGAGCATGGCAATCCCCATCCCTGTGGCTGATGAGCTGTGTCCCCAGGTCCACGCGCAGCAGGACTCTCCTCACTGCCCACCAAGCCCCGTGGAGCCAGGCAGGGACCCTGCACCTCCTTCCCCTGCCCTGCTGTGCCCCCCCCTCCCACAGCTGAGGGCTGGCCGGGCTGCATCAGTCCAGCACGCTGAGGCAGGAACACACTTGGCGTGTGTGTCTGCTCCCCACAGCCCCGGCAGATGCACGAGGAGCTGAGTTTTTGGCCTTGGCCCCCAGGGTCCTGCCGTAAGTGATGGCTCTTATCTCGCTGCTGACAAGCCAGCATCCTTCAGCACGGGTACTTAAGGCCGAGCGCTGGCCGGGCCGGGGCAGAGGAGCCCTCGCCGCAGAGACACCCGGCTTGTAGCCCCCACAACTCCATCTAGACCAGGGAGATGATGCCTGCAACGTTCAAGCTCTGCGCTGCCATCTCCTACCGGCACCTGCGCAACATGACCGGTGAGGGGATGGGGAGGGGGGGTGGGAGGGTGGGGGAGACCCTCTCTGTGGGCTGCGCTGGAGGGGCTGGGGGAGGAGAAGGCTGGAGGCTGTGGGGATGCTCTCCTCGCCCTATGCTGGGGTGTTGTCTGGGGTTTCTCATCTCCACAACCCCTTTTTGGCTGCATTTCTGGGGTCTGAGGGGGGGGGGGGGTCTACGTGCCTCTGCTGCATGGGGAGGGGTGCAGTAAGCAACGCTCCCACTGCTGAGAGGGGTTTGGACGCTGGTACCCCAATCCTGTGCCTCTCCTGGGCATGGATATGATTGCTCCTCAGCATCTTTACCACCCCTGTGTGGCTCAGAGCTGGAGCAGAGCCAGGGGAGGGTTTGTGGGGCAAAGGTGGAAAGCAGAGACCTGTTGGATGCTGTGTGTTTAAATAGAACCCCCCTCACACGCCCCCTACCCCAAATAGCAAGCCCTCTGTGGTGCCCCAGGGAGTGATGTGCTCTCTATCTGCTCTCAGGTCTGAGGAGACAAGCTGCTGTGGCCCTCAGCCAGGAGCTGAGCAAGCTCGCCTGCCGCAGCGCAGGACCCAGCACGTGGATCAACCAGGTCCGCAGGAGAAGCTCCTTGCTCAGTAAGTGACCAGCAGACAGGGGTCTGGGCTCACCCAGGGTGGTGACTGTCGTGTGTCAGGGCACGGAGAAGCAGATTTCATGTAGATGAAAGCTCACCCTGGCTTTTGTTCCCCTCCTGGGCAGGCTCAAGGCTGGAGGAGAAGCCCTTCAGCGAGATGGAGATGGCTTACATCAAGCAAGGAGAGGAAGCCCTCCAGAAATCCCTCAGCATCCTCGAGGACCAGGACGGCTGGAAGACAGAGACAGTGGTGGTAGGTGCTCTGAGTCGTGGCAAGAGGGTGCAGGCCTCCTGTAAGGCCTTCAGGGGTGTGAATTCTGCCTTCCCCTGGGCAGGGTAACGGAGACAAAGTGCTGAGCAAGGTGCTCCCGGACGTGGGCAAGGTGTTCCGACTGGAGGTGGTGGTGGACCAGCCC
Source organism: Laterallus jamaicensis coturniculus (assembly GCA_022605575.1). Taxonomy (NCBI): domain Eukaryota; kingdom Metazoa; phylum Chordata; class Aves; order Gruiformes; family Rallidae; genus Laterallus; species Laterallus jamaicensis. Next base: position 3,240,488 of record JAKCOX010000049.1, on the reverse strand, counting down.
CTGGACACGGTTTACAGTGAGCTGGTGGACAACATGGAGCAGATGGGAGACTGGAATCCCAACGTGGAAGAAGTCAAGGTGGGAACTGCACGTTGGAGCTGGTTCTTGCTGCTCCTAGGGCTCTTAACAGGCCAAAGAACTGTTTTGTTGGGGGTGATGCAGCTGCTGTCCCACCCCTTTTCCCTGGGAATGGGGTAGCTAAAGCCCAACTGTCTCTTGTCTGCTCCCTGCTGCAGACACAGAGCTTGGCATGGCAGCCAGCCTGCAGCAGGAGGGCTCTGTGTCAGCCTCACAAGGTGATGGGCCAGCTCTGCTGGAGCTTGTGGTGTTGCACCAGAGGAGAAAGCACACAGTTTCCCACGTGTGGGGAGGGGGAAGAACATTTTGCTGTTCCACAGCTTGTCTGGCATAGGAGAAACACCATCCCAGTGAGGCTGTGGATGCTCACATGCCATCTCCTGGGCACACTGGCCATTCCCCTGCCTGGAAGTGCAGCGGGAGAGCACGTCCTCGAACACACAGCACTCAGAAACAGCTTTGACCCATCTCTGCAGTAACTCCCTCCCACAAACACTGGTGTTTTGAACCCTCCAGATCCTCCAGAAGATCGGGAAGGACACAGTGATCACCCATGAGAAGGCAGCAGCCACCCCTGGCAACATCGTGGGGCCCAGGGACTTTGTGAGCGTCCGGTGCTCCAAGAGACGCGGCTCCACCTGCGTCCTGGCCGGCATGGCCACCAAGTACGGGGCCATGCCAGAGCAGGAGGGCTTTGTGAGGTGAGTACCCCCACCCAGCCACGCAGGGGCTCCTGGATTGGGCTCAGTAATTAGGAGCTGACCCCCCCGATCAAGTGCTGGAGCAGGGCTGGGAGGGCTGAGGAGGAGCCAGCTGCTTCCTGACCCCAGCCCTCCTGTCTGTTGCAGAGCAGAGAACGGCCCCACCTGTATGATCCTGCGCCCGCTGGCCGGCTGCCCTTCCCAAACCAAGCTGACGTGGCTCCTCAGCATCGACCTGAAGGTGAGGAGTGCTGCTTTGCAGAGTAGAAAGCAGGGTTTGCATTTGCCATAAGGCTCCACTCACAGGCTCTTGTCTGTTCCTCTCCAGGGCTGGTTGCCAAAGGCCATCATCAACCAGGTCCTGTCCCAGACCCAGGTTGACTTTGCCAACCACCTTCGGGAGCGCCTGGCCCGGACTGTGGCTGTGAACTGCTGACTGCAGGAGTAGTAACCTCTTGTTTGGGGGGAGGAAGTCAGACAACACCTAACTAGAGCCTGCACTCATTAGCCAAGGCCTTTAGTAGCATCACCCCTAATTAATACGTACCTTCAGTCACTGAGTATTGAAACTGAGCAGTGAGGGAGGTCACAGGGGCCAGAGTTGAGGCAAATCCTGTACTCACCCCCCTTGGCATCCCTCACTACTTAGTTTCAATTAAAAAAAAAAAAAGCTTTAATTAAAAAGCCTTGGCTAATGAGCTATGAGGGAGGCAGGACCAGTCACATGCTTTGCTGGGCAGACACCAGGCATAACCTCCCTGACTTCCCCCAAAACAGGCACAGGGCACTTACCTGAACCTTTGATTCCCTTCTCCCCTCAGTGAACCAGCTCTAATTTATTAGACACATGAAGTGTCACATTATTTATTCATTCAGAGCTCTGCAGAGATAACTGTTCAATGCAGGGAGATCTCAGAAGCACAGCTACTCTTGAGTTTAAACTCCCCTTTGTAACAAGGCATGTGACTAAAACAACAACCCCCAAACAAAAGTAAGAGTTAAAAAGCTTTATTTTTTAAACTGGTTTCCAGTTTGTGGGGTAAAAAAAAAAATACAGCAGCCCCAATTTCAGTCTTACATGCAGTAGTCTTGTTACAACACAATCCTCCTGGGTGGAAGCTGCTGCTTACAACTGAGCAGAAGTGTCAGCGTTGCTTCTGCAAGGGGGACACACAGCAGGACGGCCTAACTCCAGCCTGCTCTCACTGAAGAAACAACTGTACAGCACATGAGAAGACCTCAAGACAAGAACTTGCTCCTTCTTCAGCTAGCTACACTGGAAAAGGTACTGGAGACTCCAAGAGCTGCCAACAAATAGCACAATATACACTAGAACTGCATTCACTCGGGCTCCAGGGTAGTGGTGGTAGAGCATGGCTCTTCAGCAGGTGACAAACACACAGAGTGCCTGGCATCAGGGGCTTTGGTGTGTCTGGTGGTTGGCTGATGGTTCCAAGTGATGCATGTTCCTCTAGAATAAAAGCCACTTGACTGGATGCCTGCTGTCCTCATTAGTGCTGTGCCACCCGCTCCCGTTACGGCTCCCAGGGTGGACTGCGCCTGCCATCAACTTCTGTCTCTACATGGTAGAGGACATCTGCCAGTGTGTGCTCCACCACTGCTCCCCAGCCCATGTCACTCATCTGCAAAGGGACAGACACACAGACAGCTTGAGTCCTGAAGCACAGGCTCAGGACAAAGGGGACAGCTGTATTCCGGGGCTGTTTCCCCTCTGAAAACATCGGGGTCGGGGGGATGCCCATGTGTTTCCTTAAACAAGATCTCAACCCTCTTAGTGACAGAGCAGGTGGGGACAGGGGCTTTAAGTCTCTCAGGAGGAACAAGACAGCACCTGCTCTCAGATAAGATGTAGCTACATGTTAGGCTGTCATTTTAAACACAACCCCTGTGGCTAGGCTGCGTAAAGACTGAAGAGGAGATACACAGGCTTGGTCCAGATCGACTCCCACCCCACCACCCCCCTCTTATTTAAATACTGTTTGGATATGCAAAGTAGAGGGGTAAAACTTTTGGATATGCAAAGCAGGGGGCTAAAACCCTTTGGTTATCATATTTAAATACTGTTTGGATAGGCAAAGCAGGGGGGTAAAACCCTTTGGGGTTAATTACTCACCGGGCGGTAGGTGATATCCCGAGGTGGATACTTGAAGTATGGTCCAAAGTTTATAGAAACCTGTGGAGAACACAGGATGTCACCAGCTCCAGAACAACAGGCAGGTTTCTGGAGTCTTCACCCTTCACCCCTCTACCACCTGCACCCTGTGTAAGACCCCAGGAACAAACACCCTTGGCAGAAGTGTTTGTTCAGTGGTGAAGCTACATCAAGGCAAGGGAGGAGCAGCACCAATCCCAGAGTCACCTCACTAAACCAACTCCTCCCCCTCCTCTTTGCTTGCCTGGCACGCTCCCAGAGTGCCCACTAAAACGACACCAGAGTTCCAAATGACCTTTCCAAGACAGTAATCAATAACCTCACTTACTGTGCAGCCTTTGTACAAAGAAATAGCAGGAAAATAAACTCCTTCGAAGATGTCTTTAAAGGCAATTCCTTGGCTGGCACCATTCTTGAAGAATATTATCTGAAAAGAAACATTTTAAGGGATTTTTTCCCCCCCCCTTGTTGCTAATTTTCATGGCCAAGTCATCCTCAAGGAGCAGCTTAACCTTCTCTCCCCTTACCCTGATGCCAGGTAATTACTGATGTTACAAGCAAAGGGTGGAGCCTGTTTAAGTCCACATTTACTGTTGCTTTAATGAAAGCATTCTTCTTTTTAATGAAGTAATAATCAGCCTCTCTTGGGGCTTGTTAAATGCAAGTGATTAATACACACTGTAAGCTGCTCTTCCTGAGGTTCTGCAGCCTCCCACCCCTTAACTCACCTGGCTCCCAGGTGCTTGCTTCAGGCTCTTCTCTGCTTTGTCCACAAAGTCCTTCTCTTCAAAGTACAGGTAGCTTTTGAATTTGATCAAAGCCTGGAAGAGGAGAAAAACCATCCCTTCAGAAACAAGCCAGAAAACCTGTTCTCAAACAACCTAACAGCAGAACTACAGGTCCCAAGCAGCAGGATGAGAAGGGGGCACACTCAAAGTGGACAAACATGAGGCCACACTGACCTGTTTTCCACTCATCTGCCCCCCCCCCCCCAACACCAAACTCTACACCTCACCTTGTCTTTGTAAGTGTCAGGCAGAGATTTGGCAGTCTCAGTATCTTCTGGAAGGCTGATGTAGAACCCCAGCACATCCCCCTGGCCGTAGCCAGATGAATAGTGTTTCCCTATGGACTGGTGAAACTTGGTTCCCTTTTTGCTGCGCCAGGAGTAACTGAACTTGTCGTATCCCAGAGGGGCCTGGAGGTTCCCTGCAAGACACCAATGTTTCCTCATGAATGCAGCAGGCAGGAGCACCTCTGTGCATCCCACTTTGGAGCAGTGATTGTATCTAATTAAGAAACACAAGCAGCACTAGTACAAACGGGTTGATTAGAGAGTTAAGCAAGGCCAAGCACACAACAGCATGAAGTGTCCACCCTATACAGCAGATCCTCTGCAGAAAGAGTTTCCCCCTTCAGAAAAGCAGAGATGATGTGGGCAAGCTGAGTCAGGAAAGCCAAGGGCATCCTGGATTGTATCAAACACAGTGGGGCCAGTAGATCTGGGGAGGGGATTGTGCCCCTGAACTGGGCACTGGGGAGGCTGCACCTCCAGTGCTGGGTCCAGTTCTGGGCTCCTCACCATCAGAAGGACATTGAGGTGCTGGAGCCAGTCCAGAGAAGGGCAACCAGGCTGGGGAAGGGGCTGGAGGGCAAATCCTCTGAGGAGCAGCTGAGGGAGCTGGGGGTGTTGAGCCTGGAGAAGAGGAGGCTGAGGGGAGACCTTCTCCCCACCTCCCCTGCCCTGCCAGGAGGGTGCAGAGAGGTGGGGGATGGTCTCTTCAGCCAGGGGACAGGAGATGGGACAAGGGGCAATGGGCTCAAGCTGCCCCAGGGCAGGGGCAGAGCAGATGGGAGGGAAAAGTTCTTCCCTGGCAGAGCTGTCAGGGCCTGGCACAGGCTGCCCAGGGAGGGGCTGAGTCACCCCCTGGGTGTGTTTAAAAAAGGGGAGATGAGGTGCTCAGGGATCTGGTTTAGCACAGGATGGGGATGGTTGGACTCAATGGTCTTAAAGGTCCTTTCCAACCTGGTGATTCTGTGACTTACCCTCCTTAGTCTAAATGACCTGGGAAACCAATCCAAGACCTTAAGAAATACCTGGTAGAATTATTTACCTAGGGGCTGTGACCAGCCTAATCTGGCAGCTGTGTCTGGAGGCATCTCATCCATGGAGATCTCGAAGTACCAGGCTCCTTTCCTCACCCCGTGCGAGGCTCGTACCATCGAGTAGCCCTTCTCACCAATAACCGTCAGCCGGTCATCAGAAATCTTCAGCTGAGGAGCTGCAGAGGAGAGACAAGCAGTTACTGTGGGGTGTCTAATGGGCAGGGATGTCAAGAACACCCACATGGCAGTGGATTTAACACCTGCAGTGTGCTCTGGCAGCTGGGAAGTGCAATGGGATCCTGGGCTCCATCAGCAGAGGGGTGGCAGCAGGGACAGGGAGGGGATTGTCCCTCTCTGCTCTGCCCTGGGGAGGCCCCAGCTGGATCCTGTGTCCAGAGCTGGGGCCCAACACAAGAAAGATGTGGGGCTGTTGGAGAGGGGTCAGAGGAGCCAGGGAGATGCTCAGAGGGCTGGAGCAGCTCCCCTCTGGAGAGAGGCTGAGGGAGCTGGGCTGGCTCAGCCTGGAGAAGAGAAGGCTGTGGGGGGACCTCATTGCAGCCTGCCAGTGCCTGAAGGGAGCAGAGGAACAGGAGGGGAATCAGCTTGTTCAAGGGCAGAGCCTGGCAGGACAAGGGGGATGGAGTGAAGCTGGAGGAGGGAAGGGGGAGAGGAGAGATTGGGGGGAAGTTCTGTGCAGAGAGAGTGGTGAGGGGCTGGAAGGGGCTGCCCAGAGAGGGGGTGGGTGCCCCGTGTCTGGGGGTGTTCAAGGCCAGGTTGGCTGGGGCCCTGGGCAACCTTGTGTAGCTCCAGGCCTGAGGTTGGTGTCCCTGCCTGTGGCAGGGGGTTGGAACTGTGTAATCCCTTCCAACCCAGCCCAGTCTATGATTCTCTTAAGGTAATTAGGGCTGAAAGATTGATAAACAGCTAATGAGAGGTGATAGAAGGCAGCCCCTTGTAAGAGGAGCTGGTGGTACAAAGTGGGTACGATGAGGATGCTTCCTACCTCGGTCGTGCAGTGCCAGGAGCACCCTTTCATACAGGCAGGCTCTGTAGAGGTCCCCAGGAATTGGCTTTCCTGCCCAGCAGTCTAGCTCCAGTTTTTCAGGGTCAGGAGCATGGGGGTCAGGCTCAGCCAAGATGTACCGATACCCATCTTTGTTGAAGGGGTGTTCCAGAGGGTAACCGTGGGGTGGTAAGCGCTGGGCTGAAAACAAGGGGTCACTGGGGAACACAGAGAGCACAGGTCAGCATCATGGGGTGGCTGCTTCAGTCAGGAGTTGACCCAGCACCACAGCTCTCAGGGAAGTGAGCACACTCACACCTATTTCAAATGATTTCTAGTGTCTGACCTGCCAAAAAACACCCCCTCCCTACAGCACAATTCCCCATATACCTTCCAAACAGAGAGAAAGCAGCTGAAAGCAGCAGCAGTAGAGCTGTCCCTCCACCCCACCCAGCTATAGATGCCATCACTGAGCCACCACATCACCTTTCCTCTCACCTTCTGGTTTTCTTGGCTGTTCCTGTGGTCCCTCCATCCTGCTGCTTGCGCTTGGCTCCCCGGCCCTTCCCACTGCCTCCTGCAGCAATCCCCCCTAAACACACAACCACAGGGTTGAGCAAAGCCTGTGAGCATGGCATCTCCACACACACACAGAGAGGGGCACAAAAAGGCAAATTTAAAAGCAGCTGGGGTACCATCTCTCTCCTATTCCAACCCAGATTTTACTCAGGGCAAGCAGAGCAAAATCCAGACCTTTTTAAAGCAGCTTCTGGCCAAATTTTGAGGTGTCTCCATTTGGAGGAGAAGCTAAGGGAGGTTTATGGACAAAATGAGCTCAGCTAAACTGAAGAGGTGAGGAATCTTTTCTGTCATCTGTCTCTACAGAGAGCAGCATGGTGATCTGCTTCAGAAGCATTTTTAGGGGGTTGTTTTTTTGGTGGAGATTCCTGTCACAGTTCAGATTTCTTTCTGCAGGAGGGAGCAGGAAACCCAAACCTACAGCACACACACTAGGCAATTCTAAGCCAAGTCACCATCCCTGTGACATGCTACCCTGGAGAAAGGCTCTGATGGCAGTAATAAGCACTTAACATTAAAATTCCCCACCTATAAAATAGAATACACCTAAGCTGAGGGGAAAATGAGAAGCAATTGAGGTGTTTCTCTTCAGTGGGAGGGGAAAAAAATCAAGGTTACAATGGAGCAGTGCTGTCACTTTGTGTGACAGCACTGTTATCAGTGGTTTGAAAAGGAATCACTGCTGATTGGCAAGGAAAGGGATGGAATTTGTCCACACTGTAAGATAAACACCTTCACAAACCAGTTATAACTGGGTTATAACACAGAACCCAGTTATAACTGGGTTATAACTCAAAATACAGACAGCTTTTAAATTACCAGCATCCCCCCCACACACACCCCTTATAGCTTAAGGGATTCAAACACTGAAGGAATACCATATTCTGCACAAACCTGACACCATCTCAGCCACACTTGGTAGTTCTAGTGTGGATAAAACAGTCTGGTTTGTCAGCACTTCTTTACCTAAACAACCAGAATATCACACCAGCTCACAGCTTCAGGCTGCTTGTTTAAGCATCAAGATTGAAAACTGCAATCCTGGGCTAAAATGTACAAATTAAAACCAAATATAAGCAAAAAAACAGAACTTCAAGCCAGTCAAGCAGGGCAGAATATGATAATTAAAAGCTTCTAACTACTGAAGATTACAAAAGTGCTGTCATTTTGTATTCAAAGTATTATTGCACTTGCATCAGGGCAGGCTTTTGATTTGTAATGGACTTTAGCTCCTCAGCCAATTGAGCAAAAAAAAAAGCTTTGCAAACAATAATACTTAAAGTTTTAGAAGCTGAAAAAAAGGTTAAATATTCACCTCCCAAAGAGGCTCCACCTGCAAGAACAGAAGTGGCACCACATGTCTGTCAATCTTCCAGGTATTAAGGAATAAAAAAACCCCAACCCCAGTGTGTCAGGCACAGCTGGGTGACAGCTGTCAGTCCCCCAAAAGCCCCAGCAGTGAGACTCAAGCAGTGATTACAAAGCCCAGTAGTATAAATACTTGCCCCCCCTAAGTGCTTTCAAGCCTTGGAGTGAGGGAAATGGGAAGTCTGAGTCACACAAGTAGGTAAATGAAAAGTCATTCTGGAGGAAAATTTGCTCAGCTTTCCTGTGAGCATCTTGCTGGAGCTGGCTGCTGCCAGGAAGCTCAGCCTTCACAAGAAGGTGGGATTAATCTGTCTCTATAGGAAGGCACAGAGAGGCCAGGTGAACCTATTGTGCATATAATAAGCATAACCTCCATGTGACAGGGTTACCTACAGCAGCTCCACTGACACAACTGCACAGATACCCAGCTGCAGGGCTGGGAAACCAGGGCTTAGTCCCAAATACCCAGATTAGAGAACTTGCCATTTAAGCTTCCACTCGTTGACACAGCGTTGTTCTGCTTCTGGTTATCATATGCAGGACCAATATTGGCAAGATCCTGAAAGGGATTCAAAATATAGTTGATGTATAGAGTCATAGAATCATAGAATCACAGGCTGGGCTGGGTTGGGAGGGACCCCAAGGGTCCCAGAGCTCCAACCCCCTGCCACAGGCAGGGACACCAACCTCAGGCCTGGAGCTACACAAGGTTGCCCAGGGCCCCATCCAACCTGGCCTGGAACATCCCCAGGGACAGGGCACCCACCCCCTCTCTGGGCAGCCCCTTCCAGCCCCTCACCACTCTCTCTGCACACAACTTCCCCCCAATCTCTCCTCTCCCCCTTCCCTCCTCCAGCTTCACTCCATCCCCCTTGTCCTGCCAGTCTCTGCCCTTGAACAAGCTGATTCCCCTCCTGTTCCTCTGCTCCCTTCAGGCACTGGCAGGCTGCAATGAGGTCCCCCCACAGCCTTCTCTTCTCCAGGCTGAGCCAGCCCAGCTCCCTCAGCCTCTCTCCAGAGGGGAGCTGCTCCAGCCCTCTGAGCATCTCCCTGGCTCCTCTGACCCCTCTCCAACAGCCCCACATCTTTCTTGTGTTGGGCCCCAGCTCTGGACACAGGATCCAGCTGGGGCCTCCCCAGGGCAGAGCAGAGAGGGACAATCCCCTCCCTGTCCCTGCTGCCACCCCTCTGCTGATGGATATTCAGCTGGATTTCTCCCTCAAAGCCTGAACTCAGCACTCCCAGGCCCTGAGTGCTCTGACACATCCCTTGCCACAACACAGGCTCACGCTCAGACCCAGCTAAAGCTGTTTCACTCACTGACTGAGTGTAAGTCAGCAGGAAAAAGAGCCTGCACCCCTTCCTCCCAACTCCCCAGGTCATGTTTCCCCTCCTTCCCTCATGACATACTTGGTCTAGAAGTCCAAACTTGGGGTAATCTTCTTCTGGGTCCTTACTGCCTGGGTCTGGGTGCTCTTTCACCAAGAATACATCTCTCTCTTTACACTAAAATAGAGAAGTTGAAGTTACACAGGGTTAAGACCACACCAAACTCATTAAATCAGGGTACTTCCTAACAGTATGGAGTGTGCATATCAACTACACAAGCATTAGAACCTTCACCCTTTAGCTCTAAGTCCAGACCTCAGCAAACAACCAGATCTTTCACAGAAAATCCTCTAGGAATTGAACTCCAAATACTTACCATAGTTTTGACAATGTTATTTGGCCAAGTCATTTTCCCAGGTCTCTGTCTTGTTGTCATACACTCCCAGTATTTATCAATAAATGGGATAATATCCTGTAAAATTAAAAAAGAAAAGGAGTGTTAACAGGGTCTTGCTGCTGGTATTTGTCTGGGTTTTGACTATGGAGTTGCAGCTTTAATTAAACCCATGGTGATTATTTTCTTTACACCAGCCTTTACCTTATCTTTTGAGAACATAGTTTTTGGGTGCTCATCTTGTGTCCTTGACTGCCACGTTAAGTTGGCCAGAGCACTAAGGCACATTTCCTTGAGATCTTCAAAACAAAAACAGACCAGAGCCTGAGTTAGGCTTCAGAAGGAAGACCAAACACCCTCACATACTCAGTGCCTACTACACACACACACACACACAGAGCACCCCTGCTATCTTAACACCCTCACAAATTCCATCCCAACCCAGCAGCTCTCACTAAACAGAAGATTTTTCTACCACCTCAAACAAAATGAGCAGCAAAACATCATCAGGAAAAGCCACACACACACATACACTTTGTTGCTGATATTTTTGGGTGATTATAGGGAAGTTTAAGAATCACCCCCACTGAGTTTAGATAAAATGAAGCCTCTTGGATTGCTTCCCACAAAACAAGAGGGGTTTTATACTTACTGGCTTGTTTTCTTAAGAAATAGGTGTTCCCACTGTGATGGCAAACGTTGCAATGGAAGCTGTAGTTGGTCATGAAGGGCAGGCATGACCTGGAAGAGAGTACAATGGTTTTTAGGGCTCCCATGTATACCTTATGGTGTCAGGTTAAGGAATTAATTCTTCCAGGTTAAGAAAAGAATAAACTCTCTCTCTTTCTCCCTCCAAACCCAGGAACATTTCAGTGGTTCAATGATATTTTCATCAAATTAGGTTGGCACTGAGAAAAGCCACGAAGCTGTTGAGAGGAATCAAAGCAAGCTCAGTGCCATCTCATTTCAGTCCTGGAATTCATTCAGCAAATTAAAAGGCAACAACCCAGAAGCTCTGGACACAAGGAGTTCCACCTGAGTTAATGAGTTAATTTTAACTAGAAGCCTAGGGCCACAATGCAACTGAAGACATTCAGTTTCTAAGAATTCTGAAGGCAGTTGCAGGCTCTAGAGAGCTGGATTTACTTCCCACTGACAGGAAGATGTTGTCTCTTGTTGAGCAGGACAAAAAAATGCCTGTCAAAAGCTTTCCAAAGAACACTATGAGCCACCAAGGCAGTACATCCAGGGGCTCTGACAGTCCTGAAGCTCCAACCAAGGCTTTTTTAAAGCTAAAACCTGCAAACATAAACACTCCCAGCTGTGTAAAGCTCGCTGTTCTTCCCACAACACAACAGAAAACACTCCCACCGTGTGATTCCCACAACACACTGGATTCCAAGCAGCCAAAGAGCCAGATCTTGCTCCTTGGGAATCTTTTTTTTTGCTCCCCCAAGTTTGGTGCCCAGCATTAAGCAGCCCTTACGTACGTGGTATCGATGCCAAAGGTGTCTGCTGTGAACCACTTGGTGCAAATGCCACACTGCAGCTCTATCTCCCCAAGCTGCCGCCCGTTCTCCTCATCCACTGAGCCTGCCTGAGCATCCAAAGCCTCTGAGTTGTCACCAGCAGCTTCCTACAAGCAGAGCAGAGCAGACTGGGGATTGCCTGAAAGGCTGATTGAATCAGAGAGGAAAGGAGCTTTGTGCAGTAACCTGTCAAGGCAGGAGAGTTTAGAGGGGATATCCACCCCTAATGCACTGCTGGGCAGCTGTTTGTTAAACAGAAACGTTTGCTCTCCCCAAAAAACCCCTCGATGCTCACCCCTTTGCTAGGCCTAGGCAGTGGCTGTGCCAGCCCTTTGCATCTACCCCACCACCTGCACAGACACCATTCCCCAGTATGAACCACAGAGCTGTAGGGGTTGGAAGGGGCCTTGAGAGCTCATCAGGTCCAACCCCCCTGCCAAAGCAGGGTCCCAGCTCATATTATACAGATAGGTGTCCAGATGGGGCTGGAATCTCTCCAGAGAAGGAGACTCCACACCCCCTGGGCAGCCTGTCCCAGGGCTCCCTCACCCTCACTGGGGAAAAGTTCTTCCCCATGGTGCTGTGGAACTCCCTGTGCTCCAACTTGCAGCCATTGCCCCTTGTCCTGTCCCCACAGACACTGAAAAGGGGCTGGCCATTCCCCTGCACCCCATCCTTCAGATATTGATAAACATTGATCAGGTCCCCCCTGAGTCTTCTTCTCTCCAGGCTGAACAGCCCCAGCTCTCTCAGCCTTTCCTCCCAGGGGAGATGCTCCAGGCCCTTCAGCATCTCCTCAGCCTCCTCTGGACTCTCTCCAGGAGATCCCCGGCTGTTTGATCCCAGGGAGCCCAGCACTGGACACAACACTCCAGGTATCCCTTGGGAATGGGTGCCAGAGGCAATGGAAAGGAAAAACCCAGGTGGGAGAAGGGAGGAGGGCTAGCAGCCTGGCGAACAGGCACCCAGAGGCCGAGCATCAAGCCTTGCCGTGACCCCAGCAGGGAAGGCCGGCACCCAGGGCCAGGAGCCCCAGCTCCCACGGGCTCTGCTGCAGGGCTGAGCGAATCAGCCTCCCATCAAGCTGCACCATCTCCTCCCCGGGCCCCAGCCCACCCCAGCCAGCCCACCCCAGCCAGCCCCCACCTACCAGCGGGTCCTTGCCACTAGCAGACTCTGTCTCCATCGCTGCAGTGACATCCCCCGGGGCGGCATCTCCCCTGCGGGAGCACAAACGGGTTCCAGAGAGGGGAGTCCAGCCTCAGGGTGGAACATGCCCTCCTGGGCAGCCGCGGGGGGCAGCAAGGACCCCCCCAGGGAGAAGGGGGGGGGGGCCCTGGTACCCTCAGGGCTCTGGGGCAAGGGGGGGAGGCCCTGCACCGTGCTTGGGGCTGAGGAAAGGTGGGGAGCGGGGGTCCAGGGTGGAACAGGCCCTAACGAGGAGCCTCAGAGGGCAGCAAGGATCCCCCAGGGGAAGGGGGGGGGGGCGCCCCCAGTACCCTCAGGGCTCTGGGGCAAGGGTGGGGGTGGGAGGCGGTGAGGAGGGATCCAGCCTCAGGGCGGAACAGGCCCTCCCGGGCAGACACAGGGGCAGCAAGGACCCCCCCCAACCCCAGGGGAAGAAGGGGGGCACCCCCAGTACCCTCAGGGCTCTGGGGCAAGTGTGGTGGGGGAGGCAGGGAGCAGGGGTCCAGGGCGGAACAGGCCCTCCCAAGGAGCCTCGGGGGGCAGCAAGGACCCCCCAGGGGAAGGGGGGGGGGGCGCCCCCGGTACCCTCAGGGCTCTGGGGTAAGGGACAGGGAGACCCTGCACCGTGCCCGGGGCTGAGGGGAGGCGGGGGGGTCCAGCCTCAGGGCGGAACAGGCCCTCCTGGGCAGACACGGGGGCAGCAAGGACCCCTCAACCCCAGGGGAAGGTGGGGGTGCCCCCGGTACCCTCAGGGCTCTGGGGTGAGGGTGGGGGGGAGGTGGGGAGTAGGGGTCCAGCCTCAGGGCGGAACAGGCCCTCCCGAGCAGCCTCGGGGGGGTAACAAGGACCCCCCAGGGAGAAGGGGGGGGGCGCCCCCAGTACCCTCAGGGCTCTGGGGCAAGGGGGGGGGGAGGCCCTGCACCGTGCCTGGGGCTGAGGGGAAGTGGGGAGCGGGGGTGCAGGGCGGAACAGGCCCTCCCGAGGAGCCTCGGGGGGCAGCAAGGACCCCCCAAGGGAGAAGGGGGGGCGCCCCCAGTACCTTCAGGGCTCTGAGGCAAGGGGGGGAAGGCCCTGCACCGTGCCCGGGGCTGAGGGGAGGCGGGGAGCAGGGTGGGGGGGGGGGTGTGGGGGGTGTGGGGGGGCTCATCCCTGCGCCGTTGGGAAGGGAGAAACGTACCCAGTCTCGGCGTCAGCAGCGCCCGGCTCGGGCGGGGCGGGAGGCTCGGCGGCGGGAGGCTCCGGGACGGGCTCCGCGCCTTCAGCTGCGGGGAGAGGAGGAGGAGGAGGAGGAGGAGGAGGAGGAGGGGGGGGGAGGAGGAGGAGGGGGGACCCCGACCGGCGCCGCCGCCGCCGCCGCCATCTTTCCTCCCGCGCGAAGGCGCCGCTCTCGCGAGAACATCCCTCCCTCCCCCCCGCACATGAAAGGGCGGCGGGCGCGGGGAGGGCGCCACCTATCGGCGGCCTCCGGGAGCGGTGGCGTCAGCCCGCTCCGCCGTGACGTCACGCAGCCAGGCACCACACACACACACACACACACACACACACACACACACACACACACACCCTGCCCCCCGAGAGCGCGGGGGGTGGCGAGCCGGGGCTGCCCGAGGGGAGGGGGGATATCGGCGGGGGAGGGGGGGAAGGGGGGTGCTGGGGGGGGGGATGCCCGAGGGGAGGGGGGGTGTTGGTTGGGGGGGGATGTTGGTGGGGAGGGGGGATGTTGGGAGGGGGGGATGCAGGCAGGGAGGGGGGATGCCGGTGGGGAGGGGGGGATGCTGGTGGAGGGAGGGATGCCGGGGGGGTGGGGATGCCGGCGGGGAGGGGGGATGTTGGGGTGGGGGGATGTTGGGAGGGGGGGATTCCGGAGGGGAGGGGGGGGATACTGGCGGAAGGGGATGCCGACGGGGCAGGGGGGTGTTGGCTGGGGAGGGGGGATGCTGGAGGGGAGGGGGGATATTGGTGAGGAGGGGGGATGTTGGTGAGGAGGGGGGGATGTTGGGGTGGGGGGATGTTGGGGTGGGGGGATGTTGGGAGGGGGGGGATTCCGGCGGGGAGGGGGGGATACTGGCGGAGGGGGATGTTGGTGGGGCAGGAGGATGTTGGTGAGGAGGGGGGATGCTGGAGGGGAGGGGGGATGTTGGTGAGGAGGGGGGGATGTTGGTGAGGAGGGGGGATGTTGGGGTGGGGGGATGTTGGGATGGGGGGATTCCGGAGGGGAGGGGGGGGATACTGGCGGGGGGGGATGCCGACGGGGCAGGGGGGTGTTGGTTGGGGAGGGGGGATGCTGGAGGGGAGGGGGGATATTGGTGAGGAGGGGGGATGTTGGTGAGGAGGGGGTATGTTGGGGTGGGGGGATGTTGGGAGGGAGGATGTTGGGAGGGGGGGATGCCGGCAAGGAGGGGGGATGCCGGTGGGGAGGGGGGATGCTGGTGGAGGGAGGGATGCCGGGGGGGTGGGGATGCCGGCGGGGAGGGGGGATGTTGGTGAGGAGGGGGGATGTTGGGGTGGGGGGATGTTGGGAGGGGGGGATGCAGGCGGAGCGGGATGCCGACGGGGCAGGAGGATGTTGGTGGGGAGGTGGGGTGTTGGTGGGGAGGGGGGATGCCGGCGGGGAGGGGGGATGCCGGTGTTGGGGGGCATGCCGGCGGAGGGGGGGATGCCGGTGGAGGGAGGGATGCCGGGGTGGGGGGGAATGACGGCGGGGAGGGGGGGATGATGGAGGGGAGGGGGATGCCGACGGGGCAGGGGGATGCCGGCGTGGCTGGGGGATGCCGGTGGGGTGGGAGGATGCCGAAGAGGGGGGGAATGCCGGTGGAGGAGGGGATGCCGGCGTGGCGGGGGGATGCCGGAGGGGAGGGGTGACGCCAGCGCTAGCTTCGTTTCCCACAGACTCCTCTCCGTGCCCGGAGCGCTCCCCCCGGACCCGCACGTCCCGTCCCCCCCCCCCCCGCAGCGTCCCTTCCACACACCAGCTCTACACCAGCCTCTTGGTGGGAGGCCCGGCGGAGGCGGGGACCCCCCAGCCCGGCTCCTCACACCCCCGGTGGCCGAGCACAGCTGTCCCGGGGGCTGCCGAGGAGCCATGTGTCCCCGGGGCCGCCCCGCAGCATCAAAGGCCGAAGGGTTCACCTGTCGCATCCCCGAGCCGGGCCCCGCAGCTCCCCTGCCCCAGCCACACCGGCTGCCCCGGGGGGTGGTCCCTGGGCCAGGCGCACCCGAGGATGCTCCCGTTCTCCCTCCCTGCGCTGCCCGGTATCCACCCCCCCCCGAACCCCGCACCCAGCGGTACGACCCCCGTTAGCCTGTCCCGCACCCTGTGCGCTCGGCGGGGAGGGTCGGGGGCTGCTCAGCATCCTCATCCCCCTCCCCAACCCCGGTCCGGGAGCTGCGAGAAGGGGAAACAAGGCGGGGGGGGGAGGGGGGGATGTGCTGTGGTCACCCGTCCCCAGGGGTCCCAGACAGGGCAGGGTGCTGGGGACAGCAGTGTCTCCGCACAGCGATGGGGTGGCCGCCACCCCCCCGGGGCAAGGCGGGACCTTGGTGTTAGGGACGAGCCCGGGAGAGGTGGATGGGGACGGGGATGGGGAGAGGGAAGAGGGGAAGAGATGGAGGGATGAGGCAGGGATGGATAGGGCTGCGGGTGGGGGGGGGGGAGGGATGGGGAGAAGGGAAGGAGAAAGGGAGGGACCTGGGAGGGGGTGGCGAGGGGGGCAGATAGGGGGTGGAGGCGGGGGGGAGGATGGGGATAGGGACGGAGGGAGGGATGGAGACGGGGTCGGAGGGATGGAAGAGAAGAGGGGAGGGCGGGGCGGGAGGGGGGTCGTGGCCGTGGGGAGGGGGCTGCCGGGGCGGCGCTCGGGGCTGCTGTACAAATAGGGCGGCTGCGGGCGACCCCCTGCAGCCATGCGGGACCCGCTGCGCTCCGCGCCCGCGCTGGCGCTCTGCGCTCTCGCCCTGCTCTGCCTGGGCTGCGCAACGACCCGCGCAACGACCCGCGCAGCGCCCCGCGTCCCGCCGCGCTGCCCCGCGCTGATGCTGCAGCTGCTCCGCTCCCCTCCCGCACCGCTCCGCGCCGCAGCCGCCGCTGCCCTCAGCCTCTCTCCGCACGGTGAGTGGGGTCGCGGCCCCGGGCATCCCTGTCCTGGGACCAGCACTGTCTCTGGGACCTTCACTGTCCCCGGGCATCCCTGTCCCAGGAGCTGCACTGTCCCTCAGCATCCCTGTCCTGGGACCGGGACTGTCCCCGGAACCTTCACTGTCGCCGGGCATCCCTGTCCCGGGACCTGCACCATCCCCGGGCATCCCTGTCCTGAGACCGGGACTGTCCCCGGGACCTTCATTGTCCCTGGGTATCCCTGTCCCAGGAGCTGCACTGTCCCTCAGCATCCCTGTCCGGGGACCTGCACTGTCCCTGGGCATCCCTGTGTGGGAGCCACACCATCTCCAGGCATCCCTGTCCCGGGACTTGCAGCGTCCCCGGGCATCCCTCTCCCAGGACCTGCACCATCCCTGTGCATCCCTGCCCCAGGACCTGCACCATCCCTGGACATCCCTCTCCCGGGACCTGCACCATCCCTGTGTATCCCTGTCTCAGGACATGCCCCATCCCTGTGCATCCCTGCCCCAGGACCTGCACCACCCCCTGATACCCCTGTATCCTGGACCCACACTGTCCCCAGGACCGGCCCCGTCCCCGAGCATCCCTCTCCCCAGGACCAGCACTGCCCAGTGCTCTTGCTGGGTCTCTGCCCTTGGGGGTGCCTCTGTCTCTCTGCTCCGACCCTCGGGCTCCCGTGCAGGGGTCGTTCCTGGCAGCACCAGGCCCAGCACCCTCCCTGTCCCTGTCCCTCCCTGGCAGAGCCAGTCCCCTCACTTCCCCCTTTGGCTTCCAGGCTCCCGGCAGAACGGGTCCCGCTGGGCGCTCTCCTTCGACATGTCCTCCCTCTCCAGCAGCCAGGAGGTGAGCCTGGCTGAGCTCCACCTCCACCTGCCCAGCCTGTCCCCATCCCACCACATCTCCCTGGACATCTACCACAGCCGGCGGCAGAGGTGCCGGGGTGATGGGACCTGCGCCCCACCAGCTCTTCCTGGGCACCGTGGCTGGTAGCCCTTCCTCCACCCGAGCCTCTTGGAAAGTCTTTGAGGTCACCAGCTTGCTCAGGTCCTGGCTGCACCAAGCCACAGCCCCTGGGCACCACGAGCTCCTGGGGAGAGAGAGGCGGGATGCCAGTGAAGCCACCTCCACCCTGACCACCTGGAGCGATGCTGGCCCCAGTGATGCCCTGCCCCAGGATGTGACTGACAGGGTCCTGCTGCTCGTCTTCTCCAAGGACAAGTCTCCAGGAGACCACAGCCTCATCAGGACGGCGGAGACATCCAAGCATGTCATGCGTGACAGCAGCACCCAGGGCACAGGGACCCGGCGGCACCGCAGGAACCGGCAGGAGAAGCAGAGGATCAAAGTGAGTGATGCTGCTGCTGCTGCTGCTGCTGCTGCTGCTGCCACCCCAGGGGAGGAAGGCAGGTCCCTGTGCAGGAGGGTGGACATGATGGTGGACTTCGAGCAGACAGGCTGGGGCAGCTGGATTGTCTACCCCAAGAAGTACAACGCCTACCGGTGTGAAGGGCAGTGCCCATCGCCTGTGGATGAGACCTTCAAGCCCACCAACCATGCCTACATACAGGTAAGAGGGGGGTCACTCCATCCCCTCCCTCCACACACACCCCCAACCCCACCCTGGTCCCACCAGCCCCTGGCAGTGGGGTGATGCTTTCCCATAGAATCACAGAATCATGGAATGGGCTGGGTTGGGAGGGACCCCAAGGGTCACAGAGCTCCAACCCCCTGCCACAGGCAGGGACACCAACCTCAGGCCTGGAGCTACACAAGGTTGCCCAGGGCCCCATCCAACCTGGCCTTGAACACCCCCAGACACGGGGCACCCACCCCCTCTCTGGGCAGCCCCTTCCAGCCCCTCACCACTCTCTCTGCACACAACTTCCCCCCAATCTCTCCTCTCCCCCTTCCCTCCTCCAGCTTCACTCCATCCCCCTTGTCCTGCCAGGCTCTGCCCTTGAACAAGCTGATTCCCCTCCTGTTCCTCTGCTCCCTTCAGGCACTGGCAGGCTGCAATGAGGTCCCCCCCACAGCCTTCTCTGCTCCAGGCTGAGCCAGCCCAGCTCCCTCAGCCTCTCTCCAGAGGGGAGCTGCTCCAGCCCTCTGAGCATCTCCCTGGCTCCTCTGACCCCTCTCCAACAGCCCCACATCTCTCTTGTGTTGGGCCCCAGCTCTGGACACAGGATCCAGCTGGGGCCTCCCCAGGGCAGAGCAGAGAGGGACAATCCCCTCCTCATCAAGTCCAACTGTTCCTCTCCTGTGCTAAACCAACACCTAAGGAAAAGGCTGTGGAGATGCTGTGATTGATCCCCTGGATTTTCCCTTTCCCCATTTGATCTTCCCCCTAATACCCAGTCTCCCCCTTCCCCCCTCCAGCTTCACTCCACCCCCCTTGCCCTGCCATTCTCTGCCCTGTCTCCCCACAGAGTTTGCTGCAGCTCTACAAGCCCCACCAGGTGCCCTGCCCTGCCTGCTCCCCGGTCAGGATGAGCCCCCTCTCCATGCTCTACTATGAGAAAGGGGAAATCGTCGTGCGCCACCACGAGGACATGATCATTGAGGAGTGCGGCTGCAACTGAGCCCCAGCTCATCCCCTGCTGCCGAGGGGGCACCCACAAAGCACCCCTACAAGGACTGGCCACCCAAACCCACGAGCAGCACGCAGCCTGGGGCATCGCTGAGCCCCCTCCCCAGCCACCTCCAAATCCGACGTGCCCATGGGTTGGTGAAGCTCCCAAAGGGAGGAGCAGGGTGCCCAGGTGTTAATAGCAGCTCTGCAGCACCACGAGGCTGTGGCACATGGCTGGATCCAGGCTGGGCGCTGGGAAAGCCATCAGACCCCCTCCCTGTGTGCTGGGGCAGCTGAGGGCTGGTGCTGCTGGAGCCAGGGCAGGAGCTGTGGCAAGAGCAGCACCAGCTTGGTCCTGGGAGGGATGGATGGACCCAGGAGGAACCAGCTGGCAGCAGGAGGGGAGGCAGCGACCTGCATCACATACGCTGCTCACCCAGCATCACGCAGGGAGTGATGTGAGAGGCGGACCTGGGGCTCCTGCACCCATCCACCAGGAGCCAGGGGGGTTCTGCAAGAGAGGTGCCCCATGAAATAAGGCAGCCCCACAGTCGGTCTCAGTGGCTCTGAGCCCCCCCAAAAACCCCTCCTACACCCCCCTGCTGCCCTCCATAAAACCAGAGCTTGGCTCAAAGCTTTCCCACGACTTGCTGGATGGGGCTCGTGGCTGCATCATTCATCAATAAATTATATATATAGATATATTTAACCCCCCCCTTGCAGGCTCTGCTGATTCCCACCCCCCCTTTTTTTTTTTGGCTGCAGAATGGTCTCTTGGGGTGTCATTCCCCTCCCCACCCCTCTGTAGATGGCAGCACCCAGGGCTTCTCCCTGCCCTGGGACCTGGGTGCAGCCTGCCCTGAGCTCTCTCACTGCCCAGTGTCACCAGCTTTGCCACACAACGTGCCAGCCAAGCCAGTGGTGCTTGGCAGGAACACCCAGAGTGGGTGCTAGAGCATGGTTGGGGGGGGAGGGTGTCCCCTCAGATGATGCAAGAGATGCTCAGCAGCTCGGCCAGCTGAGGAAAGTTGGGGTGACAGGGTGAAGAAGCTGTTCCCACCCTGATGAGGGGGTGCTCAAGCAGGGAAGCACCTGCAGCCTTTGGCGAGGAGGGCTGAGGGGTTTTGCCCCCCTCTATTTGCCCCTTGGAGACAAGGGGAAGGGCCATCCCATCTGGGGATGACTTGAAGCCATGTGTGGCAGCTGGAGAAGGCAGCTCCTGTTTGGGTCACCCACCCAAAGGGGTGCTGGGGCTGGGAGCAGGAGAGCTCCAGCTGCAGATGATGCCCACAGTCTTGGGTACCCCTGGGGATGCTCCTCCTGGGGCAACGAGGGTCAGTGCCCCTGCTGCAGCCCTGGACATGGATACAGGCACCCCCACACTCACAGCTGCCCCCTCCCACTGCTGAGGATGGGGTGGGACACACACACACACACACACACACACAACACCCATGTAGGGGTCCCCCAGTGCTGGGCTGAGCAGGAAGGGATGTGTGGGGACCCCAGGCACCGAGCCAGACCCCAGCAGGCAGCCCGGGGTGGCTGTGTAGGATAGGGTCATCCCTTATCCTTCCCCTCCTGGGACCAGCAGCTTCAATTCCACATCCCAGCGCAGCCTGATTATCCCCAATCCACATCCCAGCCGGGGGGATAAACAAAGCGCGTCTGGATCCCCCCGCGCAGCCCCTCCCGGGGGCCGCTGACAGATTCCAACAGCGCTTCACACTGCGACCCTCCCGTCATTAGAGGGTCATTTGCAGGAGCTGTCAAGGGCAGCGTGGGGCTCGGCCCTGGCAGATGTGAGCAGAAATCCAGAGCTCTGGAATCTCCCCCCCCCCCCCCTCCTCCCCTCTCCTCTCCCAGCCCCCTTCCTCAGCAGGCTCTGTGCTCCCTCTCCAAGCACTCTTCTCCCCCCCCCCCACCCCCCACTCCTCAGCCAGTCTCTCCCACGCTCCTCATTACCCAGACCCCCCCTCATCCCCCCCCCCCTTCCCCTTCCCCACCCCAGACCCCCCCTCTGCCCATCTGCCAAGCTGTATCTTTGCCATCTCAGCCCCTCCATCAAACCTGTTTGAAACCCAGCAGTGGGTTCAAAAGTTGCTGGGGAGGGGGGGTGAGGAGGGGGTTGAGGGGGGAGGCAAGGGGGGGGAGGCAGGCCCCCAATTCCCTGGGAAGAGCCAGGAGGAAAAATAAAGGCTGAGATTCCAAGGAGGCTGTAAGGAAAACATCAAAGTCTGGAGGATGTCAATAAAGCTTCACCCCTGTGCTTAGGCAAGGTGTCTGCTAGCAAGCCTGGCTTTGTTAGGCTGGGGCTGTGAGCAGAGACCTCATCTGAGCAGGGCACCCCAATCCACATCAGCCTGGGGACAGAGGGAGCCCAGACACACAGGGCAATAAAGGGGAGGGGGACAGGACACACAGCTCCAGCCTTGCCATGGGGCTCCTGCCCTCCTGCAGACAGCACCCACCCCCCTGCTCTGCACCTTTCCAGGGACCAGCACCATCCCTGAGCATCCCCAGAGGCTGCAGGGGGGGGGGAGATGGTGGGATGGGGGGGGTGATGGTGGGATGGGGGGGTGGGGGTGGGATGGTAGGGTGGGATGTGGAGGCTTCACCCTGCACAGGCAGGGAACAGGGCTGGGGAGCTGGGTGGGGGGGTCTCTGTGTGTGGACAGGCTGGCTTGGCTCTGGCATCCTTAATGCCTCAGCAGGGGCAGGATAGAGCCTTCCCAGTGCAGGGAAGGGTTTCTGGCAGGAAAAGCACCCTGGCTGTAACTGAGCTCTGCCTCAGTGCTTGCAAGAGGAGGGGGGATGCAGGGGCAGCCTCAGCCCAGCTGGGGTGAGGATGAGGATGAGCTTTGCCTTGGCAGGATGAGGACCTGCTTGGGCAGGGGGGTTGGACCCAATGAGCTCTTGAGATCCCTTCCAACCACTGTGATTCTGGGATGAGGATGAGGATGAGGATCATAGAAGCATGGAATGGGCTGGGTTGGAAGGGACCCCAAGGGTCCCAGAGCTCCAACCCCCTGCCACAGGCAGGGACACCAACCTCAGGCCTGGAGCTACACAAGGTTGCCCAGGGCCCCATCCAACCTGGCCTGGAACACCCCCAGACACGGGGCACCCACCCCCTCTCTGGGCAGCCCCTTCCAGCCCCTCACCACTCTCTCTGCACACAACTTCCCCCCAATCTCTCCTCTCCCCCTTCCCTCCTCCAGCTTCACTCCATCCCCCTCGCCCTGCCACTGAGGAGCTGCACCCCTGCCTGGCTCCTGGCTTCCCTCCAGCCCAGACCCTCACACCCCACACACTCTCTGTCCCCATGAGGAGCCAGGACAGGGGCTGCCAGCCTTGGCAGGGAGCTGGGGCTGCCACCTGCCTGTGCCTGAGCCCATGCCCACACCTCAGGAGCAGCACGTGGCCGGGCAGGGAGCACGGGCACGGTTTACTTTGGACACAGGAGGAAAGAACAAGCAAGAACAAACAAGAGCCAAGGGCTTATCAAAGGCCCAGGGTAATATTTGTACAGGCAGCGTGTTAAGGCACGAGCTGGGTCAGCTCAGCTTCGGTAGCCCTGTGACCGGGATGTGGAGCAGGATGCAGGCAGGTTGGGGGTGCTGCTCTGCCCTGTGTGAGATGAAAAGGGGAAGGGGATGGGGGAAAAAAAATGCAATGAGAAAGCCAACACTTGTCCCTCAGACCTCCCTGGAGCATCCCAGCTGTGGGAGGCAGCCACCCACCGCTTCATCCCCCTCCTGCCGGGCTCAGCCTGTGGCATCAGCAGCTCCTCAGCCTCTCAGCTGGGTGAGGAACAAACCCTGCTCCAGCCAGGGATCTGCCCTGGAAACGCTGAGCTGAGGGGATGAGGCTCTGGTTGGGGCTCTCAGGGAGGGAGCTGGGCTGTCAGGGTGATGCTGAGACCACGTTGTCCCACGCCACGGGCGGAGGAGCTCAAGGCATAGGTTTGGGATATAACTCCCTCTACTCCCAGAGACTGCCCCAGGTGCTGGGAAGCCAGCAGGAGCCCTGACCCTCCCAGACCCCCTCCTTGCACCTGGCTGGGTGCTTTGCAGGGTGCTCGCCCTCCTTTAGAATTATCAGCTATGAATCGCCCGCTGAGGCACCTGGTGCTTTGATGCTCCCTGGGATCTACATAAGCACACAGATACTGATGCAAAGCTGGGGCAGGCACAGAGAGGAGACTTTAACACTTAAAACACTTGTTACCCTCCAGTATGTGGGGTGTGGGGGGGTGGGAGGGAACAGAATTTAAAAGCCTGGCTTGCAATAGCTGAGACTCCCTCCCAAACCCCCCCTGTGCAGTCACTTCTTGGGCCAGCACGTGAACCCAGCACCATGAGGGTCTGGTTGACATCTGGACCCCCGAAAGTCAGAGGTATGAGGCCACAATCGGCTGGGTTGCAGAGCTTGGCAGGCAGTGGGTGCTGCTCTCAGGGACATCCCTGCCCCCTGGAGCGATGACTGGGGGTGCTGTGGTTGGGGCAGAGCAGGAGAGGGAGCTTCAGCGCTGAGCATTGGCACTTGGTTCTTGCCAACACCACCCCCTAACTCTGTCAGGGGGGTTTTTTAGTCTAAAGTCGTAGAATCCTGGAATCTCCCGAGCTGGGAGGGACCCACAAGGACCACAGAATCCACCCCCTGGCTCCACACAGCCCAGTCCAGTCAGAGCATGGCACTGAGGGCATCATCCAGGCACTTCTTGCCCTCAGCTCGGGGCTGTGCCCCCTTCCCTGGGGAGCCTGTGCCAGCACCCGACCCCCCCCTCTCAGCACAGAACCTCTTCCTGACACCCAGCCTGACCCTCCCCTGGTTCAGCTTCACACCATTCCCTAGGGTGCTGTCCCTGGTCCCCAAAGAGAGGAGAGAGATCAGCACCTGCCCCTTCGCTCCCCTCAGCAGGAAGCCACAGACCCCATGAGGTCTCCCCTCAGCCTCCTCTGTATAACCCCAGGGCCTTCAGCCTCAGGAGCCTTCCCCTCCAGACCCTTCCCCACCCTCACTGCCCTCCTCTGGACACTCTCTGATAGTTTTGTGTCCCTCTTGTCCTGTAGCACCCAAACCTGCCCCCAGGACTGGAGGTGAGGCTGCCCCAGTGCAGGGCAGAGCAGGACAAGCCCCTCCCTGGCCTGGCTGTGCTGGATGTCCCCAGGATGCTGCTGTCCCCCCCCCCAGCACACTGCTGGCTCATGGGTAACTCACTGCCAATCCCCAAACCCCCCCTTTGGCACAGCTTTGGACCACATCAACACTGTGGAGCTCTATAAAACCCACTCTGCTGTGGGTTCTGGAAGCTGCTGTGATGACCAGAGAGCAGGGGGAGGGCTCTGAGGATGCCCAAATCCAACCTGAGACCCAGCAACAAGGTGATGGGGCAGAGCTGGCTCCATCAGAAAACCTTCTGATGGCAAGAAAGAGGCAGCAGCAGGCCACAGCATGGATTCCAGCAGCTCCTCAACAGACACACACCACAGCAAGACCCAGCAGCTGCTCCAGAGCTGCCAGACCCAGGAGGTGACACCCTCAAGACCTACAAGGTGAGACCCATGAGGTGACACCCAAGGGCACTAAACTTGAATCTCTCCCCATTAAGGTTTCAGAGAAACACTTAATCTTATCTCACCCAAAAAAAACCCCAACCAACCCATGCAGGTTTTATCTGCAGCAATTGCTTTGTGTCTGTTGCTCCTGTTACTCATTAGTAAAGGCTTGCATCTCATAATGCCACAATTGGGCTTAATTAGCAGATATTTAGATGCTATCCTGCCAAGGGGCATTTGAACAGACAACTCATTGTCTTTTAGGAAGGCTGAGGTTCAGGCACTGCCCCAATATGCATCCTCCTTCCTCTAACTTAGTTATTCAGAGGCAAGCTTTCCTCTTAAAACCAGGCTTAGGAGCTCAGAGATCATCTAGCTCCAACCTTTGGGCAGCCTGGGCTAGTGAGGGTGTCCCTGGCCATTGCCATGGCCAGGGACACCCTCACTAGCCCAGGCTGCCCAAAGTCCCATCCCTGAACCCCTCCAGGGGCTCTCACAGCCTCTCTGGGCACCCAAACCAGGGCCTCCCCACCCTCAGAGTGAAGAATTCCTTCCTCACCTCTAACCTGCCCTCTGCCAGCTTGAAGCCATCCCCCCTTGTGTCCCATCCCTGCACCCCCTGGGACCAGCCCCCTCTCCCACATCCCTGTAGGACCCCCCTGTAAGTGTTGGGATGCTGCAATTAGGTCTCCCTGGAGCTTTCTCCAGGCTGAACCAGCCCAGCTCTCCCAGCCTGGCTTCTTAGGAGAGGTGTTCCAGGCTCTGATCACCTTGGTGGCCTCCTCTGGACTCGCTCCAACAGCTCCCTATCTTGGGGAGCCCTGAACTGGATGCAGCACTGCAGGGGGGTCTCCCCAAGCAGAGCAGAGGGGCAGAACCCCCTCCCTGGGCCTGTTGGCTATGCTGTTCTTGATCCACCCCTGTGCTGGGTGTTGGCAGAGCCTCTCCAGGATGAATGAAGGACACCAGTTGTATTTATTGCATTAATCTCCCTATCAGGAGATTTTAAAAACCCTGATTTTTATTCCTCCCTTATATCACATTTCTGTAGCTGTTACAGTATTAAAATGATTAACAAAAGCATTATCTGAAATGGGAAAAAACCAAAACCCCAACCCCAATCAGTGAGAGTGTCTCCTGCAGCACTCCAAGGCCCATGGGGAGCAGGGGCTGAGCCTGGGGAGTCACACACACATGGAGAGGGCTGAGACTCCGTCCTCACAACAGGACACTGAGCTCTTCTTGGAAGGGAAGAGGCTGCCATTCCCAGGAAGCAGGAAGGCACTCAAGGCATGGGCTGGTTTTAAGCCTGGCTGGTGGGAATCCTCAAGAGAAGGTCCTGGTTCTTCACTGGAGAAGCATTCTGGGCACACGTGTTAGATGTCCATGTCAAACTGCTCTTCTTCACCTGGCAGAGGGACAAAAGCACAGGGGGTGAGACCCCAAACTCTCCCCTTAAACACCACATGATTTGGTGAGGAACAACCCCCAGCTGTGCTAGCTGGGCCTTAAAAATCCACACTAGGGCACAAAGTTTGGTGAGGAACCCATAGCAGGGGGTGCTACTCCCAGAGAGACAGGAGCAGAAGCAGGGGCCGCCTTTAACTTATTTTTACTCCTAGATTTCCTCATGAAGAGGAATGTAAAGGGTGATGGTGATGACAATCAGGGCCCCTGAGCTTGTGTTACTGAAGAGACAAAATGCACATTTCACAAGTCTGGATGGGAGCAGCTGTTAGGGCAGCTCAGGCAGTGAGATGGGATGCCAGTGGGATGCCAATGGGAGCAGCAGTGAGCTGTTCCCAAGGACAGGGCTGCTTCAGGAGAGTCACGACCATCCTGGCACCCAGCCTGCACCCTGGTTTGCCAGAGAATCCCAGGGAGTCACCCAAGGTCAAAACACCCATGAAGCAACATCAAGTCATAGAATCCCAGACTGGGCTGGAAGGGACCCCAAGGGTCCCAGAGCTCCAGCCCCCTGCCACAGGCAGGGACACCAACCTCAGGCCTGGAGCTACACAAGGTTGCCCAGGGCCCCATCCAACCTGGCCTGGAACACCCCCCAGACACGGGGCACCCACCCCCCTCTCTGGGCAGCCCCTTCCAGCCCCTCACCACTCTCTCTGCACAGAACTTCCCCCCAATCTCTCCTCTCCCCCTTCCCTCCTCCAGCTTCACTCCAGCCCCCCTTGTCCTGCCAGTCTCTGCCCTTGAACAAGCTGATTCCCCTCCTGTTCCTCTGCTCCCTTCAGGCACTGGCAGCTGCAATGAGGTCCCCCCCACAGCCTTCTCTTCTCCAGGCTGAGCCAGCCCAGCTCCCTCAGCCTCTCTCCAGAGGGGAGCTGCTCCAGCCCTCTGAGCATCTCCCTGGCTCCTCTGACCCCTCTCCAACAGCCCCACATCTTTCTTGGGTTGGGCCCCAGCTCTGGACACAGGATCCAGCTGGGGCCTCCCCAGGGCAGAGCAGAGAGGAGGCAGAGTGGGATACTGGTTCCCAGTCAGGCAGATGTTTGCAGCTCCTCTGAGCCCTGCTCAATGCTCTGATGACTCTTGCAGAATCATAGTGTGCTTGGAGTCCCAAGGCAGTTAGGTTCTTGTGCTTGTTAGTAAGGTGCCTTTTTCTTGGTTAGCTGAGTGTAATTGGTTCTAATTGCTTAATTCTTACTAATTTTGTCTCTGGGGAACTGCTACTGGATTCACAGTCTCGTGGTGAGAGAAGGGGTGCAGCTGCTGCTGCCTCTCTGTCCTGCACTGCTCAGCAGCTGCTTTCCATTGCTGAAACTGGTCAGGTTACAACTCTGAGTAGGGTTTGTGGGCAGGAGGGGGGGTTACTATCAGCCTGAGCTGGAAATTCCTTCAGACTGGAGGGGTTTTTTTTGACACCTGAAGCTCCTGGTGTACAAGTGACATAGCTGGGACATCACACCTGAGTTGTGTGATTCACAGATCCAGCCACTGGTTGTGCAGGAGCTTGTAGGTGTGTGAGAGTCCCCAGGAGATCAGAGGTCACTCCATTCCCACCAACCCTTGACTAAAGGCACCACAGCAGCACCACAGCCAAGTGTTACTCTTGCCCAGGCTTGGTGTTTTTTCCAAGCTGTGTGAGATTTACTACTTGAAACAACCTGAAAGTACCAAGTGTGCTTGTTTCCTTCTCTAAAAATAGAGATCTGGGTGCTCCTCAGCCAGCTCTGTGCTTGCTCTGAGCAGAGCATCACCAGACTTGCAGCTGGGAAGGGAGATGGGATCCTGGGCTCCATCAGCAGAGGGGTGGCAGCAGGGACAGGGAGGGGGATTGTCCCTCTCTGCTCTGCCCTGGGGAGGCCCCAGCTGGATCCTGTGTCCAGAGCTGGGGCCCAACACAAGAAAGATGTGGGGCTGTTGGAGAGGGGTCAGAGGAGCCAGGGAGATGCTCAGAGGGCTGGAGCAGCTCCCCTCTGGAGAGAGGCTGAGGGAGCTGGGCTGGCTCAGCCTGGAGAAGAGAAGGCTGTGGGGGACCTCATTGCAGCCTGCCAGTGCCTGAAGGGAGCAGAGGAACAGGAGGGGGAATCAGCTTGTTCAAGGGCAGAGACTGGCAGGACAAGGGGGATGGAGTGAAGCTGGAGGAGGGAAGGGGGGAGAGAGGAGAGATTGGGGGGAAGTTCTTTGCAGAGAGAGTGGTGAGGGGCTGGAAGGGGCTGCCCAGAGAGGGGGTGGGTGCCCCGTGTCTGGGGGTGTTCCAGGCCAGGTTGGATGGGGCCCTGGGCAACCTTGTGTAGCTCCAGGCCTGAGGTTGGTGTCCCCTGCCTGTGGGCAGGGGGTTGGAGCTCTGGGACCCTTGGGGTCCCTTCCAACTCAGCCCAGTCTGGGATTCCTCCCCAGGCTCTCACTGGCTTTCTCCTCAGAGTTTTGGCCATGGCTGTGCTCAGTGTTCAGCTCCTCCACGCTGGGGCTGGTCACCCCTGGAATGTCTGGGAGGTCAGAGGGGGGTGTTTTGGCCACTGGGGAGTTGCGACACTCCATCAGGAACTTACGGTCATAGATGATCCTGGTGCCTGGAAGGACAGAACAGCACTGTGACAGACAGCTGCATGTGTCACACAGGGCCCACTGAAAGTGATACTCATTGTTCAGGACTCCTGTGCCTCCCCTGCTACCTCACTGAAAGCCAGACACCTTATTTTGGCAGATGACAGACTCTCAGAGAGGTGGGGTTCACCTCTGGAGATCCCCCAAGAGCAGGGTGCCCTCCAGCAGGCAGCACCCAGGATCACAGGGTTGGGATGTCTCCAGAGATGGATGGAGACTCCCTCAACCTCTCTGGGCAACCTCTGCCACCCTCCCAGCACAGAAGTTCCTCCTTAGGGTTAGGTAGAACCTCCCCTGCTCCAATTTGTGCCCACAGCTCCTTGTCCTGTCCCTGGGCACCCTGAACACAGCCTGACCCCTTCCCCTCCTAAGCCCACCCCTCAGGGGTTGCTCAGCACTGAGCAGATCTGCTCAGGCTTCCCTTCTCCAGGCTGAGCAGCCCTGAGTCCCTCAGCCTCTCTGTGCCAGAGGGATGTTCAGTCCCCTCAGCACCCCCACAGACCTTTGCAGCACAAAGGGCACCTACCAGGTAACAGCAACACCCTTGGGTGCAGAGAGAACCCCAGGATCTCCTGAGCTGGAGGTTCCCCCAGCTCCCTGGGCAGCCTGTTCTGATGCCTGACAAGCCTTTTGGTAAATCAATTCCTCCTGATATCCAACCTAAATCTCCCCTGGGGCAATTCGAAGCCATTTCCTCTCAGCCTTTGTCCTGCCAGGCGCTGGCTGTTGGCAGGGTTACCCAAGGCTTGCTCAGGGAGAGCTGTTAACGCCTCCTTAATGGCTACAGACCTACTGTCCCTGGCCTAGGTGGGGTAAGCCAGCTCCAGCCCATCCCAGCCAGCCTCAGAGAGAATCCAGCCCAGCCCATCCCAGCCAGCCTCAGAGAATCCAGCTCATCCCATCCCAGCCAGCCTCAGAGAGAATCCATCCCATCCCATCCCAGCCAGCCTCAGAGAGAACTCCATCCCATCCCAGCCAGCCTCAGAGAGAACTCCATCCCATCCCAGCCAGCCTCTGAGAGAATCCATCCCATCCCAGCCAGCCTCAGAGAGAACTCCATCCCATCCCAGCCAGCATCAGAGAGAATCCAGCCCATCCCATCCCAGCCAGTCTCAGAGAGAATCCATCCCATCCCATCCCATCCAGCCTCAGAGAGAACTCCAGCCCATCCCAGCCAGCCTCAGAGAGAATCCAGCCCATCCCAGCCAGCCTCAGAGGGAACAGAGCTGGGCTCCAGGCTGGGATTTCTAGGAATACCACTGAACAGCCTGTTCCTTGGAAAGGAACTGTGCTGGAAAGAGCTCAACAGCCAGAGGCAGAGGAGGGATCCCTCCAAACAGGGAGTGGTGAGAGCCTCAACCCCGAGAGGGCTGAGGAAAGCACCAGGTTTTTCCCTTCTCCCAAGAGGCACATCCCCTCTGTGGGACAGGACCCCCTCTGCGGGACAGGACCCCCACTGCGGGACAGGACCCCCAGTGCTCTGTGCCTCTTCCAGCAGGAGGGGAAGGCAGCTTCTCCCCAAAAGTCTTGAAGTGGAAGGAGGTAGGTGCAGGGGGACAAGCACCCATCAGCACAGGGCTGGGGAGCTGCACCTGCTTTATCTGAAAGCACAGGGGGGGGATCAGCTTGTTCAAGGGCAGAGCCTGGCAGGACAAGGGGGATGGAGTGAAGCTGGAGGAGGGAAGGGGGAGAGGAGAGATTGGGGGGAAGTTCTGTGCAGAGAGAGTGGTGAGGGGCTGGAAGGGGCTGCCCAGAGAGGGGGTGGGTGCCCCGTGTCTGGGGGTGTTCAAGGCCAGGTTGGATGGGGCCCTGGGCAACCTTGTGTAGCTCCAGGCCTGAGGTTGGTGTCCCTGCCTGTGGCAGGGGGTTGGAGCTCTGGGACCCTTGGGGTCCCTTCCCACCCATCCCATGGTTCTCTGCTAGCACCTTCCAGTTAAACTCAGCTCAGCAGCTGCCAACCCCCCTGAGGACCCTCCTCACTAGAAGATGTTGGGTTTCAGTTGCTCCACTGGATCCAAGGGGAGACCCAACCCAGCCCTGACCAGCTGGGGGGAGGGGGGGCACTGGTCTGGAAGGTTGGGGGGGGGGGGCTGGTCTGGGAGGGGTGGGGGTGTCACTGCTCTGGGAGGAGGGGGGTTGAATTCCTGGGAGGTTCATACTGGTGAGGATGAAGCTTCCCAGAACTGGGGGTTGTGTACTGGGTATTTGGAGCACAGTTCAGGCTGACAGGAGCTTCTGTGCCTGCTTCACGTTCCTCTCTGCCTGGCACATGCCCAGATCCTAGGGAAGCAGACACCCCCCCACACACACACCCCCCCCCAAAGAGGCCACTGCCATGGCTGCCAGCAGGCACAGCTCCAGGAGGCTCCTTCCCACATCCAAAAACCAGTTTGCACCAAAACCTGTCCCTTAAAGCAGGAGGAAAAGCACCCCACCCTGTGGGAACTGCTCTGAGCCCGAAAAGCTCCCAGTTACACCACAGCTTCACCCCCACCCTGAGCACCCCACACACCCCACACCCCCCCAACTCAAAGCCCAGAGAGGATTTGGCTTGCTTGGAGCCTTTCCTCCAAACACCCAGGTTTGGAGAAGCATCCAGAACACCTCACACCTTCCCTGCTCCCCAACAGAGCACAGGCACTGTGGCTGTGCTGCTCCAAGCCACCCCATCCTCACCAACACCTCCAACACCCCCAAAACCTCCAACACCCCCAAACTGAGCCAGCAAAAGCTCCAACACCCCCAAAAGCTCCAACACCCCCAAACTGAGCCAGCAAAACCTCCAACACCCCCAAAACCTCCAACACCCCCAAACTGAGCCAGCCAAAGCTCTAACACCCCCAAAACCAAGCCTGCAGTGCCCCCTAAAAGCTCCACACCCCCTTAGACCAAGCCTGCAGTGCATATAAAAGCTCCAACACCCCCAAACTGAGCCAGCAAAAGCTCTAACACCCCTAAACTGAGCCTGCAGTGTCCCCTAAAAGCTCTACACCCCCTGAACCAACCCAGCAGTGCCTATAAAAGCTCCAACACCCCCAAACTGAGCCAGTAAAAGCTCTAACACCCCCAAAACCAAGCCAGCAGTGCCCACCAAAAGCTCCACACCCCCTGAACCAACCCAGCAGTGCCCACCAGAAGCTCTAACACCCCTAAACTGAGCCAGCAAAAGCTCTAACACCCCCAAAACCAAGCCAGCAGTGCCCACCAAAAGCTCCAACACCCCCAAACTGAGCCTGTAGTGCCCACCAAAAGCTCTAACACCCCTAAACTGAGCCAGCAAAAGCTCTAACACCCCCAAACTGAGCCTGCAGGGCCCACCAAAAGCTCTAACACCCCTAAACTGAGCCAGCAAAAGCTCTAACACCCCCAAACTGAGCCTGCAGTGCCCACCAAAAGCTCTAACACCCCTAAACTGAGCCACCAAAAGCTCCAACACCCCCAAACTGAGCCTGCAGTGCCCACCAAAAGCTCTAACACCCCTAAACTGAGCCAGCAAAAGCTCTAACACCCCCAAAACCAAGCCTGCAGGGCCCACCAGAAGCTCTAACACCCCCAAACTGAGCCAGTAAAAGCTCTAACACCCCCAAAACCAAGCCAGCAGTGCCCACCAAAAGCTCTACCCCCCCCCAAAACTGATCCGGCAGTGCCCACCAGAAGCTCTAACCCCCCCAAAACTGATCCAGCAGTGCCTACAAAAGGCCCCACTGCTTGCTGAGCATCTCTGCTGGAGCAGGCAGGACTCCCTGGGTCCTGCCACACGTGGGTTTCACTTAAAGCCAACGTGTAGGTGTGCCTTGGGCAAGCAGGCAAGGAGCCAGGGCAAGCAGGCAAGGAGCCAGGAGAGGTACAAAGGGAGCACTGACTATGCTTGAAGGTCACCCATCATCACCCTGATGCCTTCCTCTGTGCTGGGGTTGTGGGGTTTGTTTAAACCACTGCTGCAAGAAGACCAGCTCCTGCCTCTGCAGGCAGTGCAGGGGGGATTGCATCACCCCACCACCCCTTCCAGAGGGGATGGCAAAGCACAGGGACAGCTGGGAAGGTGCCTGGGAAAGGAAAAATCAAGTCTTTGCCTCCCATTGCTGGCCCCAAAGAGAAGCTCCTTCCCAAGGCCCACAGTGGGCTGTGCTGCTAGAGGGATCAGAGGGTTTAGAGCCTCACAAGACACAAGTGGCCCCCTGGGAAGGGGCCCTTTTCACCAACCCACACTTCAGGGGGCTCCAAAGCAACCTGGCCCTGAACTTCAGCTCAGGGGGAAAAGCTTGAGGGTTTGATCCCCAGGAGCAGGGGGAAGGGGTTAAGGAGAAAGCTGACCTAGAGTGAGCATTCCCCTGCTCTTTCCAAGTAACTAAGCTGGGCTGTTGGATGCACAGAGCCCAGCACACCATGGCTGTGCAGTCCCACCTCTCCAAAAGCCCCCAGCCCCCCCCAGCACTGCTGCTGTGGGTTTGCAGCCCTGGCACTGAGCCCTTTTTCCATCCCTCACATCCCCAGGGCTGCCTACAGCCAGGGGGATGACTTCAGAGATCTCAGTCCTGGGTTCCCCTCCAAGATTAGGCAGAAGCTTCACACAAACTCCACTTCTGTCTCCTCAGGGGGGGTTTGGGGTGGGGTTTTTTTCAGGTTTAACACACAGAAAACCTCAGAGCATCTCCAGTGGGCTACATACACCAACCATTCCCAACAGAGCCACCTAAACCCACCCCTCAACAAGAGCCTCCAGGGCTCCCTGAGACACCCCCCCCCCAGGGCTCCTGAGATTTCCTCCCCCCCCCAGGGCTCCTGAGATTACCCCCCCCACCCAGGGCTCCTAAGACCCACACCCCCCCCCAGGGCTCCTAAGACTCCCCCCCCCCAGGGCTCCTAAGACTCCCCCCCCCCCCAGGGCTCCTAAGATCCCCCCCCCCCAGGGCTCCTAAGACCCACCCCCCCCAGGGCTCCTAAGATGACTCCTCCACCCAAATCCAACACCTGAGGGCAGCAAGCCAGCCCCTGGGGCACAGGCTGTGCCCAAACAGGTTGGGGACAGGTTGAAGTAACAGGCAGCAGTCACGGGAGTGCTGTGGGTTGTGCCAGCTCCACACACCCCAACAACAAACAGCAGCTGTGGGTCTGCTCCCTGCTCTAGCCACTCATTAACTCCCCACCAGAGACAAACAGCTGATAATCCTGGGAGGCTTCATTAAGCTGCACAGTGTGGTTAATTGAGCCTTTCTCTCTTGCTCCTCTGAGCACAGGAATGGAGCCTGGAAAGCCATCCTTCTCTCTTCCAGGGTGTAATTACCCCAAGTGCTCGTTAAGCCCTTCAGTTCAGCTGCTATTGGGGGGGGAAGACAGAACATCTGGTAAAAATAACACCAGGATTTTGCTTCCCCAACCAAGTGTTAGAGCAGAAGCACAAAAAATCCCCCCCCCCAAGTGACTCAGCAAGGCCAACTTCCCCTTCCCTCTGAGATGGAGCCCTGGAAACATCGGGTGGGGAAGGGTTGGGGAGGTTGGAGGGATGGACAAAACATCCCACCTTCACCCACTTCAGTTTGTTCTTTTGGCTGAACTTAAGAGCAGCTTCACAGGATCCCAGGGGTGGGAAGGGACCTCCAGAGCCCATGGGGTCCAACCCCCTGCCAGAGCAGGGTCCCTAGGACAGGGCACACAGGTCGGTGTCCAGATGGGGCTGGAATCTCTCCAGAGAAGGAGACTCCACACCCCCTGGGCAGCCTGTCCCAGGGCTCCCTCACCCTCACTGGGGAAAAGTTCTCCCCCAGGGTGCTGTGGAACTCCCTGTGCTCCAACTTGCAGCCATTGCCCCTTGTCCTGTCCCCACAGACACTGAAAAGGGGCTGGCCATTCCCCCTGCACCCCATCCTTCAGATATTGATAGACATTGATTAGGTCCCCCCTGAGTCTTCTTCTCTCCAGGCTGAACAGCCCCAGCTCTCTCAGCCTTTCCTCCCAGGGGAGATGCTCCAGGCCCTTCAGCATCTCCTCAGCCTCCTCTGGACTCTCTCCAGGAGATCCCTGGCTGTTTGATCCCAGGGAGCCCAGCACTGGACACAACACTCCAGCTGGGGCCTGCCCAGGGCAGAGCAGAGGGGGAGGATCCCCTCCTGTCACCTGCTGCCCACACTCCTCCTGATGCCCCCAGGATCCCATTGTCTCTCTCAGCCCCAGGGCACACTGCTGCCTCATGGCCACCCTGTCACCCCCCCAGCACCCCCAGGTCCTTCTCCACAGAGCTCCTCTCCAGCAGCTCCTCCCCAGCCTGTCCTGATTCCAGCAGTTAGTACAGTTCCATCACTCCAGCTGCTCACAAGGCTGGTTTGTGTAGCAGCAGCATGGGGAGAGTGGGGGGAAAAAGTTCTTAAAGATACAGGAAAATTAATAATAAATGATCCTGCTGATCAGCAGGAGCACAGGCAGCTGGAGCACACTCCCCTCATCCCATGCCATCATCTGGAACAGCAGCCACTTGTCTTGAAAGCCAAACTACCCAAAACAAACAGGCAGTCAAGGAGCAGCAGAGACTTCCAGCCCTTTTGGGAGCTCTGCATGTCCCATCCCTGCCGTGGCATGTGGGGGCAGGAGATGCTTTAGGTGTAGCTCCCATAAACACAAAGCTTACAGGCTGTGGGCTCACAGCACCCCTGCTTCTCTGCCTCCACTCAAGCAGGCAGCAGCTCTCAGATTACTCCTCAGGAGGAAATTTCTCCACCATCCTGACCCTGGCAGTTGCCCACCATGGGGCAAAGAGGGAAGGAACAAGCCTGCTGGCCTGCCATGCCAGGGGAGCACCATGCCATCATGAGCCAGAGCAGCTGAGGGTAACAGAAAGGCCCCAGGGTTTGCTCACTGCCAGGGGAAACAGCAAATATTAGAGATTAGAATTAATAAGTAACCCAAAACCAGAGCACAGGTTTGCTCCCAGCCCCACCAGCAGCCTTGCTCGCTGCCTGGGTGCACACCAGCTCAGGACAGCTCTTGGGAAAGGGGGAACCCCCCCCCCCCCCCTCACCCCTGGTTCTCCCCCACAGCAAAGAGGCAGCAAAGCTCCCAGGGAAAAGCCTGGCCTTGCTAAGCCAGCCTGCAGCCCTGGAGAGGGGATGGAGGGGGGGGCTGGCACCCCGAGCCCCCAGCACCAAGTGGGTGCTGAAGTGAGGACACCCACCTAGCTGCCACCCCCCCAAACCACCCCCCAAACACGGGGGGGGGGCCCCACACTGCCTGGGGAACTGAGCCCCACACTACCTGCACCCCCCAGGCACAGCAAGACCCCTCCGGACAGAGTAGGGGCCACCCCCTGCCTCAGGAAGAGACCCCAAAATCCCCAGGCAAAGCAAGGGCTTCCCCTCCCAAAAAGAGACCCCTTCTTTGCCCTGTTCCCTGGCCCCCACCCCTCTCAGCCCCCCCAACCCCCATGACCGGCACCCCCAGCCCCCCACACGCCACCGTGCCCCCCAAAAAGAGCCCTCCCAGTGCCCACCGCCCCCCGGGGGCTCCTGCTGGAGCTGTCCCCTCACCCCCCGCCTCACAGGGTGAGGCCCAGCCCAGGGTGCCCAGGCAAAGAAAGGGCTTCCCCGCCCTAAATGAGACCCCCCTCAGCCCCTTCCCTGCCCCCACCCCCCTCAGCCCTCCATGACCGGTGCCCCCAGCCCAGAGTCCCCAGGCTTCCCCTCCCTAAATGAGACCCCCCCCTCACCCCGTTCCCTGCCCCCCACCCCCCTCAGCCCCCCAAAACCAGCCCTCCCAGAGCTCGCTGCCCCCTCACCCCCCGCCTCACAGGGTGAGGCCTAGCCCAGGGTCCCCAGGCAAAGCAAGGGCCCCCCCCCCAAAAGAGACCCCCCTCAGCCCCTTCCCTGCCCCCACCCCCCTCAGCCCTCCATGACCGGTACCCCCAGCCCAGAGTCCCCAGGCTTCCCCTCCCTAAATGAGACCCCCCCTCACCCCATTCCCTGCCCCCCACCCCTCTCAGCGCCCCAAAAAGAGCCCTCCCAGTGCCCGCCGCCCCCCGGGGGCTCCCGCTGGAGCTGCCCCCTCACCCCCCGCCTCACAGGGTGAGGCCTAGCCCAGGGTCCCCAGGCGAAGCAAGGGCTTCCCCGCCCTAAATGAGACCCCCCCCCAGCCCGTTCCCTGCCCCTCACCCCCCCCAGCCCGTTCCCTGCCCCTCACCCCCCTCAGCCCCCCAAAAAGAGCCCCCCCGGGGGCTCCCGCTGGAGCTGCCCCCTCACCCCCCGCCTCACAGGGTGAGGCCTAGCCCCGTC
This sequence comes from Laterallus jamaicensis coturniculus, assembly GCA_022605575.1. NCBI lineage: Eukaryota > Metazoa > Chordata > Aves > Gruiformes > Rallidae > Laterallus > Laterallus jamaicensis. The sequence goes on along the minus strand of JAKCOX010000049.1, from coordinate 3,203,467 downwards.
CCGCCGCTCACCGCCCGGCGTGGTCCCGAAGACGGTGCCCCCCGGTGTGGTGCTGTAATCACCGGGCGGTAACGGGGCGCCGTCGGGCAGGGCGAGGCGCTTGCCGGGGCCCGGGATAGCGCAGCTGGGCGTCTGTCCCTGGCAGCAGCGGCCCGACATGGCACCGGCACCGCCACCGGCCGCACCACTGCCACCGCCGCTCCCGCCCTGCCCGCCGCTTCCGCCCCGCGGACACGCCCCTTCCGCCGCGGGGCAGCACGGGGCATACCGAGGGAGGGCGCTGGCTGGGGGGGGTGGGCGTGGCTTAAGGCGGAGAGGGGCGTGGTTTATGCTAAGAGAGACGTGGCTTATGGAGAGTGGGCGTGGCTCGGATAGAAAGGGGCGTGGTCTGAGGGGTAGGGGCGGGGTCTGGGGGAAGAGGGGCAGGTCTAGGGAGATGGGTGTGGTCTGGGGAGAGAGGGGGCGTGGTCTGGGAAGAGGGGCGTGGTCTGGGGAAAGAGGGGCGTGGTTCGGGGAAGAGGGGCGTGGTTTGGGGAATAGGGGCGTGGTCTGGGGATGGGGCGTGGGCTGTGAAGAGGGGCGTGGTCTGGGAGAGGGGAGTGTCCGGGAGAGGGGCGTGGTCTGTGAATATGGGCGTGGTCTGATAAGAGGGGCGTGGTCTAGGGAGAGGGGTGTTATCTGGGGACGAGGGGCGTGGTCTGTGGCTGGTGGGCGTGGTCTGGGGAATAGGGGGTGTGGTCTGTATGTGGGCGTGGTCTGTGTAAGGGGCGTTGTCGGTGAGAGAGGGGCGTGGTCTGGTGTTGTAGGCGTGGTCTATGGATGGGCGTGGTCTATGGAGGCGTGGTCTGGTGAAGAGGGGTGTGGCCTGTGGAAGAAGGGCGTGGTCTGGCGGAGGGGGCGGGGCGAAGCCTGGCGCACGTTGGGTCCTTGTGCCCCCCGGCCCCGCGGGGTGTTGGGGGGGGGGTGTTGCTCCCTGCCCCCTTCCCGGGCACCCAGCGCCCTGCAGTGACCCCAGGGGATGCTGACAGCGCTGGTTGCTCCCGACGGGGGGTCCCAACGCCTTCCCTCCGCCCCCCTTGACGGGGGGGGCTTGCAGCTGGGCTGGCCGTTGTGGGAGGTCGCGGGTGGTCCCCGCGTGAAGCCTGCGGGGACAGATGTCTGTCCGTCCGGGTGGCAGAACCCCCCCATCCCAAATGGCTCTGCCACCTGCGGGGGAGGCAGGAAGCAAACGCGGGGCGGGGGAGGGGGGGGGGGGGATTGGTGTCAGACGGGATGATGGGGAGGGGGGGGACCACACAGCGTCTGCACACATGCCCGGCACCCCCCACGCCGTGCCCTGGGTGGGGTGTTGGGACCCCCCCCCCCCAGCGCAGGGCTATTCCGGGGCTTCCCGAGCCTCGAGGCATTGGGGAAAAAGAGTTGGTTTTTTATTTTCCCTTAAAGCTTTATTAGCTAAATCGTCTCCAGAGTAGCTGAAGCACAGAGGGAGGCCGGCAGGGCGGGTGGGCTGGCTGAGGGGGACCCCCAGGTTGGGCAGGAGGGGGGCAGAGCGCAGGTACCTGGGGACAGAGCCCTGGCACTAGGTGTCTCCGAGCATCCTTAGGCAGGGGCAGAGCCGGCTCCCCCCACACCCAGGACCACCATCACAAGCCTGAGCTCAGCCCTGCCTGCCAGACGGGGGGGGGGGGGGGGGCGAGGGTCTCCTTGGGCCGGGAAGGAGCAAACACCACCCGGGAAGGAGCAAACACCACCCGGGAAGGAGCAAACACCACCCCTCCCCTCCCAAAGCCCCCCCTTCCCTCAGCCAGGTGCTCCCCACACAAGGCATCCCCACGCCGACCCCGCACCGAGGGCCTGGCCCTGCCCCCGCGCCTGGTTCCCGCAGCGCTGGATAGAGCCCTCCAGCTCCCCCGTCCTCCCGCAGCGGCCACCGCAGCGCCCCGGCCCGATGCTGACCCCTGCTGAGAGCGGCGGAGCGGAGCCGGCGCGGCGGGGAACCGGGGCTGAGGGAGTGAGGGTGCCTGGCGAGGGGCTGGGGCCGCTCTGCTGCGGGGACCCTGCCCTGGCCCAATCCCCCCATCACCCCGGCTCCCACGGGGGGAGTTTGTTGGGCTGGCTCAGCCTGGAGAAGAGAAGGCTGTGGGGGGACCTCATTGCAGCCTGCCAGTGCCTGAAGGGAGCAGAGGAACAGGAGGGGAATCAGCTTGTTCAAGGGCAGAGACTGGCAGGACAAGGGGGATGGAGTGAAGCTGGAGGAGGGAAGGGGGAGAGGAGAGATTGGGGGGAAGTTCTGTGCAGAGAGAGTGGTGAGGGGCTGGAACAGGCTGCCCAGAGAGGGGGTGGGTGCCCCGTGTCTGGGGGTGTTCAAGGCCAGGTTGGATGGGGCCCTGGGCAGCCTTGTGTAGCTCCAGTCCTGAGGTTGGTGTCCCTGCCTGTGGCAGGGGGTTGGAGCTCTGGGACCCTTGGGGTCCCTTCCCACCCATCCCAGTCTGGGATTCCCTGATTTCAGCTGTGGCACACCGTGTTGGGCCAGAGGGTCAGCCAGGCACAGCCAAACCAGCAGCACCTTGGCACCTTCCCTCCTTCCCAGCATCCCCCCCACACCTGGCTGGGGCATCCCCATCCAAGCAGGGCTGAGCCAGCTCCCAGACCACTGCCCCATCCATTCCTGGGGATGAACCTCATCCCTGTGGATCCGTGGTCCTGCCTTGGGATGCTGGGGGTCCTGGAGGGGCTCTGAGCCCTTTCTCCAAGGGCAAATTTTGTGTGGCCAGGGCAGTGGTGTCCTGCCAGGCTGGGGTGTGGGGATGGGTGTTTTGAGGGCTCTGCTCCCCAGGGACCCCTGGGGACCCCTTGGGGCTGCAGTGCCAGGCAGGGAGCCCTTGCAGTGTGCCAGCTGCTGAATCGATTACCAGGGCAGGAAGAGAACACATCCGGCCTGGCTGAATGACATCAGCAGTGACCCCCAGCCCAGCCAGGCACTCTGCCACCAAATAAAAAGGTCCACTGCCATTTCCTCCTCCCAGAGAATGGACCATTATGGGGTCAAGGAGCTGAGGGAGGAGGTCAGGGTCTAAGGGCACATCCTGGCCAGGGGGGAGCAGGGGGGGCCAAGAGTCCCTGATTCATCAGAGCCTCTGACCTCAGCTCCTGGGGAGGGGGCTGGATCCGGGTGTGGGCAAGGACTGAATGCAAATCCCATGTGCTCAAAATCCCACAACATGCCCTTTCTGGAGACGCTGCTTCAGGGCACCAGCCCCTTATAGAATCCCAGACTGGTCTGGGTTGGGAGGGACCCCAAGGGTCCCAGAGCTCCAACCCCCTGCCACAGGCAGGGACACCAACCTCAGGCCTGGAGCTACACAAGGTTGCCCAGGGCCCCAGCCAACCTGGCCTGGAACACCCCCAGACACGGGGCACCCACCCCCTCTCTGGGCAGCCCCTTCCAGCCCCTCACCACTCTCTCTGCACACAACTTCCCCCCAATCTCTCCTCTCCCCCTTCCCTCCTCCAGCTTCACTCCATCCCCCTTGTCCTGCCAGGCTCTGCCCTTGAACAAGCTGATTCCCCTCCTGTTCCTCTGCTCCCTTCAGGCACTGGCAGGCTGCAATGAGGTCCCCCCACAGCCTTCTCTTCTCCAGGCTGAGCCAGCCCAGCTCCCTCAGCCTCTCTCCAGAGGGGAGCTGCTCCAGCCCCTCTTGTCCTGCCTCTCCATGCTGTGAGACCTGTGGGCACATCCCCATCTTGGGGTAGGGGGGTGGTGTGTTGGGGGCTTTCACACAGCACTCAGGACACCCCAAAACTCTGCAGCAGAGCCGAGCAGTGAGACAGGCAGTCCCCACCCCAGCCTGAGGATGGGGATGCTCAGCCTCCCCAGTTTAAGCCCCTCCAGCTGAGCAGGGGTGGCTCTGTAGAACCCTGGCTGCCCTCCCAGGCCCCCAGGGAGGGACCCGTGGCTGGTGCCTCTTGGAAAACACGGAATAAATCCTGAAATGGGACCCAATTCCACACTGCACGTGCAGTGGCAGGAGCTGCCACTGGGGACCGGCCCCCTCCCCCTCCTCCTCCTCCCCTTCCTCACCCTCCCTCTCCTCCTCCTCCTCTCCCCCTCCTCCTCTCCCCCCTTCTCCTCCTCCTGCTCCCCCTCCTCCTCCTTCTCTTCTTCCTCCTCCTTCTCTTCTTCCTCCTCCTCCTCTTCCTCCTCCCCCTCCCCTTCCTCCTCCTCCTCCACTTCCTCCTCCTCCACCCTCCTCTTTCTCCTCTTTCTTCTTTCTCCTCTTCCTCCTCTTCCTCCTCCTCCCCCCACCCTCCTCCTTCTCCTCCTCCTCCCTCTCCTCCTCCTCCCCCTCATCCTCCTCCTCTTCTTCCTCCTCCTCCACCCTCCTCCTTCTCCTCTTCCACCTCCTCCTCTTCGTCCTCTTCCTCCCCCTCCCGACACCCTCCTCCTCTCCTCCTCCTCCTCTTCCCCTCCTCTCCCCTCTCCTCTTCCTCCTCCTCCTCTTCCTCCTCTTCTTCCTCCTCCTCTACCCTCCTCCTTCTCCTCTTCCTCCTCCTCTCCTCCTCCTCCTCCCTCTCCTCTCCCTCCTTCTCCTCCTCCTCCTCCCTCTCCTCCTTCCCCTCCTTCCTCCTCCTCCTCCTCCTCCTCCTGTGCTGCCCTGCAGCTCCTGGCGTGAGAGCAGCCCCCCGGGACGGGCAGTGAGGGGCAGTTCCTGCCCATCCCTGGGCACTTCCACCAATACTAACGGTGCTGCTGGCAGGAAGAGAATAAACTGGGAGTTTGGGGGGGGGGGGGAGGAGGAGGGGGTGGGGAAGGGTGGTATATCAACCTCTGCAGGGTGGGCAGCAGGGACTGATGGCTTTTGTCTTACCCCACCCCATCACCTCTCCCTGTGTGGATCCCCCAGTGGGACACAGCTCCTCTCCAAGGGTTGGGAAACCCATCTCCAAGCCCCATGTGGGATGGGGTGATGGTGGGGTCCCTCAGGGTGCTGCTGCCCACTGCAGTGACACCAGCCCCCCTTTCCCCTCCCCTCACCCCCCATCCTGCCCGGGTGAGGATGTCCCTGTGCTGTGGCATTTCCACCCCATCCGTGTTTACATTCCCCCTGCGATGGCCAGGGGAGATAATGACAGAGCCACATCCCCTCTGCCTGCCCAGAGGGCTGTTTGTGCAGATAACAGTTGCCCCTGGTAAACAAGCCCATCCTGCCCGTGGGAAGCATCCCCCCCACCCTGCCTGCAGCCCTCAGGGAGGGAAAACCCCTGCCCAGGGCTCAGCCGGACCTGTGGCCCCCCACTGCCTGTCCCCTGGGCACTTGTTAGGGGTGCTCAGCATCACCCCAAAACACACATCCCTTTGGCTCGCCCCAGCAGCAAGCTCTGCCCGGGATGGAGGGGGCTGCATGGGGTGGGGTGGGGTGGGATGGGGTGGGATGGGGTGGGGTGGGGTGGGGTGGGATGGGGTGGGATGGGGTGGGGTGGGGTGGGGTGGGATGGGATGGGATGGGATGGGATGGGGTGGGATGGGATGGGAAGGGATGGGATGGGATGGGATGGGATGGGGTGGGATGGGGTGGGGTGGGGTGGGATGGGATGGGATGGGATGGCGTGGGATGGGAAGGGATGGGATAGGGTGGGATGGGGTGGGGTGGGATGAGATGGGATGGGATGGGGTGGGATGGGATGGGAAGGGATGGAATAGGATGGGATGGGGTGGGATGGGGTGGGATGGGGTGGGAAGGGATGGGATGGCATGGGGTGGGATGGGATGGCATGGCATGACATGGCATGGCATGGATGGCATGGCATGGCATGGCATGGCATGGCATGGCATGGCATGGCATGGCATGGCATGGCATGGCATGGGATGACATGGCATGGGATGGCATGGCATGGGATGGGGGGTTTCTCCATGGGAAAGCCCAGCAGAAATGCAGCAGAGAGTGGAAATGGTGCTGAACTGGGGTGCTGGGAGCTGGGGTGCCTGGCTGGGTTCAAGGAGGGGGGGAAGCGTCTGCCCATCAGGCTCACCCAGCATCCTCTGCCACGTGCTGGGGGCTGTGTTTGCCCCTTCCCACACGTGGCCCCTGGCTGCTGCCTGCTCTGTGGATGGGGCTGGAAGGTGGAAAGGGTCCCGTGAGCAATGTGGCCACCTTTTGGTAGGGTGCTGAGCTCTGGCCCCTGGGGCAGAGGCAGGCAGGAGGCACTGGGCAGGCTGTGGAGAGGTCTGGGCTCCCTGCACAGCCACCCTGGCTTTGGGGTCCCAGCACCCAGAGTCCCCTTGCTGCCCTTGTTGCTGCTTTGGGTCACTTCTAGGAGCCAAGAGGCCCATGTGCCAGTTAGGAAATCAAATATTCACTGGGCCCTTCCTGACCTCAGAGGGGTTCAGGGCCTCCAGCAGCCCAGCAGTGCCTGCTGGCAGGCTCCCCTCCTCTTACAACACCCTGCCCTGCCCAGACGAGCCCCCCCTGCCCTTCACCACCACAGCAATGGCTGTGGAAAGGGTTTCATCCCCTGCCCAAGCTGAGAGCAACCTGCCCAGTGCCTCTCAGCTGCCCCAGGGGTCCTGTGGGATGCAGGGTGCTCAGGCAGGTCTGCAGGAGGCTGGGTCCTGCCTTCAGGGCTTGGAAACTGGCTTAGCTCCTTCCTCTTCCTCCTCCTCCTCCTGGCTCCCATCACATCTCCCAGAGCGTTCTCTGCAGCCACAGAACCCCCCCCCCCCCCAACACCCAACTCAGCTCCCAGGCTTGGGGAGGGGGGTTTCACCTGCCAGGTTCAGAGCCACCCAGAGCCCCTCACAGCTCCTGGGGGTCTCTGTCCCTGTGGGCTGGGCAAGGGGCCGGGGCACTGGGGCAGCCTCTTCTCCCAGCTCCTGTGGGCAGGAACCTTCTCCCCATTCGCTTCCCTCAGGAAGGAGGTTTCTGAGAAGCACCAGGGAGGCAGAGGGAATGTGGGGGTTAAAAATAGCTGCCAGGGCATGGGAGCCACCACAGAGCCCCCCAACCCCGTTAGATGCTGGGCTCCATCAGCAGAGGGGGGGCAGCAGGGCCAGGGAGGGGATTGTCCCTCTCTGCTCTGCCCTGGGGAGGCCCCAGCTGGATCCTGTGTCCAGAGCTGGGGCCCCCAACACAAGAAAAGACCCCCCCCCCAAAACCATCCCAGATCCTGGTGTCAGTGGTAGGAGGAATCCCCTTTCTCTGGGGAGGGAGATGGGGAGTGTGAGAAACGAGACCCTGGGGAAAGGGGGGTTCCCAAATGCCAGAGACCAGGAATAACTGCCCACAGGCATTGCTCTAGGGTTACCCCTGCAGTGACATGGGAGAGAAAACACCTGCTTCTTCATTATTATTATTATTATTATTATTATTATTATTATTATTATTATTATTATTATTATTATTATCATTATCATTATCATTATTATCATTACTATTACTATTATTACTATTATTGCTATTATTATTACTATTGCTATTGCTATTACTATTACTACTATTATATTATATTTTTTATTATTACTATTACTACTATTATTCTTATATTATAATTAAAATTATTATCATTATTGTTAGCATTATTATTACTATCATTACTATTATTGTTACTATTATTACTGTTGTTATTATTGTTATTGTTGCTGTTATTATTAATTATTATTATTTATTACTATTATTTATTACTATCCCTTGTTTTTTTGTTATTCTTTTAAATCAGAAATCAAAGATTGCTTTGCAATTATTCTAAAGATTAAATAGAATGTATTAAATAATAGCAATTATTAAATATTAAATAACACCAGTTAGTAAACATTAATTTTACAGATTATCTATTATACTTAACATATTACTAATTCTTTACTAATATAAATTATTAAATATAAACCCATATTAGTAATTAAATATTATTTTAAATCTTGTTTTGGTATTATTTAAATGCCAACTAGAATTTAGTAAATATATTGATGATGGAATTTAATATTAGTTATTAAATATTACACATTCAGTATTAGTTATTAAACATTAGATTCTAATATTGGGTTTTTATTATTTCAAATCAGAAATTAAAGATTGCTTCGTTATTATGATGCATATAAATATAATTTATTAAATATAGCAATGATGAAATGTCAAATACTATTAGTTACTAATGTGAAATTTAAATACTGATTCGTTACTATTTAAATGTAAAATATTGTTTGTTAAATATCTTATTGATGAAATATCAACTAATGCTAGTTATTAAATATTAGACGTAAATATTGTTTTCTTATTACTCTAAATATAAAATATTATTTATTAAATATAGTGATGATGAAATATCAAGTAATATCAGCTATTAAATATTAGATTTCAATATTGTGCTGTTCTTATTCTAAAGAGAAATATTATTTATTGAATAATATTAATTAGGAAATATTAAATATTATTAGTTATTAAATATTAAATCAGAATATTGATCTGTTATTATCTAAATATAAAATATTAATTATTAAATTTATTGATTATGAAATATCAACTAATATTAGGTATTGAATATTAGATGTAAATATTGTTTTCTCATTATTCTAAATATATAATATTCTTTATTAAATATATTGATTATGGAATATGAAAATATATTAGTTATGAAATATTAGATTCAAATATCGTTCTGCTATTATCCTAAATACAAAATTATTTATTGAATAATATTAATTAGGAAATATTAAATAATATTAGTTATTAAATAGTAAATCAAAATATTGATCTGTTATTTAAATGTCAAGTATTATTTATTAAATATATTGATGGCAAAATATCAAATAATACTTGTTATTAAATATTAGAACCAAATATTGCTATCTTATCATTCTAGATGTGAAATATTACTTATTAAATATATTGGCGGCGAAATATCAAATAATATGAGTTATTAAATATTAGATTGAAATATTGTTTTCTTATTATTCTAAATATAAAATATTAATTATTAAATGTATTGATGATGAAATATCAACTCATATTAGCTATGAAATATTAGATTAAGGTACTCTACTGCTATTATTTTAATTATTAAATATTACTTATTAAAGAATAGAAATCATTAAATATTAAATAATATCCTCTATTATATATTTTATTAAAATATTGTCTGCTGTCATGTAAATATTACGTATTATTTATTGAAAGATATTCATTATGACACATCAGATCATATTAGTTCTTAAATATTCCATTGAAATGTTGGTTTTTTTGGATTTTAAATCAGAAATTAACTCTTGTTTTGGTGTTATTTTGATTCTGTGACTAAAAATGAAATATTAAATAATATTAAATAAATTTAAATAATATTAAATAATATTAAATAATATTAGTTCTTAAATATTCCAATTAAATCCTGGTTTGTTAGGATTTTAAATCAGAAATTAAATCCTGCCTTGTTAGGGTTTTAAACACTCAATACGAATGATGGAATATAGATCATCAACTATTAAATGATGCTAGTTATTCCATGCTCCATGGAAATCTGGCTTTGCTGTCACTTGCAATCAGAACACATGACTGCCCAGGGAGTTGGGGGGCAGGAGCAGGACCTGAGCTTGCTGGAGAGCAGCCTGTGCCTCTGGCTGGGTTTCAGCAGCTCAGTGCCCCTTTCCCTCATTCTCACCAGGCTGCTGCAGCCTTGGGAAGAGCCACAGAGCCTCAGGCAGTGGCTGTGCCCATCCTGGGGCTGCCAGCTCTAAGCAGGGCAGGAGCTGCCCCAGGAGCCAGATCCCTGCCCCAGACCTCTGCTCTGGTGGGACCTGGTGCTGCTCATCCCAGCAGGGGCACCCAGGTGTGCTCACCCAGCTCCCCCACCCCTCCATCCCAGCAAGGGTACCCAGGTGTGCTCACCCAGCTCCCCCACCCCTCCATCCCAGCAGGGGCACCCAGGTGTGCTTCCCCAGCTCCCCCACCCCTCCATCCCAGCCAGGGTACCAATCTCTGCTCCCCCACCCCTCCATCCCAGCAGGGGCACCAAGGAGTGCTCCCCCAGCTCCCCCACCCCTCCATCCCAGCAGGGGCACCCAGGTGTGCTCACCCAGCTCCCCCACCCCTCCATCCCATCAGAGGTACCCAGCTGTGCTCCCCCACCCCTCCATCCCAGCCAGGGTACCAATCTCTGCTCCCCCACCCCTCCATCCCAGCAGGGGCACAAAGCTCTGCTCCCCCACCCCTCCATCCCAGCAGGGGTACCAAGGTGTGTTCATCTAGCTCCCCCACCCCTCCATCCCATCAGAGGTAACCAGCTGTGCTCCCCCACCCCTCCATCCCAGCAGGGGTACCAATCTCTGCTCCCCCACCCCTCCATCCCAGCAGGGGCACCAAGCTGTGCTCCCCCACCCCTCCATCCCCATCTGCCTCCCCCCAAAAGCCACCCTGGGGTACCCCAGGAGAGGAGATGGGATCCCACCAGCCCTGCCAAGCCTCATCCATCACCCTGGGAGGCACCACAGCTCCTTCCACAGGGCAAACCACTGTGGGAACAGGCTAATAAACAGCAGACTGAGTGACCTCAGCCCTGCTCAGGCAGCCAGCAGCTGACCTTCTTGGTACCCAGGGTACTCCCTGCCTCTTTCATCACCAGCCATGTGTTTGCTCCCAGGAGCTTCCCTTGGAAAACAGGATGTGAGTGTGTGAGCCACCCGCTCCCCCTCCCAAATCCACTTGGACCACGCTGGGATGCTCCCATCCCTGATGCTGAAGGGATCCCCACAAGCTGGGGTGGCAGCACTGGGGTGGCACTGGGATTACCTCCCACAGGCTGCTGTGCTTGGGAAGAGCTACAAACCCCACTCAAACCCTGCTCCAGGTGGGATATATGGTTTCCTTAGGGGTCTTGAGCATGCTTTGACTAACCCATTGCTCTAAATCCCACATCTTGCCTGAGAACCAGGGGAAAAAAACCCACATTTTCCTGGTTTATTTTATTGTTCTGACACAGGAAAAATTCCCCCTGCCCATGCTGGAGCCCCAGCTGATGCAGCACCACAGATCCCAGGGCTGTGCTTGAGTTTACCAGGGGGTTGGAGAGTTTATATAGAGCTGAGAGTTGATGTAGAGCTTCCTGCAGCCACCCTGGGACAGGCAGTACCCAGTGGGTTAAAGCTCCATCCCAGAGTGTTTATGTGCTGACAAGGAAACATGGTGACAGAGAATCCCAAACAACTTCAAAGCCAGATTTGGGAATCTGATATGGAAACTATTCCTTAAATCCCAGTGCTGAGAGCCCCAGACTAATTACTGCTCTGGGTATTAAAGGCAGAGCAGGACCCAAAAGCATCCATCCCCCACCCCAGCTGAACCCTGGGCTCCCTCCTTGTACTGCATTGGGGGGGGATTTGGGGTAAAAGGATGCTCCTTGTGCAGTGCTTGCTTAGGCAGTGGGTAGAGCATCCTCACAGCCCTCCCAGCTGTCCATAGCAGCCCTGTTTGGGTGAGCAGGGACATCCCTGCAGCCCCCACTCACCCCTTTCCAGCTCAACCAGCAAGAGGAGGGGAGCACAGGCAGGGATTAAACACTGGAGGGACTTTACAAGCCCTTAAGCAGGGGTGCCAGCCTACAGAAACTTGGCTTAAGGTCAGGGAGGGTGATTTTCCCCTGCCAGGGGCTCAGGGTGCCAGGGCTGGCCAAAGCAGGCTCCCCCTGGCCCTGCTCCAGGGCTGTGGCAGCTGGAGAAAGGTGGGTTGGTGTCTGAATGGTCCCCAGGAAGGTCGAAAAGGGGGGTGGGGTGGGGAGTCTGGGCTTTTTGTGGGAGAAACACTGGCACAAAGGAAGCATCAGCTCCATCCCCCCCCCTGCTCTCACTGTCAGGGCTGTGCTGGGCATCAGTGGGGCTGGATGGCAGCCCCTTGCCCTCAGCATCACCCTCAGAGGGATCCAGGACCTTGGAGACATCTTGCTCTGGTGCAAGAGGAAGCTGCCCCCCTCCTCAGGACCCCTGTGAAGGGCTCCACACCTGCTCCAGGAGCTGTCTGGCCCCTCCAGCACCCCCTGCACCCCCTCAGCTGTGCCTGGGACCAGCTCAGGCATCTGTTTCCTCTCCCCAGACACATCCCTGGGTACCAGACACTCCATGGACAAGGAGATCCCTGCAGTTCATTCTCTGCATCCCAGCAGGGATCTTCCCTAATCCCCCCTGGCTCTCTCTCTCTCTCAAATGAGGTATTTTTAAATACCCACTGTTTATTCTGCAGCAACAGCCAAAGGAGCTGCTCTGATCCAGGGTCTAAACATATTTTCCCAGAGTTTTCTAAGTAGCCACTTGATCCCCCAGCCAGCACCTCCCCACAGGGTCTTTCCAGGGCTGGCTCAGCCTCCCCCCTGCCCAGGGCAGCCACAGGTACAGACCCAAGCCAGGGATGGGCAATGGGAGAGGATGCTTTTCCCAGTGACATCTCTGGGCTGGAGGGAGCAGTTGGCATCTCCAGCACTGTGGGGACCAGTTGGAGTCTCTGGAGCAGTGAGGATGCAGGGCAGGGCTGGGCAGGACCCAGCATCTCTGTGCTTCAGCTTTTCCAGCTGGGAAACTGGGACAAAGATACTGAGCCACGTTACTTCCCCTGCCTGGATGAAGTGCCTGGGACTCTCCCTTCCTCTCCCCAGTGGAGCTGGCTCCCTGGGAGGGGAGGAGGGTGTTGTTCCAGGGAGAAGATATCCAAAGCGTTGCCTCCTTCAGCAGCTCAAGGAAGCCTGGCTGTTTGTCCTGCCACAGGCAGTCTGTCTGGTATTCCCTTTGAATGCCAGGGCAGGGTGATGTGGGGATGGTGTGAAAGCACCACGAAGGGCTGACAGCCAGGGGCTGCACTGCAGAGCCCCCAGCGCTGGGTCCTGCAGCCCCTCTCCATGCCCAGCAGCCAGTGGGCAGCCCAGCTCTGCTGGGTGGGTGCACATGGGGCTGCTGGGGGAGTGGGGTGAGGATGAGGAGTGGAGATGAGGATGGGTAGGGGAGGTAAGGATGGGGAGTGGGGGTGAGGATGGGGAGTGGGGGTGAGGATGGGGAGTGGGGGTGAGGATGGGGAGGGGAGATGAGGATGGGGAGGGGAGGTTGGAATGGGGAATGGGGGTGAGGATGGAGTGGGGAGATAAAGAATGGGAACAGAGGTTGAGGATGGGTAGGGGAGGAGAGGATGGAGAGGGGAGATGAGGATGGGGAGCAGAGGTAAGGACGGGGAGGGGATGTTGGGATGGGGAGGGGAGGTTGGGATGGGGAGGGGAGGTGAGGATGGGTAGGGGAGGGGAGGATGGGGAGGGGAGGTAAGGATGGGGAGGGGAGGTGGGGATGGGGATGGGGAGGGGAGGTAAGGATGGGAAGCCACCAGCTCCTCATCACCCAGCAGGGTCATGCCAGAGCCAGGCATCCTTCCCAACACCCTCATTACCCATGGACATTCCCACAGCAGCTCTTTACTTTCCAGGCACAAAATGCAGCTGCAGCTCCAGGTGCTGACACACTCCAGAGCTCCCTGACGCCTTCTCCTGCTCACATCCCCATCTACCCTCCCAGCAGAGGGAGAAAACACCCCGTACCACCAAATCCAGGGCTGGGGCCAAGCTGGGAGCTAGAGCCAGAGCTGGGAGCTAAACCAGGTTGCACCAAGCAGCCCTGGCCTGCCTGCTTTCACACAGCCTGGTAGAGATGCAGCTTGTAAGAAGGGGGCTGTGTTTTGCCTGTTCTGCTCATGAATGGGGAGAAATGCAGACTGGATGGTGGTTTACACGTATTTTTTCCCCCTCTCTGTCAACATTCCCCCATTTGGCTGCCACTTCAGAACACCCTATTTGGCAGGCACCAGCCTTAGAAGTTCCAGTCTTGGTATAAATAGCTGATAGTGAAAAAAAGGAGCAGCTCTGGAGGCTGCCCAGGGAGCTTCAGGAGGAGCAGAGCCCAGGGGCAGGGATGTGGCTGGAGCTCCAGAGCATCCCAGTGCCTTCCAGTCTAAGGTGGCTCCTCGCTGCCATGTCCAGAGAAGGAAATGTGGGGTGGGGAGGGGTCTCCAGCACCCACCTGCAGTGAAGGTCTGCTCATCCTCCTCCCAGAGCTGGGAAGGGGGTTTTTTTTGGGGGGCAATAACTGTGGGGGTGAAGCAGGGACAGAGAGATGCCCCCCCCCCCGCCCTCCAGCTGTCGGCTGTTGGAGTGGGGCTGTTGTCTTGCTGTCCCCCTGCTGATGCTGGGGGGACAGGGGTGTCTGTGTCCTGCCCAGGCAGAGCCTGAGCATGGTGAGGGCTGTACGGAGAAGGGCCTGGTGTGAGGTGCCCCCAGCAAAGTCCTGGGGCGCAGGGTTTAGAGCAAAGGGGTGTGGGGTGAGATGCTGAGGGGCGAGGAGAAGGATGGGGCAAGAGGTGAGGGGGGCTTCGGGGTGGGGGGGATGAGGGGCCAAGGGGTGTATAGAGAAGGAGCCGGGGTGGGGAGGGTGACTCCTGCGTGCGTGGGGGGAAAGGGCCGGGCGCAGGGCGAGAGGCTGGAGAGCACGGTGAGGGGCGGCAGGGTGGGCACCCGGGGGATGCTGGGGATGGGGGAAGCGGGGCGGCAGGGTGGGCACCCAGGGGATGCCGGGGATGGGGGAAGCGGGGCGGCAGGGTGGGTGCCCGTCCGTTGCGAGGAGGGGGGAGGGGTGTGTGTATGGGGGGGAGGCGGTGCCGTAGCCCTCTCTTCTCTCCTCGATGTCCGGAACCGGGCAGCCCGGGGCCGCCCCGAGCCTTTAAAGGCTCCTCCTCCAGGGAGCTCCGCCGAGGGCAGCCCGGCCCCGCCGCAGCCCCGCCGGTCCCCCCCCGACGGCTGCTCCGGCGGCCGCGGGGTGCTCGGGGAGGGAGGGAGGGAGGGAGCAGGGGGGGTGCGCACGTCGGGGCGGCGGGCCCTGCGGGATCTCCTTCCCCCACACCCCTCTCCTCACCCCACACCCCTCGCCTCCCCCCCCCATCCCCGGGGGCCGGCCGAGATGACCCCTGTGCCCACAGGGAACAGCAGCGCTTGGGTGGCGTCAGCTCTGGGGAGCGGCAACTGCAGCGGGGGGGCCAGCCTGAGCCGGCAATGGGCTGTGGGGGCTGCCTTGGGTCTCACCGTGCTGGTGATCGTGGGTGGCAACTTGCTGGTGATCGTGGCCATCGCCAAGACGCCGCGGCTGCAGACCCTGACCAACGTCTTCATCACCTCGCTGGCGTGCGCCGACCTCATCATGGGCTTGCTGGTGGTGCCGCCGGGGGCCACCATCCTGCTGAGCGGCCACTGGCCCTACGGGACGGTGGTGTGTGAGCTGTGGACCTCGCTGGACGTGCTGTGTGTGACAGCCAGCATCGAGACGCTGTGCGCCATCGCCGTGGACCGCTACCTGGCCGTCACGGCCCCGCTGCAGTACGAGGCGCTGGTCACCAAGGGCAGGGCACGGGCTGTGGTGTGCCTGGTGTGGGCCATCTCAGCCTTCATCTCCTTCCTGCCCATCATGAACCACTGGTGGAGGGATGGTGGGGACGAGCAGGCGGTGCGTTGCTACGACGACCCCCGCTGCTGCGACTTCGTCACCAACATGACCTACGCCATCATCTCCTCCACCATCTCCTTCTACGTGCCTTTGCTCGTCATGATCTTCGTCTACGCTCGTGTCTTCGCCGTGGCCACGCGCCACGTCCAGCTCATCGGCAAGGACAAGGTGAGGTTCCTCCAGGAGCCCCCCAGCCCCAGCTCCAGGAGCGGCCGGCGGAGGCGACCCTCCCGCCTGCTGGCTATCAAGGAGCACAAGGCACTCAAGACCTTGGGCATCATCATGGGCACCTTCACGCTCTGCTGGCTGCCCTTCTTCGTGGCCAACATCATCAAGGTGTTCTGCCGGCCGCTGGTGCCGGATCAGCTCTTCCTCTTCCTCAACTGGCTGGGCTACGTCAACTCAGCCTTCAACCCCATCATCTACTGCCGCAGCCCCGACTTCAGGAGCGCCTTCCGCAAGCTGCTGTGCTGCCCCCGCCGGGCTGACCGCCGGCTCCACGCCGTCTCACAGGACCTGCAGCGCTGCCCCTGTGCCTTCAGCCCCCCGCGGGCACCCTCGGAGGACAGCAAACCCGCTGAGGACAGCAAAGCGGCCACCCCTGGGTGCCTGGGGGAGGATGGAGAGGCTCAGGGCAGTGGCAGCTGCTCCAGTAGCCCCATGGAGGAGACCAGCCCATCCCTGGGTAGCGGCCACCAGCAGCGGTCCCTGAACGAGTCCCGAGCACAGGGCACCCAGACCACACTGTGCTCGCAGCTTGATGAGTAGGTACCCAGTGGGTGCTTGCTGGGGGGGCTCTGGGGGACCGGCCTGAGGGGTGTGTGGGGGGTGCTGTTGGCGGTGGGGCTGTGGTCCTGCACAGAGCAGGAGGGAAGGTGGTGCCCGGGGTGTGTGGGAAGGCTGGCTCATCCCAGCCTACTCTCCCACCTTGTCCCTTCCTGGGGGTTTCCCACCTTGTCCCTTCCTGGGTGCTTCCCACCTTGTCCCTTCCTGGGGGCCACCCCAGCCCACCAGGATGGGGTCTGCTGGTCCTGGGTAAGGGAAGCACTGGTGGTGAGCAGGGAGGTGAACCAGCTGGGTCATAGAATCTCCTGAGTTGGAAGGGACCCATGGGAATCTTTAAGTCCAACTTAAAGCCAGGGATTTCACCCCCCCTTCTCCTCCCCTGCTCCCACTTTCTGTTGAAAGAAGGAAAACACAGGGAGCCCCTCTGCAGTGTGAGGCAGCTGGGGGGTGTGTGTGGGGAGCCTCTGTGGCCAGCCTGGGCTCTGCGGGTCACTTTGCCCTCTGACAGAGTGGGAAGGGAATTCATTCTGGTGACTGTGGATTTTAACCACCTCTCTCCAGTCAGAAAACCCCTCCCCATGCCCCGCAGCAGGAGAGGCTCCTGCCAGCAGAGCTGGGGGGGCAGAGAGAGCTCCCAGAAAGTGTGTTTTGAGGCTGGGTTCCTCCACCCTGGGCCTGTGGGGATGGTAAATGGTGGGAAAGGTCTGAGGGGCTCTTCACAGGCGGTGCTCTCCCCTGTTTAAGGTTTGCCAGTGGCGAGATGCCAGCGGGTCCTTCCATCTGACTGAGAGGAGCTGAGAGGCCGGTAAGAGCGCGAGGTGCTTCCCCCTCATCCCCCCCACGATGGCAGGGTCGGGGCCATCGTCCCTCCCTGTGTCTCCTCTGCCCCCCTTGGCTGTTGCCATCCCTGGGGGAGCTCAGCCATGGCAGCTGCCCCCATTTCTGGGGCACGTGAGGCTGGCGTCAGCGCAGCCGCCTGCTGACACCTCCCTGCTCTGCCCCAGGGTGCTTTAACCCCACTCTGCCTCTGCTGCCTCAGATTTTGGGTTGCTGGAGCTCCACATGGTCCTTACACACGGTGCTTGCTGCCCAGCTGCAGTCCTGGGTCCCCCTTGCTGCATGCTGCTCCCCTGAGGGGGGGTTTGGGGGGATGGGGGGGAGGGAGCAGATGCTTTTGGCAGCGAGGGCTGAGCCCTGTGGGTGATGCTGCTTCACATCCCACCCTCTTCTTGCAGGGCTGGGTGTTGCCAAGGGGACAGAGGAACGGTGCTGGGGGGCAACGGTGCCAGAAGGACCCTCCACGGACACAGAGAGGAGAGGGGCTCTTCGTGGTCACAGCCAGCTCCTCCACGCTGTTGGTGCTGGAGAGGAGCAGCTGGCTTGGGAAAAAGCCACTCACCCAGAGGTGGGGCAGCCTCAGGGATGTGGCTGGGCTCCCTGTGCAGGTGGAGGATGAGCTTGGGTGCTTGCTGGAGGTGGGGTGGCAGGTGGCTCTGCTCTCCCAAAGGACCCCATCGTCCTGGGCTTGGGTGGGTATTTGGATGGCCCATCAGGAAGGGGGAAGAGCCTTCTGCAGGCAGGGGACCCTTCCAGGGTCTCTGCTCCACCCCTGTCCTACCACCGCATCCCCAGCGTGATCCCAGGAGCTCCAGCGATGCCTTTAGCAAAGGGAAGGGAGTGAGGGGAGCTCCAGGCAGGGAAAACTGGGCAAAAAACCTGAATTAGGCTCTTGTCAAAGCTCCTCCTGTTTCTCTGCTCAGGCCAATGCCGGTGCTCCCCTGCCAGCTGGGGATGGGGGTGTTTCCATGAGGCTGGAGGAGCAGCCCTGGGTTTTTTCATCCCAAGGCCCTTGCACGCTGCTCTGGGTACATGGGGCAGCACAGGGTGAGGCCAGGGAGGTGTTTTTCTCTGGCTTTAAACCCAGTTTGTGCTGCCAGAGCGCTGGGAAGTGGTGCTGGGGTGATCCAGCTCCTCTGCACCCTGCACCTGTGTGTACAGGTGGGTGCCCAGAGCTGTGCCCACCACCCCCCCACTGCAGCACGGCCCCTTTGGGGGGGTGATGCTGGTTGGAAGTAAAGACATTGTGGTGAGTGTGATGTCTTTGTCCTGTTTTGTGTGTCCTGTGTCCCCCTCCCTGTGTGCAATAAACCTTGGAAGCCCTGTGATGCCTTTGAAGCTGTGCTGAGCAGGAGGATGCTTCCTGAGGGGCTGCCTGAGGTGCATCCCCTCAGCCCCCTCCCCCCCCCGTCCTGGGCCCCCTAGGGACCAGCTGAGTGAGGGGGCAGGTGAAAGCCATGCTTGGATGTGCCATGGTGCCAGCCCCCCACCCTGCCACACATCCCCACATCCCAAAAGGGCCAGCACAGGGCAGAGTGTCCCTCACCAGGGCTAGGCACAGCACCCACCAGCCCTCTGCTCTATTGGGGGGGGGGGTTTGTACCCCCCCCCCCTCTCTCCCAGCCTGGGAATGCACCAGGAAGTTGGCACTGCCATAATCTGGGATATTTTCTAGCAGTGTGATCATTTGCTGGGGGGAGGCAGAGAGCCCAGGGGTGCCCAGGGCACCCTGTGCACTCCTGGGGTCACTGGCTGGGGGGCGTGGGGGGGTGTTTGCCACCCCTCCTTCTGCAGCCTGGCATCTCCTCTCCCCATGGAAGCTGATATGAAGTACTGAAGCCCCTGAGGAAGAGCTCTTGGAAGGATGAAGGTGATGTTGGAGCACCACAGAGCAGCTGCAGCTTGGAGAAGACTGTGGCTCCAGCAGAGGAGCTGGTGTGATCCTGGGGATGCTCTGTGGCAGGAGGTGCACCAGCCTCGTGCCACATGGGATGGATCCTCATGGGTGGACACAAACCACATACCCTGGGCTGGGTTCTGGTGCTGCTGTGCCAGTCAGCACCTACCTGTGACCATGGTGATGCTGTGTGACACCTACCCCACAACAGCTGTGAGGTCCCAACAACCAGCCCCTGCCTGCTGCTGCGATGGGGATGCTCTCCCTGAGGATGAGGATGGCTTCTCTGGCTTGGGGCTCCCTTGTCCACTCCTCCTGGAAGAAAACTCCTTCCCCCTGTGCAGCCCTGGCACTGATTATCCAGCAAGACCCTTTTGTTTCCCCCCCCTGTGTGTGTCCCCCAGCTTGGCTCAACAGGACCCAGCTGTGTTGCCATCCTCCTGGCAGCCCAGGAACCTCAGCCAAAACCTGCCCAGAACAAGCAGCCACTGAAATGATGTAATTAAAACTCCTAATTGAGGAAAATTGCCTGCATCCATTACAGGCACGATGCTAGCTGGCTGGTGCTCAGGGAGCCCTGGCTCTGCAGGCAGGGTGGGCTGGGAAGGGAGCAGGGTGTGTGTGTGTGTGTGGGGGGGGTCCTTCTTTTTATTTCCCCCCCTGCTTGGAATAGAGAAAGCCACTGAAAGAGTCTGAGCTGAGCTAATCAGTGCAGGGAGGGAAGATTGCTGTCATCAGGCTGTAATGGCTTGGTGGCTGCTGGGGATGTGCCTGGGTAAAGCCAGCAGCCACCCAGTGATGATGGGCTGTAGCCTGGCAGCACAGGGCTGTGCCTGGCCCTGGGGACATGATGAGGACAAGGGTGCAGGGCTATCACCCCCAGCCCCTTCCCCATGGGTGGCTTTGAGATGTGCCCTGGGATGGGGAGTGGAAATCCTCTGCTGTGCACAGCCCTGAGGGGAGGAGGAGCACAATTAGAACGAGCAATTAACTTATCTGGCTTCTCCCAGCACCCAAACCTGTGTGTGCTACCTCTGGGGAGAGGATGAGAGCCAGGGCTGGGGGGTTCTCATTGCAATGGGTGATTCTGGCTTCTTTCCCCCAGTGTCACCAGCTCTGGGACCTGTTGCTGCTCAGAGCCCGTCAGTGTGAAGATGAGCTGTCACTGGAGATTCACAGTCACCCCCCCAAAACCTGGGGGAGCTGTGAGAGACATCCCCTCCAGAGAACCCAGGGGGCTTAGCCCAGGGCTCCCTGGGATCAAACAGCCAGGGATCTCCTGGAGAGAGGCCAGAGGAGGCTGAGGAGATGCTGAAGGGCCTGGAGCATCTCCCCTGGGAGGAAAGGCTGAGAGAGCTGGGGCTGTTCAGCCTGGAGAGAAGAAGACTCAGGGGGGACCTGATCAATGTCTATCAATATCTGAAGGATGGGGTGCAGGGGGAATGGCCAGCCCCTTTTCAGTGTCTGTGGGGACAGGACAAGGGGCAATGGCTGCAAGTTGGAGCACAGGGAGTTCCACAGCACCATGGGGAAGAACTTTTCCCCAGTGAGGGTGAGGGAGCCCTGGGACAGGCTGCCCAGGGGGTGTGGAGTCTCCTTCTCTGGAGAGATTCCAGCCCCATCTGGACACCGACCTGTGTGCCCTGTCCTAGGGACCCTGCTCTGGCAGGGGGTGGGACCCCATGGGCTCTGGGGGTCCCTTCCCACCCCTACAGCTCTGTGACTCCGAAATGGTTTCAGGATGCACGTGGGGCTGTGGGTGCAGATCAGGAGGAAGCTTCTGCTCAGGGTAATTTATTTATGGGGGGTGGATTTCTACCCATGGATGCTCAGCTAGGAGCATCCCTCCCTGAGCAGAACACAGGGCAGCACAGGGCTGGCTGGGGTGGGGTGGGGGGCAGGCAGTGGCCCAGCTTTGGATTCAATGATCAATAAGAGGGACCAGAGTGCTGCTTCTGCCTCCCAGTGCATCCTTTGAGGTGGGGTGCCTTGCAAACACATGGGGTGATGCTGTCAGGGTGTGTGGAAGTTGATTTAAAAGCCCAGTTAATGTGAATTTGGACTGGGGAGGGGTTTTTTGGGGGGTTGGGGGGCTGTTGGTTACAGATCTCTGTTG
Source organism: Laterallus jamaicensis coturniculus (assembly GCA_022605575.1). Lineage (NCBI taxonomy): Eukaryota > Metazoa > Chordata > Aves > Gruiformes > Rallidae > Laterallus > Laterallus jamaicensis. Next base: position 3,182,332 of record JAKCOX010000049.1, on the reverse strand, counting down.
GGTTCCCCCTGGGACATCTAAAATTTGCTGGGGGGGGGGGGTGTTGGTCATAGGAAATTAAGTAAGTGAGGTGAAATAACACCTGGGTACAGAGAGAAATAACCAGGGTGGGAAGTCCTGTGCTGGGAAAGAGTGGGAGATAATATATGGAAATAGCCCAGGAAATGAAAGTTGGATGGCAGTGGGATGATGCAGTGGGCAGGAGGGGGGCAGGGGAGGCAGGAGGGAGGCAGGGGAGGCAGGAGGGAGGCAGGGGAGGCAGGGGAGGCTGGGGAAGCAGGAGGGAGGCAGGGGAGGCAGGAGGGAGGCAGGGGAGGCAGGGGAAGCAGGAGGGAGGCAGGGGAGGCAGGAGGGAGGCAGGGGAGGCAGGAGGGAGGCAGGGGAGGCAGGAGGGAGGCAGGGGAGGCAGGAGGGAGGCAGGGGAGGCAGGAGGGAGGCAGGGGAGGCAGGCAGGGAGGCAGGGAAGGGAGGAGGGAGGCAGGGGAAGCAGGAGGGAGGCAGGGGAGGCAGGAGGGAGGCAGGGGAGGCAGGAGGGGGGCAGGGGAAGCAGAAGGGAGGCAGGGGAGGCAGGAGGGAGGCAGGAGAGGCAGGAGGGAGGCAGGGGAAGCAGGAGGGTGGCAGGGGAGGCAGGAGTGAGGCAGGGGAGGCAGGAGCAGCCCAGGAGGGAGGTCTGTGCTGGGTTTGGGGGTCCTGGGGGGGGTGTCTGGCAGTGAAGCACAGTGTGCAGGACCCACTTAGCTCAAATATTCCCCCCTGACTTTCCCACCTGTCCCATCCCCTTCAGAGCTGAATACGTGAACACTCAGCATTGGTTTTGGCAGGACCCATGCTGGGGTCTGTGAAAACACCTCAGCTGAGCCCCCCCCCCCCCCCATTGGGTCAGCACCCAGTCCCAGGCTGGCTGCTCTCAGGCTTGGCCCTTGTGGAGAGCCCAGTTAATCAGGTTCCGGGGATGGATGAGCAGGGGTGCAGGCACACGTGGCTTTGAGGCAGCACAAAAGTAGCAGAGCATCTTTATTCGTTTATCCATTAACGTCCTTTGTTATTTCCAGAAACATTAGGAGCTATTTTCTGGCTCAGCTGCCAGTTCCCTTCTCCTCCTGCCCCCGCGCCGGCGGGGCTGGGGCTGAGGCAGGATTGCTGTGAGCACTCTGTTCAAAGGGGTGTTGATGAGACCAGCTTTTGGTAAGTGCTTCCTCTGAGCCCGTGGTCTTCTTCTGCTTTTCTCTTTTTCCTCTCCCCCACCCCCCCACCCCCACCTCCTCCTCCTCCCTGAACTGTAGCCACCGTTGAGCGCATCTCTCCCTCCCGATTGCTCACCAGCATCACCCCCTTCTCCCAGCCTGATTTCCCCATCCTTTCCACAGAAACCTGCAAGAAGAAGTCCCAAGGAGCCTCTCTGGGTGTGGGGGCAGGGTCCTGTGCTGCTGGGTGCAGTGTGGGACACACACACACACACACACACACACCCCTACAGCAAAGCTGTGATGAGGAGCAAGATGTACCCTCTGGACACCTAAAACTGGTGAGGGAAGGATTTCAGGGTGCAGAAGCTCCCCATAAACGTGGGGTTTCCTCATCTCTCAGCCACAGCCATGGAGCCTGATGGGGATGAGGATGTGACCAACACCAGCACCTACGAGCTGGCCCTGCAGAACCTGGCCCTGCAGAACCGCTCCAACGCCAGCGCTCAGTTCAGCGGGGTGCAGCTCATCCAGTCCTTCAAGCCCCTCATCATCCCCTGCTACGCCCTGGTTGTCATCATTGGCATCTTGGGCAACTACCTGCTCCTCTACGTCATCTGCAAGACCAAGAAGATGCACAACGTCACCAACTTCTTCATCGGCAACCTGGCTTTCTCTGACATGCTGATGTGTGCCACGTGCGTGCCCTTCACCCTGGCTTATGCCTTCAACCCCCAGGGCTGGGTTTTTGGGAAGTTCTTGTGCTATTTTGTGTTCCTGATGCAGCCCATGACTGTCTATGTCTCTGTCTTCACGCTCACGGCCATCGCTGTTGATAGGTAAGTGGTGGTGGGGCTGGGGTGAGGGGGTGGGGGTGGGGGGAGGCTGGGTTTGTCACCCCTCAAGATGCTGCTCACTTGGGGGTTAAGGGCTGAGGAGTTCAAATGGGGAAAGGGAAAAACCAGGGGATCAATCACAGCATCTCCACAGCCTTTTCTTTAGCTGTTGGTTTAGCACAGGAGAGGAACGGTTGGACTTGATGAGAGGCTGAGGGAGCTGGGCTGGCTCAGCCTGGAGAAGAGAAGGCTGTGGGGGGACCTCATTGCAGCCTGCCAGTGCCTGAAGGGAGCAGAGGAACAGGAGGGGAATCAGCTTGTTCAAGGGCAGAGACTGGCAGGACAAGGGGGATGGAGTGAAGCTGGAGGAGGGAAGGGGGAGAGGAGAGACTGGGGGGAAGTTCTGTGCAGAGAGTGGTGAGGGGCTGGAAGGGGCTGCCCAGAGAGGGGGTGGGTGCCCCGTGTCTGGGGGTGTTCAAGGCCAGGTTGGCTGGGGCCCTGGGCAACCTTGTGTAGCTCCAGGCCTGAGGTTGGTGTCCCTGCCTGTGGCAGGGGGTTGGAGCTCTGTGACCCTTGGGGTCCCTTCCAACCCAGCCCATTCCATGATTCTGTGATCTTAAAGGTCTTTCCCAACCTGGTGATTCTGTCTCTGTTGGGGTGTTTCAGTGGCTGCTGCTCCATATAGGGATGCAGGGATGTGCATCCTCACGCCTGCCTGGATGGAAACCATCTCCACCTAAAACCAGTCTGCCCACAACCAGCTCTGTGCCCCCCCTGGCAAGCCCAGCTCTTGTACAAGGGCTCAGCAGAGTTTGCTTCCAGTTCATCATTGTATGTTGCACCCAAAATCATGCTGTGTTCTGGTCCCTTGTGCATCCCTGAGCACACCCCAGGGGGGTTGTTGGTTTATAAAACTCCTGTTTCCATAGAGATCTCCTCTCATCAAAGATGCTCCAGACCCTGCAGGGACAGGCAGGATGCTGGCAGGGCTGAGATTGCTTCTGGCGCTGGTTTGCCTCTGTGCCTAGGGGTGGGGGGGAGCAAGGCAGGATGGTGATGGGGAGAGCAATAAAAAAGGAAGGGGGGGAAAAATAAGGAAGGTTTGAGTGGAATAGCTGAGAAATCTTGGACTGCTGGTCCATCCAGGTTGTCCCCAGGAGCATTGGGGCACCCAGGTTGTCCCCAGGAGCGCTGAGATTCTTCTCTTGCTCTTGAACACCCCTGAGTTATGTTCTCCTCAACGTGAGAGAGCCACAGGAAATCATGTTATGGCCACTGGAGACACCTCACTGGGAGCTCTTTTGGGGCCAGCCCGTGATGGGAGGTGAGGCAGCACGGAGAGGAGTGGAAGATGCACCCATTGCTCTCCCCACAGGTACTACGCCACGGTGCACCCCTTGAAGAAGCGCATCTCGGTCACAAGCTGCATCTCGGTGGTGGGGGGCATCTGGCTGCTGTCCTGCGGGCTGGTGGCCCCCGCCATCGCCCACACGTACCACGTGGAGTTCCGGCAGGAGGGCTTTGCCATCTGCGAGGAGTTCTGGATGGAGAAGGAGGCGCAGCGCTTGGCCTACGCCTACGGCACCCTGATCGTCACCTACATCCTGCCCCTCTCCGCCCTCTCCCTCTCCTACATCTGCATCTCGGTGAAGCTGAGGAACAGGGTGGTGCCGGGCCACCCTACCCAGAGCCAAGCTGAGCTTGACCGCCTGAGGAAGAGGAAGATCTTCCGCCTCATCGTGCTGGTGGTGGCGGCTTTTGGGGTCTGCTGGCTCCCCATCCACGTCTTCAACATCATCCGGGACATCAACATCGACCTCATCAACAAGCACTACTTCCTCCTCATCCAGCTGCTCTGCCACTGGTTCGCCATGAGCTCCTCCTGCTGCAACCCCTTCCTCTACGCCTGGCTGCACGACCGCTTCCGTGGGGAGCTCCGCAAGATGTTTGCCTGCAAGGGCAGAATCATCCCCGCCAAGAACTGCGGTGGGGCTGCTGGTGGGGGTGTGCTCTGAGGCTGGGGTCCCACTCCCCAGACCCTCCACACCCATGCGCTTCATCCCCTGCATGGCTGAGCTTTCCTCAGGGGATACCCATCCTGCCCATGGGACTAGACGCAAATGGGGTCCCCTCTGCCTGCCAAGGGGTCTGCAGCACCCACTGCTGCCTCCTTCCCTGTGTTGGGGTGCTCAGCTCTGCTCCCCACGTGCCCTGAGCACCTTTCACCTCTGGGATGACCGAAAACGCATTCGCTGCAGCTTGTCCCTGCAAAATCTCTCCAGACACCCCTGGCTGCGCATCCCCCCCCAGCCTACCAAACCTGTGAGGGTCCCAAAGGTCAACCTGCACCTCTCTGGGGGCCACAGGCTTGGATGCCTCTCCCCTTGCTACTATGGGCAGCCCTCATGGCTGTCCCTGTCCCCAGCGTGGCCTCAGGGCTGGCTGCTCCCCCCAGCACATGCCACAGTCCCAAGGGCTGGGGTAACCTCATGTGAGGCTTTGGAGAAGGTGATGCAGGGACCAGAGCATCCCAGCATCACCGGGTGCCAAGGGGAGGATGCTCACGGGGAGCAGGGGGATGGGATGGGGTGGGGTGGGGGTGTAAAGCTCCCAGAGGACACAGAGCCCAGCCCCATGGGAGGGGTGTCAGGGCTTCGTTTTGGGTGTAATTAGGGATTGCTGAAGGAAGTGGGAGCGTGGGGAAGGACTTGGGGGGGGGGGGGAGGGTTTCACTGGAGCTGTAAGTAGCTGCCGGATTCATTAAACAAGTGACACCTCTCATGGAAAGGATTCCAGGGGCTGGGAAATGGTATTTCCCCCAGGAGGTTGTTCCTGGGGACACGGCGGTGCTTGTCCTGCAGCCTCAGAGCTGGGCACGCTGCTCAGCCTCGCACACCCCTGCACACACACACACACACAGCCTGACACGCATACACCTGCACACAGTGCTACAGCCCCAGCCCTGCCTGGACACCACCAGCCCTACTCGTGCCCAAAGCCATCACAGCCCTGTGCACACACAGGTGTGTGCACGGCCCCACACACTTGCACATGCCTGTTCACACGCCCCAGCATGCACACCTGTACACACCTGTACAGGCAGGCACCTGTACAGCCCCTGCAAGTGTGCAGCTGTGTGCCTGTTCCCACCTCCCTGCACGGGTGTGAACACGCCTGTAACGTGCTGCACAGCACTGTATGGAAACCTGCACACCCTCTGATCACACCTGCACACACACACCTGCACACAGCCCTGTACACCTTGCACACACACCTGCACATGCACACCCCTGGATATGCCCCTGCACCCCCTCTGCATACACCTAACCCCCCTAAACACACCTGTACATACACCCACCCCTGCACACCCTGTACATACACACTCCACACTCCTTGTACACACCCCCGCACCCCCCCCAGCCCTGCACACACCCCGCACCCTCCCGCACACCCCCGCAACCCCCCAAACACTCCGCAAACCCCTGTAAACAGCCTGAAAACCCCCCGCACAGCCCCGTACACCCCCCCACAACCCCCAAAACCCCTTCCACACCCAGCCTATGCATCCCCCCTCCATCCCCCTGCACATACAGCCCCGCACACCCCCCTATCCCGCACGGCCCTGAAACCCCCCGGCACCTGCTCCCTGCACATCCCCCAAAACCCCTTCCACACACAGCCCCGCACGCCCCCTGCCCCGCACAGCCCTGCACGCACATCCCTGCACACACAGCCCCTCACACCCCCTGCCCCGCACGCCCCTGCCACCGCCCCGCACACCCCCTATCCCGCACACCCCTGCAATCCCCCGGCACCTGCTCCCCGCACAGCCCCCAAAACCCCTTCCACACCCAGCCCGCACACCCCCTGCACACACAGCCCCGCACGCCCCCTGCCCCGCACACCCCATATCCCGCACACCCCTGCAATCCCCCGGCACCTGCTCCCCGCACATCCCCCAAAACCCCTTCCACACACAGCCCCGCACGCCCCCTGTCCCGCACAGCCCTGCCACCGCCCCGCACACCCCCTATCCCGCACACCCCTGCAATCCCCCGGCACCTGCTCCCCGCACAGCCCCCAAAACCTCTTCCACACCCAGTCCGCACACCCTCCCGCACACCCCCCTGCACACCCAGCCCCTCACACCCCCTGCCCCGCACACCCCTGAAACCCCCCCCCCGCACACCCCCTATCCCGCACCCCCCTGCCACCCCCCGGCACCTGCTCCCCGCACAACCCCGCACACCCCCCAAAACCCCTTCCACACCCAGCCCGCACGCCCCCTGCCCCGCACCCCCCTGCACACACAGCCCCGCACACCCCCTATCCCGCACACCCCTGCCACCCCCCGGCACCTGCTCCCCGCACAGCCCCCAAAACCCCTTCCACACCCAGCCCATGCACCCCTCTCCACCCCCCTGCACACCCAGCCCCGCACACACCCCCCCCCCGCACACTCCCTGCCCTGCACACCCCTGCACACACACCCCTGCCACCGCCCCGCACACCCCATATCCCGCACACCCCTGCCAACCCCCGGCACCTGCTCCCCGCACAACCCCGCACACCCCCCCAAAACCCCTTCCACACCCAGCCCGCACACCCCCCTGCACACCCAGCCCATGCACCCCCTGCACACACAGCCCCGCACCGCCCCCCCCCCCCCCCCGCACACACCTGTAGGGCCCAGGCCCCGCCCCTCGGGCCCCGCCCGCGCTCTCGCGAGAGGGGCGGGGCGGGAGCTCCCCGTGCCGCTCCGCTCCCCTCACAGCCCCGTTCCCTTCCCCGCTCTTTCACACCCCCCCCCCACCTTCTCTCTCCCCTCCCGCCGCCATGTCGGGCCGGGCCCCGGCCTGGGTGCCCACCCATGTACAGGTGACGGTGCTGCGGGCGCGGGGGCTGCGGTCCAAAGCGGCGGCGGGCGGCAGCGATGCCTACACCGTGATGGCGCTGGGCCGCGACAAGTTCTCCACCTCGGTGGCGGAGCGGTGCCAGGGGCAGCCGCTGTGGCGGGAGGAGGCCACCTTCGAGCTGCCGCCGCCGCCGCGGCCCGCCGCCCTCCGCCTCACCGTGCTGCACCGCGCCCTGGTCGGCCTCGACAAGTTCCTGGGGCGCGCTGAAGTCGACCTGGCCGCCCTGAGGGCCGACGGCGGCCGGCGACACAGCAGGTGGGCCCGGGGCCTGGGGGGAGAGGCGGGGAAGGGGGGTACAGCTGAGGTACTGGGGGGGGGGGGGGCTGTGGGGAAGGTGGGGGCACGTCTGAGGTACTGGGGGGGCTGTGGGGAATGGGGGACACGGCTGAGGTACTGGGGTCTTGGGGGCTGTGGGGAAGGGGGGACACGGCTGAGGTACTGGGGGCTTGGGGGCTGTGGGGAAGGGGGGGTACAGCTTGGGTACTGGGGGCTTGGGGGACTGTGGGGAATGGGGGGGTACAGCTGAGGTACTGGGGGGGCTGTGGGGAATAGGGGGGCATGTCTGAGGTACTGGGGGGCTGTGGGGAATGGGGATACAGCTGTGGTACTGATGGGGGGGGGCTGTGGGGAAGGGGGGCACGTCTGAGGTACTGGGGGGGCTGTGAGGAATGGGGGGTACAGCTGAGGTACTGGAGGCTTGGGGAGCTGTGGGGAAGGGGGGTACAGCTGTGGTACTGGGGGGGCTGTGGGGAAGGGAGGCACGTCTGAGGTACTGTGGGGGCTGTGAGGAATGGGGGGTACAGCTGAGGTACTGGGGGCTTGGGGGGCTGTGAGGAAGGGGGGACACGGCTGAGGTACTGGGGGGGCTGTGGGGAATGGGGGACACGGCTGAGGTACTGGGGGCTTGGGGGGCTGTGGGGAAGGGGGGGTACAGCTGAGGTACTGGGGGGGCTGTGGGGAAGGGGGGGTACAGCTGGGGTACTGGGGGCTTGGGGGGCTGTGGGGAATGGGGGGCACGTCTGAGGTACTGGGGGCTTGGGGGGCTGTGGGGAAGGGGGGGTACAGCTGGGGTACTGGGGGCTTGGGGGGCTGTGGGGAAGGGGGGCACGTCTGAGGTACTGGGGGCTTGGGGGGCTGTGGGGAAGGGGGGGTACAGCTGAGGTACTGGGGGGCTGTGGGGAAGGGGGGGTACAGCTGGGGTACTGGGGGCTTGGGGGGCTGTGGGGAATGGGGGGCACGTCTGAGGTACTGGGGGCTTGGGGGGCTGTGGGGAAGGGGGGGTACAGCTGAGGTACTGGGGGCTTGGGGGGCTGTGGGGAAGGGGGGCACGTCTGAGGTACTGGGGGCTTGGGGGGCTGTGGGGAAGGGGGGCACGTCTGAGGTACTGGGAGGGCTGTGGGGAAGGGGGGGTACAGCTGAGGTACTGATGGGGGGGGCTGTGGGGAAGCGGGGGGCACGTCTGAGGTACTGGGGGCTTGGGGGGCTGTGGGCAAGGGGGGGTGCAGCTGAGGTACTGGGGGCTTGGGTGGCTGTGGGGAATTCAGGAGGGAGGGGGCCCTGTGGGGAAGGGGGGGTACAACTGAGGTACTGGGAACTTGGGGGGCTGTGGGGATTTGAGGGGGGGGGTCTGAGAGGGGAGCCCTGTGAGGAACATGGGGTACATCTGAGGCACCGGGGCGCGGGGGGGCCTGTGGGGAACCGTTGGGGGACAGCTGGGGTCTGGGAGGGGCTTGTGGGGAGCATCTGAGGCACCGGGGGGCTGTGGGGGCTGTGGAGAACCGGGGAGGGGTCTAGGGTGGGGACCCTGTGGGAACATGTGGGACGTCTGAGGCACCGGGGCCTGGGCGGCTGTGGAGAACCAGGGGGACATCTGGGCCATGGGGAACCAGGGGGATGTCTAGGGGGGTGTAAGGAGCATGAGGGATGTCTGAGACACCGGGGCGTGGGGGGCTGTGGGGAACCAGGGAGATCTCTGTGGCATTGGGGCATGGGGAGAGAGATGGGGGTGGACTGTGTGCCCCACAGGGTGCTGGCAGGGCACCCCAGTTCCCCTGGGGGGGTCCCTGCTCCCTGTGAAACCTCCGTGGGGATCTGGAAAGGGGGATAGACACCCTGTACCCCAGTGGTTTGGGGGACCTCCATGCCCACCTCAAGCCCTGTGAGGTGACTCCTCAGGGCAGGGCCCCTCCTGGAGTGAATCAGCCCCGCAGTGGGGGTCCCTGTCCCCTGGGAGAGGCTGTGGATCTTGGTGCCCGCAGCTGCCTGGATGGCGTGGGGAAACAGAGCTGGTGTGTTTTGGTTTGACGTCCCTGTAGGAGTGCTGACACAGCCCTGCACTGGGGCTGCCAGGTTGACCCGAAAAACGACAGCACTAAGTGCCAGCTCCAGCCAGCTGCTCCTGTGTTTGTCTTAATAAATACTTAGCAGAAACCTGGCCTCGTGTAAGAGCAGGTAATTCAGTGTCCTGTGGTCTGGCTTCACTCTTGTCAGCAGCACGCCGAGCTGGGAGACTCTTCCTCTAATGCCTGAGTGCCAGCTCTGTGTCATACTTGCTCCTTTGAACATAAACACTGGGATGGTGCCCTGAAATCTCAGGGGTGGTTACTGGGAGGGTTTTATTGGGAGTCAGCAGCCTTGTAATGCGGCTTGAGGTGGCGGGTGAGTCACCTTCCTCTTGCTCACTTGAGCACAGCCAGGTATTAACACTGGCTTGGCCAAGATCTGCCTCGTGTTTCTTGACAAAGCCCTGGCAGTGTGTGAAGCCTTAATTATCAGGTGGCTGTCATTAAGGTTGTGTCAAGTGCTAATGTGTTTACATGCTGGAGTCAGCGGAGTTCAGGAGCCAGCCCTGTGAGTGAAGGCCACAGGTCCACCCAGGCTGGCTTCTTTGTGTCTGGGCCCATGGGAAAAAAAGGGGGGTAAAACCCCTACATCTTGGATGCTCCTGGGAAAACCTCTGATAGGAGATGGTGGTGCTGTGCCCCCAGCCCTCGATTCTCTATTTGAAGCCCATTTCCTTTGGCATCCCTTGGCTGCTGTGGGGATGTATAGTCATAAAGGGCCAGTTTTATTTGGGAAATGAATGTGAGTGGATTGGCAGGGGTATGCTAGCATGGTGAAGGAAATGAATAGGCCCCACCTGGAGTGTTGTGCCCAGTTCTGGGCTCCCTGGTAGAAAAAAGACAGGGATCGCCTGGAAAGAGTCCAGCAAAGGGATATGAAGATGATTAAAGGAGTGGAGCATCTCCCCTATGGAGATAGGCTGAAAGAACTGGGGTTGTTCAGTCTTGAGAAAAGAAGGTTAAGAGGGGATCTTATTAATGTTTATCAATATCTGAAGCGTGGGGCACAGGTGTCCAGCCTCTTCTCAGTGTCTGTGGGGACAGGACAAGGGGCGATGGCCTCAAGTTGGAGCACAGGGAGTTCCACAGCAATATGTGGAAGACCTTCTTCCCAGTGAGGGTGAGGGAGCCCTGGGACAGGCTGCCCAGGGGAGTGTGGAGTCTCCTTCTCTGGAGAGATTCCAGCCCCATCTGGACACTGACCTGTGTGCCCTGTCCTAGGGACCCTGCTTTGGCAGGGGGTTGGACCTGATGGGCTCTGGAGGTCCCTCCCAACCCCTGTGGTTCTGTGAATATGAAATATTCCTACAAAATACTCCTTTCACCCTCTTCAGTGATGGGAGGGGAGGTTGTCAGTGCGTTCGTTATTTCCAGCCGCTCGAAGCGAGGCGGCGACGCGTGTGGCTCAGCACTAAGCTGCCTTTGCTGAACTCAAGCGTTGTGTTTTGGATGCTGCTCGAACAGAACCTGCTCATTTCCCCTGGGGCAGAGAACGTGCAGAACGGATTGTGGCACCAAAGCCCTATGAGAGCAGGGATGCTCCCAGAAATCACACGGTTTAGAACTAAAAAGGGCCCAGTGCTGGCTTGCATTGAAGGCAAAAGGGATTTGTGTTTCCCTCCTGCTGCGGGGCTGCAGCTCCGGGGACCTGACAAAACCTGACATCTCTCTCCTTCCAAAATCCCTTCCCTGGTACTGGTGCCTTGTAGGTTCAGCATCTCGCTGTAGCGTGTGGCTGGAGCACTCCTTTCCTTCACATCCTTTCTGATGTGTTTGTAGCAGATTCCTGACTTCATATCCCACAGTCAATGCTCGTGGGCTTTGGCTTTTCTCTGAAGCACCTTGCCTTTCCTCCTCTTCTTCCATTGCTCCCATCATGCCTCCAAAGGGATGAAGTTCTGATCTGATGGGGAGGCAGATTTGCATGCTCTGCTCACCTCTCTCCTCACGTACCAGCCAGTGAAGAGGAGGGAGCTGGTGTTTTCCAGACCACCTTTCCTATGGGTTCTGTGGAGTCAGGATATCTGTGGCTCCGGCAATAACAACACAGCGCTGGTGCGCGGTGCTGATAATTCTCTCCGCTGGCCCTAACAAGGTTTGAATGTCATTGAGTGGTAATTGAGCACGTGTGAGGCTTGGTTCTGTTGTTCTGGTGAGCACTGGTTTGAATAGGCAGAGCTTGATATTTCAGAGCTGGGTTATGGGTTCAGTCTGTACCGAATGTCCTTCCTCCAGTCACGAGCTCGGAGAGGTGAGTGGAAATCCCCAGCCGGTCTGTTCTGTCAGGCTTGGCTCTGCTCAGGCTGTTCATTAGGTTCCTTAGCTTAAGAGGCATTAAGATATCGACTGAAAGGAAGCTGGAATGAAAGGTATGAGGGCGTGGGACGTGTGTGCAAGCTCTCTGGTACCGGTTTCAGGGCTTTGAGGCTGCTGCTTTTGCCCTTGCGTCAAAGTCTGAGCTGCTGTGGATTTTTGGGAAGCCAGATAGAAGTGCAGAAGAGGATGGCTGAGCTGAAATACAGGGATTTGTGTTGTGCTGCTTCTTTTTAAACCCTTCCTGCTCTGGGTTTTAAAACAAATGGAACTAATAACTTTCTGTTTACAATAAGAAATGTGTTCCTTGGGACCCAGGGCCACTAATTATGGTGTAGTTATAAGATGAAAGGCTTTTTTTGTTTAACTTTCCCCCCCCCCCCCCAATACACTGTAAGCTTAATTAGTTTTTAAAACATAAACATCATCTGTTGTTCTAAATTACTCATGCCTCTCAGGAGCTTGTTTGTAAAAGAAATCTCACTTCTGCAGGTGGTACAAGCTTCGCTCCAAACCAGGGAAGAAGGAAAAGGAGAGAGGGGAGATTGAAGTGGATATCCAGTTTATGAGGAGCAACATGACAGCCAGTATGTTTGATCTGTCCATGAAAGACAAGTCTCGCTCCCCCTTTGGCAAGCTCAAAGACAAGCTCAAGGGGAAGCGGAGCAGCGGCCTCTCTGACACAGCCTCAGCGATCATTCCCAGCACGACCCACTCCCCTGCTGACAGCGAAGATGAGGCAGTGGAGAAGGAAAAGAAGAAATCAAAGTTCAAAACCTTGTTTTCCAAGCCTGGCCTGCAGAAAACCTCCCTCTCCCAGTCCATGTCAGTCTTACCAACACAGCAGTCTGTCACCGAGAGGGTTCGGCTTCGGCCCAGTGACTTCCAGTCACAGTGGGATGATGAGGAGTCCGAGACCTCTCCCACCTCAGAAAGTGAGTGTTGGTGCTAAAAGCCTTTCTCCAAAGGTTTCTTGTCTTGCTTTTTAGAGTGCTAAACTCTAAACAAATCCTAGAAAGCTGCTTCTACCTGCAGTGATAGGCATGTGTGTAGGACTTCAGACGCTCACAGTAAGGGGGCTGTGGTGGTTGCAGGTCGTTGAGCAGCCCATGTTATCCAGGCTGCTGAGGGCTGGGAGTGGTGGGGGACCCAGAAGGTTTGGAAGCAGCTGGTGTAGTCACACTCATGATGTTTCTGTTGCTGCAATCTCTTAATGACTCTGAAGTAACGAGGCTGTTGGTAGCGAGTGTCAGAGGAAAGGATGTTCTTGCATCTTGAATTTATTCCTGTTCATTGTTTTTCCCAGAAGCCTTTGGAAATGCCTTGCCAGAGAAGTCCTCACCTCCTCCTTTATTTAAATCACGTAAAATGGCAACTTTGGACAACAGGCAACTAAACCAAGTAAGCAGCCACACCAAGAAGGAAGGGCTCTCTTTATTCAGTGGCCTTAAATCCAAAAGTGATCCCATTTCCAAGTCTAGTCTGTGTATCAATGGCAGCCACGTTTATATAGAAGAGAGCACAACGAAGGACAACACTCCAGCCTCTTCCCCCTCTCCTCACAACTTCAGGAGGAAGCAGCTCTTTGCTTCAGAAGAGAACCTGTCTTCCAGATCTACTAAAGGACCCGAAGAGGCAGGAAGAACATCTCCTAGTCATGCTTTCTCTGGCTCTGCATCCTTGGAGACTTTTAAATCTATGACTCTGCCATCTTACAAACTGCTTAGCAGTGAAGAATACCCAGAAACCAGCGTTCCTCCTACTGTTGAGATTAAAGAGACCAAAAAAACGGACCACAAAAAGTCTGCCTTGCTCTCTCTGGTCACAGGGAAGAAGGAAGCAGTGAAGCCCACTGATGCTGAGAATATTCCTGACAGGACCCAGCAGGATGAGGAAAACACAGTTCCAGAAGAGAAGACTGAACAGGACACCAAACATCTTGAGCTTCCAGGTTTAAACAAAGGGAATCCTCCAGAAGGCAGCCGTGCAGAAGATGGCTTTGCTAATAAGCAGCCGCTCAACCCTTTTGAGGAGGAATGGAAGCCTGAGAAAGCTGCTGTGCCAGCAAAGACCAAAGCTGTCAAGCCCAGGTGAGTTGTGTTTGATGTATGTAGTAGTGATGCACAGCAGCAGTGACAAGCTTCAGCTGGGCTGCCACAGAGCAGCACCTCTCAGCTTGGGGTGAAGTGCGTTGCTTCGTGGGGTATTGGGTGCTTTTGAGCTGGCTCTTGGGCCCTTTGATAAGAGGTCTGAGTTCTTTCTCAGTACAAATAAGAGATTGATAGAAGGATGTTCCTTATAACTGAAGCTGAAACAGCAGTTCTCTGACTGCAGGCATGTTTACAGGTACTGCAAGGGTCATTTTTCTTGCTGGATTTCTCACCAAAAACTAACTTCTATCTGAGCTGTGCCACAGGAACAGACCCAGGGGCTGAAATCCCAGTTCTAACATCTCTACTCCTTCTGTATTTGGCTGTGGTCTTGGGAAGTGTTAATCTTGGAGCCCTTCTGCTTTTGGCCTTGTTCACAGCAACAGGGAGAACTTGGTGTGAGTTTGTACACGAGGCTTTTTCGGAAACTCTGCTCCTTTATCCTTCTCATATATATATTTTAAACACACAGAGGGGTTTTATATATATATATATATGTGTGTGTCCTACTAATAAGGCTATGTCTTGTCTTTCTAACTCCTTCCTTTCAGTGCTTCTAAACTCTTTGCATGCAGTGTCCTACGTGCTAATAAAATTGCTTGGGGTAGTGCTGGAAAGCAGACACTGGGGTAACCTGTGCAAACTCTGCAGCAGAAGCCTTCTGACCTAAACAGAGTGCTTTGTAGAGCCACGTTTGAGTATGCAAAGCCTGTCAGATAGGCTCTGAGGTCTCTTGCAGCTATAAATCTTCTCCAGTGTTAGGAGTTGGTGGAGCCTGGTGCTAACGCTTGTCTGTTCCTGCCTCGTGTTGCATCTGCAAGTGACATGCCAGTTTTTTGTCCCTTTTTGCAGACTGGGCGTGCCTTCAGAGGAGGAAACCAAAGCCACGCTTCCTACTCTTGCACCTGATCCCCTTCCTGCTTTCCTTTCTGTGCACCCTATCAGTAGTGACAAGAATCCTTTTATTTCCAAAACAGGACAAAAAGTCCAAGTGCCAGACTCTGAAAATGTTCCTAGTTCTCCTGCATCTCTTACTTCTCCTTTTGCTGCAGAGTTTTTGCATGGCAAGAACCCCTTCACTGCTCAGCAGGGCAGGGTATCCACAGCCCTGGATCCTGAAGGCATTGCCCGTTTCCCTTCATCCCATCTTGCAGCCTCTGTTTCCCAAACACCTCTTCCTGGTCAGGTCTCTGGTAGTGGTAATAATCCTTTTGCTTCTGAATGGGGGCAGAGCTCGTGGGGCCAGGGTCCTGAAAGCTCTGCTACGTGGGTTTCCCAGGGTCTCTCTAGTCCACCTGCACCTTCTCTCCCCTCTGATTGTCATTTCAAGAACAATAATCCCTTTGTATCCAAGCTTGGGTGGGAAGCAGATGCGCTGGGTTTCAAAGCTGTTGCTAGTTCTTCCCCTCTCTCCCTGCCTTGTGATGAAGACTGTTCCTCAGCAGGAGCTGAGCTGAAACACTCGTGTCGCGATGCTTCAGGGACCTCTTCAGATGTGGCTTTAACTAGTGATGTCAAAGCCGTGTCAAACCCTCTTGGTGCCCTCTCTGATAACCCTCCTCTGGCTCCAAAGAAGCAGTGTGACTCTCCCCAGCTTCAGGTTGACCCTTCTTTGAAAAGAAGTAAGCTAGGCAACAGGCAATCCGTGGCCTTTCTTAGTGGATCAGAGGGTGTTCCATCAGGGGAGGAGGATTTGGGTGGGCAGGAAGGGGTGAAGCAGCACTCTGAAATCTCACTGAGAGGTTCAAATGCAAGAGGAGAAGGAGCAGGGTCTGTGGGGTGCTACCCATCCTCAGAACTCTCTAGCAACAGCATAGGTCCCATCCGAAATGCTGTTCAGGGTGGTGTGGGAGTTGGTGGTGTAAATACTGAACCCTGCACAAGGGACAGCAAACCCTCAGTGTCTCTCTCCAAGCAGAGTAAGAGCCTCTTGACAGAGCCCTGTGCTGAACAGCCACCTTCC
This sequence comes from Laterallus jamaicensis coturniculus, assembly GCA_022605575.1. Classification (NCBI taxonomy): domain Eukaryota; kingdom Metazoa; phylum Chordata; class Aves; order Gruiformes; family Rallidae; genus Laterallus; species Laterallus jamaicensis. Next base: position 3,166,628 of record JAKCOX010000049.1, on the reverse strand, counting down.
CCTGAGAGCCAGCTGAATGAGAAGCAGGAGATCAGTGGTGAAAGGAGACCAGAGGAATGTGCAGACACATTAGAGCCCCAAGCAGCTCCACTTGATAGAAGCAACTCCCTTCCTCACATGGGATCTGCCAGCCCATCCCTGGGAGGTGGCACACTGTCCCCTTGGGAAGCTGATGCAGGGAGAGCTGGCAGCAAGCCGAAGCCAGCGCCACGGCTGCTGTTAGCACTGAAGAAGTGCCCACCAGTTTCAGGGGCTGATGAGTTAAGTGGTGATGTGCTTTCCTCAGGCAACAGTGTCAAATCAGTGCCTGGGCTCCCATCACCTGATGCTGAAGCCTCAGAAGCTGGTGGGTACCTCCCCCAAAGTGGCTCGTTTGAGACTGTCACTCCACCGGTGACACTCAGAGGTGGTGACAACAATAGGCATTTAAAAAGTGAAGATGGTGATGGCTTCTTTGACTGCCTTACAAATGTGAAGTCAGCTATTCCCCTTCCTGGAGACCGTGGTTTGAAACTGGCCAGTCTTCCAGTCATTCCTGAGGGAGGCTCTGATGATGAGCTGCTGGGTGACTGTCAGGAGGACCCTAGTGTCACTGCAGGTGATAAAAGCGTTTTGGAGGCTGGAAAGCAGTCCCTGCCTTTAACACCTTTGCATGCAGAACTGAAAGAGCACACTGATAGCTCTGCTGCAGCCCCCCTAGCCCCAGCTGCTCGAGGAGGAAGTACTCCTGGTGCCTGTGAGCCAAGCAAACCACCCATGCTGCAGGCCAGAGTAGATGTTCACAGTGTCAATAAGCAGGTAGCTGACTCAGGCTTAGGCATGACAGCTCATCCCAGGGAGTGTAACAGTCATTTTGTGAAACAAGAACGGGAAGTAAGTGCAGGTGTTGAGGAGCATGTGGAGTGTGACTTCTTTGAGCCTTCTGTTTCCTCTTCCTCCCTGTCAAGTCCTTCCCAGCCCTACTCTTCCTCTTGTTCTCTCCCCTCTGACACCCCAAGTCGTAGAGCAGAGTCTCCGAAAAAGCCAACAGCCGAGGGCTTCGCAGATAAAGCAGGAAATTCTGGCAAGAAGAAGCTTCTTCAGGCATGGGTTTCACCCTCTGAAACATACCCTAACCAAACCCAGCAGAGTGGTGAAACTCTGTCTCCTAAGCACAGGTGAGAGAACATGGGGAATGCACAGAAAGTATCTCAGTGTGGATGTGAGCCGTGCTTTTTGTCTTCCTGCCAGCACAGATCTGCCTCTCCAGCCACAGGAATTGACTGTGAGGTGGTACTGTGTAGCCTTAACTTTCTCCAGCTTGTGGATTTGTCAGGGTCTGGGTCCTGGAGTGCTGGGTACAGGGTTGTTGCTAGCAACAGGTAAATCTGTGTGGCTATTAAGGATGCCCAGAGCGCTTGAGGGGACCTGCCATTCATCACAGTGCTGCCTCTCTGGGGGAAAAAAACAACTTAGGAAAACTTGGTGGCAGTTTAAGAAATTGGGTCATTTCATCAAACTGGAGAAACCCACTGCAGCTCATCCATTTCTCAGTCGTGGGAAGCCTGATAAACTGGGCTGCTTCCTTTCCTGGATGAACAAGGCTCCTGAGCCTCCAAATGAATCGCAGCAAGCGATGCAGCTAAAGCTCCCCCCCCCTCTCTCTCCCAAGAACAGCTGCTTTCTGGAGCTGTCAGCAGCTCCTCTGCCTGCTGTGGTGCTGTTGGCCACAGAACAGTGCTGCAGACCCCTCAATCCTTGATCTGCAGGACTCTTGTCTCAGGTCTGGGACGCTTCTGGGCTGGCATTTGCTGAGACACAAGTAAAATACTCTTCCTGTGTTTAAAATTTACAATAGAAATCCTGCTGGAGCAGATGAAGGTAGCACTTTTTGGCAGCTTGTGGTGTGAGTTTGCTTTGGAAAGGCTGTAATACTTGTCCCAGGATAGTAGAAGTATTTGGTGTGTTGCAAAAACCAGAAATATGTTCTTGTTGGGAAAGTCAGGCTCAAATACTAGCATGTGAGAGACAAGAGTAACTGCCACTGTGTGCTGCTTTCTTGTATAGACTGACCTGGCTTTGCTTTTGTGACATAAGGATTTCCCTCCTTAATACTTCTTTATCTCCAATGCCTTAAGTCAATAAAGACAGTAGAAAGAGAACCAGAGTATGCTTATACAAAGCCTTAGACAGAAATGCCTTGTCTTCCTGAAGCTGAATCTCTCATCCCTCTGGAGGCAGAGACAGGGAGGAATTTTTCCCAGTTTCTTGCTGTATTTGTTTGTAGCCTGGAGATCTGTGTAGCCCTGGTGTTAAGTGTGCTGCCTAACTAACAGAAACCTCCTTTAATCTTGCAGGCCCCATCCTGTGAAGCCCATGAATGCCACAGCAAGCAAGCCTCAGAGTAAAAACCTGAATGTCATCAGCACTATGAATGAGAAGCTGCTCGAGGCACATGTGAAGGTATGGAGGGAAAAGTGGGGCTTTAAACCAGAGCTCAGGCAGTAAACTGACCAGAGTTTGCATATCTGAGATGCTTTGCATCTCATCCATCCCAAACAGTGCCTCTTAAACCCTGGGCGGGGGGTGAACTTTCTTTTTGTCAGTCGCCAAAGGTGAGGATGGTCTTTAAACAGGGTTATTTTTTCCCCTTGCAAACCAATCTGTAATGGAATGGGTGCCTCTTGTTTGCCAAGGGGATCCTCAGTGGAGGGGAGTGTGGGGTGCTATCCACTCCCTGAGGCTGTGAGGGGAGCAGTGCTGTGTCCCACCATTCAGATATGGAAAACCATTGCTCAGATCCCCTCTCAGGCTTCTCTCCAGCCCCAGGTCACTCAGCCTTTCCTCTTAGGGCAGATGCTCCACTCCTTTAATCATCTTTGTAATACCTGTGAAGAGCAGCTGTGGTTCTGTGAACACCACGTGGAAAGCTGTTCATGGGTGTTTTCACCCTCCTACCCCAGCTACCTTTCTCTTGCTGCTTTGAGATGTCTGTGTGTCTGTAATGACCCTGTCTGTCTGCTCCCTCTCTCTCAGAAGTATGATCCTTCAGATCCTGCCTACGCTTACGCTCAGCTAACCCACGATGAGCTGATCCAGCTGGTCTTGAGACAGAAGGACACCATTGCCAAGAAAGATGTCCAGGTGAGGGAGCTTGAAGACTACATTGACAACCTGCTTGTCAGGGTCATGGAAGAGACCCCAAACATCCTCCGTGTGCCCACCTCTGGTAACAAAAAGGCTGGGAAGATGTAAAAGCTCTTGGGATGCTGAACTAAAGGACTGAATTCCCACCAGTGGAGCTTGATTCATAAGGAGACCACGTGAAGTAGGTGGTACTGGTTGTGCTGCCCACAGAAAATGACTTCTTTCCTCTTTCTGCCTTCAGCAACTCTTGGGTTGATTAGTAGTTACATCAGATCTTGTATATGGAATCTGGAAGTGGAGTCAGCTTATCATATTTATTTTCCTTTGTTTCTTTCCATTATTTGGGAAGATTTCTTCAGGCATCTAACCCAAAGGCTGGTTGTGACAGGAAGGATGAAGGGTTTTTGATGTGTTTTGCTTGCCAGCAAGGCACTGATGATCCTTTATGAAGATTTATTGGTTTGGTTTTTGTAGCAGCTTCCATAGATCAGTTGCTCTTCTTTCCATTTCTGGAGTTGTAGTGCAATATAAAACCTTGGACAGTAGAGCTGGAGGATTTGATTGCTTTAAAAACAATTAATAATAATAATAACTACACTGGAGAAGTCCAAAGATGCATGCTTCAGGTGAGAGCTGTGTAGGCTGTATTTTAAAAGTAATTAATGCCCTAAAAGTTAAATGTGAGTTAAAGTTTAGATTGGAAAAGAAGCAGCAAAGCTTAGTTAATCTAATAAAATACATACTGTTTCCAAGGGGCTCTCCAAGGAGAAGGTTTACAGGTTGCTCTGGTTACAGGGAGCCTTGAGAGGTCTTGGTGTGTTTGCCTACCATAGGAATGGCAGTAACAGATTTGGGCCAAAGGTGTGTTTTAAATCAGAAAACCTTCTCCTGAAGACTTCAGGCTCCTGATTTGGAGTTTTTGTTCAATCAAGGGAGGCCCAAGGGTGCCTGGTTTCTGTTCTGTAGCCTTACCCAGGTGTGGATTTCATGTGTTGAAGTTTATTATGTTGAAATACCTCGAGTTTTGGAGCTGAGGTGGAATGCCCTTTGAAGGCAGTGGGTCTTACCAGGCCTTCTTTCCTACATTCCTTATACAACCAGGGGGGGAACTGACCCACCCTCCCCAGGGGAGGAGAGCAGTCACAACACTGGCCCTCAGATCTGGTTCTGGCCCTCAGATCTGGTTCTGGCCCTCAGATCTGGTTCTGGCCCTCAGATCTGGTTCTGGCCCTCAGATCTGGTTCTGGCCCTCAGATCTGGTTCTGACTTGTGCTCAGAATGGTGTGCAGACTGTGTGTAGCCAGGAAAGAGGGCTGGTTTTGCTGGACAATCAATACCTCTCAGTCCACTTCCTCAGCATGTGGCTGCTTTGCAGCTCAGAGAGGGGCATGTTCCCCCCACCCCCCAGCACATCAGGCAGCACATAACAGCAGAGCACCCCCCAAAACAGGCTCCCTCCACCAAAACCCAGCCAACTCTTGTCAAAGATCAAAAAACCCAGGTGCCTCTCTGCATCTCTGGGATCCATTGGGGTTGTGAGGGGCTGTCAAAGGCTTAGAAGAAAATTGAAATCCCAAAAATGGGAAGCAGGGAGACCAAAGTGAAGTTGGGAGGGTCTGTTGGGTGACTTAGGAGGGCTGAGCTGCTAACCAGGTTTTTCTACAGCAAAGCACTTTATCCAGGGACTAGATCAACTTATCAACCTGTTAGCAGCACGCTGACTGGTATCACAACACTGGAAACTACTGGAGCCTTCTCATACTGTGGTGTTGTAGTGAAGAGTAGCTTAATATATTTGCCTAGAGATGTATACATTTATTGGAAAATTCAAGAGATTCTTTTAATTCCATTTTTATTACTGTAAACTGACTTGACTAACCAAAGTCTGGAGCTTCTCTGACAGCGCTGCCCTTGGCAGGAAGCCTGAGTTGAAACAAGCCTTAGGTTGTTAGGAGTCTCCTAAGGCTTCAGGTACTTTTTATTCCTTCTTTTATTCTCATTTGAGCCCATGCCTTCAGCCAGAGGGGTTGTTGTCCCTGCTCTACTCTCAGCAACACCTTTTGGCTGATGGTTGGAATTTTGAGCGGTACTGGATCAGCCTAACTGCAAACTGCTGCTTGCTTCATGTGCCTTGAAAGAGTGAGGGAGATGAAGGATTGATTTGTTTCCTCCTTGTGCCTCGATGGATCTATGTAAAGGAAGGGCTTGCCTATACCTCACTGATAAACTTGGCCTTCTAGACTTTCTTCCACAGCTTTCTGATGTTGTAGGTCAGAGAGTTGGAACAACCTGTTGTGCCTTTGAACGGTGGCTTAACGGTACATGGATAAACCTGGTACTGTTGGCAGCAATAGCTGGAGATGTGGGAGGCAGGGCTGGACTCTCTGCTGGCCTCATTTGAAGACCAAAAGGGTCCTCCTGAGTATCTATCTGGCTGCTGAAGGCCCCCCCATGCTGCCTCTGTGTGATGCTTTGGGGGTGAAGCCTTAAAGCTTGCACTATCCTCTCCTGGCAGCAGGGGTGTTTGCCAGCTGATGCTGTCTCCATGGAGGTAGGCAGGGGTTGTGCCTGGCTTTTTGCCTCTGTAGTGGTTGCAGGGGTCTGACCAGCAGCACAGGCACTGCTCTGCAGGGTCACAGTCCTGCCAGCTGCCCCTTGGTGTGCACAGAGCATCACCCAAACCTCGTACCTCAGGCTGTTGTCAGCAGTGCCTTGCTAAAGCCTCTCTTTAGTGTAAGGATACTGGCGTTTCATGCCCAGCCAGGTGCTTCACCTTGACTTTAAGGGCCTTAAGGATCAAATAGATGTTTTATTATTGAAGGATCTGAATGTATTTTCCCCCTGTTTATACTGTCTGCTTTTATCCTGGGTACTTGTGGGTTTTAAATGCCTTTTGGTTTCATGGAACACTAAAATAAAACTGGAAAAAAAACCCCTTTAAATCCTGTGTTCTGAGCAATTTATCACTTCCCTGCTTCTCTCCCTGCTCCTCCTCAGCACCAGCTCTGCTGCCCAAACCCCCCTCTTATCCCATCCTTGCATCCTGACAGTAAACACCTCCCAGGCTGGGGAAACCTGATGGATCACCAGGATGGTGGGTGAGTTTCAGGGACAAATCCCCCCCCAAGCTGGGAAAGGGTTTTGCCTCCCTAATTGTAATGGCCCTTCAGATTGGGGGAGGGGGGGGGGGGGGGAAATCTGCCTCCTGCTGTCCTAGGGGACAGGGGGGACCCAGAGCCCCCTCCCAGCACAGTGGGGCTCGAGAGGTGTGGGGGGGGAGGGGGTCCTGGTGCCCCCTTCCATCCGTGTGCCCCCCCATCCATCCCCCCCCCCCCCATCCATCCCCCCCCCCATCCATCCCCCCCCATCCCCCCCCCCCTCCATCCATCCCCCCCCCCCTCCATCCATCCCCCCCCCCCCTCCATCCATCCCCCCCCCTCCATCCATCCCCCCCCCCTCCATCCATCCCCCCCCCCCTCCATCCATCCCCCCCCCCCCTCCATCCATCCCCCCCCCCCCTCCATCCATCCCCCCCCCCCTCCATCCATCCCCCCCCCCCTCCATCCATCCCCCCCCCCCTCCATCCATCCCCCCCTCCATCCCTCCCCCCCCTCCATCCCTCCCCCCCCCTCCATCCCTCCCCCCCCTCCATCCCTCCCCCCCCCTCCCTCCCTCCCCCCCCTCCCTCCCTCCCCCCCATCCCTCCCCCCCCCCATCCCTCCCCCCCCTCCATCCCTCCCCCCCCTCCATCCCTCCCCCCCATTTCCCCCTCCATCTCCCCCCCATTTCCCCCTCCATCTCCCCCCCCATTTCCCCCTCCATCTCCCCCCCCATTTCCCCCTCCATCTCCCCCCCCCATTTCCCCCTCCATCTCCCCCCCCATTTCCCCCTCCATCTCCCCCCCCATTTCCCCCTCCATCTCCCCCCCCATTTCCCCCTCCATCTCCCCCCCCATTTCCCCCTCCATCTCCCCCCCATTTCCCCCTCCATCTCCCCCCCATTTCCCCCTCCATCTCCCCCCCATTTCCCCCTCCATCCCCCCCCCATTTCCCCCTCCATCCCCCCCCCATTTCCCCCTCCATCCCCCCCCCCATTTCCCCCTCCATCCCCCCCCCCATTTCCCCCTCCATCTCCCCCCCATTTCCCCCTCCATCCCCCCCCCTCCATCCATCCTCCCCCCCCCCCAATCCTCTCCCCTCCCTCCCCTCCATCCATCTCCCCCCCATTTCCCCATCCATCTCCCCCCCATTTCCCCATCCATCTCCCCTCCCTCCATCCATATCCCCCCCTCCAATCCATCCCCCGCCCCTCCTCTCCATCCATCCCCCCTCCCTCCTCTCCATCCCCCCCCCCTCTCCTCCATCCATCCCCCCTCGGAGCCGCTGGCTCCGCCGAGGCGGAACTCTGTAAGGCCGGAACGCTGCGCTCCAGGGCGAGCGGGCGGCGGGCCGGAGCGGGGCGGCACCGAGCGGGGCGGGCCGGGGCTGTGCGTGCGTGTATCCCGGTGCCGGGTCGGCCATGGCGGCGCCGGGCTCCTGCCCCGCCTGCGGCTCCGCGGCGCTGGTGGAGGACGCGCACTACGCGCAGCAGCAGCTGGTCTGTGCCGCCTGCGGCTGCGTCCTGGCCGAGGGGCTGCTCACCACCACCTACAGCGAGGAGGAGCACCTGCGGGGTGGGTGAGCGGCGGGGCCGGCCCCGAGCAGCCCCTCGAGGCTGCCCCGGCACGGTGCGGGGGCTGCGGGTTCCCCGGGGAAAGGGGTAGCGCTGGGGGAGGCTGGTGTTTGGCCCTGCCGCGTTCCCCTCCCTCTGTCCCTCCATCCCTACCGCCCTCCGTCCTTCCATCCCTCTTCTCCCCGAACAACCTCCCTTCATCCCTCTCTCCATCCCTTCTCCTTCCCCCCACCTCCCTCCATCACTCCTCTCTCCCCTCCCAGCCTCCCTCCCTCCCTTAACCCTTCCCCCCCCCCCAGCCTCCCTCCATCCCTCCTCCTTCCCTCCCAGTCTCCCTCCCTCCCTCCTCTCTCCCTCCCAGCCTCCCTCCATCCCTCCTCCTTGCCCCCTAGCCTCCCTCCCTCCTCTCTCCCCCCCAGCCTCCCTCCCTCCCTCCTCCTTGCCCCCTAACCTCCCTCCATCCCTCCTCCTTGCCCCCTAGCCTCCCTCCATCCCTCCTCTTTCCCTCCCAGCCTCCCTCCATCCCTCCTCCTTGCCCCCTAACCTCCCTCCATCCCTCCTCCTTCCCCCCTAGCCTCCCACCATCCCTCCTCCTTGCCCCCTAACCTCCCTCCATCCCTCCTCCTTGCCCCCTAACCTCCCTCCATCCCTCCTCCTTCCCCCCTAGCCTCCCACCATCCCTCCTCCTTGCCCCCTAACCTCCCTCCATCCCTCCTCCTTCCCCTCTAGCCTCCCACCATCCCTCCTCCTTCCCCTCTAGCCTCCCACCATCCCTCCTCCTTGCCCCCTAACCTCCCTTCATCCCTCCTCATTCCCCCCTAGCCTCCCACCATCCCTCCTCCTTCCCCCCAACCTCCCTCCATCCCTCCTCTTTCTCTCCCAGCCTTCCTCCCTCCTCTTTCCCTCCCAGCCTCCCTCCATCCCTCCTCCTTCCCCCCTAACCTCCCTCCTTGCCCCCTAACCTCCCTCCATCCCTCCTCCTTCCCCCCTAACCTCCCTCCTTGCCCCCTAACCTCCCTCCATCCCTCCTCCTTGCCCCCTAACCTCCCTCCATCTCCCCCAACCTCCTTCCCTCCCCAAGCAAAGGCCCAGCACCTGTTTTCCATCACAGCATCACTCCTCTGCCAGGTGCTTGGCTCCCAGCAGGCGATGTGCAGCTCTGGGGCAGTTGGGTCCCCCCTAAGTGTGGTGGAGCAGCCCTGAGGCCACTTGCTGGTCCTGTCTGGAGAGGGGTGACAGCTTTAGGGGGTCCTGCCCATGGCTGTTGTTTAACCTGCCAGCACTTGCTTGGTGGCCTGGCAACTCTGGGAGTTGAAATCCAGTACAGCAGGCATCCATTTGCTCAAAATCTACCTGATGCTGCCACCCCCCAGAGTCACTGTGAGGTCCCCTGAGCTAACAGGAGTGTTTTTCAGAGGTGGCCTATTCCCAGAGCACGGGCCAGAAGGAGCAGCTGAGCCGCTGCCTGCAGCGAGGTAAGAGCTTCCCGTTCGGGTTCCTTCACGCCCTGGTTCTCTCTTGCTGCCCCTCTGCTGTGTGTAACCCCTTTCTGCAATGGTGGGAGCCTCTGGAGCTGGTGGTGAGGCCTGAGGAAGGCTGCTAGGTCCGTGTCTGGTGGTGGCTGCCTTCAGCACGCTGCCTCACCTGTGCTATGGGGCAGAATCATGGAATGATGGGGCCTGGAAGGAGCCTCCAAAGCTCATCCAGTCCAACCCCCCCTGCCAGGGAAGGGTCACACAGGAAGGCATCCAGGCAGGTTTGAATGTCTCCAGAGAAGGAGACTCCACAACCTCTCTGGGCAGCCTGTCCCAGGGCTCTATCACCCTCACAGGGAAAAAGTTCCTTCTTATGGCTCCTATGGAGCGTCAGTGAGTCCCAGTCCCACATCCAGAGCTGGCTGTGCTCACAGCCTTACCCTGGGGTGATGATGGCCAAGGAAAGGTCTCCAGCATCATCCCTGGAACCGTTTATATTCCCTGTAGCGCTGCTCTGGCTTTCCCAGGGATGGGCTGTCTCACCTTCTCATGTATCACCCTCACATGGAAAAAGTTCCTTCTTATGGCTCCTATGGAGCTTCCTCTGCTCCAGCTTGTGCCTGTTGCCCCTTGTCCTGTTGCTGCCATCCCTGAGCAGAGCCTGGCTCCATCCTCCTGACTCTCACCCTTTACATATCTATAAACATTAAGGAGGTCACCCCTCAGTCTCCTCCAGGCTAAAGAGCCCCAGCTCCCTCAGCCTGTCCTCATGAGGAAGGTGTTTCACTCCCTCCCTCATCTCAGTAGCCCCGTGCTGGGCTCTTTGAGGTAGTTCCCTCTCCTTGAACTAGGTGGGGGGGCAGAACCAGACACAATATTCCAGATGTGAGCTCTCTTTGTGCCATGGGGCTGCTCTCACACCTTTCCCTGGGGCAGGGTGACAGCTGGCTGCAGGGCGATGCTGAGGAGCAGCCTGGATCAGGACCTGAGCTGATCCGTGAGGGTCTGTGTCTTCTCCCAGGGATCAAACGGGTCCAGGATCTCTGCAAAGTCCTCCAGCTCCCAAAGGTGTTCGAGGAGACGGCGGTGTCGTACTTCCAGAGGGCTCTGCAGCACCCCTCCTTCCACCTGGTCAGTCTGGAGAAGAAGGAGCTCTTGGGGGGCTGCTGCGTCTTCGTGACGTGCCGGCAGCACAACTGGCCCGTGACCATGGGGACCATCTGCTCCCTCCTGTACGCCAAGCAGGAGCTGTTTGCTGGTGTCTTCCTGAGCCTTCAGAAAGAGCTGGAGCTCTCTGTGCCAGCCCTCAGCCTGGCAGATCTGGTGACGACACACCTGAACAGGTAACAGGGGATGCCCTGGCAGCTGTTTCGGAGTCCCACGGTGGAAGAGCTGCTGAAACACAGTGGGGGCTCACAGAGGGTGTGGTGTGGGGGCACTAAGGCAGCACCAGATCCTGGGAAAAAGCCTTCCCTTGGGCATAGGAATAAGTCTTGGACATGGGAATAAGCCTTCCCTCAGGGACAGGAATAAGTCTTCCCCTGGGCACAGGAGTAAGCATGGGAATAAGCCTGCCCTTGGAGATGGGGATAGGCATGGGAATAAGCCTGCCCTCAGGCATGGGAATAAGCCTTTCCTCAGGCATGGGAATAAGTGTTCTCTTGGATATGGGAATAAGCATTCCCTTGGGCCATGGGAATAAACCTTCCCCTGTGGAGAGTAGCCCTGTGTGCTCCAGGGGGAATTCCCCTAGAGTGCATCAGGCTGGGGAGCAGTGCTGGCCTTAACAGCACCCAGATTCCCTGCTCTGGGAGCGCTCTCTTATCCCTCACATGCTGAAGTCCCTTGAATTCTTGCTCCCTCAGGTAGCCCAGCAGTGGGTGTGAGCAGCCAAGGGGAGCAGGACTGCCCCCAGCTCACAGGCTCATGCCTGTGTGCTGGAGATTTTACAGACTCCAACGGCTTTTTACCTCCCTTATGCCAGGCTGTGATTCTTCTCTTCCTGCCCCTTTCTCCTCGGGTTGGAGGGCAGGAGGAACCAGGAGCCCACGGTGAGAGCAGGGTGTCCTCATCCTGAAGGAGCGTGCTGGAGGCAGCTCTGGTGTTGAGGGGCTGGGATAGGGAGGCTTCCCCATCCCCTGCTGCTAACAGGGCCTCTCCTTCTGCTCAGTTTTCGGCTGTTCCAGCACGCAGACGACATCCCTGCCCAGTATGTGGAGGACAAGGAGAAGATGATCTCCCGAACGATGCAGGTGGTGGAGCTGGCGGGCGAGACGTGGCTGGTGACCGGCCGCCACCCCCGTCCCCATCGTCACAGCAGCAGCTTTCCTGTCGTGGCAGTCGCTGCGGCCTGCTGCCCGCCTCACCTGCCCTCTGGCTCGTTTCTGCAAGGCAGCGGGTGTCGATCTGCCGCCGCCGGCACACCTGAGGCTGAAGGAGCTGCTGGGGATCCTCCTGAGGATGGCTTCCCAGCTCGCCTGGCTCAGGGTGTTCAAAATGGACAAGAAGACGGTGGTGAAGCACATCGGGGACCTGCTGCAGCACCGCCTTTTCCTCCTGAAAAACGCCTTCTGCTTGGAGGAGGAGGAGGAGGAGGAGAAGAAGGAGAGGCCTGGCACAGCTCCTGGAGAGGGGTCCCCTGGGTCCCCTCCGGCAGGAGGAGGGGTAGCACAGGAGGAAGGCTGTGCCACAGGAGGGAAACAGCAGCAGAAGGACAGGCCTGGCCCCTTGCTGCCGCCATGCCTTGCCAACCCAAGGAAGAGACTGCGGACAGCAGCTCTGAGTGCTTCGGACTCTGCCATCACTGGTGATGAGCCCATCTCCGACAGCGACATCGAGCAGTACCTGAGGAGCCCGGAGGAGATCCGTGCCTTCAAGAAGGCCAAGGCCTGGCTGTGAGGGCCTGGCTGTGAGGGCCCGGCTGTGGGGGCCAGCCCCAGTGTGATCCTGTGGGAGCGGGGCTGCAGGGAAGGGGGGAGCGATGTCCCCTTGGACCAAAACAGGGTTTTTTTAGGGTGTAGTTGCTTTGGGTTGTGTTACAGCTGTTAGGAATAAAGAATTCTCTCTGGGAAAAGGTGTTTTCAGTGAGTCCCAGTCCCACATCCAGAGCCGGCTGTGCTCACAGCCTTACCCTGGGGTGTTGATGCCCATGGAAAGGTCTCCAGCATCATCCCTGGAACTGTTTATATTCCCTGTAGCGTTGCTCTGGCTTTCCCAGGGATGGGTTGTCTCACCTTCTCATGCTTCTAGAGGGTGGGTTTGTGAGCAGGTCAAGGAGAGCCCTTAATTTGGGGAGAGGAAAACTACTTCCATCTCCATTAAATACAGGATGCAGAGCCCCTGGGTGGGTTTGGGCAGCCCCTGTGCTGTCACTCCCTGGGTAAAACCTCACCCTCTCCACACCTGGGCACCTGACAGAGTTGGAACACAAAAGCCTGTGAGAAATAACAGGAGATAGTGGCAGATTGGCAAATCTTTAATATATTAAACACAACATATCTGCTGTAAAGATTCTATTTTTATATAAAAAAAAAAAGAAAGCAAAAAAAAAAGACCCCTTTAAAGGCATTTCTTTGGCATACTTTCCCCTCCCTCCCCCAGGTATATTGCAGGAAGCTCTCTGTTGATATGTCATTCGCTTGTAATGTAAACAGAACCCCCCACCCTCCCCTCCCCCCCCAAAAAATAAGTGTAATTAATTAATACAAAGCTTTTTATATAATACTGTCACAGTGCAGCAAGCATATATAACAACTCGGCATCAGCGAGGCTGCAGCGTTAAAGGATTAAATTAATTAAAGGATTTTGATTGTATTGAACACCCAGGGTGGGGAAATCGTGGTGGAAGCTGGTGGGGAGTGGGGGCAGAACTGTGTTAAGTGCCCCAGGTCTGAGGGTGAGGGTTCCCTGGGGTGGGAGTGCTGAAAGAGGGGGACAAATCCATCCCTAAGTGCTTTTTCCTCCTCTGCTGCCTCCTGGCTCCAGCCCCTGCCTGGTCCTTGAGATCCCTCAGGAGGTAGCTAATTAATTAAGCTCGTCAGCACGCAGGAGGAAACTGAGGCAGGGGAAAGGTGGGATGGGCAGAGGAGGTACCAAGCTCCCGCCCTGCATCCTCTTCCTCACTCTTAGAGCTGGGCTCAATGCTGGGCGAGGGGCAAAGACCCAGCCCTGGGTAGGGGCAGGCAACACCCCAGCATAAGGATGGGGGGGTCACCAACCTCTCCTTTTTGGGAATCTTCAAGGGGATGGGTGCTAGGTACAAGGAAGGGGCTTTTGGCTTTGAATGGGGGGAAAAAATATAAGTGCTTACCCAAATTCTCATGGGTCCTGTCCAAGGAAGGGCCCTAATTAACTAGCATTGTGCCCCCCAGGGGGGGTTTCTGTGCCCTCCCAAAAGCAAACCCTGGGGGGGGGGGGGTCCTGAGCAGGGTTTAAGGATGAGGACCCACTCTGGGTCCCCACACCCAGCTTGGCTCTGCGATGCTTTGGCAGAGAGGGTCGGTCAGGCCCCCCCATTGCATAGCTCACCCCCCCCCCCCCCCCCCCCGAGGATTTGGGAGCCTTTTCCAGCCTTTTTAGTGCCTACCCTTCGAAGGGCACAGACAGTCGGAGCTGGGGGGGGTTGGAGGGGCTCCTCTTCCCTTGTGCTTGCTTTAGCAATATGGCTTTGACTTTGGCAGCTGCCCAACCCACGGTGAGAAGCTTTTTGCCCGTTAAAAAACTAACCAACCCCCCCCACCCCCCCAAAACACCCCACACCCTCACCTTTCAGTCAAGAGAAGCTGCTGGCTGGCTGTCTCACAAGCAGCTTGTGCAGGCTGGTGGGGTACACAGGCATTGGTGCTACGGTGAAGGATGCCTGGTGTGGTCCCCTTGGTGGGGATATTGCAGTCACGGCACGAGCCGGGGTATTGCCAAAGCAGCCAGGAGCTTGCCAGCTCCTGGAGAACACTGGTCGGTAACGAGGCACTTGCATCACTTACTGATCTGTCTATACATTATACATATATATATATATATACATTCAATAATATAGCTTTGAAAAATAGACATTTGTTTCCTCTCTGTGTTATAAAATAGCATTTAGGATCAGTCTGAAGTGACATGCAGGAGGGATTAAAGCGCAGCTGCAATCCAGGCTGCCCAAGAGCAAGGATCCCCACTCACCTCGAGCTGCCCGGGGCTGCTGGGGGAAGCTTGGAGCCTCCTCAGGGGGATGGATGGACCCAGCATCACCCTCCACCCAGGATGTGCCGGAGCCCCCAGCTCTGCCACCCATCCCCACTTAGTGCACGTGGTGATTCCCGCAGCATCGCCTCCTCGCAGGCACCCCGAGTTGGCTCCAGCTGCGGCTCCTGGAGGGAAATACTGGGGTGCTGTGGCCCATCTGGTCCTTCCCCACCTTTACACGGTGGTTTCGCTCTTCCAGAGGCCGGTCTTCATCCCAACCACGCTGTCAGCACTGGCCAGGTTGATGTCGTACTTGCTGCCCTTGAGCCCGCCGTTGTGGCTGGCCACGTTGAGCGGGTAGGACCGGCGCTTGGCTTCCTTCTCAGCAACGCTGGCTTGCCTCAGGTTATCTCTGCTGGCACTCCTCCGGCGAGCCTCGGCGAAGTCAGGCACCCGCCGCCCACCGTCGCTGCCTTCCGAGTGGCTGGGAGCCATCTCCCCATCCTGGGGGGGCCGTGGCCCCGGGCGGCTGTTGCTGATGGGGCTGTTCCTGCCGCTGTGGTAGCTCTCGGAGTGGCTGTTGTGGAGACTCCCACTCTCACTGGAGGGATGCTCCGAGGGGCCCCGCAGCATTTTCAAGCGGTGGTGCTTCCCATCCCGGCAGTGCTTAGTTCTGCCGCGGTGGTTCCTGCGGCTGTGGAGGTTGCTGGTGTGCCTGCCGGTGCCGGTGGGCTTGCCATCGATGGGCTCCGGCTCTGGGCAGGTGGCTGGGCGAGCATCTGCTTGGCTCTGGGCTACCTGAAGGTTGGTGAGCTTGCAGCGGCCCCCAGCTGAGCCAGCGCTGCTGGGTGAGGAGGAGGAGGAGGCACCAGAGCGAGCCGCCTCCGGATCGCAGCCGATGAAGACCTGCGAGCCATCCTCCGGCACCAGCCCGGGGTGGACGTACGCCTGCATGGGCAACGCGTTCCTATAGGAAGGGCAGCAGGAGAACCAGGAGTTGAGGACATCCCGGCGCCGGACGCAGTGGTGGATGAAGATGAAGAGTCCCAGCGCCACGGCGGTGATGCCGTAGAGGCAGCTGAAGATGATGTTCAGGTACCAGCGCTGGGACACGGCCATGGCGCCGAACGTCCAGAGAGCGACGTACAAGGTGTGGGTGGTCACCAGCGCCCAGAATTGCACCCGCAGGGAGTAGAAACCATCCGCCTCAGGGCAGGGTGGCCCCGAGTTCAGCGTGACTGAGATGGACCCGGAGTCTGTCAGGAGGTCGCTGGCACCCCCCAGCCGTGGCGGTGGCTCCAGAGGCTCAGGGATGTCTTTCCGGCGCGACGGGCGGCACTGGAGGCTGAGCCCGGTGCAGAGGAAGTAAATCCAGGTGACGAGCAAGACGAAAGCCACAGGGACATAGAAAGCCCCCAGGCTGGGCCGCCACACCAACCAGCAGCTGTGTACAGGAGGAAAGGGGCTTCCATCAGCAGAGCTGGGTGCTGGCACAGCCACGTGCCACAGCAGCCGCGATGCTCAGCACCCCCTGCCACAGCGGGGCAAGCTCTGCAGGGCCAGGCTGGCTGCTGGGGGCTGTTGTGTGCCCCAGTGTATGGATAATTCATGGGAAAGCTCTCACCAGCCTCTCCCAAGCTTGTCTGGGGTGCTGGTGCTGCCAGTTCCCCATGCCCAGGTGGAAGAAGGCGACTGGTTTGGGGAGGAGGGCATGGCCAAGCAGGGACACTTACTAGGGGTTGTTGTCATGGTAGTTGTGGATGTTGACAGCTGCCGTGATGCCACAGATGATGAGGGGGATCCCACCGGCGATCAGGTAGAATCTGGGACAGGGGGGGTGGTGTCACCATGTGCCCAGAGCAAGGCCACGGCACAGCTGCCAGTGGGATGGGCTTGTATGGCAGAGCTAGTCCTGCTCCAGCCTCTGGATGTGGGGCAGGGGAAGGTGCCCTGGCTCCCTGCTCCCCCGTGAGTGAGGGGAAGTGGTGTTCATACCGTAGCATGGGTCTGGGGGCTGGCTGGGATGCGTCCCCGTCCGGCTGCCGCGGTGTCTTCCAGGTCACCTCCTTGTAGAGCACTCTGGCTTTCACTGCCATCCACAGCAGGGTGGAGAGGGAGGAGTAGTGCAAGATGATGCCGACCTGAGGAAGGAAGGAAGGAAGGAAGGTGATGGTGGGGAAGCAGGGGTGCCACAGGCCTGGCTGTGTCCCCCCCGGTCACTGTCCCCTCTGCCCTGGTCCCTACCGCTTGGCAGACGATGAGGTACCCGGTGAGGGTGATGCCTCCAGCGAAGACGGCGGCTGTCATGGCAATGTGGAAGCAGAGGTTAAGCAGCATGTGCCAGCCCTTCCGTGGGATGAGAATGGTGCTGGAAGAGACACACAACGAGTGCCAGTGATCTTCTACCCAGCCCCGAGATGGACCTTGCAGCACCCCTCTGCTGCCCACCACCCTGCTGTCCCAGGAGCTCACCGGCCCCAGGTTTGAGGGGACCCCATCCCTGAGCAGCAGCTCACACCCTTTCTGACCCAGCAAGGTCACAGAGGGTCTTCACACCAACCCTCAAAGTAAGTCCCCCTCACCTCCTCCACTCCTCATGCCACAGTAGAGACACCACAACCAGCCCAAGGTTGAACACCCATAAAGGCAGAACACCTCCAGCCATCACCCTGAGACGGGCGCCTGTGGCAACACCACTTGCCAGGCAGCATGGTCCTGGATGTCTATCTCCTGAAAACCCATGTCTTAAAGTGCCATGTCCTAGAGGGCCATCTCCTGGACATCCATCCCCTGAAAGCTCATCCCTTGGACATCTGTCTCCTGAAAGCTTGTCCCCTGGACATCCATCCCTTGAAATCCTGTCCCCTGCACATCCATCTCCTGAAAGCCTGGACATCTGTTCCCTAGACAGCCATCCTCACACACCTTCTGGCCACTGGCAGTGCCTGGGGAGCTCCTCCAGCTGCCCACAGAGACTTTTGCCCAAGCACAGCCCTTCCAACCATCGTGGTGCCCCTCACTCACCCGTGGTTGACGATGTAGGTGATGATGGTGGCGAAGAGGCAGAGCAGCAGCACGGCCGTGCAGGTGTACATGGCTGGGTGCAGCACCTCCACAGCACCTAGGGTCTCGCTGGGGAAACCGCTCAGCTCCTGCACCACACAGCCCATCAGACCCCCACATCCCTCTGTCCCTGTCCCCCCTCCCCCGCCCCCCCATCACCCCCAAGGCTCTGCACCCCCTCTCCCCCCTGGGCAAAAGCTCCCAGCCCCATCACTCACCCCCCACCTACCATGAGCACAGCCACGTTGCTGAGGTGCCGGCAGTGCAGGGAGGTGACGTTGGGCTCCCGGGCAGCGAGCTGGCAGCCCTCAGCGCTCCAGCCCCCCATGCCCCCCAGCACCTCGAAGTTCCAGTACGCAGCCACCGGGTCTGCCCCCTCCCCAGGGTGCCGCAGCGACACGGCCACCGGCTCCGACAGGTTTCCCACTCCACAGCCATCTGTGGTGACAGGGAAACACAGTCAGTGGGACCACCTGCACCCCTAAAATGGGCTGGACATGGGGGAATCCCTCCCTAACCCCCCCCCACCCCATCCCACAGGCATGCTGCCACGTCCCCACAAGGGATGGATCCATGCTGCAGGAGCACCAGGGCAGCACCCCAAGGAGCCCTGAGGAGAACCAAGGAGCCCAAAGCACCTCAAGGAGCCCCAGGGAGCCCCAAGGAGCCCCAGGGAGCCCAAAGCACCCCAAGGAGTCCCAAGGAGCCCAAAGCACTCCAAGGAGCCCCAGGGAGCCCAAACTACCCTAAGGAGCCCCAGGTAGCCCAAAGCACCCCAAGGAGTCCCAAGGAGCCCAAAGCACCCCAAGGAGCCCCAGGGAGCCCCAAGAAGCCCAAAGCACCCCAAGGATCCCCAGGGAGCCCCAAGAAGCCCCAGGGAGCCCAAACTACCCCAAGGAGCCCCAGGGAGCCCCAGGGAGCCCAAAGCACCCCAAGGAGCCCCAGGGAGCCCAAAGCACCCCAA
Organism: Laterallus jamaicensis coturniculus; assembly: GCA_022605575.1. Classification (NCBI taxonomy): domain Eukaryota; kingdom Metazoa; phylum Chordata; class Aves; order Gruiformes; family Rallidae; genus Laterallus; species Laterallus jamaicensis. The sequence continues at coordinate 3,148,160 of JAKCOX010000049.1, read as the reverse complement.
GGAGCCCCAAGAAGCCCAAAGCATCCCAAGGAACCCCAGGGAGCCCCAAGAAGCCCCAGGGAGCCCAAAGCACCCTAAGGAGCCCTAGGGAGCCCCAAGGAGCCCCAGGGAGCCCAAAGCACCCCAAGGAGTCCCAGAGAACCCCAAGGAACCCCAAGAAAAGCCCCCCCCCCCCAAATACACAGCCCTTACAAGTCCCAGCATAGATGACCGGCGTGGCCACGCTGCGGCGCTTCCCATCATCAGCCAGGCGGGAGGAGTTGCCTGTGCTGCAGAAGAGCTTTCCATTGCGGAACACCAGCAGCTGGAGCTTGCAGTTCTCCAGAGGCGTGGCTGGGATGGGGCTGGCAAAGAGGCTGGGGGGCAGCTGGATGGAGGCCAGGGCGATGCTGTTCTGCGGGCACATGGATGCTGGTGAGCAGGGACCAACTTCCCCCTCCCACAGAGGTACCCCCCGCCCCCATCCCTCTGGGCTTCCCTGTACCTTGATGTGGAAGCTGGTCAGCGAGATGTTGGGGCGCCCAGTGGTACAGCGCAGCCTCAGCTGCTGGTCGGGGAGGGGCTCGGCCCCCCGCTCAGCCTGGGGGGGATGCCCAGCTGGACCCCCATCCCGTCGCTGGAAAGCCACGCAGCTCAGCCCCACGTAGCTCTCAGGCTTCACCACGTACGCCTCGAAGGCAATGTTCCGCGAGTTCTGCCAGGGCACAGCACCTCAGGGTGACCCTCAGCACAAAGACATCACCCAGAGACCCTACATTAGCAGCCCAACTACCTCCTCATCCCCCCTTCTTAATGCCCCCCCCACCCCAAACTCCCATCACTGACCACTGCCATGTGCTGCGAGTTGCTGCCCAGCGTGTGGGCAGCGATCCTCTCCAGGGAGCGGACGATGCTGGTGCAAGCCTTCTCCTCCTTCTGAGACATCCACAGGATGTGGTCATCCACCAGCATGATGTTGCTGGCCATCTCCACGATCACATCTGTTAACTGCAAGGACAGCAAGTGACTCCACAAACAGCTACTTTCCCAGCCATCCCCGGGGTGGCAAACCCCCCCAGTTTGTGTTTTTCCACCTCAAAAGCACCCAGGGCAAGGGTGCTGGGGCGGGCGAGGATGCTGGGGCGGGCGAGGATGCTGGGGAGGGCGAGGATGCTGGGGCGGGCGAGGATGCTGGGGCGGGCGAGGATGCTGGGGCGGGCGAGGATGCTGGGGAGGGCGAGGATGCTGGGGAGGGCGAGGATGCTGGGGCGGGCGCAGTGCTCGGTACCTGCTTGATCTGGTCCACGTAGCCGATAAACTTCTCGATCATCTGGGCCACATAGAGAACATCAACCATGTCCGAGAAGTTGGCTGCCTCCGCCGTGTACACACGGAGCTGGTGAGCCAGGGTCAGGGCGTTGGAGGCGTTGATGGGCATCTGCAGCGCCGTGGAGGGAGGGGAGAGGGATGGACAGACGGTCACCGGCTGCCCCAATCCTGCTGGCGCATCCCAACCGTGCCCCCCCAAAGCCTGGTCCCCGTCTCACCAGCACGAAGGTGTAGAGGACGCGGGTGATGTCGTTGGTGTAGAGGCAGTGGGAGTAGTTGCCTTCCTCCCAGCGCCCGGCGCGGTCGCAGCGCCGCCATGCCTGCTTCTCCGGCACCGCGCCCCCGCCGGCCGGCAGCGCGGCGAAGGGGTACTGCAGGCAGGGCTGGTAGGCGGTGATGCCAGCCAGGGTGCGTGGCCACCTGTGGGCACGGGGACACGGCGACTGCAGGGCATGCACCACCACCAGCAGCGCCTCCCGCTGCAGATGGGTGCCACACGCGCCCCCCCCAGCCTGCTCCTCCTCCCTGCGCGACCCTTGCCCACGACCCATGGGCACTGCAGCCTCCCCTGCATCCCCTTGGGGTGCGGAGGGTGATGCTCACCATGTCCCCCCAGCATGCTCCCCGCCCTCAACCCATGGGCACTGCAGCCTCCCCAAAAAGCCCCTGCATCCCCTTGAGGTGCTGAGGGTGATGCTCCCCCCTGCATGGACCTTGCCCTCAACCCATGGGCACTGCAGCCTCCCCAGAAAGCCCCTGCATCCCCTTGGGGTGCTGAGGGTGATGCTCCCCACGCTCCCCCCAGCCTGCTCCTCCTCCCTGCACGACCCTTGCCCACGACTCATGGGCACTGCAGCCTCCCCAAAAAGCCTCTGCATCCCCTTGAGGTGCTGAGGGTGATGCTCCCCATGCCCCCCCCCAGCCTGCTCCAGGTGCTGAGGGTGATGCTCCCCATGCCCCCTCCCAGCATGCTCCCCCCTGCATGGACCTTGCCCTCAACCCATGGGTACTGCAGCCTCCCCAAAAAGCCCCTGCATCCCCTTGGGGTGCTGAGGGTGATGCTCCCCACGCTCCCCCCAGCCTGCTCCTCCTCCCTGCACGACCCTTGCCCACGACTGATGGGCACTGCAGCCTCCCCAAAAAGCCTCTGCATCCCCTTGAGGTGCTGAGGGTGATGCTCCCCATGCCCCCTCCCAGCCTGCTCCCCCCTGCATGGACCTTGCCCACAACCCATGGGCACTGCAGCCTCCCCAAAAAGCCCCTGCATCCCCTTGGGGTGCTGAGGGTGATGCTCCCCAGAAAGCTGCTGCCTTCCCACCTCCCCCCTCCACCTCCAATCCCGCATCCCCCTCGGCTCAGCGCAGCAGCGGGGCGAGGGGGGGGGGAGGAGGAGGAGGAGGAGCAGCAGCAGGCGGGGGGTGCAGGGTTGGAGGGTGCGGGGGGACGGGACACCGCTAATTTAAGCCACATTGACTGTACCAGTAATTTATATTCCGTAAGGGCCCCGCTGGGGTTACGGCGGGTGCCTGGAGCCTTTCGTCTTGTGCCAGAGAAATTCCAACACCTCTGCTGCTGGAGCCGGGCTGCGCCACCGGCACGGGAAGCGCTTCAAAGGCGCTCGCCCTCCCCACAGCCGCTAATCGCTACCAGACACCCGGTCACCTGCAGCGAGCTCCCCCCCCCCCCTCTCTCCCCGGCCCAGCACGCACTGCTTGTGCTGTACATGGCACGCACCATACAACCCCCCCCACACCCATCAATCTTCCCCCCCTCCCCCCAAATCCCCACCCCGCGGCTGGGTGAGCTCCGGTCCCTACCTGAAGTCCCCGCGGTTGTTGGTGATGCGCTCGGCGGGGCAGTAGGATGCTGAGGTCTCCAGCACCACGATCTCCACCTTCTTGCTGACGTTGCCCTGGGAGGTGGAGACTGAGCACTCCCACTCGCCGTTGGCAGAGACGTGGATGTTGGAGAGGATGAGCTCGCTGCGGGAAGAGGGCACGGGGAGGGGGGGCTGGCACGGTGGGGGCATGGGGACACGCACCGTGAGGTGCCCACACTTGGCATCCCACACATGGCACTTGGTACCCACAAAGCAGAGAGCACTGTGGCCATGAGTCTGTTCCCATCCCACCTCCACCCCTGTCTCCATCCCCATCCCATCCCATCTCCATCTCCATCCCTATTGCCATCCCATCCCCATCCCAACTGCATCTCCATCTCCATCCCCATCTCATTGCATCCCCATCTCCATCCCATCCCCATCTCCGCCCCCATCTCATCCTCATCCCCATCCTATACCCATCCCCATCCCATCCTCATCCCCACCCCCTTCGCTATCCCATCCCCATCCCATTCCATCCCCATCCTATCCCCATCTTCATGTCATGTCATCCCATCCCCATCCTATCCTCATCCCATCCCCATTCCATCCTCATCCCCATCTCCGTCCCCATCTTATCGCATCCCCATCCTATACCCATCCCCATCCCATCTTCATCCCCATCCCCTTCTCCCTCCCATCCCCATCCCATTTCATCCCCACCCTATCCCCATCTTCATGTCATGTCATCCCATCCCCATCCCCATGTCATCTCCATCCCATCCCCATCCCATCCCTATTCCCATCCCCTTCTCCCTTTCATCCCCATCCCATCCCCATCCTATCCCCATCCCCATGTCATGTCATCCCATCCCCATCCCATCCCTATTCCCATCCCCTTCTCCCTTTCATCCCCATCCCATCCCCATCCTATCCCCATCCCCATGTCATCTCCATCCCATCCCCATCCCATCCCCATCCCCATGTCATCTCCATCCCATCCCCATCCCATCCCTATTCCCATCCCCTTCTCCCTTTCATCCCCATCCCATCCCCATCCTGTCCCCATCCCATCCCCATTCCCGACCTGGTGATGAAGGTGCAGTCATGGATCAGGCTCTCCTCCACGATGACCCCCGTCTGCTCATCCTCCTCCACCAGCTCCTGGTTGTGGTACCACCGGATCTGGGTGCTGTTATCCAGGTAGGTGGCCGTACACTGGAAGGGCAGCCGGTCTCCCTGGAAAACCACCTGGCGCAGCGACGGGATGAGGTGGTGGGTGTGCAGCTCCGGGGTACCCGCTGCGGGGGGGGGGACACAGCCGGCTGGGTGAGCCCGTGCCCCCTGCCCGCCGCCGCCGCCCCCTCCCCGTCCCCGGCTCACCGCAGCGGAGCTGGCTGTCCCGCAGGCTGCGCAGGGGGAAGGTGTGGAGGTGCCTGGGGTAGACACACACCGTCCTCTCCGAAATCTGTGCCGAGCGGTTGCGAGCCCAGGGCAGCACCCAGCGCAGGTTGCAGTCACACGTCAGGTACTCGGTGGCAAAGTCCCTGCAAGGGGGGATGTCACAGGGGGCTCGCAGGGATGGGGCACAGCCCTCAGACCACCTATCAGGGGAGCTGCTGAAAAGACCCCCCACCCCCCCCGGGGGTGGGGAGGGGGCACAAACTCACACGACTTTCAGGGAGGGGAGCTCATCGAAGACGCCAGGCGGGAGGCTGGAGAAGATGTTCCCAGACATATTCCTGAGGGATGGGAGAGTAATGGTGTGGAGGGGATTAGGGACCGGCTGTCCCCTCCCTGGGCGTGCACGGCCACCAAGGCACATGGCAAAGGTGGGCACGGGGCAGCTGCAGCCTAACAAGACCCCCACCCCACACCCCACAAAGTGAAGGAGCCTGGCTTGGGGATGGGGCTCAGGGACAGCCCTGGGGTGTAAAAGTGTCAGCGATGCCCCAGGGCACAGGAAAGCCCCTGGGGGCTCCTTTTAAGGGGGATGGAGGGGGACACAGGGCTGGGGGGGGGTCTTCAGGGAGCTACGTACAGCCTGAGGAGGTTGGGGGGGGGACACACAGGGCTGGGGGGGGTTCTTCAGGGAGCTACGTACAGCCTGAGGAGGTTGGGAGGGGGACACAGGGCTGGGGGGGGGGTCTTCAGGGAGCTACATACAGCCTGAGGAGGTTGGGAGGGGGACACAGGGCTGGGGGGGGTCTTCAGGGAGCTACGTACAGCCTGAGGAGGTTGGGAGGGGGACACAGGGCTGGGGGGGGTCTTCAGGGAGCTACATACAGCCTGAGGAGGTTGGGAGGGGGACACAGGGCTGGGGGGGGTCTTCAGGGAGCTACATACAGCCTGAGGAGGTTGGGGGGGGACACAGGGCTGGGGGGGGGGTCTTCAGGGAGCTACATACAGCCTGAGGAGGTTGGGGGGGGGGGACACAGGGCTGGGGGGGGTCTTCAGGGAGCTACGTACAGCCTGAGGAGGTCGGGGGGGGGGGGACACAGGGCGGGGGGGGGTCTTCAAGGAGCTACATACAGCCTGAGGAGGTTGGGAGGGGGACACAGGGCTGGGGGGGGGTCTTCAGGGAGCTACGTACAGCCTGAGGAGGTTGGGGGGGGGGACACAGAGCTGGGGGGGGGTGTCTTCAGGGAGCTACATACAGCCTGAGGAGGTTGGGGAGCCCCTGGAAGACGCTGGCGCTCAGGCAGCCGATGCGGTTGTTGGAGAGGTCCCTGGAAGGCAAGCGGAGGGGTGTGAGGGCTGGGGACACCCCGCTGTCCCCAGGCTGTCCCCACTGACCCTGGGGGGCTCCCAGGGGGGCTGCACCAGCACTTACAGACGTTTCAGCTCGGGGAGGCCGAGGAAGGCACCTGGCTGGACCGTGCTGATCAGGTTGTTCTTCAGGTCCCTGCGGACAGACAGACAGACAGACCGACCGATCTGTGTACGGTGGGGACCCTGCCACGAGGCCCCTGCCCCACCCACGGAGACCCATGGCCGTGGGGATGGGGGGGATGATGGGTGCACCCCAATCTCCCCAGCCCCATCTCCCTCTGCGAAGGGTTGCAGGGAAGGCATGAGGCTCCCCACTGCTCACAGGGCGAGGGGGGGGGGGATGCCAGCAGCCCCTCTGCACACCCCACTCCTGCACCACAGGGTGTCACACACCCAGGCACATGGCCATGGCTTGGTCCCCTCCTCCACATCCCCCCCCAGAGCAGCCATACCCCAGTGGGGTTTATCTCCAGCCCACAGGATAAGAGCCCTCTGCCACTGCCAGCACAGCCCTGAAAGGGCTTCTGCAGCCCACAGGAAGCTCATTTAGCTCATTAGCTTGATTGGAGACACCTATCTAACCAGAGGCTTGCCCGGCACATGTCGGTGTGGGGCAGCTGCTGGCACAGCGTGGAGCTGGGGAGCACTGGTGGCATCAGCTGCTCCATCCAGCCCTGGGGACCAGCGAGGCGGCTCCTCCGGAGAGGAAATGGGATCCATATGGCAGGGCTGTGCTTATTTATAGCCATCCCCACGGTGCTCACGGCTGGGCTGCCCGCTGCTCTGCGCCTGAGGTTCACCCCACAAAGCACAGTGCTTCTTCCCCCTCCCCATTTCAAGGCCACAACCTAGCACCCACCGTGGGGGAGCAATGTGAACCCTTCCAGCAGACTTGGGGGTCCCACTGGTGGGACATGAGGGGCCAGGAGAGGTAGGAAAGCCAGGTGATGCTGCCTGCATGCCACAGACATGCAGCCAGGCTCGGCTTCCCAGATAAAGCTCACCCCCACCCTCTCTCCAGGAGCTGCTGGGGGGTCCCTGAAGGGGCAGGGCTTGGGGCAGGGGGTGCGTGGCCCCATAGTGCAGACCCCAGGGGTGGCACACGTGGTGTGACACCCTGCATCGGTGTGACACCCAGCATCAGCTTGGCCCAGCTCAGCCAGCACAGCTCCCCACATCAGCCTTCCCCAGCCCACCCTGAGGGGGCAAAAGCATGTCCCACCATGGAATGGGGTGCAGGCAGGTGTGCAGGGGGGGCCAGGTGAGTGCCAGTGCTGAAGGAACAGCTCCTGACACCCGCACATCACCCCCTCTCTGCACCAACACCCACCCCCACACACCAAGGGGGGACACCCACCCAGCACACACCCCACTGCCACTGCGGGGGATGCAGCACCCCAAACACATCCATTGCCAAAACTCAGTGCCCCTGGCTCTGGCTGGGGGCTGCAGGGGACCACCAGCCAGGGCTGGGACCCACCAGGGACCACGCTGGGCTCTGGGGGCTTGCAGCCATCCTGGTCCCCAGCCCGGGGGAGTCTTCCTCGCTCAGTCCCTTCCTCCCCACTGGCTGGGGGCCCAGGGCTGTGGCTGCTGGTTTAGGATAAGACCCTTCTCTCTGCCCCACGGTTGTTTGTCCTCACCTTTCCATCAGTCCCCTCCTCCCCCTACCCGGGGGGGGTGTGTGTGTGACATGCTCCATGTGCAAGAGCTGGCCACGTGCACATGGGGACCCCCCCCCCCCCACACACACACACACACCCCCCTGCCAGCACCCCCAGGGCTGAGCCTGCAGCCACACCAGCAGCATCACCCAGCGCAGCTGGACAGACAGACAGACAGACAGACAGACAGACTCCATCCATCCCTGTTGCTGACACACCCTCAAAGCCCCCTCGCAGCCCAAATCTCCCAAGGAGGGTGGCGCTGGCCCCCCGGGGGAGGGCAGGACGTTCCCAAGCAGGGGCTGCACTAATGAGCACGGCCCCCCCCCGGCCACATACCGGCCCAGCTCAGGCTCATTAATCTCATTAGGCTGCCACAAATCACCACAGATGCCAAAGCTGTGAGTCTGGAGGGGGTGCTGGTCTGTGGGGGCACTGCTGGGACCCCCAGGAATGGGGTTTTCCCCCCCCCCCCCCATCATCTTGGGACACCAAAGCACCCACACTGGGCAGGGGGTCCTGTGAGCCCCAAAACAAGAGGCCCCCTAGAGCCCCCCTCCTGCTGCACCAGCACGGCCCCTCCATGGGGCACGTCTGCACCCCAGCCCCAAACCCACCTGATGAAAACAATTACAGCTCCTGTCGAGAGCAATCAGCCCAGCACGGGGTGATGCTGGCTGGCCCGGGGTGGGGGGGAGTGCTGCAGACCACCCCCCACTTCTCCCAGACACTGCTCTGCCCCTCCAACCCACGCAGGGGTTCAGCACAGGAGTGGGAGGTGACACGGGGTGGCTGCCCTCCCAAAGCACCAAAGACTTTTAGGGGGACCCTGAGTGCCCCAGGAGCTGCAGAGCCATGGTTGCCCCCCAAAAAGTGCCTCCCCCAGCCCTCGCTGGCAGGCACAGTGTGTCCATGGCAGCCCCAGCTGCTCCCTGTGTGCACAAGGTGGCAATCCCCCTGCTCAGGAGAGCTCGGGGACACGTAGCAAGAGTTGGGGACCCCATCCCAAAGTGGCTCCCCTTGGGGAGCAGCCCCCCAGCAAACCTCCCAGCTGGCACTGCTGAGGCTGTGCCAAACCCTCCCCAGACCCAACGCCAGCCAAGAGTGCTGGTGGGGATGCAGAGTGGCCCAGGGGGGAGATCCCCAAGCCCTGGGCACGCTGTCCCCTGCCCTCTCCTCCCTGCACCCACAGCGATGCCCTGTGTAGGGCAGGGACCCCATCCCCCAAGAGATGAAGACCCCCCCCACCACCACCACCACAAAGGATGCTCAGGGCTGACACAGACCTCAGGATACAGCATCCCATGGCTGCCAGCAGCCAGGATGCCGTCACAGCGGGTGAGGGTCTCAGGGAGGGTGCCCACCCAGCCCTGCTTGGTGCAGGAATGTGTGAGACCCTCGTGGGGCCACGGTGGGGAACAAAACACCCTCAGTGCACCGGTCCCTGCTCCTGCATACCTACAGATCAAACCCATCTGGGGGCCATAAATCTCCCCTCATTGCAGCTCCCTCCATAGAGATGCCTTTCATGGAGAGATAAGAAAGTTGACTTTGTTCGGGGGGACAATGTTGCTTTTCATACCAGCCCCCACAGAGCACAGCCCCCCCACCACCACCACCCACCCACCCACCCCTGGGGGGTCTGTGGGATGCCTGCGGGTGCCAATGGCAAACCCTCATGCCCCCAGTGCCAGCCCTGCTGCTGAGCCCAGGAGTGATGCTGGGAGCAGGGCTGTTGCTGTGCTGCTGGTGCTTGCCCTGCTGACATACCCCCCCCCTCCACAAGGAGCACTGCTGCCCACCCCTCCTGCCACACCCCCCCCCCCCCCAGTGGGCACTCACAGCTTCTCCAGAGCCCACAGCCCAGCGAAGGAGCCGTTCTCCAGCACTGTGATCTTGTTGTTACTCAGCAGCCTGTGGGAAGAGCAGAGGGAGAGGGGTGGCCCCGTTACTCCACCTGCCAGGCAGCCCCCCACCCCCTCCCCCCATCCCATACCCCACGGACATGGACAAGGAGCAGCCCTGGCTATGCCACCAAGGCTTGGGCCAGGTGGGGATACAGGAGGCAACAGCAGCACTGGGATGCCAAGCCATGAGGCAGCACCATGACAGTGCTTGGGGCATCGCTCTGGTACCCGTGTGAAGAGCTGCAGAGGTGGGGGGGAGGGGGAATCGTGTAGCCCCCTCCCCTCCCCAGGATGGGACCCCCTTATCCCCCACCAGCCTGACCCTCTGTGGCCTCAGCCATGCCCAGGACTTCCCAGCCCCGAGGTTTTATCCCCAAATAAACAGCTGCCCCAGCCAAAGGGGCCCTTGCAGGGTGGTGGGACAGCACAACCCCCCCCCCCCCCCCCTAATTCAGCCAGGAGCTCATTATAGGCGTCAGTGGCAATTAGCAGAGCCAGACCCTGGCTTGGAGACAGGAGCCAGCTCTTGGGGACCAGAGGCACTTCGTGGGGTTCCTGAGTGGCTGCACAGGCTCTGGTGATGCTCCCACCCAGCAAACGTGACCCCAAAGCAGAGGGGAGAGGGCGGGGGGGGGGGGGAGGCTGCCAGCCAGGGCCAGGAGGATCCCCTGGAGCCCCGTGGGTGGGGGTGTGGGGAGAGGTGCAGGAAAAAGGGCTCATTGAGGGCTGGAGCAGGGGCTGTTTACACACGGGCAGGCTCTGCAGCCGGGCTGAATGGGGGCTTGTGTGCTGCTCAGCTCCGTTCCCTGCGGACACCCAGCCTGTCGCCAGCCAAGCCTGGCTCCCCCCAGCCTGCCTGGGGCTGCCTGGGGAGCAGGGCAGGCGTGGGACCCAGCCCCCTGCAGGCTTTAAGGGAGGGGGGGCAGCCCTCCACCCCCCCAAACCCATCACATCCTGCGCTAACGAGGAGAGGCCACGGGGCATCGCCAGGCCCTGGGGCCTCACCCCCGGCTGCTGGGGGGGGGGGGGGGGGTGGGGGGGCGAGGGGGGGAGGTGGGGGCGGCAGCATCCGGCAGCTCCGCCAGCCTGCAAATTGCTTCCACACGCCAGAGCTGCCCTGGCCTGGGCCGTATCCTTCTCCTCTCCCCCTTCAGGGACCCTGCTTGCAGCGGGCTCGGATCTCCCTGGCACAGCAGCAGTGAGCCACGGTGACAGGGCTGGTCCCGGAGTGACAGGGGTGGTCCCGGAGCCCCAAGGATGGTCCTGGAGCTCCAGGAATGGTCCTGGAGCCCCAGGGATGGTCACAGAGCTCCAGGGATGGTCCTGGAGCAGCAGGGATGGTCCCAGAGCTCCAGGGATGGTCCTGGAGCTCCAGGGATGGTCCCAGAGTGACAGGGATGGTCCTGGAGCTCCAGGGATGGTCCCAGAGTGACAGGGATGGTCACAGAGCTCCAGGGATGGTCCCGGAGTGACAGGGATGGTCCCAGAGTGACAGGGATGGTCCCAGAGCCCCAGGGATGGTCCCAGAGCTCCAGGGATGGTCCCGGAGCCCCAGGGATGGTCCCAGAGTGACAGGGATGGTCACAGAGCTCCAGGGATGGTCCTGGAGCCCCAGGGATGGTCCCGGAGCCCCAGGGATGGTCACAGAGTGAGAGGGATGGTCCCAGAGCTCCAGGGATGGTCCCGGAGTGACAGGGATGGTCCCGGAGCCCCAGGGATGGTCACAGAGCCCCAGGGATGCTCCCGGAGCTCCAGGGATGGTCCCAGCATGCCAGGAATGGTCCCAGAGTGGCATCGCTCCCATAGCAGCCCCGGCTCCTGGGCACAGCCCCCCCATGGCACGCTTCCCCCCATGTCACAGCCTCAGCAAGGGCTGCTGCTCAAGGACATGCCAGCTGCAGAGGCTCCAGAAGGTTTTAATTCCAGCAACAACAGCAGATTTCACAACCCAGCAAAGCCTCCACAGGCTGCACATGAAGGATGGGGGGGGGGGGGCATGACACATCGTGGGGGAGGGGGGGCTCCCTGCTAAGCCAGGGTGAGCAGAAACCCCCTCGCTCGGGGGGGGCCAAGCTGGAGCACATGCCAGACCCTGCCAAAACAGCCCTGGGAGCCTTGTGAGCTGCAAATGCAGAAGCCAGACAAGCACAGGAGCCTCCAGCCTTGGACCTCCCGTGTTTGGTCCTGTAGCCTGACCCCAGGGTGATGGGGAGGTCTCTGGCATGGCCAGGGACATGCAGGGAGCTTTGGGCAGGGGAGAAGGCAGGGAGGTTTGGGCAGGGGAGAAGGCAGGGAGCTTTGGGCAGGGGAGAAGGCAGGGAGGTTTGGGCAGGGGAGAAGGCAGGGAGCTTTGGGCAGGGGAGAGCCAGAGAAAGCAGGATCCAGACACTCCAGAGCACCCCAAGGCACGCACGGTCTTTGCAGGGGGTTACAACCACGGCTGCATCACCAGCAAGACAGGCAAAGAGCTGGCAGCACAGGGTGCCAGGGCAGTGGAGAGCTGGGAACGCAGCCCCCCCCACATCCCTGACCCCCAGGGCTGAGCCCCAGCGATGCTCGCTTTGCTGGTGCACCCATGGGACCATCCATCCTCTGCCATAAACCCAGAGCTCCCCTCCTTAAAAGGCAACGCTGGGATCCCTGTGATCTGCAGCCAGGCAGCTGGGCCAGCACCCCACACCCCCCACCCCCAGCAACGGATGGGAAAGCAGCTCTAGCATCCTTCCCCATAGGGTGCTTCAACCAACAGTGATGACACCCCCAGAGCCCCCAGCCCCTTGGGTTTGCCACTGGGGGGAGTGGGAAGAGCTGGGACCCTGGCACAGGGTAGTGTGTGTGTATGGGGGCACCCCCAGCCACAGGCACTGCTCAATCCCTGCTCTGCCCTTCCTGAAGGAAAGAAGGGTCCTCAACCCAAAACACGCCTTGGGCACACAACAACAGCAACGATGGGACTGGGAATTCCCTTCCCAAGGAAAACTCTTCCTGGGCAGCCATCCTGGCTCTTCCCTTCCCCTCCTGTGGAACCCACTGGGGTCACACTCTCCCCCATTACACCTCACATCCCCAAGCACCGTTTCATTTGGTTTTCTTTAGTTTTTATGGCTAGAATGTTCCCAAAAAAGTGTTTTCCCCTGGCTTCTTTATTTTCCCCCTTCCCAGGAAGTTCTTGTCAGGCTCCACGGGACTTTCCAGCCCCGTGTGCCTGTCTGCAGGCAGCAGAGCTGTCCCTGCGGGTCCCTGGCACTGTCCCCACGCAGCAGATTAACTGATTCAGCCCCAAATATGATGGAATAAGTGAGGCCACCCCAGCCTGGCACATGGGGGTCACGGGCGAGCAGCCCCCACACCACCCTGGATCCCACACTGAGACCCAACCCTCAGTGCTCAGCACCAGGTCTGGACACAACCCCCTCAGCTGGATTGTAACCCCCCAGAGCTGCCCCCCCTGTCTTGGGAGGAGGGATCAGCCAGGTGGGGAGAGGGAAGGTGATGGGGGGGGCTGGAAGTAAGCCCCATCACCCCCTCGTTGCCCTGGCCAAGGTGGTGGTTGCCATGGCAGCGTGCTGGCCAGGGGCTGCGCTGGCTCCTGGGATGCTCCCCAAAGTCATGTGGGGCTGGGGGTGCAGAGGGGATGCAGTGCCCCCCCCACATCCAGCCCTCCACAGGGCTTGAGAGGCCATGGAAGCTCAGCTGTGCTCCTCAGGAGCTGCCCCTCCCCGTGCCTTGGCTGGGACTCCTCACCTCCATACCCCCAGCAATGTGCCCAGTGGGGAGGGCAGGGGGCCCCGCAGACACCCCCAGCCCCTGACGTCCAACCACCCTCCTGCCACTCCAGCATCCTCCTGTCTGCACTGGCGCCTTCAGCCCCCCCAGCTGCCCTGAGACCCCCCGGGATGGCAGCGTGTGGGCAGGCAGGGGGCTCCCAAGACAGTGATGGGCTAATTGAGCGAGGGCTGGAAAAGTCCCTCTGGACAATGTGGGGATTAAGGAGCAGAGTCAGTCGGAGCCGGGGTGTGTGGCAGGGACGGGAGCACCCTGAGGAGCAGCCTCCTTTGCTGGGGTGGGGGGAGCATCCTCCTTTTCTAGGGGGAGAGCATCCTCCTTTTCTGGGGAAGAGCATCCTCCTTATCTAGGGGGGAGCATCCTCCTTTTCTGGGGGACAGCATCCTCCTTTTCTGGGGGACAGCATCCTCCTTTTCTAGGGGGGAGCATCCTCCTTTTCTGGGGGGGGAGCATCCTCCTTTTCTGGGGGGGGAGCATCCTCCTTTTCTGGGGGGGAGCATCCTCCTTTTCTAGGGGAGAGCATCCTCCTTTTCTGGGGGAGAGCATCCTCCTTTTCTAGTGGGCGGGGTAGCATCCTCCTTTATTGGGGTGGGAGCATCCTCCTTATCTGGGGGGGGGGGTTAGTATCCTTTTCTTGGGCGGGGAGAGCATCCTCCTTTTCTAGGGGGTAGCATCCTCCTTTATTGGGGGGGAGCATCCTCCTTATCTGGGTGGGAGGAGCATCCTTTTGGCGGGGGGGGGGAGAGATCATCATCCTTTTCTGGGGGGGGGGGAAAGCATCCTCCTTTTCTGGGGGAGCATCCAGCTTTGGAAGGGGTTCAGCATCCTCACTCCAACCTGCCTGCTCTGTGGTTCTCAGGACTCAGACCCCACGATGCTGCAGGCGTGGAGATCAAGATCCCTTCTTCTTCTTCTTCTTCTTTTTCTTCTTCTTCTGCTGCTGCTGCTGCTTCTTCTACTTCTACTCCTGCTACTGCTGCTGCTTCTTCTGCTGCTGCTGCTGCTTCTTCTTCTTCTTCTGCTGCTGCTGCTTCTTCATCTTCTGCTGCTGCTGCTTCTTCACCTTCTGCTTCTTCTGCTTCTTCTTTTTTTCCCCTTCTTTTCTTATTTTTTTCCATCTCCAAAAGAGGAGCCAAAAGCCAAAAAAAAAAAAAAAAGCCCAAAAAAAAAAAAACCCCAACAAAAAACCAACCCAAGATTGTTTTTTCAAGCGTGCTGGAATCCACTTGGATAAATAACAGCTCCAGAAACTGGGCTGCTGAAACAATAAACTTCCTCTGGACCCAACCAAAAAAGGACTCGAGGAGACGATGGCTCCCTGGCCCGGGCGTGCAGGGGAATGGTGCAGGCAGCAGCGTGGAGGTTAATAAGGGGGGGGCCGTGGTGGGGGTGGGGAGGCTGGCTATGCTTTGCTCTCTCCAAGTGCATTAATTCAAAGCATATGCTCCCAGCAGATACGGCACAGGCTGCGCCCTGAGCAGGGCTGGCTGCTTCACAGAGGGCTTTGGGGAAGAGAAAAAGAGGGGCCCCGAGGCTGGGGAGGGGTGCTGAGAGCTTTGGCATCAGCACCCATCAGCATCAGGTTTGGATATGACCCCCCCCCCCCCCTCCTCAGCTGGATTTCAAACTCCTGGAGCTGACACCCCCCCCTCTTCATCTTGCACCCCTGCCTGGGAGGAGGGATGAGCCAAGGAGGGAGAGAGAAGGTGGTGGAAGGGCTGGAAGCTTCTGGGATGGGCTCTGGAGGTGGTGGTGGCAGCATCCTCAGTGGGGGCCTGGGAGGTCCCAACCCCACAGAACTGGAGACATCCCCCTCCCCCAAACACAACCCCATCACTACTCTGTTTGGGTGCTCAGGGGCTCTTCCCCTCCCTGCACCCTGCCCGGGGCGTTGCCTCCAGCCCCACGTCACGCTGGGCTATTTCAGATGGTGAAAATTATTGTTCCAACCCTCAGCTTTTGTTAGCACAGGAAAAACAAAACCCCAGAGAGAAGGACAAACTTCCAGAGCCAGAACAGGGCAGCAGAGCTGGGATGCTCCCATCACCACTCACAGTGTGTGTGTGTGTCCCCCAAAAAAAAACCCCACCCCAACCTGCTGGAGCTGCAGCTCCAAAAAATAACAAATAAAAACCTGGGAGAGGGGGGGGGGAAAAAGCCACAACCAATCCTTGGAAAAGAAAAAACCCTTGGAAAAGGAAAAAAAAAACCCTTGGAAAAGGAAAAAAAACCCTTGGAAAAGAAACCATCTGCTGGGCCCAGGATACGCCGGCCTCGGAGAGGGGAGTTCAAGTAGAACTGGAAATTGGTCATAAGTCAAAGCCCTCTATTCCCTGCAGACAATCTGTAATTTCAGTGCAATCAAGCTGTGCACATAAATGAGGCCTGGGCTGGGATTCCACATCTGGAAGAGGTTTGGGCTCCTGCCCGTGTGACAGCGGGGCCGGCGTGGCTATCTGCGCCTCGTTAGGGGGACAGGGGCTTTTTTCCATTAGGCGATTAGCACGGAGGTCAGCTGGAGGGGGAGGGAGTTAAAGGCTTCTTAATACATGGCTGCAGAGCCCCTGGTGCAGCAGGGATGTCCCCAGGATGGTGCCAAAGCCCCCAGCCCCAAAAATACAGGGAGAGACTCACAGTCCCGGGAGGCTGGATGCTGATGGGGAGGCTGGGTGCTGATGGAGGGGCTGGATGCTGATGGAGGGGCTGGATGCTGATGGGGAGGCTGGATGCTGATGGGGAGGCTGGGTGCTGATGGGGAGGCTGGGTGCTGATGGGGAGGCTGGATGCTGATGGAGGGGCTGGATGCCGATGGGGAGGCTGGATGTTGATGGGGAGGCTGGGTGCTGATGGGGAGGCTGGGTGCTGATGGGGAGGCTGGGTGTTGATGGGGAGGCTGGGTGCTGATGGAGGGGCTGGATGCTGATGGAGGGGCTGGATGCTGATGGAGGGGCTGGATGCTGATGGGGAGGCTGGATGTTGATGGGGAGGCTGGATGCTGATGGAGGGGCTGGGTGCTGATGGAGGGGCTGGATGCTGATGGAGGGGCTGGATGCTGATGGAGGGGCTGGATGCTGATGGGGAGGCTGGATGCTGATGGAGGGGCTGGGTGCTGATGGAGGGGCTGGGTGCTGATGGGGAGGCTGGAAGCTGTTGGGAAGGCTGGAAGCTGATGGGGAGGCTGGATGTTGATGGGGAGGCTGGGTGCTGATGGGGAGGCTGGAAGCTGTTGGGAAGGCTGGATGCTGATGGGGAGGCTGGATGCTGATGGGGAGGCTGGATGCTGATGGGGAGGCTGGATGCTGATAGAGAGGCTGTGTGAAGGGCCGTGCCCCGGGCTGCATTGCTGCAAGTTCTGCTGCAGCATCCCAAACCCCAAAATGTCCCATGGGATGATGGGATGGGATGCCGGGATGGGATACCAGCATGGGATACTGGGATGCTGGGATGGGATGCTGGGATGGTGGGATGGGATGCCGGCATGGGATACTGGGATGCTGGCATGGGATGCCGGGATGGGATGCCATGGCTGAGCCCAGCACTGGCTGCCAGGCAGGTGCCCAGGGCCATGAGCATCCCTCATCCCTCATCCCCTGCTCTGTCCATCCGCAGGCTGCAATGCCAGCAAGCATTTCTCAGGCATGATGGGGGGGTGGGAGGGGGTAAATAAGCAGCAGCTCTCACAGGGGCAGCCTTGGATTCCTCAGCACAGGCCTAATAATTAAAGATGAATAACGAAGTAAACCCAGAGTGTGGGAAAAAGCCAAACAAGAGCGGGGTGAGGGAGTTGGCAGGCGGCCTCCAGCTGCCCCTGTGTCCCCCCGGCCATCAGCCTGGTGACCAGAACCCTGGCTGAGACAGCAGCAGTCCCACACAGCGTCAGCAATGCTCGTTAGCACTAATGAACGCCTGCTTCCAGGTCAGGCTGGATGAAGACTGGGATAGGGCTCCACTTCCAAGTGTTAATCTGCACGTTACCCTCAGCTTCCTGAGACAGGGGCAGTGCTGACACTGAGCATCCCTGGGGATACAGGCAGGACCTGAGCATCTCTGGGGACATGTGCAGGACCTGAGCATCCCTGAGGAGACAGGCAGGACCTGAGCATCCCTGGGGACATGTGCAGGACCTGAGCATCCCTGGGGAGACAGGCAGGACCTGAGCATCCCTGGGGAGACAGGCAGGACCTGAGCATCCCTGGGGAGACAGGCAGGACCTGAGCATCTCAGGGGAGACAGGCAGGACCTGAGCATCTCAGGGGAGACAGGCAGGACCTGAGCATCCCTGGGGAGACAGGCAGGACCTGAGCATCTCAGGGGAGACAGGCAGGACCTGAGCATCTCAGGGGATACAGGCAGGACCTGAGCATCCCTGGGGAGACAGGCAGGACCTGAGCATCTCAGGGGATACAGGCAGGACCTGAGCATCTCAGGGGATACAGGCAGGACCTGCGCATCCCTGAGGAGACAGGCAGGACCTGAGCATCCCTGGGGCACATGTAGGAGCCTAGCTCACCAACGGGGCTCAAAATCTGGCTGTTCCCAGCAGGACATCCCCTGAGGCACATGCAACCCTTGCCACGTGCCCACACCCCACTGCCTCCTCCACTCCCTGCCCACACCCCAGCAGCTCCAGGAGATGCTCCCGAAAGCCGGAGCCTCTGGTTTTGATTGTTCCATCTGGAAAGGGTTTAGAATAAATCATGTTTACTGCAGGAGAGCAGAGCCCAGGGTCACCACATATTTGTAGGTTTCTGCCTACGCCTGTAGGTTTCATGTCACGTTTTAGTGGGATCATGTAATGCCCTAATGCTTCTGCACGGTCATCCCAGCCCCACCAAGGGAGCCAGACCCAGCACAGCCAGCTCCAAACCCCACCCCACCCCCATCCAAGATCCCACCAGGCACAGCCCACCTTGGCCACTCCAGCTCCACGTTGCAGCTCATGCTGGGGGAAGCGCCCTGAGCAAGGGACCCATGGGATGCTTTACCCACACATCAGCTCCACCAGGGACTCCAGCGTCCCCACAGGGTATTTGTGAGGGGCTGGTATATAAGAAAGGACCACAGGAGGGATAAGAAATGAAGAGTGAAGCCTGCCTGAGGGACACTGTGACTGGGAAGCCCAGTGCCCACCTGCCCTGCAGCACCCAGTCACCCCCCACCAAGGGGGACAAACCCAGTGGTGTTGCTCCAGGGGTGATTTACGCTTTGCTTAATGCCCATCACACCCTGCACAGGGAGCAGCAGCATGGCAAGCAGGGACCAAGAGAGGCTTCAGAACCACCAGCACTTCTGGCACTCCAGCAGCAACACAGCCAAGCTGGCTCAAGCACGTGAGAGCAGACAGGGCTGGGAGCATCGTGGCCCAAACAAACCCTCCTCTGCACCCAAGAAAACCCACCCCAGCAGCAAGGAGGTGGAGAACCCAGGCCAAGGGGGCTGCTGGGGCGGGGGGGGGTGGGTGGATGGGCCAGGCCACCCCTGTGGGATGATCCTCTGGGTAAAAAGTGACGCTCCCTCCAGCTCAGCACTGCCGGCCCTGCCCTCCAAAACCAGATTTTAATTCAAACATCTCCTCTGGAGTTATAAATAACCCCCACGATCTGCTGCTGCTGCTGCAGTGAGCAGGCGCCAGCCCAAACCCCAGCCCCCCCCCCCCCAGCACCAAGGAAGCTTTCGGGACCCCCTGCACAAACAGAAGCCCACCCACCGCTCCCCATCTCTTCCCAGCACATATTTCCAGTAAGAACCGCTGCTTTCAAACAAAAACATCCTCTCCCCCCCCCCGTCTAACCATCACCCCCCTCCCTCCTCCTCCTCCTCCTCCCTCCTTCCCCGCCCCGGCACTCGGAGGGAAGCGTGGAGAAGGAGCTCGCTTCCTGGCTCTCCAGCTCACGTCCACACTGTGAAGCCGTCCTGCCTTCCCGACGTGGGGGGGTGGGCGGGGGGGGGGGGGGGAGAGGAGCCCTTCCCCGTTACTCTCCGGCTCCCGACACCCCAACTCCAGCGCGACGCCGAGTCACACAGCACCCAGCGGCGCTTCCCGACTCAGTAAGTCAAAAAAGGGGGGGGGGGGGAAAGCAGCTGCTGGCACCGTGCTCCCCGACACCCCCTCCTCCAGCATCTCCCCTCTCCCCACCAGCACCTGCCCGCTCGGAGGAGCGCGGCCCCGGCTGGCTCCGGGAAGCGGCCGTGCGGTACCCACCGGCGAGGGGAGATGCGGGGGTCTCCCCTCTGCTCCAACCCTCCCCCCCACACACTTCCCTTCCCCACCTCCCCAGGACCACGGGAGAGCTCGAAGCTGGCTCAGTGCGCCCCAAATGTGGGCTCCCCCCCCCCCCCTCCCCATCTCTCCCTCCCACCGAGGCGCAGGGGATGCGCGGCCGGAGCATCCCGGGGCGCGGAGCGGAGGCGGAGGGGGGGGCGATGACCGGAGGCGGATGGAGGGGGGAGAAGGGGGGTGTTTGAGGTGTGGGGGGGGTGATGCCGGTGTGGCGGTACTCACAGCGTGGCGGTGCCGTCGGGCAGCAGGCGCGGGTCGGGCGGCACCGGGAGCCCCCCGCCGCTGCAGACCACCCGCCGTCGGGGCGCGGCGGGGCCGCCGGGAGCCTTGGGCCGTTCTGCCGCGCACTTGCAGCCCAAGCTCTGAGCGGGGCAGCTCCGCGACGCCCCCCCCGCCGCTCAGCGACGCCGCCGCCAGCAGCACCACAGCCGCCGCCGCCGCCGCCCGCCGCCGCATGGCCCCGGCCCCGGGCGACGGGCTCCGGCTCCGCGCCCGCCGCCGCCCCGCTCCCCGGGGCGGCTCCGGCGGCACCGCCTCCCCCAGCTCGCTGCGCTCCGCCGCCGGCCCTGGCACCTCCCCCGGCCCGCCCCGGCCCGCCCCGCCTCGGCTACGGCCCCGCTGAAGGGTATCGACTCCTTTTCCATCCTTATCCCGGCCCGGGAGGGAGCCTGCGTGGGAGAGAGATGGAGTGTGTGTGTGTCCCCCCACCGTGGGCCGGGGCTTGGAGCGGTGCTGGGAAGCTGGAGCCTGCGTGGCGGAGAGATGGAGCCCCGCACGGCGCAGAGCTGGAGCCCCGCGGGGTCCCAGGGACCAAGAGCTGCAGCCCCCGTGGAGCAGAGCATCCTCCCGGAGCGGGGGAAGCTCCAGCCACCCCCCCCCCACACACACACACCGGTCCCCAACCACAGCCCTGGGTGGGAGCAGGGAAGAAGGAGCCCTGCCTGGTCCATATCAGCCACGATGTGACCCCTCCCTGGAGCATCCCAGCTGCGACCAGCCCAGGGTGCTGTGGGGAACACACATGGCCCCACCAGCCACCCTGGAGGGGGGGGGGGGGAGGTTGTTCTGTGGCCTCCCCCCTGCACAAACTCACACAGTTCACTTCATGGTCACGCTGCTCCATCCCCTCCTGGCCCCTGCTCTGCAGTTAACACTCTTCCCATCGTGTTTTCCCTGTTTGCTTCAGCAGTTTGCACGCTAAGCTCAATATTTTTCTTCCCCCCCACCTCCCATGTCCCCTCTGGCTCCTGCTCTGCCTCCCCCCCAGCCCTCTCTTCCCCCCCCCCCACCCCAGAAGGAGCTCAGCTTCACTGAGGCCACGGCTCACTGCGGCTTCAAATCAAAAGGGATCAAAAGCCAGCAATGAAGTCTCCAGGACCCCGTGCCAGGCAGCAGAGGAAGAGGGTCACTGAAGGCCGACAAGAGACAGCTCTGGGAATGTGGTTTCTCTCCAGGACCAATAGTTCCTGGAGGGGTAAAAGAAATTTACTCCTTTTCTCCAAATATATACAGCTCAGGGCGGCAGGGGGGAGGTGGAAAGAGGAGATCCTCATCAGCACACACTCCCAGCCTGGCTCCACATGTGGGTTTGCTCTGGAGCAGCCCCATTCCTGCACAGCAGCTTGTTAGTCGCTCCACCAGCCTCATTTCTCCAGCTCTTCTCTGCCCTCCACCCAGGCAGGGACAAGGGCTCTTCCCTTGCAGGTTGTACCCTCCCATCTCCAGGGGGTGTGTGTGTAGGGGGGGGCTCAGCCATAAGACCCCAAAGCCCTGGAAACCAACATCATCACACTAGTGATAAAAACAATAATTCACACTGCACCCCCATCTTCCCCCCCCCCCCCCCCCCTTTTATTTGTCTTTTTTCCACTGACAGACCTTTCCACTGCAGAAATGACCCTGTGGTGCTCAGGGCTGCAGGATGCTGGTCCCAGATCCTGCAGCTGAAGCTGGAAAAGCAACAGGAAACTGCTTGTGGCCAGTATCCGCTCAGAGATCCTGTGAGCATCTGCACAGTGCAAAACCCCTCCTGAAAAGCCAGACTGGGAGCTGCACCTCCCACCTTAAACACTGTGGAAAGCAGGAGCAGCTTTCCCTCTGTCTGCTGGGGAAGATGAACCTGCCCAGGGTGGTGGGGAGCCCAGGGTGTCCTCAGCAACATGAGGAGGAGTCTGCTTCTCTAGGGGGGTGACTGGGACAATGTGCGCTCACAGCACACCCCACCCAGCCCCAAACAGGGATGTGATCCCAAAGTACCATGGCACACAGGGCTCAGCTGCCGCCTTCTGCTGGATCAAGGGTCTTTATGCAGAAATCCCTGTCTCTAGGAGCTCCAAGGACCCTGGGAGCCGTCCTGCAGCACTGTTCACCTCTGCATCTGTGGGCTCAGAGACTCAGGGTTTCAGGGCTTCATCCCAGAGGGAACATCCCAGCGCTGGAAGGTCCTTGGGCAGGTCCCCAGCTCATGCCACACGTGGCCTGGCTGCTCTGGAGCACTCTCATCCCCAGGTTCTTCTGCGCTGCCTCAGTGGCCCCTTTGGTTTCTCCTCTGTAGGGAGAAGAGGGGAGCTGCTCCTCTTCCAGCTCCTACCCAGAGCAGCTCTGACCCTCCTCTAAACCAAAGCTGCTGCCCCTTCTTCCTCAGGGCAGTGTTTCTATTGCCCTGGGAAACCCCAGGACCAAGCCAGGAGCTGCCCATGCACGGACAGGAACAGGGCTGGGCACGATCTTGGGCCCTGGAGGATGCTGGACAGTGCTGGAAGCATCCAAAGGCAAGCAGAACCCTGGAGTTGCCTCCACAACACACTGAAGCAATCAAACCACTGTAACGTGGTCTTCAGAATTTCAATCTCCTCTAAAATTACCTCCAAGAACAGTCGAAACCTTGTCCAAACTAGTAACAAATGTGAACTACCCGGCCCCAGCCTCACTGGGAGGAGAGGAGCTCCAGCAACACTTCCCACCCGCTTCCAGCCCCACAGAGCTCAGGTTCTTTCAACTGCTTCCAAGCCCCACTCCGTGCTCTCCCAGCCCGACCCCTCCTGATGCCTCCTGCCCAGGAGACAAGAAGGTAACCTGTCTGAAACTCCATCCCCACCGACGTGCTGGTGCTGGCTGCCAAAATCCCCCTTCCCCTCGCTCCCATTCAAAGGTAGAGGCTCTCCCTAACCAGGGCAGGCCCAGGGAAAGACAACAAGAGCCCAACTCTAAATTCCTTTCACCAGGATCCAATAAAAACCTTGGCAGTTGCTGGCCTTCCTGCCGGAAACCCGATATCCCAGAAATAAACACGTTTTCCACTTTGAAGGGCTGCAGCAGGCTTTGCCCTGGCTGAGCTGCTCCTGGCTGTGCCCCCCCCCCAACCCTCCCTGGGCTCTTACCTGCCCCCCAGCATCCCCCATCCAGGAGGAAGAGTGGGGGAACTGACCCACACCTCTTGATTTTCTCATGCAAACTGGCTGCAGAGGATGGGGAACCGTGGAGCAGATGCTTTTGCATCCCCTTCCAAGAGCTGGGCTCGGCACCCATCACCTCCCTGCACATCTGCTGCCTGCATCGTGCAGCCAGCCCTGTGCTGTGGTTTGGCAGGGGAGGCCCCTGGGCTCCAGACGCTTTGCAACACAAAGGATATTATCTGATAACGAATAAATCAAGGCCGGCTCTGTGGAGGAAGGGGAGTGAAGGATGGACTCTCACCTCACCTCCAGGGAACTGGAGCCTGAGCAGCTTCAGAGTGTTTCTAACAAGGGGAGGCTGCTGCTCCAGCATCTGCACTTCCCTGAGGATGAGGATGGGCTCAGAGAGACAGCCTGCCTCCCTGCAAGCCACAACAGGAGACACAGAATCACAGATTCACAGGGGTGGGAAGGGGCTTCCAGAGCTCATGGGGTCCAACCCCCTGCCAGAGCAGGGTCCCTAGGACAGGGCACACAGGTCGGTGTCCAGATGGGGCTGGAATCTCTCCAGAGAAGGAGACTCCACACCCCCTGGGCAGCCTGTCCCAGGGCTCCCTCACCCTCACTGGGGAAAAGTTCTTCCCCAGATTGGTGGGGAACTCCCTGTGCTCCAACTTGCAGCCATTGCCCCTTGTCCTGTCCCCACAGACACTGAGAAGAGGCTGGACACTCCCCCCTGTATCCCACACTTGAGATATTGATAAACATTAATAAGATCCCCACTTAACCTTCTTCTCTCCAGGCTGAACAGCCCCAGTTCTTTCACCCTATCCTCACAGGGGAGATGCTCCAGTCTAGACACAGCATCACCGATGGGTTTGCTCCTGTCAGTCTGCTCCCAGATGCCCCCCAAACTCCTGGGAAGACTTTTTCCTCCACAGCACACATAAAGTCCTGCTCCACGCACCAGCACAGCTCTGGGGGCAGGGGGGGGGGGGTGTCAGCCTAGCCAGTATCTCCCCCCAGTCCAAGGGCCAGCATGGAAATGACTGTCACCTCAGAGGACTGCTGGGAAGCCCAGAGCTGTGCCTTGGCTCTGGGAAGCGACGGCGCCTGCGCCCTTGGCGAGGGCTGCGAGTCACGAGGGAGGAGGAGTCCCTCCAGCCCCAAAACAAGCCCTGGGCTGCTGGACACATTCCTCCAAGGCAAATATTGACAGTGACATCGCCCTGAGCGAGTGCTGCTGCTTCAATAAACCGGCCAAGTGCTTTAAGAGAGGTAAATAAAGCTGGTGGTGCAGGGGGCCGAGCTGCCTGCGCGGGGAGCGGTTCATTAAGGGGCCAGGGAGCCTTTCATCTCCGGCTTGTTGGCTCCACTCCAGTGACCAACAGTTACCATCTGCTGGGTGACCTCTGCGGAAGGAGTGGGTGGTCTGTGTCCTGTTTCATCCCCCCCTAGGACAGGTGTCCAGCGTCACTAACACCCCAGCTCTGCACCCTCAGGCTCAAGGTGGGCACATCGGTGAGGACCAGAAGGTGCCAGGGGGCACTGCATGGGCTTTGGGGACGCTCAGGCAGAGGAGGAGCAGGGCAAAGCTCTCAGCCACGATGGAGTCAGAAGATAAAAAGCCTGTTGGAAGCAGGATGGGTGAGAGAAACAGCTGCAGGGGAAGGGAGCAGAAGCTCATGCTGCTCTCCTCTCCAGGGCCTTGTCACCACCCAATGTAGCCAGCACTGCTGTTGGGACACAGCACCCGAGCTGCACACAACCCAGCTGGAGGGGGGGTGGGGGAAGAGGTGTCCCACAGCCAAAAGCAGCCCCAGGACCACCGAGGCACAGTCTCACACCGGAGGCGACCACACCAAAGCTGATGGAGCCCTGAATGTTTTAGCAGAGATCAGAAAACCAGACAACCACACGTTTTCCTGAGCTGATCTGCTCCTAAAACACTGCTGCACCGAGCCAGAGGCTCCAGGGCACAAGCCTTACCCTGCTCCACAGCCACCCACACACTCACCTCCTGCTCTACACCATTTATTCCTTCATTATGCTTGGCTACTGTCTGGTTTGAACCCAGGGAATAAGCACAGGACACCTCAGAGAGGAAAAGCCAGAGGGTACGTGAGCCACAACGTAAGACAACCCTCAGTGTAAACCCACCCCATGGCATCACAGCTGGTTTTGGAGCCACAGGTTGGTGGGAAAGAGGGGAGTAGAGCAGGGGGTCTTCAATCACCACCCTGAACTGCCTGTCCTGGGGCTGGGCTAGCTCTGTAAGCTCAGGCAGTGCATTCCTCCTTCACTACACAGAGGTCCAGCTGGCCGTTTACAAGCCCCGAATGAACAGCACAGCCTTTGCAATGCTGGTGTCACACCCAGGTAGAAGGAGCATCCCTGCTCTGCTCTGTAAAACAAGCCAAAGGCCATCAAGTCAGGGACCACAAGGACCTGCAGCGGTGCTGAAATTTTGGGAGGAAGGAGGGGGAAGAGGAAGGGATTCACATCAACCATCGAATGGAAAAGAAAGGAGTTTTTCAGACTCCTTGACCCCCCCCCCAAACAGCCGAAGAAGCCGGTGCCTGCCCCGGGCCTGGGTCGCAGTGCCGCCCAGAGGGCTTCTCCAGAAGTACCTCACTCCACCGCACATCACCCATGGCAGCAGGGATTGCTTCCCCCTTCCCCTCCTGACGAAAAGAAGCTTCCCTCTCCCTGCCAGCTCCCTTCCAACCCACTCCCCTCCATCCCCAGCCAGCCAAATCTCTCTCAACAGCAGCTCCAGGTTGGGGAAAACGGCTTCAACAACAACTGGACCATAAAAATAACATCTTTAATAGCTTTACAGCTGGCACAGATGGTAGTAAAACTCACCACTTTTTATTAATAGACTAAGAAACAGCACATGGTGCAGCGCTGAGGAGGGCAGCTCAGACTGCATGTTGCTTCAAAACCACGTAGCTATGACAGGGTGGCATGAAGAGCTGACTCTCTTTTTTTCATGTACATTCAGCTTTTATAGTCAAAGAGAGTAAAACCAACAGCTAGATTTAACCACACACACACACACACACACAGAGAAAAGCCTGGGGAGGAGGATGGTTCTGCTGGCACCCAGCATCTCCTCGTAGCAGCGCAGAGAAACACAGCTGGAAGGTGGGTTACAACACTTGGTGTAGCTACTGTGGGGCCAAACAGTGTGTGATGTAACACAGGAGCTCCTACTCACCTCTGAAGGAGACAGGTACTACAGACAGAGTGTCCCCTGTTTACTTCTTCCAGGAGAGGGGAAGGTTGGAGCAGTGCTTCAGGAATTACAACACCCAGAAGCTCTGTCAGGGGCAACTAGATTATTCCATGACATGTAATAATGCTGAGTAGATTGATGCAGGTGTAGCTTCAGAGACAATTAATATAACTTTAATTAAAGAATTTTCCTGTTTTAAGAATAGATTTGGTTGGGATTTTGGCAGAATATGGCTGTAACTGTGTGTTACTTTGGGAGGGCAGCTACAAGATTCAGCCATAAGAGTGCAACAGCCTTGAAGCTAAAGAAAGTGAAGACAGGGGGAGTCATAATTAATGAGACTAACAACCAATTAAGAGACAGAATATATCATGTTTTCAGCTAAAAGGGGTTCCTAACTAGTGTGGGCAGGAATGTGTTTTGGTAAGTATGGAGAAAAACATAAAGAGCATGTGCTGAGAGAGAGAGGAAGACATCCAGCCTTCATCCTTGGAGACCACTGGAAGACCCCCCCGGAGTGTCCCTGAGCATGCTCTAGCTGGGAGGAGTGAATGGAAATGGCTTCCTGGGAATAATTTGCATAACCCTGCCTTTTCTTAGAAATCATCATGAATATGTAGAGTTAATCTGTATAAACATGAGAAATTTGGCTTTAACTGGGGCACACACCAGGAGGAGCGATGCCCTGTGAGCCCAGCACTGCAGTAAATACCTGCTTCAGAGTCACCAAGGCTGGGGAGCTGGGATTCCAGCTTTCTGAGGCATCAGAACCTAAACCACCTGGGAACAGTAATAATAATACCTCACTTTCTGAAGTGCTTTTCCCAAAGGGCCTCCACAGCCAGCCTCCTCCCTGCCCTGTGAGGCACACAAGTGTTCTCCTCTTCCTCTGGGTGCAGGCAGGATGGTGGAGGCACCCAAGAGTTGTGACTTGTCTTTGGAAAGTGACAGCAAGCTGATGGTAGAGAGAGGGGGCCTGGTGGGAAAACCCCATTCTGACCAAAAATTCAACCAACTTACAGCATCAACATCTACTGCACTGAATGAAGACAGCTCCTGACAACACTCCAACAAGAGGGGAAAGGGGAAAAACATCCCAGAAGATCTGAGCAGACACAGAACCAATGGGGAAGAGTTAGCAGTGTCAGCCTGCAAAGAACAACTAGAAACTTGAGTGAAAAGAGGCTCCCATGCTCATGATGTGAATCCAAACCATGATGCTGTGAACTGGTGCTGGCAACTGGGCTCCTTATCCATCCTCCTGTGCTCCTTATCCATCCTCCTGTGCTCCTTATCCATCCTCCCGTGCTCCTTATCCATCCTCCTGTGCTTGTTATCTCCAGAGGGAGATGCTCTCTCTGGTGTGGTGGTACATCTCTCTCCCAGTTTCTAGGTAAAGCATCCCTCACTAGTGACCATGTGCAAACCTCTGATGTTGGGGAAACATTTCTAGGTCTCTGGCAAGGTCAGAGCTTGTTTCATGAAGAATTTAATCCTCAGAGAAAAACATGGCAACATCTCCCTCATTAGCAGCTCCATCCTGATAAATATTGAGCCTGGGGAACCCAAGTTCTCCAAAAGTCACTGTTCTTAAATCACCCCAAAGCAGCCAAGGTACCACAGCCACTTCCAGCCATCAATTTTCTTCATCAGTTGGTTATCCAAATGTCCAGTTTCTATGGGCACTCTCTAATCACACTAAATTCTGAGGCATTTCTGGCCAGTCCTGTTAGGAGGAATTCCCTCTCACAGTCAAGGAGGGAGGTAAGAATGCATAGTGAGGTCTCCCATCATCTGTCCTCTGTTGAGGTCACTGTTTTCCTTGCCCATCTAGTGACCCTGCCCTGCCAAGGTCTCAGTTTTGCCTTCAGTGTCAGCAGGGACCTTGCCACCAGCTGCTTTGTTGGAATAATCTCGCTCTCCAAAAATAGTGCTTCCAATCCTGACGTTCGTGGATCCCATCTCTATCTAGGAAGAGACAGAAAGGAGGAGGTCAGGGCAAGGCTGTCACCTGCAAAGCCCACTCACCACGCCACAGAAAGGGGGTTCCCCACATCCTTGCTGCCCACAGCTACAGCTAAGGTTTGTTTTCATCCCCAGAAACTCTATCCCAATGCCAGGAGAGCTGTTTTTCACCATCAGTATCACCATCTAGGGGTTCTGATATGTCTGGGCTGTGTGTCCAGAGCTGGGGTGAGCAATACAAGAAAGACTGCTGGAGAGGGTTCAGAGGCCATGAAGATAGGCTATGAAGAGAGGCTGAGGGAGCTGGGCTGGGTCAGCCTGGAGAAGAGAAGGCTGTGGGGGGACCTCTTTACAGCCTGCCAGTCCCTGAAGGGAGCAGAGGAACAGGAGGGGATTCAACTTTTTAAAAGGGCAGAGACTGGCAGGACAAGGGGGAATGGATTAAAGCTAAAGGAGGGAACGTTTAGATTGGATATTAGGGGGAAGTTTTTTACAGAGAGACTGGTGAGGGGCTGGAACAGGCTGCCCAGAGAGGGGGTGGGTGCCCCGTGTCTGGGGGTGTTCAAGGCCAGGTTGGATGGGGCCCTGGACAACCTTGTATAGCTCCAAGCCTGAGGTTGGTGTCCCTGCCTGTGGCAGGGGGTTTGGAGCTCTGTGATCCTTGGGGTTCCTTCCAACCCAGACCAGTCTCTGATTCTGGGCTGGGCTTTAGGGTCCAGCTGCTGCTAACTTTTGGTTCCTGAGAGAAGAAGGGGCAGCAGAAGGCAAGGGGACTTACTGCGTGCTGGAAGTCTGTGGACATGCCCATGCTCAGCTCCACCTTCTCAATGGGGAGATTCAGCTTGTCACACACTTCCTTCCTCAAAGACAGCAGCATCTAGGAGGGAGGAGGAAAGGAGAGAGGAGAGCACACGCTCGACAGCCACGCCAACGCAGCTGCAGGCTTTTACAGATCACGATTTCTGCCTGTCTTAGAAGCCTCCTTCACACAGAGCCTGCAGTTCCCACACCTCCCACTGAAGCTTGCTCTCTGCAGCACCCTAACAGTGCCTGGAGATTTCCCATTACACACTATGTTGCTGACAGAAAACGTGCTTACAAGTCTACACATCTTCTGACGCCACCCAATTATCACAGCAGCCTGACAGAGGAGGAACGTGGAGCCCCGTGCACACAGCGTGCAAAGGAAAGGCTGACTGATACCTCAGCCAAAAGCAGGACCAGAGAGGCCAGGACAAGGTGCCCCCACCAGTATCCTGGCTACAGAGAAGGGACAGCACTGAATACACCCACAGCCCCTGCAGAACTGAGCCCAGCCTGCATTAATGCTGACACTTCCGAGCTCTCTACTACTCTGAATGAGGTGTTCCTCTTGGTAAAATACAGTCAGACTGACAGCTTGACTGCATGCTGGTTCAGCTGGGACAGAGAACAACAAGGGGACAGACAACAGATGATGTTTTCTTCCAGAAAATCTCACCTGGAAGTCAGGATTTGGCCCCTTACTAAGGTCATGCCCGACGCTGCCGATTGTCATCAGCCCCACGAATTCCAGGCTGGGACACTTGTTGATAACATGCTCCACAGCAGCAGTGGTGTCTCCAGGAGGAAGGCCATGCTTACCTGGCATAAGAACAGGGAGATTTGTGCCAAACTTTGCCAGAGACCTCCCATCCCCACAGCCAGGCAGAAGCCAACAGACAAGGAACCTCCATCCTAGCTCAGAGTAGCACTTTAAGAGTGCAAACCAACCCATCCCACTCAGGTTGGTTGTGTGAGGTCAGCAGGAACAACCCTCCCTATCATCAGGAAAAGCCACTTACTGTCCTCTCCACTTGTGTTAACTTGCACCATGACCTTCAGCTTCTGAGATGAGCCTTTCTTCTGCCATGAGCTGTTGACTCTGTCTGCCAGTTTCACTGAATCCACTGTTTCCAACATGAACAGGTTGGGAACAGCTGGGGAGAAAATACAGGCTGAAGGCACTTGTACTGGCACAGAAGCTTTCATTCCTACACCCAAACCAGGTACTGGCAAGTTAATATACATGAGATTCTTACTATCTGGACACTGGAAGACTATTTCCCCCAGGGTTTCTGCACATAAGATCAGACAGAGCTTACCAATCAGCTTGTTGACGTTGTTTTTCTGCAGGTGGCCAATAAAATGCCACTTGATCTCTGGACAAGAGGCCAGAATCTGAAAGCAGAGAGGAACAGTCAGGTCTGAATGACATCTCCTTCTTCCCCATGGAGGACTTTAGCCTCAGACTGCCCACTAACAAAACACCAGGCACTCAAATCTCCTTCTGTTTACCCCAAAGGACAGAGATTTCAGTGTGTACTGAGATTGCTCCACAGTCTGGAGAGGAGCAGGGCTGTGGCTGCACAGTGTTGCAAGGTTAAACACAGAATCACAAGGTTGGAAAAGAACTTTAAGATCATCAAGTCCAACCATCCCCATCCTGTGCTAAACCAGATCCCTGAGCACCTCATCTCCCCTTTTTTAAACACACCCAGGGGGTGACTCAGCCCCTCCCTGGGCAGCCTGTGCCAGGCCCTGACAGCTCTGCCAGGGAAGAACTTTTCCCTCCCATCTGCTCTGCCCCTGCCCTGGGGCAGCTTGAGCCCATTGCCCCTTGTCCCATCTCCTGTCCCCTGGCTGAAGAGCCCATCCCCCACCTCTCTGCACCCTCCTGGCAGGGCAGGGGAGGTGGGGAGAAGGTCTCCCCTCAGCCTCCTCTTCTCCAGGCTCAACACCCCCAGCTCCCTCAGCTGCTCCTCAGAGGATTTGCCCTCCAGCCCCTTCCCCAGCCTGGTTGCCCTTCTCTGGACTGGTTCCAGCACCTCAATGTCCCTCTGATGGTGAGGAGCCCAGAACTGGACCCAGCACTGGAGGTGCAGCCTCCCCAGTGCCCAGTCCAGGGGCACAATCCCCTCCCCAGACCTCCTGGCCACACTATTTCTGACACAAGCCAGGATGCCCTTGGCTTTCCTGGCCACCTGAGAATGGGAAAGGCACAGCTCTTTTGTAACCAAACAGCCATAAAACAATGTTTTCCCCAAAATGAGCATTATCTTTTATTTTTTTTAAACAAGGCCTGTGCACCTCCTACAGCAGAGAGCACAGAAGGCAAATCACTGTTCAAATACCTTACAACTACGGTGCAATCCATTGCAGCCAGCAAGGTGAGGAAGGGGGAAGGGGGCAGAGGCACAGAGCTAAGAGTAGCCCCACCATTAATTGAAAAGACAAGGATCAAACAGCCTCTGCTGCCAAATCCCCAACAAAACACCAGGGCTTGTGCTGAACACAAACACACAGCTACACCAGGAGAGAGAACACGTACAGAGCTGTGTACTTACTCTGGAGTCTGACGCCTTCTCTAGCAGCTCTTGGACCTAGGAGAATCCAAGACAATCCCTTGTTAAAGCCAAGAAGAGTAATCACAGAATCACAGAGAATCACAAAGTTGTAGGGGTGGGAAGGGACCTCAAGAGCTCCTGGGGCCCAACCCCCCTGCCAAAGCAGCTCCCCAGCTCATACTGCACAGGTCGGTGTCCAGATGGGGCTGGAATCTCTCCAGAGAAGGAGACTCCACACCCCCTGGGCAGCCTGTCCCAGGGCTCCCTCACCCTCACTGGGGAAAAGTTCCTCCCCATGGTGCTGTGGAACTTCTTGTGCTCCAATTTGCAGGCATTGCCCCTTGTCCTGTCCCCACAGACACTGAAAAGGGGCTGGCCATTCCCCCTGCACCCCATCCTTCAGATATTGATAAACATTGATTAGGTCCCCCCTCAGTCTTCTTCTCTCCAGGCTGAACAGCCCCAGCTCTCTCAGCCTTTCCTCCCAGGGGAGATGCTCCAGGCCCTTCATCATCTCCTCAGCCTCCTCTGGACTCTCTCCAGGAGATCCCTGGCTGTTTGATCCCAAGGAGCCCAGCACTGGACACAACACTCCAGCTGGGGCCTGCCCAGGGCAGAGCAGAGGGGGAGGATCCCCTCCTGTCACCTGCTGCCCACACTCCTCCTGATGCCCCCAGGATCCCATTGTCTCTCTCAGCCCCAGGGCACACTGCTGGCTCATGGCCACCCTGTCACCCCCCAGCACCCCCAGCTCCTTCTCCACAGAGCTCCTCTCCAGCAGCTCCCCCCCAGCCTGTCCTGATTCCAGCAGTTCTTCCTCCCCAGGGGCCAGACTCTCCACTTGCTGTTGTTGAACCCCATCTGGTCTCTCCCTGCCCAGCTCTCCAGCCTGGCCAGGGCTCTGGATGACAGCGCAGTGTCCTGCCTGGCAGCCACCCCTCCCAGCTCTGGATCAGCAGCACTTGCTGAGGGTGGGTGCTGTTCCCTCAGCAAGGTGTCAGTGAAGATACTGAACAGGACTGGACCCCACACTGAGCCTTGGGGACACCGCTGGTCACAGGTCTCCAGTCAGACTCAGCTCTACTGATCACGACCCTGTGGCTTCCTCTGGAAGGGACGCTCCAGGGAGCAATGTCCACCCCACAGACACGCAGCCGGGGCCTCAGGCTCTAAGCAGGCCTGGCCTCCCACTCGGGTGCCCCTGCACCTCCCCTGAGCCCAGGGACCCGCTCCCAGGCCCGCGGGGCCCTGCCAACTCACGTAGTTCTCCCCGAAGCTGCGCTGCCCGTGGCTGTAGGCGTCGATCACCATCTCCGCCGGCTTCGTCTTGCTGACAGCCACCAGCCGGGGCTGCACGGCCGGGAGCCCCTGCGGAAGCACCCGAAGGTGAGGCGGGGGGGCGCGCAGGGAAGGCTCCGACCCGCCCCAGCGCCTAGCCAGGCCCCCAACCCCGGCCCAGGCCCCCTCAGAGCCCGCGGCCGCCACGGGTGGGGGTCAGGGCGGCCTCCACGGGGATGGCGGGGCTGCCGCCATGGCGAGCGGGCCTACGCCAGCAGGGCCACCCCGCCGCGGCCCCGCTGCCCCTCACCTGCGGCCTCCGCGCCGCCGCCTGCTGCAGCTGCTCGGTGACGGCCCGCAGCGCCGGGCCCAGCCCGTTCCCGGCGGCCATGCCCGCTCTCCACATCCCAGGCCGGCCCCGCCGCCTTCCGCCACACGCATAGCCGCGGCACCGCCCCGCCACCAATAGGATCGCTCCTCCGCCCCGCGCCGGCCAATGGCAGCGGTGGGGCGGGGATGAAGAGGGCGGGATAGGGACGAGGAGGGCGGCGCCATGTTGGGAAGGTCGACGGGCGCCATAGCGGGCAGGGCGAAGGCCTGGTTGAGGCGCTGAGGGCTAGACAGAGACAGGCCTCGCTCCCCAAGTTCCCTCTTGAGCTGGCCGCCGGTCTTGACGGCTGCGAACGGGAACGGCTGGGGCCGGCTGCAGAGCTCAAGATGCCATGCCTTCCCTGCCCTCACCCCTCTCTGGACTTTACCCAAGCCAGCAGCCACCAGCCCCCTCTGCCTGGTGGGCATCGCCAGGCCCCTCCAGCCCCCAGAACCGACTTCATCTCCCATACCTTGTGTGCCCCAAGGAACAAACCCACCCCCTCAAGGCATAAGCCCATAACCCACCCCTAAACAACCGCTCTTTTCCCCCTCAGAGGTAGAGCCATGGACATGGGGAAAAAAAAAATAAATCACAGGAACTGAGGAAAAAACCCCCCAAAACCCAGCACAGGCTGAGCAGGGGGCATGGAGGCCCCAGCAACACAGACAATGCCAGCCTTCATCCCGGCTCCAGCATGGGCAGGCAGCTGGGAGAAGGGGAAAACTGCCATCTGGAGCCCATTATCCAAAGGGTTTCCCCTCATGTGCAGAACTCACCTCTCCCCTTGCCCGGAGCACCAGCAGTATTGACACAGCTGTTTAAAAACACCCAGAAGGCTCCTTGCCCTTTGTCTGGTAAAACACCACAATGATTTTCTGCAGACTTTCCCCAATCCAAGGTTATTTGCCAACGAAGCCTTGTTCCCAGCTTTGTCACTGAGAAGATGCTCACAGCGCTCCTCCAGCCAACACAGACACCTCTGTCCCCCTCCTAGAATGGCAAGGGTTGGAAGGGACCCCAAGGGTCCCAGAGCTCCAACCCCCTGCCACAGGCAGGGACACCAACCTCAGGCCTGGAGCTACACAAGGTTGCCCAGGGCCCCAGCCAACCTGGCCTGGAACACCCCCAGACACAGGGCACCCACCCCCTCTCTGGGCAGCCCCTTCCAGCCCCTCACCAGTCTCTCTGTAAAAAACTTCCCCCTAATATCCAACCTGAACATCCCCTCCTTTAGCTTTAAACCATTCCCCCTTGTCCTGCCATTATTTCCCCTTTTAAAAAGTTGATTCCCCTCCTGTTTGTATGCTCCCTTCAAGGTACTGGAAGGCTGCCAGAGCTTGGCTTCCCTGGCTGGAAAAGGCCTGGCAAATCTATCTATACATTGCATTAAAGTTATCCATGGAAAAAAACCACCCAAAGAGAGAGGTATTAAAATTGAAGGCCATTTTATTGTCATAGCAAATACCAAAATAAAAAGGCTTTTTTTTTAATTCAATACATAAGAAGATCAAAGACTGTACTGGTAAAGCATTTTCATGCTCCCACCAGCAATTCTCAGGTCTCAGCAGTGCCACAAACTCGTATTTTCTTTGTTATACAGAGTGGGTTTAAAATTCAGGATCTTCAAGATTTCAAGATTATGGAAATTAGGGTAAAATACCAGTTAGAGATATAAATGGGATGAAGATTTATGTGTAGCCACAGATCTCCTCTAGAAAAAAATCAAGGGAATTATACATATAACAAAGAAATATGAACAATAACACAGCAATAGATTGTGGCTTGTGAAGACTGGTATGATTTCAACTTTGCTTTTTAACTCTTATTACAATTTAACTAAATTACAATAATACTTCAGCAGTAATGCTTTCAATTTAAAAAGAAATAAATCATTAAGACCTACTTAATCCAAACTATTGTCTTACCATGAGCCATTCAACACCACACTTTATAATACCACTTTGGTTTATTTGGGTCTTTTCATTAGTGAAAAAATACTAACATAAAAGCAGGTTTTAGTTATGAGTGGAAATCTTTATCATGGATGTAATCCAAAGGAGATAATCCTCAAAGGTTTAGGTACTACTGCCTCATTCCTGCTATTCCGTTTGTAATCTTCCTGCAGAGACCTATTTTTAAGGGTCAGCAGTATTACTGCCTCCCTATCCACACAGTTTTTTGGCCACTGTGCTAATAAAGTACATAGATCTGGAGATGGCACATCCCTCACCTTGTATTTTTTCCAACAACTCTAAAGACAACACATAGGAGATGGGACTTTTCTCCAGCAGAATGTAATGCTTACCTTTTATTTTGCATTTTCAAGTCTCAACAGTCACTCTTCTAACAGGGAAAAGAAAACGGAAGCAAAAAAATACTGGAACCAGCAGCAGAAATTCATCATATTTCCATCTTAGTGTGATCACCTTATTAAAAAGACTAATAAAGTATTTAAAACACTGAAGAGTGAAACCAAGTGTAGTAGGTAGCAAGCGTTGGGGGCACAGGGTTGTAAGTGCTGGTCTCTGACAACTAAATTAGCACTCAGACTTGCATCATTTCATACTGGTATGTTGGCTGCAAATTATAATGGTGATTAATAAATGGGCTCTCCTGCCAAGTGGCAGATGGATTAGGGAGGAAAGAAAATAAAGAGTTCAGGTCTAGAGAGAGCTTTTATTAACAGCCCTCAAATTTTGCATGGACGTAAGACAAAACCCCTATTACCTCTTTGCATCTGGTATGTGGATTAATTGGTTTTCTGAAGTGAAAGGTACATTGTATATAGCATTGCTCTGAGCAAGAAAGGGAAAAATTCTCTTTGGACAGTCCAGAGATTCTTTTCTTTGCCCTGTGTTTGATGTTTTGTGTCCTTTGCTACTAGGAAATCTTCCTTTTGCAAGGTCTGTTCAGGGAAAAAAAAACCACCACAACAACCCAGAAAACCAACATGAACTTGGTTCCATTCATTTCAGTTTGCCTGAATATCTCTTTTCTAGTAAGACACTGTAAACACTGAAATCCAGTTGGTCTTGCAGAGGCAGGTACCATACTGGGACTAGACTATGGGACTAGTCATTCAAGCAGTTACTTGCCAGCAAGGCTTTTTGCAAAGTCAGGGTCCCTGAGACAAAAAAAACCCTCTTCTCTCCCTAGTTTTTTTAGCTATGACAACTGACAAAGTCCAACACTGGCAGTCTGGTGTCACTGAAAATCAAGTCCAATTATCTGCTGGCAGGACATTGCCTCATCAGCTCACCTTCTCCCCTCACCTAGCTGCTAAACTGCTGCCAGAGGCTGCAAAACACAGACTCCCCTTTGCCTTCCTCAAATATGATGGATGGAAAATGAAGCAGTGTTATGATGCAGGAAACAAACCTGCATGACACACAGTCTAAGGCTTAGATACCTCCCTCCCTGGTACCTAAGTAACATGCTGGACTGCAGCTGAATTTCCCACATGTGCAGTCTCAGCTGCAAGGCAAAACTGCATGGCACAGACCTCACTTAAAGGTGGATTCATGCATTTGCTACAGGATGGGCCCAGAGCATCAGCACAGGCTGCAAGGTCACCCCACACCACAGGCAGTCAACTGCCATGGGGGACACAGTCCAGGCTTTCAAGCAGACAAGCACAGTGTAGAAAAGTCTAGCACCTTTTTTTGTTTGTTTGTTTTTAAAAGGGGTTTGGAATAAAGGACTTGAAACTTCCAACAAGGAAAAAAACAAAACCCAAAACACCATGTTGTAGCAGCAATTCCCCTCCCTCTAAAACCTCAAAATGTCTTTGCTCCCAACCACTACAAACCTCCTCAATCCACAATTAAGCACCCATCTAAGCTAGCTGCAGGACAGGTAGTCTAGCTAGCCTCTCCAGACTAATTTGGTCAGTATGTCCAAGAGGGAGGGGTGCATCTAGAGGACATACCTGGAGTTGGGTGCTTAGGAGTCACCAGAAAAAACCCCACCCCATAAATACCAAAGTCTTTGTGTCTAACTGTCATATAAAAGATCAAAATGCTTAAGTCTGATTCAACTCTTTCAGTAGAGGGAAGGGGGGGGGGATGGAAACAAAGAGGAACTTCCCAGTTCATGTTTCTTTTAATATAAAACACATAGAAATCTTTCTTTTCAGTTGACGTTATGAAGTAGTTTAGTGTCCTCACTGGCTCCTGCCCCATCCTCCTCTTGGATTCCTTCTGCCAGTCCCTCTGCAAGTTTGCTCTGGCCTCCTGCATAGTCCATGAACATGTTGGGAATATCTTTGCCAAAATAGATCTTGCTGTTTGCTGCAATAGCCTTGTATTTCATCAGCTGCAAGTACTCAGGAGTTAACTTCAGCTGCACAGAAAGAAAACACATCACCAACAGCTCCAATTCAGCCAACAGCAAATCTCTGTCACAAGCAGAGGGGGAATCTACTTTCCAGGAGGACCTCTACTTTCCACAACACTAGCAGGCATGCTTGTCCTCCCTTCAGCTGCAGACATGGGCTGTCCAGAAGAAGGCTGTCTTTCAGTACTGCTAAGCCAAGCTCTAAATCTCATGGCAAAATGAGAAAGTGATGGAAGCAGCTGGGGCAGCGTTCAACCCAAACGTACCAGAGAGGCTCGAAAGCACAGAACTCACTGCCAGCCCTTGCAATCCAAGCTACTGGAAAGAAAAATACAACTGGCTTCTTTCCAGTGAGCAGACTGACGGGTCTGTTTCGGAGAGCAGAGCTCATTCGTTCAGGATAACGACATTATAGCAGAGAGAGGATAGAATAACTGGGACAAAAACTTGGCACAAACATCCCAGACCTCCATCCATTCTCACTGACCCTTACAAAACAGAAAGTCTTCCTGCTGGGACGTCCCAGGAACTTGCTGTAGGCAGCAAGAGGCCTGGCAGCTCCATCAACTGTGAATTTCTGTTTCCAGAGGCTGGATTTTGCCCTTATCAGGCTCGTTAGTTTGGTGTATAAGATCAGCTCATTCATTCTTTACCTGAACACTTCACTCTAAGCCTGCCTGTCACTCCAGACATCTCCCTGCTTTGGTTGCCTGCCAGCTTGCAGACTGGAATGAATCGACATTTCTGATTACAACAGCGTGAAAGGGCATCACTGAAACTGATATTCTATCTCTGGAGGGAGCTGTGGCCCTGTCAGCATCTCCAGAGATGACCAGATATTTCATATATCCCGACAGAAATTTCTCTGGGCAGAGAAGAAAATG
This sequence comes from Laterallus jamaicensis coturniculus, assembly GCA_022605575.1. Taxonomy (NCBI): domain Eukaryota; kingdom Metazoa; phylum Chordata; class Aves; order Gruiformes; family Rallidae; genus Laterallus; species Laterallus jamaicensis. The sequence goes on along the minus strand of JAKCOX010000049.1, from coordinate 3,109,788 downwards.
AATTTGCAAATAAGGATCTAATTGTTTCAGTCCTGATGAAGAGAAGAGATGGCATTGCTTTGCCTTTTGACTTAAAACAATGAGTCACAAACGATAAACAGACTGCTCTCCTGCTGAGTATTTCTATACAGCCTAATGTACAGAGCCCTGCTTCCAGGCCTAGTGTAAGGAAACAACAATACCTTGTTAGCTTCAGCTACTTTCATAGCAGTGTAGCATTCAGCATCAGCTCTTGCCTTCTCTCTTGCAAGAAATGCAGCATCTGGAAGAAAAACAGAAAACACACACTCTTGTGGTTTTATTTCCAGCCATGTTAGCACCATTCCCAGCTGGAGAGGTTTTTAAAGCAGCCAGTACCACATCTAAACTGGATACAAGGAGGAGAAGAGGGAACAAAATGGGGAAAAACCAAGAATGTGATCTCAATTTACATCTAAAAACGCTGCAGGATGATAGCACCAAATAAGTAAACTGCATCTGGGGCTACAAACCTCAAAGCATTTTATAAACAGAAGGTTTATATTACTACCCCTGTCACAGGGGCTGAGAACACTCTTTCTTCTCTAGCCAGCTGCTAAGTTTCATGCTGAAGCGCAGCAACTGTTCCACTGCAGAAGTGGTATTTACCCACACCATGTGCAGAGGGCTCCCAGAACAGCCCAGCACCCTGCTCTGAAGATGAAGCCTGTGACCACAAATGCAGTTCCCCCAGATGGGATTGTGCCTGGGATACTGAGGTTACAATTCTGGCATGGAGAAGCAGGCAATTTTAACCTTTACAGGCTCTGCCCTTTGGACAGACGTGGGAGGGCTGTTTCTGTGCAATATCAACAGTTGCATAAAGGGCCTAATCCTGCAGGATACTGAAATTCCCTGACTCCTAGCAAAGATATTTAGGGAAAGCAGCACTTCCCCTTTCTGTATTGCACTAGGTTGGGGTTCCTCCCCCCCTTCTCACACTTTTTAATCTATCCAAGGCTAAGGATGTGATCTCATGCCACCACTTTAAGGACAAGTGTTAGCTGGCTGGTTCTAAGCACTCTCCCAACATTCCTTCCACCACTGCAATACACACAGCTGGAGAAACCATTTGTTTGTCTATACTAGCAGGGAGTCCTGTGAGCTGCTAGGCTTCAAAATCCTGCAAGCAATTGGATGGTTTGGCCCACGACTCCCTCCCTTTTAGCTGAAGAGAGCCATTCCAGACACAAGGAGGAGGGAGACAGGAATCCTCTCTGCCAGCACAGAGCTGAACTCACGCCCTGACACCTGGTGACACTCATTTATAAGACATAAAACCCATTGTGTTTCTGCAAAGGGCTTCTCATGGAGAAGCTGCTGATCTGTAAACTCTTAATTGGCTCCTCAGTGGCCTTCTGCAAAGCCTGACAGCACCAATAATGAATGTCATTGAAAATAAGGCCTCGCACTCTTGAGCCTCTTTCATGTCCTGGAATTTCCTTGACAAAACACCGTATCAGATGGGTGAGGGACTGGTTAACATAACAGGACAGCCTCCTGGAAAGATCACCTTGAGAGTTTGAAGAGTAGCCTGCAAAGAACAGGCTAGAAAGCTTCCACAGCCCTACCCAACTGCAGCTCATTGAGAGATGTGGCTGCCCCCACAAAACTTCACAGTAATATTTTAGGATGCTTCAACTTCCCTGAGAGTCAGCAGCATTTATGCAAAACCTGGTGTGATTTCTTTTCAGAACAGCCCAAAACCTGGAGTGAAGCTTCACCAACGCTGTCATTCCCCAAGTATCATGAATGCTTTCTGCTACCCTGACTGTTCTGTGTCCCTCAAACTCTACTGCAGAACAGGCTGGGAAAACACTGGGAGAATCTGAGTATTCAGACACAGTTCCTCACAACTGCACTGCATTATGTGAAGTACCTGACACACAGGCTGAAGACTTCAGAGCAGTAAGCCCACTCCGTCACCATCAGCTTGGAGTGAAGAACACAGTCAGTGCACACACTACAAGAACTAAACTTCCATGGTGAGCTGCTTCAGGATCTTTGCATACAATTTTACAGAGCCTTTACTGATTGGAAAGCTCACCACTCACCTTCAATCTCTGAAATCCGCTTCTCTGTTTCCTTTTCCATCACTTTCTGTCCATAAGTTATTTCAGCAACTTGGGCAATCTTTTCTGCCTCTGAAAAAGAACAAATCCATGCTTTCCTCACACAGCCTTCCTCATGCCAGAAGCAGCTTCACCCATCCAAGTCCTCACCATCCCTTTCTGGTGGAAATAAACTGTAGGATGGATTTTCAGCCCTCAGAAGGCAGTCTGTCTACGTGTGTGGGCAGAGCTGGAGCCCACCTGAAACTCTTTTTGAGCTTCTCTGGAAGAGTTTCAGATCAGCAGCAAACAAATGCAGCAGAGGGAATCACCCAGAAGCAAACCAGGTGCATCCCCCTCCCTGGTGCTTGAGTTTTTTTGCTGCCTACCCTCACCACTCCCCTATAGTGACCACCTTCAAAGTGAAGACATACAGACCGATGAGGGCTTTCTTCCTTTCTGTCTCTGCTTCCTTCTCAACCACCTTCTGCTTCTGTGCTGCAATCAGCAGTTTTGTCTTCTCACTCTCCCTAGGGAAGGCAGAAGCAGCTAGTTACAAACCATGGTCTTACTGAGGTGGCATGGCCCAGTTGTCCTCTAAGGATGTGTTTAGGGCAGGCAGCAATCAGGACAGCGATTACATGTACCCACCCACACAGAGGGGTTCTTTTCCTAAACTAAAACATCTCTTCCTTCCTCCCCACCCAGAGCAGGGGGACTTTTCAGTCAAGTCAGTGCTGACACACATCTGTAGGATTTTTTTGAGCTACTGTGGGAATGATTTAACAAAGTAAGAAGTGAGAATCCTGTAGAAACCTTGCCCTCATAGGTGGCTATTCCTCAGGGCTTTGAAACCACCCTTTGATCAAATGGCTTTGTACATTTTACAAGCTAAAGCTTCATCTATCTTGCCATTTTGCACACACTCTAGGAAGTTTTAAAAAGCATCCACATCAATAAAACACCCTGCTCCCAATCAGGGAAGAGAGAGACAAAACCAAACCCCTCTCAACACACACCCTACTGTATATATGGCAACAGGTAACAGGCTGATTTGAGATCCTGCAGCCATGCCACACATGACTTAGGATGACACCAAAAGGCTGCATGAAATGCTAGGGAAGCAAAATGGATGAGAGGGATCTTATTCTGGCCTACACAAGGCTCTGCTGGCAGAGTGCTCGGAGAATATAAGCATTTTGGAATGATCAAGTGCAAGAGAAGGCAGCTGGCTTGGAGCACTGAAAAGGGATCAGTATGTCAAGTGCTATTAAAGAAAGTTATTTCAAAGCTTTGCAAGTCTTCAGCCTGTTGAATCAACAGTTTCTCCACCCTAGTCAAACAACAGGATTAGCAGTGGAATCCATCCACCTGCCACTCACTCACACGCTCTGGGAGGCCCCTCTAAAACAAGGGCCAGTGTCAAGAGGAGGGAGCCTCCCCCCTCCCCTGGCAAATTATTTCCATGCTCAAGTGTTTCAAACCAGAGAAATCTAACTGAGCAGTGACCTGCCAGCCACTCAGAGCCACAGCCACACGCTCATCTGCTGCAGCAGCACGAGGCAGGCCTGGCAGAGGGCACTGGGATCGCTCCACGCTGTGAAAACACATTAATCTGGATGAACGGTTCTTTTTGGTCACACAAAGGTGCAAGTCTCAGGCACTTACATGAGCTCATAATTCCTCCGGATTGTTTCAGGGATGTTTGGCTTTGTAACTCGAACAGCCTGGAAAAGACAGACCCAAGAAAACATAGGCAAGCAGCCAACAATCAAAAGCCAAACGGCCCCCGGGGGCTGCAGAGGATGGGGGAGCTGACACTTAGGGCATGATCTGCCACACAAAGCTTTCACACGCTGCAGGAATTGTGACCAGCTCTGAATTGCACAGAGCAGATGTAGCTGAGCCATCTCCTCACATGGCAGCAGATTATAACCTGTCTAAACCAGTACCCAGACCACCACCAAAAGGAAACCCAACACAAAGCTAAGAGGGGATGGAAAGGACACTGTTCTTGTTCCTCAAGTTAAACAAAATCTGTATTATAAAGCAATTCTGCAGCTTTCTAAACAAGTTTAACAGGTCTCAGTTTTAGCCCTCATGCCTCTATGATCAGCACCTCTGACATCTCAAAGTGGAATCCTGATTACCTGTATAATTAATCCAGGGGCCATTGTAGTTAGGTCTTGCTGCAAGGCCAGTTTAAGGTTTTCATCAATCTGATCTGATTGGGGAGAGAACAAAAACCAGGGTAACTAAAAACCCATAAGGCACCTTGCTGTCAACACATACAGAATTAGCTGGAACGGCTCAGATTTCTTATTCCTGGAAAGCAAATACAAATGTTAAGTTTCATGTAAAAGTGCTGGGCTGGGAAAAACCATTCCTGACCCCAAGGCAGGTTCCCATCTCTCTCAGCATGTCAAGCAGCACTGATCAGCTACAGACACTTGGACAGGCTCTAGGAACACGGCAGGCCTGAAGTGAAACTTGCTCCAGTTTCACATAACCTGAAGTCTGGAAGCTTTCTGAGCCAGAAGCAGCATCTTTAAGATAAAGAATCTGGGCTCTGACCCACTTCCCCACTGATACCTTCCAAACTAGGTTCAGCTAAATAGTGACTGACTAGGAAGGGCATCTATGCCAGCAGAAAATGGCAAGGCAGAAATGTGAAATGGCAGCACTGGTTGTTTTAACAGGCTGGAAAAACCAATCAAAATCACTGGTAAAATGTATGTTTGGCTCAAAGAATAAGTTAACTCCAGCATGGGTAAGAAATTTCAGAAGGAAATAAACCCAAAGTCCTGTTTCAGTGAAAGCTCTGAGGATAGCAGGGTTTCCAGTTGGGGCCTGGTGAGAAGGGCAAGGGCAAAATAAAACCGTAACGGCCTTGAAAGCGATCACATCACACTCCTTGATTATTTGCTTTGGTCCCAGATTAGCTGTCTGGAACTCACACTGGTAATGAAGTTCAGCCAGGAGTTTAGGAAGCAGCTGTTATCAGTTTCCTGCACCTGCTTCCAGATGTGAGGGCAGGGAATGACACAGGTCTGCTCAAAACGGGCCGTGCCCCATGTCAGAACCCCTGAGCCAGAAAACATTCAGCTCAAACAAAGAGTTACATAGGAGTTTATACAAGTTCCTCCTGTGCAAACCAGTGGCTTTGAGTCCATTTCAAGCAGTTGTCAGCAGCAGCTGCTGACATCTGCAGACTCCATTGGTGAAAAACCAGCATCCCCGCCAGCAGTCCCATAAAGGAACTGGAGGGGAACTGAGCTGTGATCCTGTGCCTTCCATAGAGGCCTGTCAGCAGGCAGATAGCCAGGCTTCGTGGAAAGCCCACTTTGAACAGGAGTCTGCAAACAGCCTGTGCTCTTCCAGGCACAAATCCTGCCCATCTGGGGTCCAAAGCCATTCCCAGCCGCGTTGCCCACAGTCGGCACGGCTGCAGCACCGAAACGCTGGAGGGGATTTCTGGTCAGCCCAAAGCCATAAAGGAAACACTCCACACTGCCAGCAACTGGCCTGTTTCTACCAAGAACCCACAGCTTCTCTTCAGGATGCAGGTTGTTCTCCCAGCCTCTGTGCTGCCTGATTTCCCAGCAGCCTGAAGCAAGGGAGGGTCAGGAGTCCCTCACCAAGCAGCTCTTTTCCAGCGCTTGCTCCCAGTGCCCAGGCACTGCCATCATGGGCATGACACAGAGCTCAGACTCACAGCCCAAGGAGTGTTTGCTCATACTTTAAAGAGCAGAAGATTGGCTTTTCCATCTGGACTAAAAAACCCCTGAGAGTGATTGAACAAGTCATGTTTGCTAAACACATAAGTTGGGCTGCAGAATTACTGCTCCCTTCCCTAAAACTCTCCAACCTGGCAGCTTGGGTTTGGGTTTGTTTTAGTTACACCACAGCCAAACACCCAGCTCCAAAAAATAACAAGGAGTGACAGCAGCTGGTTAACAATCCTGATTCCAAACAGAGCAGATGCTGGGTTAACAGGTAAGAAGCCCAACAGCTGGGAGAGGTGACTTCTGCACCAACAAACTGTGGAAATAACCATCAGAAGCATCACTCAAGGAGTGAAAGGTCAGAGGGGCAGCTCACCAAACAGCTCAATGTAGACCTCCTGCAGAGTGTGGACGCTGCAGAACTGGTTCAGCTCGTGGTGGATCTTGTTGAAGATGAGAGCTTTGTCATAGTCAGCAGTATAGTTCTTCACTATGTCATACACTACAAAAGAAGAGGAGAAACTGGTGTTGACAGCTGGGACAAAGGGTTGGGCTGAACACCTGCAGTGCAAACCTCATGGCTCGGGGCCAACGTGAAACAGGGAACAGACTTTGTTCAGGGGAGTTTTGGTTATTGCTTATGTTTTCTAACACCCTAACCAGTACCCCATCACATGTGTTGTAAACAGATCTCACTAACAACAGCTCCCTCCAGCCTATCTGCAAATAGCATGAGCTGTTTTCTGAGACCTCGGGCTGGGCACACCGAGGGAAAGACCACCGATGAACCACCTGTAACCAACAGGACATTAAAAACAAGCAAAGAATTTAGTCAAAAGGCTGTGTGTGGGCCTCAGGGCCAGGCTTCTGCTCACAGGCACCCTGCCCACCCTATCTCTTGCATACCTCATTATTCAAATCAAAAGCATACAGCCTGGTAGGGTCATGATAACACAGCTAATATAATCAACGGACAATTTTCAGGCCTTAGCAAAGCAACCAGCAGCACAAACAAACATGTGCAAGAAATAACAGAGCCATAAAATAGCTGGGAGAGCTCTGCCCAGGAAGTACAGGGGCTTTACAAGGTACAAAGGTGAATGCACAACTCCTCCAAGCTAACAGAAGCAGAAACAGCTCTGGATTTGCAGGGTCACCAGGACAAGAACTCACCTGCGCTCTGGATGAGGAAATTCACCACTTCAATTCTGTCAAAATAAATCATCACTCCTCCACTGTGAGGGGAAGAAAACAACAGAAATCAAGTGGTTTGCTGGGGCCCAGGCGTTCTGGCTGCATGGCCGGGCAGCTCTGAGTAGAGGACACTCCCCTCTAGCGGGCTGAGCTCCGCATCCCTGCCTGGCAGTGGTGCTCTAGCAAACCCCCAGTTCCTTGCACCAGGCTCCTTGTTTCAATCACACCCGTTTCCAGAGGTTGGATTGTGAAATAAGGGGCCAGGCCTGGAAAAGGCAGTGCAGACTCTGAGGATGGCTGCACATAAACTATCCCCACAGGGCTCATCAGCTCAGGTGACTCATGATGGAGCCTTCCACTGTTTTCTGTTGAGGTGATGGTGGGAAATTCAGTCCAGGAAAGCTAAACTTCATGTTTTAAAGCATGCTGGAACATGCAGTGGAGGAGAAAAGGAAAGGAGGGAAATGACTGAAGGGCTCCTAGCAAAAAACTGAAGGAATACAGGGAATAAGAGCTGAATGTCTCACCTGGTACCACAAGGAACGTTTTTCACCTCATCAGTCTGCAGCGTGGTCTGAAGAGAGATTTAAGGAAAGAGGCTTAGGAGACAGGGCTTTCCCTGCGCTAATCCTGCTTGCTTACAAGCACACCCAACACCCACAGGCTCCTGCCTGCACCCATCCCTCGGGAAAGGGCCAAACATGCCCCACTCGTTCCCTCCAGCAAAGCCCAGCAGGGCCAGTCCCAAAGGCTGCTTCTTCCCCCAGCAAAGCCTGTCCCAAAGGCTGCTTCTTCCCCCAGCAAAGCCTGTCCCAAAGGCCGCTTCTTCCCCCAGCAAAGCCTGCCCCAAAGGCCGCTTCTTCCCCCAGCAAAGCCTGCCCCAAAGGCCGCTTCTTCCCCCAGCAAAGCCTGCCCCAAAGGCCGCTTCTTCCCCCAGCAAAGCCTGCCCCAAAGGCCGCTTCTTCCCCCAGCAAAGCCTGCCCCAAAGGCCGCTTCTTCCCCCAGCAAAGCCTGCCCCAAAGGCCGCTTCTTCCCCCAGCAAAGCCTGCCCCAAAGGCCGCTTCTTCCCCCAGCAAAGCCTGCCCCAAAGGCCGCTTCTTCCCCCAGCAAAGCCTGCCCCAAAGGCCGCTTCTTCCCCCAGCAAAGCCTGCCCCAAAGGCCGCTTCTTCCCCCAGCAAAGCCTGCCCCAAAGGCCGCTTCTTCCCCCAGCAAAGCCTGTCCCAAAGGCTGCCTCTTCCCTCAGCAAAGCCTGTCCCAAAGGCTGCCTCTTCCCTCAGCAAAGCCTGTCCCAAAGGCTGCCTCTTCCCTCAGCAAAGCCTGTCCCAAAGGCTGCCTCTTCCCTCAGCAAAGCCTGTCCCAAAGGCTGCCTCTTCCCTCAGCAAAGCCTGTCCCAAAGGCTGCCTCTTCCCTCAGCAAAGCCCAGCAGGGCCGGTCCCAAAGGCTGCCTCTTCCCCCAACAAAGCCCAGCAGGGCCGGCTCCAAGAGCTGTCTCTTCCCCCAGCAAAGCTGGCCCCGAGAGCTGCTTCTTCCCACAGCAGAGCCCAGCAGGACCAGTCCCGAAGGCTGCTTCTTCCCCCAGCAAAACCCAGCGGGGCCGGTCCCAAAGGCCGCTTCTTCCCCCAGCAAAGCCCAGCGGGGCCGGTCCCAAAGGCCGCTTCTTCCCCCAGCAAAACCCAGCGGGGCCGGTCCCAAAGGCTGCTTCTTCCCCCAGCAAAGCCCAGCAGGGCCGGCCCCGAAGGCCGCTTCTTCCCCCAGCAAAGCCCAGCAGGGCCGGCCCCGAAGGCCGCTTCTTCCCCAATACCGGGCTCAAGCACACGCCACCAGCCCCGCACCACGACGCGTTTACCACAAGGGCCTGTTACCCCCCACCCCCCCCTCCCCAACCCAGGCCAGGCCAGGCCAAGCCAGGGGGAGCCCCATAGAACCCGTCCCACCCCCGCGGCGGAGCCCCATCCCCAGCGAGCGGGCGGGCAGCGGCCCAGCAGCACCTGCACTGACTTGTAGGACGTGATGAAGGGCAGCATGAGGTGGAAGCCGGGCCCGCTGGTGGTGGTCAGCAACGCCCCGCCGCTGCGAGAGGAAGCGGAGAGCCGTGAGAGGCGGCCTGCTGGGGGCCGGGCCGGGGGGGGGGGAGACAGCGGAGCCCGCCTTACCGGTAATAGACGCCGATGTGCCCCTCCTCGATCTTGTGGATGGCCGAGAAGAAGGCAGCGGCGAGGAAGCTGAGGGAGAGCGCCGCGATGGCGCCCAGCTGGGCCATGCCCGGCAGCGACTCTCCCAGGCGCCCCGGCCTGCTCCGCCGCCCCGGCCCGCCGCCGTTTTAACGTCATCACCGCGCGACCGCCCCTCCCACCGCAGTTGGCGCCGCGCTCCCACCAGGGGGCGGTGGAAGCGCGGGAAGGTGCTAGTCCGTAGGTTCGAGACCCGCCGCCGCTGGGAGGGATTCAGCTCCGCGGGGGGTGCGGGGTGCGGGGTGAGACCCGCACCGAACGGCCCCTTGGGGGTTTATCACGCATGGGAGCTCTGCACTGAGCTGTGCCTTACACGTAGGGCGTAGTCCCGTTCAGCCCCATGATGGACCCCGCACCCTAGTACTCATTCATAGAATCATAGAATCAGATACTGGGCTGGGTTGGAAGGGACCCCAAGGGTCCCAGAGCTCCAACCCCCTGCCACAGGCAGGGACACCAACCTCAGGCCTGGAGCTACACAAGGTTGCCCAGGGCCCCATCCAACCTGGCCTGGAACACCCCCAGACACAGGGCACCCACCCCCTCTCTGGGCAGCCCCTTCCAGCCCCTCACCACTCTCTCTGCACAGAACTTCCCCCCAATCTCTCCTCTCCCCCTTCCCTCCTCCAGCTTCACTCCATCCCCCTTGTCCTGCCAGTCTCTGCCCTTGAACAAGCTGATTCCCCTCCTGTTCCTCTGCTCCCTTCAGGCACTGGCAGGCTGCAATGAGGTCCCCCCACAGCCTTCTCTTCTCCAGGCTGAGCCAGCCCAGCTCCCTCAGCCTCTCTCCAGAGGGGAGCTGCTCCAGCCCTCTGAGCATCTCCCTGGCTCCTCTGACCCCTCTCCAACAGCCCCACATCTTTCTTGTGTTGGGCCCCAGCTCTGGACACAGGATCCAGCTGGGGCCTCCCCAGGGCAGAGCAGAGAGGGACAATCCCCTCCCTGTCCCTGCTGCCACCCCTCTGCTGATGGAGCCCAGGATCTCATCTCCCTTCCCAGCTGCCAGAGCCACTGCTGCTCATGGGGAGTTTCTCACCCACTGTGACACCCAGGTCCTTCTCACAGGGCTGCTCCCCAGGAGCTCCTCTCCCAGTCTGTATCTATGTCTGGGATTCTTCCGGCCCAAGTGCAAGACCCTACACTTGGCAGTGTTGAACCTCATTAGGTTCACCCGGGCCCATTACATCCCTTAACTTAAAAACCACAGGAGAGATGTAAAAAAAAAACCACCAATAAAGGAGAATAAATCGATCTCTACACTCGATAAACCCGAGGGTTACATACACCAAGCTGGGGGATTCAGCACTGCTTGGAAATAAGGGATGAAACATCCATGATATTCATTGATCCCGATTTTATGGCTCTTAAACAAGCCCTGGAGATGAAACACACCCCACGTTAGCCTTGGGTTTTGTGGGGTTTCTTTAAAAAAAAAACCAACCACCCTCTTACCCAGATTTAAGGCCATGATAAAACATATTAAATCTTTAAAGGTTTTACCAAATCCAGGACGTGTTTCATAAATCAAGAACCTCCAGTCGGCCCCCTCTCAGTTTAATAAGGGTAAACGAGGAAATTGCTCCGAGCTGAAAGCAAAATACCTTGGTATAATATTGAAAAGCAATAGATTTTTAAACGTGGGGTGTTCTGGCTCGCAGGAGAGGGGTGGGGGGTGGTTTTTTTTGCTTCATAACATCGGTGCTATATCATTACCCTGAATGGGAAACCAGCTGCGGCCACGTGTTTAACAGCATCAAGATGTGAACTAGCACAAAGGTAAATATTATTTGTAATAATCCTGGGGAGGGATGGAGGGAAAAAAAAAAGCCAAAAAAAGGGAAAAAACCCCAAAAAACCCCCAAGAAAATCATTACTTCTGGACCTGGGGCCAGGAATATTTGGTGGTGTCTGCACCACGGAGGCTCTCTGGTTCTTAACAGCACAGGGTTTTTTTTTTATATGAACAAATGGTTTATTACACCCACTTCTCTCTGACACTTGAAAACTTTTTCATCCCTGCCCTGTTCCTCCCAGCCCCGCTGCAGCCAAGCCCAAGTGTTGGGCTTTACTGAGGAGTTAATTGAGACAAGTTGGAAGGTCTCTGAGTGCTCCTCGTTAGCACCGTGGTACCATCCTGGCCCTATGGGGAACCAGCCCCAGGTGGGCAAACCACCCCTCCTGCCCTGAGATGTACCCAGGCTTGAGCACTGCTGGGGACCAGCCTGGGGTACTGAGCCCCCCCCGGGGCTGCTCCACTGGGAACAGCGTAAAGCGCTGTGTAAAAGTCTGTCTAACCTCATTAGCTGTCACAAGTAACAATGCCCGGCTGGCAATAAAGGCAATTTCGAGCCTGTTGGCCATTAATCACTGCCTGACAGTTGTGAATAGGGGTGGAAAAACTCTGTCCCCGCTGTTCCTGCTCCGGCGTTTAAGGTTACCTCTGTGTGCAGCCAGAGTGGTGGGGTGGAAAGCTCCTGCTCACCAGTCCTGCCCCATTGCTGTTCCCATCTCCATCACCATTCCCATGTTCGTGGCCATTCATGTCTCTATTTCCATCCCCATCCCATTCCATCTCATCTCTATCCCGTCCCCATCCCATCACCATCACTATCCCCATTCCATCCCATCCTATCTCCATCCTATCTCTATCCCATCTCCATCCCCATCCCATCTCCATCCCCATCTCCGTCCCATCTCCATCCCATCCTCACCCCTGTTCCCATCCTCATTCCATCCCCATCACTGTCCCCATCCCCATCCCATCCCCATCATTATCCCATCCCCATCCCTGTCCCCATCCTCATTCCATCCCCATCACCGTCCCCATCCCATCCCCATCCTTATCCCATCCCCATCCCATCACCTCCCCATCCCATCCCATCCCATCTCCATCCCCATCTCCATCCCTTCCCCATCCTGTCCCCATCCCCATCTCCATCCCATCCTCATCCCTGTCCCCATCCCCATCCCATCCCCATCCCATCCCACCCACTGATGCTCCCAGCACCATCCAGCACCACCCCACTCACCCCCCCGAGCTGGGCCACCCTGGCCCTCCCGGGGGGAGCACTAGAAAGCTTTTCTCTAGAAAGCAAACCCAGCACCTCACTGCCCCTGCTGCCTCATCACTGTTCAATTCCATGTCTGTAACGTGCCTCGAGGATGAATCACGCTGCATGAGCACTCAGGGCTGCTGTAACTCAGTGGCTTTTACACGCTCTGGGTGCAAGAGACCCCTTACCCAGGTGCCAGCTGGCACAGTGACCTGTTTATTGGCCTGGGGAGCCCCAAAGTCACCTGGCAGATACCCAGAATTGCCAGTCACGATTGCAGCTCCCACCAGAGCACGGCAGCAGCAGGGGACTGAATTTCCACAGGATTCCATAGGTGTAAAAAGCTGGTTTGTTTGTTTGTTTGGCTGGAGAGAAAAGAGAGAGCTTCTCCCTGGCTGAAACCTAAGGGAGAAGCCAAGCCCAGCAAGGGAAATTCCCGGGAAGAGCTGGAGCTGCAGCAGGGTTGGGGCCTGGCCATTCCACCGTGGCTCTTGGAGAGGGAAAGGAAGTGGGGAGAGGGACTGTGAGGGAGGGGAGAGGGGGGGGAAATACTTAACAAATTAAGTCTATCGAACGTTATTTGCAGATTAGGGTACAGAATTGTGTTAAAGTATGTCCGGGCTCGTTACATGTCAGTGCTAACAATACAGCACTTGGCAATCAAGGCAGTTCTGCAGCGTTGGCCATTAATCATCCTCTGACAGTCCTGAGCTGGGAAGGAGGAGGAAACCCTTCACATGTGCTCGCTGCACCTCTCTACCCCCACCACAATCAGGGCAGGAGAAGGTTCCTTTAAGTCCCTGCCCACCCGAGCCCTGCTGGTGGGTGAGAAGTGGAGGGTCTGGATTCCACCCCCCCTTGGGCATTTTGGGGGGCACTCAGGACACACAGAGAGGAGGGTTGGCATTCCTACCATCACCACAAAATATTCATGGTGCAAACAAACTCCCCAGAGAACCACCCCTCTGGGTAGAGGGTTAAACCCTTTTTCTCTCCATCCTCCATCCTCTTGCTCACCCTTAACCTCCAGGCTGGCTTGTTTGTCCTTAGAGTGGAGTGGGATGTGATCCCAGTGGGAGCCAACGCCACCATCCTGGCACAGAGGAGGGGAGCTCACCCCAAGGCTTCCACTCTGTGTCGCCCCACAGACGCCAGCCCCGTGGCTGGGCGCCAGTGTGCCAGGTCATCCTCCCAGTAAATAAAGGACCAATGTTTCCAGCCCCCCGACGCTGTTTTCTAAAGGGAAATGATTAATGGTGCTTGGAAACCACAATTCAGCCCAGGAAAGAAAGTAGATTTACCCGAAACATGCGTGAGAATTAGCACTCGGCTCAGGTCCTAGGGCTGAGGAGGGGAAGCTAATGGCAAACAGAGCCTGTCTGTGCACAGGGGGAGAAAATACCCTGTGAAAAACACGGGCTGGAGAAGCTGGGATGGAGTTGGGGACAGGAGGAGGAGGAGAGTGGCTGCCAGAGCCGGGTTCCCCCAGGCTGGAAACCTGGGTCTCTCCTTCCCTTTCCCCGTCCCTCTGCCCCGAGATGAGCACAGCAGTGGCAACACAGCACAGGGAAGGATGGATGCTGCTGGTGGGACCCATCTGGTCATTCCCAAATGTCCCAGAGGCACCCGGGACCAGGGAGAGGCAGGAGGGGTCTTGCACAACCCCCACCGAGTGTTCCTACCTGCAAATACCAAATGCTTTAGGAAAAGCCTGGGTTTGGGCTGGGGGGAACAGTGTCACCCCCGTTCCTGCTGGTGGGAACCCCTGGGATGACTGGGGTGGTGCCAGGGTACACACAGCCATTGTGGTGATGCTCCGGTTGTCCCTCATCAAGGTCTTTCATCCCCAGGGTGCAGGAGACCCCAGAGAGGGGTCAAACTTGGTTTTCCTCAGCGGGGGCAGGAGGGAAGTGGCTGTGGCAGCCCCAGACCTGAGAGTGGTTCTGCTGGGATGCTGGAGCCGTGGCATCACCCAGGCACTGACAGGTCCAGCCAAGCTGCAGGAGCAAGGCTGGGGCCCCTGGGTTAGAAAACACTTGAAGAAAGGCTTTGAGGCACAAATCCTGCCCTGGATTCAAGCTGCTGGGTTCTCCTCTGCCCTGCAAATACAGGGAAGGAGGGGATGGGGCTCCCTCCAAAGGAACCAGGGCCCAGTGGCTTGGATTCATCCCCCGATTCCAGAGATAAAACCCAAGATCTGTGCCTTGATCTCTGCTCTGGATCAAGGCAGCGGCCAGCCCTGCGCAGGTCAGGTCCCGTGAGCGGTGTGGAGGAGCTCAGAAAGGGCTCCAGGAAGGTGATTTATTTGTGGGATTCCAGGAAGGGCTGGGGAAGCCTCAGCGAGGTGCTGAAGCCCAGGTCAGCAGTCAGCCCTGTCTTGGTGATATATTTAGAGAGGGATAATGTAAGCGACAGGAGAGAGGTTGGGGGGGGGAAGGAATCCGTGGAGGAGGTGCAGATCCATCCCCTTGGCCAGGGAGTTACTGGATGATCTGAGCCAGGGAACAGATAGTTGGATTTCCCTAGTTTCTCCCTTCAAATAAATCACAACTCCAGAGCCCTTTAAACTCTGCAATATGATCTGTTCCAATAAGGAAGGGAATGAAAGGCTGCGTCTCTCTGGAAGCCTCCAGAGCCATAAATCTACTATGTACAAACACATACCAGATTTCCAAGTGCATTTATTTTATTGTATTGTTTTAACAGAAAAATCAAACTGCAATAAACTCAGTCCCTCATTAGCTGTCTCTGTGTCCAGGCCAAAGGCTGCTAACGAATAAAATCAGGACAAAGGAATGTGGCTGTCAGTCAAAAGCCTGGCTGGGTGCTGACCCCCCCCCGAAAGGCACTTCCCTGAGAGCTCCATGGAGGGTGCAGGATGGGGGGGGAGCAGAGGGAATGGCTCCTGCATTGCCCATTGCTGCAGGTTTGCTGGGATTTGCTACCCTGAATCCAGAATTCCTGTATGGGATATGGCATCCTGTCATGGATCTGGTGTCCCTGCCATGGATCTGGTGTCCCTGCCCTGGATTAAGCATCCCTGCCATGGATTCAGCATCCCTGCCATGGGTCCAGCATCCCTGCCATGGGTCCGGCATCCCTGCCATGGATTCAGCATCCCTGCCATGGATCCAGCATCCCTGCCTGTCCTCACCACCGCAGCTGGAGTTTAGTTTAGGGATTTCTTCCATCACTTTGTTGTGGTCCCCAGCATTGTGCACCCCAAGTGAGATGGTAAAGAGCAGTGTGGAGCTGGAGGCAGTTTGGGAGGGGGACCCACTGGACACCCTGTGAAACTGCCGGCGTGAAGTGGCTTGCAGAAGTATGTCTGAAGTCAAACTCACTAAGCACTGGGTCAAACAACACCCAGACTGGCAGTTGGGGCAGTTTGGGGGTTGTTGGTCATTAATCATCTGCTGACAGTCCTGAAGGGTCCGGCTGCTCTGCTGAACTCAGCTCTCCAGGGAGGATGGGCGAGCCTGGGGACGGGGACGTGCCTGGCAGCGGCGATGGTGTGGATGGCACAGCGCCCAGTGACCCATGCAAAGCATCAGTTAGGTTTTCCCAAGCCCCCCCAACCCTCCCCCTCACCCCATCCCCAGGGGGACACACACACACGCAGAGGTCCTACTCCCAGAGCAGTGCCATCAGTGCCATCCCTTGGGGTCGAGCATGGGAGATGCAGCAACTCAATCTAATTCGGGGGGGGGGGTGGTGTGGGGTGTGGGCAAAAAAACCAACCCCAAACCCCAAAAAACAACAACCCAAAACCAAACAAAAATAAACCCTGAGCTGCCTGGGAAGGAAAAAGGAGCCTGTCTGTAGGATTTATGGCGC
This sequence comes from Laterallus jamaicensis coturniculus, assembly GCA_022605575.1. NCBI lineage: Eukaryota > Metazoa > Chordata > Aves > Gruiformes > Rallidae > Laterallus > Laterallus jamaicensis. The sequence goes on along the minus strand of JAKCOX010000049.1, from coordinate 3,093,679 downwards.
TGGCGTGGCTGAGCCGGGGAGCCCAGAGCAGCGCCCGCGCCGCGCGGGTCCCGCCTCAGCCCACGGAGAAATTCCTTACTTATTGAATCACATTTGTCATCCCTAAATACATATGCAGGCCCGTGTTTCTGAATCCATAAACATCTCCAACTCGCTCCTCGCTCAGCGAGGCCTCTTTCAGCAGTAATTTATATTTAACTTTTTCCATATGCGGGGCCTGTCGCGTTGGTGTCATTTCCGGGAAAACCAAGGGGAGGGAGGGGTGTTTTTTGGGAGAGGAGGGGAGAGGAGGGGGGGGGAGCCAAGAGGGGGGGGGGGGAGCACAGCGTGTCTTGGCCCGCTGGAGCAGCCCGGCTGCTGGCACGGCGCGAGAAATCCACCCGGCAGAGCCAGTGCTCATTAATCATTTGAACTACTAAACTGCCAGCTCCTTTCAAGATCTTTCAAGAAGTGTTTTCACCCAAAATAGAGTTGAAAACGCGCCGGGCCCTACTTTCAGAGTCTCATCCATCTGGCCATTATGGGGAGTGTCAGGCGGCTCTGACAGACAAGGCTGCTCTGTTCGAGGGGCCCCGGCTCCCGCAACCTGTCATATTGCAGGGCTGATCGCATCTGACAGCTCCATTTGTACCTACCCAAGAGATAAAAGGGCTGTTCACAGCAGCCGAGGCAAGGGCATGAGGGAGAGGGATGGGCAGGGGCACCCCCGGGGCTGGCGGTGGGATGCAGAATGCCGGCAGCATCCCAGGTACCCCGCTCCACGCTGGCGCCGTGGAGGAAACTGGCTCCTCTCCCCCTCCAAAAAAAGCCCATGGCTGCGCAGCACTGGGGTGCAAAAGGATGGGTGTCAGCGTGCAATGTGGGGTGCAACCCAGGGCAGCCAAAGGCTGGGAGTCAGAGGGGCTCCTGTGCGTGCTGCCCACCCTCTTTGCTGTGCTGTGGCTTGGTGCCGAGCTCCCCCCCCATGCCCCATCCTGCACAGAGCATCCCCCTGCAAAGTCCCCAGAGCTGCCAGCCCCGTGCTGGCTCTGCCCTGTCCTCCATCTCCCCCTAAACTCTGTGAGCACGCTGAGTGCTGTATACAAGCAGCATGAGCCAACACCACCACCCCCCCCCCAAAATGACAGGATAGACCCCAATGCTGCCAGAGCTTCTCCTATGCTGGGACAGCTGCGGGTGCAGCCTCACCCCGGGATGTGGTACAGCGGTGACCTGGCTGCTGGGGCTGGGATGCTTGGAAATCCGCAGCCTGATGCTCCCTGGTGAGAAGCCCAGCTGATCCTGGCCCTGGGGCTGCTCCCAGCTCCTTGTTCCCAAGAAGCTGGGCAGGTTCTTCTGCCAGCAGTGGGCTGGAACTGGTGCAGAGGCTGCGGGGCTCCAGTGATGCATGCTGCAGGACAGGGGGATAGCTGATGCTGCACCGATGCAGCATGAGAGTCATGGAAGTCTGGGAATTACCATTGCACACCACCATCGTTACCAGAGCACATCTCTGCAGCCAGAGGAATGGGTGCATGTCCAGAGAGCCGTTCCCAAGCAGTTATTCCTAATACAAAATTCAGCCAGACCCCAGGGGACGTGCAGGAGCCCCCAAAGAACAGAGAGCTTTTTGGGTCCATTCCCCAGCAGCTGGGGCAGAGAATCCCCCTTCCCCAGCCCTGCTGCACGAGGGGCTGGGATCTGGAGCAGGCTGAGCTCTTCCCACCTTGGAGGGAGGGCCTGGCCATCATCCCACTCCAGCCCTGTGGATGTCACTGAGCCCATACAGAGACCTGGAACAAGCCCCTGCAAAGGTGACTGTTGCTCCAGTGGTAACAGTCAGTTCTACCAGAGCTCTGCCCAGCGCAGCAGGGCTCCTGGGCTTGCCAAAGGGGTGATGAGCAGCCCCATCCTTGGGCAGGCACTCACCCCAAGCCGGGACAGAGAGAGGGCTGAGTGCTCCCCCCTGCCAGCCCAGCCACGGGGAGAGGACCATGGTGCTGTCTGGACCTGGGCAGCAGTGAGTGAACAGGACAGGAAGCAAAACCACAGCAAATCTTTGGGTGGCTTTGGTCTGCCCTCCTGTATGAGCTGCTCACAGCGAGGTGGCACCAGCACCCCTAAGATCCCACCAGTCCCTTTTTCCTGGGAGCAGCATCATCATCTCCCTTTCCCAGTGAGGTATGGGTGGAGATGCCCAAGCTGCAGTGGTGCCTCCCATGGAGCTGCCCTCTCCCCGACAAGGAGGGGATGCAAAAAAGGCTGTTTCAGTTCTCTGCTCCAGTGGGATGTCTGTTGGCTGGGGCTACAGCCCCCCCAAAAGCTGCCAGGCACTTGGGATGCTGCATGTCCTTCACCTGCCTCTGTCTCTCCATGTCAGGATGGATGGTCCCCGGTGCTTGGGACCACAAGGTGTTGGCAGAGGTCACATCACACCCTGTGCAGCATCCAGCGTGCCACCCAGTTCTGCTCAGCATCCCACCATCTCCTCTTGCAAAGGCACATCCCACCTGGGTCTGTCCTTGCAGAGGTCTCATCCCCCCCTCCCCGCCTTCCCATCCCGTGCACCGCGCTGGAAGGTGGGATGAAGTCACAGTAAAAAGCTGCTCTGGGAGGTTTCCATAAACACCATGTTAGAAAACATTATGGGCTGTGGAAATCTGTTTGTTATTGTGAATTGAGCTAAAGGAATATACTCTGTAAACTGAGCTGTCAGCCCAGCGTCTCCCCCGGCGTTCCAGCGAGCGTTTAGCTGAAACATTTGTGTATACAGAATTACAGCTCTTCAGTTATTCATCATGATAATAAACAGAGAGATAACTATTAACCATGCATCACAGTAATGAACAGTATCACTTACACGCGCGCTGGTGTCAATCCGCGCGAGCGGGGCTGCGCTCTGCAGGGAACAGCTGCAGCCCAGCACGGGTTTTGGGGGCTCAGCCCAAAGACAGGGGTGCTTTGGAGCCTGGAAGGGACCCCATGCTGGATTGCTGAGCTGGTGTGAGTTGCCCAGCTCCGGCACCCGGTGTCAGAGCTTGGAGAAGAAGCGGTGAGCCGTGGCCATGGGTCACCCTGCATGCTTTCCATGGGGTAATGGGTGACCAGCCAAATCAGGGTGTCCTGGTACAGTGGGGAAGACATTGGAGCATCACTGTTGTGAGCTACGGTGGTGCCGCTGGTGGGATTCGCACCGATGTACATCCAGGGAGGTTGCAGCAGAGGCAAAGCCATGTGGAAGCCCTCTCCCAGCTGCAGTGTTCCCAGTCACCACAGTGCCCTGGGCTCTTCCCCACACTCTCCTGGCTTCGGGGGGTTGTTGCTCCCTGAGCGCCTCGAGGCTTTTGCTCTTCACTCGCTTCTTCCAAGGCCACCAGTCACTTGTGCTGTGAAACTGCAGCTGAAACTGGCCCCCCCGGCTGGGCAGCATCGTGCTCCGGCACGGCTGTAAACTGGGGGAGCAGCTTTGCCCCCCAGTGCTCCCAGGCCACCGTCAGCTGCTCCATCACCCAGCCCCGGGGCAGCAGGAGCTCCAGCAGCAGCAGCATCGGATGCCAGGGCTGTCTCCAAGTCTGTCTGTCCGGGTTCACTCCCATGAAGCATCCCTCAGAGCAAACCTCCGGGCTGGTTGTGGGGATGCTGGCGTGGGGACAGGAGGTGCCCGCACCGCTCCAGCTGGGAGGACAAGCACAGAGCCCATATTCTGCTGAGCTTCCACCGGGCCTCACATGGAAAGAAAAGCTGCTTTATGCAAGGGAGAAACTTTCTCGTCCACCCACCATCACTTCTGCTCCGGCCCTTGCATCCTGACCTGACCTCCTCTCAGCAGGCACGCACCGGCCCTCGAAGACTTTGTGCTCTGGTCCAGTCTCTGAAACCCCTTGTAGATCTGCGGGCAGACACCTCTGCATCACCTAAAAGACACGGGGGATTTGCGTGCAGGAGAGGAAGGAAAAACAGCAAGAAGAAACTACGGCCTCACTCTTTCATTCCCATATTTATTGGGTGGACGGAGACCGTTTGTGGTCGGATGGGCTTCGGGCTTCACAAACGGGGATATTTAGAAGGCACGCAAGCAGGGCAGGGGCTGCTCTGCCTGTGAGTCCAAGTCATTCCTCTCCCCAGCACAAGGTATAATGTTGCCTTTGTTTGGCTGTCTCCAACAGCCCGGCATAGCCAAGCATGCCATGCCGCTCTGCCGGGCCCCTCCACATGCTCTCCAGTCCCGGAGCGTCCCAGCTCTTTCCATACACACACACACACACACACACCGCGGCCCCGGCAACTGCGGCAATAAATCAATAGGAAAATAGAGGCTGCCAGTTAGACTAAACAAGTGCATTTGCAAGGATTGCTAACCCTCATTAATCACCCTGACAGTCCTAAAAAACACATTTCCCCTTTAATGACTGTATTTGGATAATCAGAGCTTTTTTTTCCTCGCGGCGCGGGGTGACTGACGGCGGGCGCGATTGCGGCGAGCGCCGGCACCGGGGTCACCGGCGAGTCAAGCGCTGGAGGTCCCTGCCAACTTGAGGGGGAGATGGAGAAGTTGCCGTTGTGCCATAGGGATGGGAGCCACCGGTATGGCCCCAAAACGTGCCAGCTTGAGGGGGAGATGGAGAAGTTGCTGTTGTGCCGTAGGGATGGAAGCCACCGCTACGGCCCCAAACCCATCATTCTCATGCCCGACGCCCACCTGGCTTATCCAAACCCCTGCCCTCCCACCCCAAACCCACCTCCCTTCTCCAGCTGGGTTTGAAAGGCCCCCTTTCCCCCCCCCCCCCCCCCCTTTCCCTGTCAGCTCTGTGTTCCCTTTAGGTGACTTTTGCCTCCCGGAGAGGTTTTGAAACCTCGCACATTTTTCTCTATAAATGATGCAACACATTAATGCACAGCACATTATGAAAATGGTAATTCAAACCCATACAACTCTAAATTAAGCCATACATTATCCGACCCACTCAGCCATATATTTTGCAGAAAGACAGGATTGAATCAAATCAAACCGAAACTGTGGAGTGCAGGTTGTTAGACAGGATGATTAATAAAGTGCATCCCAGCGCTCTTATTACAAAATGAATTCTGCAGTAACCTGGGCATACATTAGATAGGGAGTTATTTAATATATTGGCAACACAATCATTCCCCAGCAGATAAAGCCCCGGAGTGTCGGCTGCTATCAGATGATACTTTGCTGTGTTTACACAGCCTGGCCCCAGTGCTGCAGTCTTTAGGGAGGGGAAAATATACTCCTCAGGGAGCCTTCTGAGAGGCAGGAGGTATCCAAGCAGCACCCAGCTCCCATCGTTGGCGGAGGGAAGGCACGCGGGCTCAGTTTCGGTGCTGGGAGCATCCTGGAATGAGAAGAGATCCGGGGGAAGAAGGGAGACGGCCCGTTGCCGTGAGAGGAGGATGCACTCAGAAGCTTGCCCTGCTCTGGGAGAAGGGGTCTGGCAGGATGAGGGGCTGCAGGAGCCCCTCGTCCCCTGCCCAGCCTGGCTGGCATGCAGCACAGCCCCAGCAGCCCTGAGACACGGTGTTGGCTGCGCTGGGCCATCATGCCTTGGGCACATCCATGGGCATCACCCTCTCGCCCTGTGGCGTGAGGGTCTCCAGCAGTAATGGCAGCAGAGATGCCTGGCTATGGCCGGGGAGAAGCACGGCGGCACACAACGCTGCGCAGGGACCTGCGACACGCGGTGTTTCGGGGCTGCAGCCTCAGAGCCGTGATGGATGCTGGGGACCGGCGGCGCCCGAGCGAAGCCGACACCGAGCAGCATCTCTAGTGGGAGTGGGAGCCATATCCCCGGACCAGCGATGCTGCTGGGGTGCAAGGAGGCCCAGCACACCTTCAAATGCCATCACACAGCCCCATGGCAGAGCTGATGCCCATTGCCCCGCAACACCCTGCTCCACGGAGTGCATTGGCTGCAACACCCGGAGCCAAAAGGTTCAGCATCCAGCTGGGACACAGGGATGGGAGACACCAGCATGGTCACAGCAGCCTGGCCTGGCATCCCCTTCCTACCACTGCCTGTCGGGTAGAGCAAACAACCACTGCAAAATCCCCTCTGCTCCAAACCCAGTCCTGCACATCCCAGGCCTTCATCCTGCAAACATCCCTCCCTGATGGAGTGGGACCACCGCAGGCAGAACCCTGGGCAGATCCAAACACAAGCCACATCCGTGGCAGGGCAAAGGGATAGCCACAAACCCACAAAACCTGCCTCTCCCCAGCCTCGGAGAGCGCAGGGATGCTACTGCCCACCCCTCTGCCAGCTGAGGGGAGACGGCTCCCCCAAACACCACCAGCCTCTCCCATTTCCAGCACAAGGCTCTGGCTGGGGCCCTCCCTGCCTATGGCCACGCTCGCACAAACAGGCAGGAAAATAAAAATCCCATTGGCAAAACAAGCCCCCGTTTTAAGCGCATTATTTTTCAGCTCAAAGGACACAAAGGAATTTAAACACAGGGCATAAGGCAATATAGAGAAGGCAATTAACTGGGATTAATTGCATGACTCACCCAAAATGCAACAGGAGTAAAGTATTCAACAGCAGAGAGAAAAAAAAAAGGGGGGGGAAATATGTGGGGTAATGGGAGCCTGGGGAATTTCAGGGGGAATGGGGGCATGGCCAGGGGTCCCGCTGCCAAGGTTCGGGAATAAAAAGCCTTGGGGCATGGGATAAACAGAGGGGTCCCCCACCTGCAGCTGCCTGGCCCCCCCCATGCCATAGGCAGGGTGCATGGTGGGCGATCCCTGCGGGGAGCTATGGCAGCGATACCTGGTTTGGGGCCATTTATCACACACACACCCCCCTCCCCGTCCCCACACACACCCCGCGGCTCCTCGCACAGACAGCAACAAGCTGAAATGAGGGGAAAACAAGGGGGGGACACACGGCTTTCTCACATCTGCCCCCCCTTTCCCCCCCGCCACGGGTCTGGACCCCCGCTCACAGTGCAACAGCATCCCAAAATCTGAACCCCGCGGGGGGCTGCAGGTCCGAGGGTCCTGCACCCCCCACCTCGTCCCGGGAAGGGGACACAGACACACACACCCCCCCCACTAACACACCAAACACACACCCCGGGGCCCTCCGCATCGATTTCAGCTCAAACGCCTTCTCGAACCTTCTCTCCTCCGCCACGCACGAGAAAACCCGGCGCTCCCCTCCCAGGGCAAAAAAAAACAACCCCCCACACGCCAAGGAAAAGGAACCGAGGAGACCCCCGGACGCCCCTTTTCCCCCTCCCCGCTCTCCCCAACCAGCCCCCTCCCCGCAGCCACCCCCCAGCCGGCAGCGATGCTCGGGGATGCGGCGGGGGCCGCGCTGGGTCCCGCCGAGCTCCGCGGGGGCTCCGCATCCCCCGCTGCCGCTAGATGGTGCTGGGGGCCTGCACGGAGCGCCATTTCCCCCCCTCCCACCCCTCTCCAATCCGCTCCCCATCGCTCCGGTCCCGGCACGCATCCCTTCCCGGTCCGCAACTCCCCTTCCACCACTCCCCCCCCCCTCCCCTCCAACTCCAGCCCCGGCGGCGGGTCCTCGCCGCGCGGGGAGGGACGAGAGAAGACACCACAGGGTGAATAATATAACCAAGAGTCATTTATTAACAAAATAAGACTTACCAAGCCGGAGCTCATCCACCCGCCACGCTCGCCGCCCTCCCGCTGCTCCGGCCGAGGGGCGCCGGGGCTCAGCGCCCTCCGGGGCTCAGCGCCCTCCGGGGCGCACCGGTCCTGCCCGCTGGAGCCGCCGCTCTTCGCCCCCAACCCGCCCCGGGAGTACCGGGGATGGGGTGTGTGGGGTGTGTTTATGGGGAGGGAAGGGGCTGTAAGGAGAGGGGGAGGTGTGTGTGGGAGAGGGGTACGGTCCTGCTTCCCACGGCGGGTCCGGCCGCGGGTGGGAGCGGTGGTCACGGAGGAAGAGCCGCGGTGTGGGATGATGGGGGGGGAAGAGGAGTGGGGTGGGAGATGGGCAGGCAGAGCATCCTTTCGCCCATCTGTGCGCCGCGGGCACCCCCAGCCCCCCAAAAATAATAAAAATTGGGAGAAAAAAAGGAAAAAAAAAATTTTTTTTAAAAAAAAAATTACATCTGTTAACTTTACAACTGAAGAGAAACAGAATCCCAGAACGATAAACACAGAGGGAGGAGGGGGGGGGGGGGGGAAAGAGGAAGAAACGCTTTTTTTCCCCCCCCTCCCCTTGTAGATCAGGAGTCATGCAAGAATTTCTCAGGGGGAGGGGGGGGAAATTAAGAAAGGGAAAAAAAAAAAATTCAAAAGAAACAGAAGGGGAAAAGAAAAGCCCCACACCTGCAAAGTAAAGGTATTTTTTTTTTCTTTTTTCTTTCTTTTTTTTTTGGACACAGACTTTTTGCATACCATTGATTCATTGGTGTATTAATGCACTTATATTCCCAGCTTTAAGCTAACATACAGTAAATAAATACACAGTCCAAGGAAGGAGCAAGGTTGGGAGGCAGGGGACGGGGGGATTCGGGGGGGGAGCTGGGGCATGGAGGAGGCTGGAGCAGGGGAAGGGGCTGCTGTAGTTACTGATATCCCAGTGCAGAAGCTGAAGTTAGTCTTTGGCCGTAGAGAGCGTATGGAGAGTAGTAAGGTCCGGCGGCCGGCAAGGAGGGCACCGGCAGAGCACCCGCCGTGGGCAAATGGCTCTTGCCATAAGGGTGGTACCTGTTTAGTCCCAAAGTGTGTGGGCTCCTCAAGGAGAGGGAGGCAGGTAACGTGTTGGGGCTCCCCGGGGCGGCGGGCGGGAGATGGAGGTGGCAGGAGGCTGCGGAGCCCAGCCCGGAGGTAGGGTAACCCGCCAAGAGTTTTTCCGCCCCCGGCAAGGCCGTGTGGGTCCGTAGGTGGGTGAGCAGCTCCTCCGAGGTGGCAAACCTCTTGTCGCAGGGTCCGCTGGCAGACACCCAGTTGCATATGTGGGGCAGGGGGTCGTTCTGCAGCATGAAGCCGTAGGTGTAGAGGGGATGGCCGGGCAGGCTAGGGGTGCCGCTGGAGGAGAGCGTGGTGTGCACCGAGTGCAGGGGGTGCGTGGGGTACACCAAGGGGTATCCGCTCTTCAGGCTGCCAGGGTCGTGCACGCAGCTGGAGCAGTTGCTGGAGCCCAGGTGCGAGGCGCTGTGGTAGCTCAGGCAATACGGGTCCCGGCATAATCCCTGCATGAAGGAGGGCGGCGAGGCCCCGGTGAGCGGGCTGGAGCTGGGCGGCTTGCCCGGCAGCCCCAGTGCCCCTGGCAGCTGGCTGCCCACCAGGCCCGGCTTGGTGGGGTCCAGCCCGGGCACAAACTGGGACGGGTAACCGGCGTAGGCGCCCACGATGGAGCCATGGTAGCCGATGCTAGAAGGCGGCAGGGGGAAGACGGAGTGGCCCGGCTTGTAGGGCGAAACGGGGGCCACATGGCCGGCGGGCGTCAGGGCGGGGGGCTCCGATTTACGGCCCGAAGGGGGCTCGCCGTGCGCCCCGGTCTCCGCCGCCCCTCGCCCCAGCCCCCCGCCCGTCCCCTCGGGGCTGGGTTTGCCCGCTTCGGGCTCCTTCTTCTCCTCGGCGCCCTTAGGGTCGGCGTGCTGCGGGGAGGCGCCGCGGGAGCCACCGGGCGAGGCGGCGGCGGCGTGCGGGGGGAACGGCGGGCAAGCGGCGCTGGGTACCCGAAAGCCGGCCTTGTCCGAGCCGCCCTCTTTACGCGGCTCCCCGCCGCCCTTCGAGTAGGGCTTGAAGCTGGACTTGTCCTCGGGCGGAGCGTCCCCGCTGCCCGGCGGCTTCAGGGCGGCGGGGCGGGCGGTGGGCTCCTTCTCGGCGGCGGGCAGCCCGGCGGAGGCCACGGCGTTCAGCTTGGAGGAGGGCGGCGGGTCGGGCTTGCCGATCTGCGAGCAGGTCTGGGCCAGCAGCGCCAGCGGGCTCTTCTTGGCGTCCAGCTGCGGGCGGAGCGGAGCCGGTCAAAGAGGGGGGACACCCCGACGGCGCCCCCGGCCCGGCCCCCCACCCCCCCTTTCCTCAACTCCCCCATCCCACCCCCAAAAACCGCGGGTGCAGCGGGGCCGGCGCCGAGCCAGGGAGCGGGGGATGGGGGAGGAGGAGGGGGGGAGGCGGAGGATGAGCCCGGCCGGGGAGAAGGACCGGGCTGGGGTGGTGATGGTGGGAAGAGGAAGAGCCGGGCTGCAGCGGAGAGGGGAAGGGAAGGAGCGGCCGGGCTGCGCCGGGGAAGGGATGAGCCCGGCCGGGAGGAACCGGGAGCACCGGGCAAGGGTGGGGGGGGGGAGGACGCCGGGGGAGCGAGCGGGGGCGGCAGACACTAACCTCGATGGGGCTGACTGGCGTGGAGGAGAGCGGCTGGAGGTATTCGGGGTGCAGGAGGTGTCCGCCGTGGGCGCTGAGCATCTTCAGGACGCGGATGGGCAGCCGGCTGGCCTGGCGCAGCGGGTCGGCGGGGGGCGGCCGGGGCGACGGGGCGCCCGCGGCTCCGCGGCTCGGCGGGGTCCTCGGCCGGGGCCCGCCGGGGGCACCGCTCATTTGGGGCGGGCGGCAGAAGGGGGGGGGGGGAAAGGGGGGGGGGAGGGGAGGGGAGCGCCGGGCTCCGCGGGGCCGGGCCGGGCCGGGCGGGCGGCGGAGCGGCGGCGGCAGCGGCCCCGGCGAGACGAAACCCTTCCCCGGCCCCACCGACACGTCAAATAGCCCCGATGGCGGCCGCGCTCCGAGGGGGCCGGCGCCGCGCACCAATCCGCGCCCGGCCGGGCCCCCGGGGCGGGGAGAGCCGCCGGTGGGGGGGGCGAGCCGCCGCCGCCGCCCCGCGCCGCGCCGCCGCGTGGGGGAGAGCCGCCCACGGCACCGCACGGCACCGCACGGACCGCAGCGGATCGGCCGTGCGCGGAGTACAGCGGCACAGCGCGGCTGGCACGGCTTGGCATGGCACAGCTTGGCACACACGGGCATGGCATGGCACAGCTCGGCTGGCACGGCTTGGCATGGCATGGCATGGCATGGCACAGCTTGGCACACATGGGCATGGCACGGCACAGCTCGGCTGGCACGGCTTGGCATGGCATGGCATGGAACAGCTTGGTACACACAGGCATGGCATGGCACAGCTCGGCTGGCACGGCTTGGTGTGGCATGGAACAGCTTGGTACACACAGGCATGGCATGGCACAGCTTGGCTGGCATGGCTTGGCATGGCATGGCATGGCACAGCTTGGCACACAAGAGCATGGCATGGCACAGCTCGGCTGGCATGGCATGGCGTGGCATGGAACAGCACAGCTTGGCACACATGGGCATGGCATGGCACAGCTCGGCTGGCACGGCTTGGCATGGCATGGCATGGCATGGCACAGCTTGGCACACACGGGCATGGCATGGCACAGCTCGGCTGGCACGGCTTGGCATGGCATGGCATGGCATGGCACAGCTTGGCACACACGGGCATGGCATGGCACAGCTCGGCTGGCACGGCTTGGCATGGCATGGCACGGCACAGCTTGGCACACACAGGCATGGCATGGCACAGCTCGGCTGGCACGGCTTGGCATCGTATGGCACAGCTTGGCACACACAGGCATGGCATGGCACAGCTCGGCTGGCATGGCTTGGCGTGGCATGGAACAGCTTGGTACACACAGGCATGGCATGGCACAGCTTGGCTGGCATGGCTTGGCATGGCATGGCATGGCACAGCTTGGCACACAAGAGCATGGCATGGCACAGCTCGGCTGGCATGGCATGGCGTGGCATGGAACAGCACAGCTTGGCACACATGGGCATGGCATGGCACAGCTCGGCTGGCATGGCTTGGCGTGGCATGGAACAGCTTGGTACACACAGGCATGGCATGGTACAGCTCAGCTGCCACAGCTTGGCACGGCGTGGCACAGCTTGGCTGGCACAGGGTGATATGGCTGGCATGACTTGGCATGACACAGCATGGCTCTGCTGGCATGGTGTGGCATGGCACAGCTCAGATGGCATCGTGTGGTGCTGCTAGCTCACCTTGGCATGGCATGGCTCAGAATGACACAGCATGGCTCAGCTGGCCTGCCTTACCACGGTCCAGCATGGCTGAGCTGGCACAGCACGGCATGGCACGGCATAGGTGAGATCAGCCTGGCATGGCTCTGCACGGCACAGCTCAGCAGCCCTGCTGCACCGCCTCCTGCACCCTGTCTGTCCCCAAATCTTGCACCCAATCCTGCACCCAGTGCCCATGCCCTGCACCCAGACCAGCCCCTGTGCCCAGCATCCATGCCCTGCACCCTGTCCCACCCCAGTACCACACACAACGAGGGCTGCCAGCACCGAGCCTGGGGCTTACTGGTGGGATGACAGCATTGCCCAAACCTGGGGGACCTGGGGGGCTGACACAGGTTGCATCCACACATCTTATTTCACATGTATCACCACCACCAGCATTTCAAGTACTTTAACAGCAGCAGCAGTTGGATGTCAACAGCATTTTCAGTTCCAGGAGGGAAAGTGACCATCACTTCATGCCACTGATAATTTGCAGCCATCAGAGATGCATCCAGGGCATCTGCAGCACAGCGAATGGGGCTGTTCTTACCCCAGGTCCTGTGCTTGCCTTACGTACCTACAGTGTTCCTCTCAGGGATTTTCTACTTTCTTTAGCTTGCAGAGTCTTAAAAATGTGCCAGTGACACTTGAGACATCTTTGAGTTACATTCCCAACCCCCTGGGGCTCCACAGTCAAGGGGCTGAAAACCACCATCCCGCTGAGATCATCCCATGAGGAGCTGAGGTATCTGGATAAATCTTGGAGCCTTACCTCATTGCATCCAGCCTGGAGCTGTGCATGGCAGCTGTGGAGCGTTGGTGGGTTGGGGTGCTGCTCTGCTGGCTCTCCGGGGCTTCGACTGGGAGCTGGTGGGAGAATGGGGACTTGGGGAGACATGTGCAAAGGGATGGGGATGGGAGAAAGTCACGGGGAGGCCAGGCTGGGGCGAGCACCAAATACCTTTGGCCCAGAGGAAAGCGATGTGAGGTGCTTAGGAAAGGAAGGTGAGGGGCTGGATGGATGCTCCACCTGCCAGCTCAGGTACTGAAACGCAGAGGAGTGAGTGTTCAGCGCACAGGGGTGATGTTGTTGCTGAAATCATGGCTTATAGTGAACAACCCCCATGTTGAGAGCCTGGTGACCCATGCCCTGGGATGCTGGGTGTGCCGCCGGCACGTTTACAGCCCTGGGTGTTGGACACTCTCCCTGTTTCCCTTCAAGTGCCTCTGGTTGAAGGCTGATGGTATCCAGACAGCGGGGTCATGGTGATCACTCACCGCAGAGCTGGGGCTGGTGGGGAGGAACCCACTTTCCTGGGGCTGCAGACCTGCCTCTGCCCTCCCTGGCTTTGGGTTTCAGTCCCTCCTGCCTACCCAGCGAGGGTGAGGGGAGCAGGACAGACACCTCTAACTCATCATACTAACTCCTAAGAGATTGCTGGGTTCATACAGCCACCCTGCACCACGCTCTGTTCTGGGAGGAAAAGCTTTACTGGGATTCCTTAGCGAGCACCAGCATCGCCCCAGCACAGCCTGACAGCGAGTCCTGCTTCTCCATGGTCCTACCTGTCATTTTTTCCTCTTTTTGATGTTTTTTTTGTCTTCTTTTTCTTCTTTTCCTCCCCCCCACCCCCCCTCCCCTTCCCTTCCCAAAGCTCACCGCAAGATCGATTCAATCCGGACAGCAGGGATGTGGATGGAGCAGAGCCATTCAAAGGGGCCATTCAAGGGAGGAGGAAAGAGGGGAAAAAACCAAGTTTTTTCCTCAAAAGTCACTCGAGTCGTAGGCCAACAGCAACACAGGCTTAACAAAATCCCCTAAAATAAGATGGGACAAGTGGGTAAGAGCAGCAGTAAGAGCTCAGCGCTCCCAAAGCTGGCTGCATCCCACTCCATGGATGCTGAAACAGAGGGAGCACAAAGCAGCGATACCTCCAGGGCTGTGTTGATGGATTTCCCCCAGTGCTGGGTTGTTCTGAAGGCCTGGTCCTCCAGACATCTGAAGGATGTCTGGACACCTCTACCTTCTGCATTGTGCCTGCTGGATTTCAACTTCATCCCAGGGTCATCATGGGTAATGATGAATCCTGCTCAGTGTCCGTGGTCCCTACCATCTCTGGTTATAGTTCTCATTCTGGGGGGGGTGTGTGTATGTGGGTGCCTTATTTTCATCAGAGACAACAGAAACCAGAGGAAGAGAGAATAAAACTCCCTGTTTCAGGTTCAGGTCTGCTCCATGAGTGTCCCCCTTCTCCTTGGAGAATGCCAGCCACAAAGGATATTCAAATAAAAGAAGCTAGACCACTCACCAAATAAAAATAACACAGGGAACGAGTGAGAAGCAAAAAATTTGGGATAAAAGCAAAGCCAAAGGAGACAAAAAGCCTCCACCAGCACTTCCAGAAATGAGTGATGACATTTTTGCTCCCCAATCAGGGCTCACCCCACCTGGCTGCTATTGAAGCTGGCTTGTTATTCCAAGGATGTATCCCCAGCACAGAGCCTTAGCAGCACTGCTGGACGTTTTTGTCGCCCTGGAAGAGGGAATCGTGTGTTTTTCTTTAAGATCTTTCAGTGATTTGGGATGACTCCTCAGCTGGGCTTTTGGGTGACACATGATGAGGGGTCCCACTCACTCCCCAGCCTCATCCCACCAGTTCTGGGTGGTGCTTTCCAGCTGAATGTTTCCGGCACTGCATGTTTTGAAGGAGTGAGGGGAAACCCCACCACCACCCCAAAAAGCCAACTAGGAAATGAGTGATGTGCAGGGATCACTGGGAAACCCCCCCTTGGTCCCAGCCCTGCCTGCACAGGACACGTGCCCTTCGTGATGGATAGGACAGCGGTCCTGACTTCTGGGAAATTGCTTTCTGAGGCAGTCGTTACACAAACCACGAGTCAAATAAATAAATAAAGGCAAACTGCATCCAGAGAAAGTGTTGGGTTTTTTTTTTCCCAGGGAGCTGAGTGTTTTCCTTCACCTGCCTGTGTCAGCAGCCAGTGGCAGCGTGGAAATGCACCCATGGACCATGCATTGTTGAACCCTTGGTGCTTTTATTCTCTGTTTTTGGCAGAAAAGAACCCTCCTCTCTAGTTTTGCAGCTCGTCCTTGTGTTGCTGATACGTGGAAGTTTGCTCCTAGGTCGTGTTTTCCCCATACCATGCCATGAACAGATGCCTGCTCCAGGCACGGGCATCCCCAGTCCCAGCAGAGATGGGGATGCAGTGTGGGCAGGGAGGGGTGAGGAGGTTTCTGTGGGTGAGGAAGGAGAGAGGCATCTGTGTGCTGCAGCCTGCCTGGGAAATCATGGTGGGGTAAGGCAAGATGTGGTTTTAAATCTCCATCACTCTCCCAGCATCTCTCACTGCTGTGCCCTTACTCCGGAATAAATCACCTTCCTGGTATCATTGCTGCTGGGAAAACTGGGAAAACTGGGGATAATCACCTTGTCCTCACTCCTTGGGGTGTGCAGGGAGCAGCTTCACCATGCATCGTCTCACACCAGGGGCACCAAGGGGACGTTGGGGTGTCCTGAGTTGGGTCCCAACCGAGAGGGATGTCAGGGACCAGCTGCGGCTGGCAGGACAGGGATCCAAGGTGCTTCAGAAGAAACGAGCTTTCCTTGCTGTGTACCTGCTATTTTGTAGGTAAATCACCTATTCACCACCCTGTGAATGAAGCACAGGCAGCCACAACCCCTCCAGCTGCATCCCTGGAAGCAAAACCACCCGAGTCAGCAGTTTTCCCTACTCCCATCTCCCAGTCCCACCTCCCAGTCCCACCTCTCTCCTGTGCGAGCTGAGGCCTCGCTTTTAGCTGCAGAACAAGTGCATAAAAATGATCTTATTTATTACAGGAGACATGTTTTAAAACAACTGACAAAATTGCAAGATGTAAAACGACAAGCGGGTGCTTTTTCTTTTTTAAACCCATAGAGACTCCTGGCAATGATAAAAATAGTGTTTTCCTTTTTTAAAGTTGGAATTAATCTTTCTTTCCCAAGCAATCACATCGCGGGGGTGGGGGGGGGAAAGGAGGAAGACACTTAGATATTAACTGGGGCTCACTGGGTGATGGCTCCTCATTGAGTAGCTGGCTGTCCTCTGCAGAGCGATTAACATCGATGAGCAGAGTGAACATTAAAGCAAAAAGAGGTGAAGGGGTGGTGGTGGGGGTGTTTTTTCCCCCCCTTTCCCCCCCCCCCCCCCCTCAATTCCCTTGATGTGTGACTAACAGCTGTTTTTCTGTGTGACAGAGCAGTGGGGTCTTCCTGTTGTTGGTGTAATGAAGCTGTTTCCCCCCCCCCCCCGGTGTGAAATTCTATGGGATAAATTGCAGGGATGGGGGTGGGGGGGGGAGAGGAGAACATCCCCAAGGGATTTGGGGTGGGGGGGAAAGCTTTGCTCGCCTTGGGAGGATGGGCAAGAGGATGAAAACATGCAGCAGGGATGATTTTTGGGTCACAGAGACTTGACTTCAGGCTTATTTCTTCTTCTTTTGGCCTCTTTATCTCCCAAGTTTGCTGCTGCTGCGATCAGAACGTGGGTCTTTGGTTGCAAAGGTGGGTTGTTAGTAAGGAGGGTTTGGGGTGTTTCCCCCCATAAACCAAGGGGTTGGACCCCATGATCTCTCAAGGTCCCTTCCAACCCCTACAATTCTGTGATTCTGTGATCACAGCAGAGAGATGTACCAAGCAACCTAGCTTACGTGCCTCAGTTTCCCCCATCTCTATAGCAGGAAGGTGACAGTAACCCCCACATCCCTCACTGTCAGAGCAGAGGGAAGGGATCCTGGGTTAACCACGCACTTCCCACAGCACCAAACCACCCCCAACCCCCACCCCATCCCAAAAGCATCAAGGGGATGCAGGCATTTCCCCACCCTGGCACTGGCTCAAGCACTTTGGGGGGGGGAATCTACCTTGGTGGCTTCATTTACTCCTCAGACACCCACAAAGAAAATGCCTTTTACCTCTGTTTTTCTTTTTCCCCTTGCCAGTATTAGTTAATTAAACTATGCAAATTAAAACAACTTAATTTCTATAATATCAGGGTCGGAGCCTCAAACCATTTGGTGTAGCTCATCTGGCACGTACCTTCCATAAAATGTTTGGAGAGGCTCTAATAAAAATGAGAAAGGCTGTAAATCAAGTTTAATTTATTCATTCTTTTTTTTCCCTGTATGGTATGAAAGCATGCCAAAATCAGATTATTTATGAGCCTTTCATAACAATAGGCATTTTTATTGGTTGCAAATGACAAAAGGGGTTCTCAGAGGGGTGGGTTGGGGGTTTTTTTCTTCCCCCTTTTTTCCCCCTCCCCTTTTCTTTTAAATTTTTTGAATGCCTTCTCAGAAACATTTATTTTTTTGGACTCTTGTGATCTCAAAGGAAAAATATTTAATCATTGATACAGTGAAAATAATTTATATTTAGATAGTGGAAAAACACATCAGCCTTTAAAACATAAATATCCCAAAGCTTATCCAGCCCAAAGGCTCAGGCAAACGACACACCACAGGTTAGAGGAAAGAGCTGTGATTTATACCTGCTTCCTTAAACTTCCCATTAAGAGTATAATCTCCCATCAGTCTCCCACAAAATCTCCCAGCCACTGGTGGGTTTTTCCTTTTCACTTTTCCAGAGCTGCTCAGTGGGGCCACGGCTGCAGCATGGTCATACACGTGTGTGCCCATGCTGTGACCTTGCTGGTCTCACAGCTCATTCCCCAAGTCCCTCTCTTTGGCAGGTGACAATCCCCTGAGTTCTCACACAGGTAAGGCAGGGCAGCCACCCTGAAGTGCCAAAAATCATCGATAAACCCCCTGTGAAGTGGCTTCTGCCTGGGGCTTTTCAGCTCCTTGAAAGTATCTTCTGTTCCTTACCTGGCACCCAGAGGTGGGTTTGGTGATGGGCAAGTGTCGTGGTGGCCAGAGCAGGATGAGAGAGCAGATACACACTGACCACTGGGATTATCCTGGGATGCTCCTGTCAGCACCATGGCAGGCCCATCCGAAGCGTGCTGTGATGATGATGAGGGTGCTGGCTCTGGGAATGGGTGTAAGGTGTGATGCTGGTGCCCATGGATGAACCCTGACCCTCAGATCCATCTGTTCCCTGGAGCAACCCCAAAAGTGATGTCCTTCCTCTTGGAAACACCCCTGTTTGGCAGGGGTGTTCGCCAGAGGAACTCCAAGTTTTGGGAGCAGGGGGCTAAGAGGGAGGGCACCCTCAGGGATGAGATGGGCTCTGACCCCCCTCTCCGTGATGGAGACTGTGCCATGGATGCCCTCCAGCCCACAGCACCCTGGGTGTCAAGGCCAACAAGCTGCCTGGCAGCAGGGGCACCCCAAAACACCTTGCTGGGTTGTGCAGGGGTGTTTGGCTTTGCTGGGGGGCTCTGGGTAAGCATGATAGGGAGGGCGCAGAGAGGCACCCCTTCCTGCTGGAACAGGGGCTTGCTCTGTGCCTGGCCTGGCTGATCCCAGGATAAAAAAGAACAAGAGAGGGGGGAAAAAAAACCACCCAACCAAGAAGAGAAAATGAGGGAACCCCCTCCCTGGGAGAATTAGCATCCAGGATCTGTCAGTCACTGGGAGCTTTTGGTAAAAGGGGCCCCTTGTCAACCTCTGCCTTTGATGTGACTGGGACGGAGGTGCTCAATTAAAAGCCTATCAGTCTGTAAGTAAATCAACGCCTATCAGGCTTGTCACATCAAACAAACGATTATTGCACGAACCCGCCCACCCCATTAATCTGGCTGTTCCTTCTTGACAGCTCAGGGTCAGGGCACTGTAAATCCTGCACTGGATCGCAGCCACCTGGAGCAGGATTAAAGCAGCCCTGCAGCATGTGCTGCTGCACCCAATCCCTCCCCGGCGCTGGGCAGCTGTGGTGAGGGGTCCCTGTGGACCTAGAAGCCGTGGGATACCCAGCACGGAGTTGGGGTTCCCACTGGAGCTGAGTTTTCTGAGGTCATCATTGCTGATGAGGTGGTACCACTGCCAAGGTGTTGGTTTGTGTTGGCACTGGGGATGCAGAGAGCTCAGCGCTTGGCTCTGGGTGCTCTGCTGGACCAGTATTACCAGCATACTGGGGTTTCTGGCTGCCCAGATAACATGGAAGCAGCTCCTCAGCTGCTCTGGGAAGTTGTTGTCGGGAGGGATGGGTGCACCACAGCCCCAAGCCCAGACACTGTGGTGGATGGCTGTGGTGTCCTTAGCAAGTGGGCTGAGCCTGCCCAGGGACTGACCTTGGGGATCCTCATCTAACTCACGTGGTGAAAGGACCCGATGGCTCCAGGTTTTGGGTGCTCTTCGGGTCTGGATCAGCACTAGCAGTCCTGGGGACACTGGGCTTTTCCCATCTGGTCACTCAAGGTGAAGTGAGTGACCCAGGCTCACCACGTCTCCAGCACCACAGCTTCGAAGCGAACGGCTGGGCTGGCGTGAAGGAGAGTGCTGGAGCCCAGCAGCAGGCAGGGTGGACGTGGCCATCAGCTCCTGAGAACAAGAGGCTCTGTTCAGGGCAGTGCAGAAGCCAAACTTACTTGAAAAGCCTCTGTGCTGCCATGGGAGCTGCCTCCAGGCAGCCAGAGCTCGTGATCCCTGCGCAGAGGCAGCGGCTCTTTGAATGAAGGAAAAGCCGAGTGTTGGACCTGAGGAGGGCAAAGACCCTGAGCCAGCTGGGTTTTTGGTGGTGGAGGGGTCTGCTCCACACGTGGGGTCCTGGACCAGGAGAGCATCCCCTGGGCAGCTGATGGCTCGAGGTCACATCCTGACAGAGCAGCAGGCAGGGAGGGATCTTGCTCCCCTCGCTGCCTCGGCCTATTCTTAGCATTTCCCTCTCTCCTAGAGCCTGGTGCCATGTCATGCAGCCTTGGCTTGCTCTCAGGGGGCTGCCTGGCCTGTGCCAAGGATGGATGCCAGCTCTGAGGGCTCATGGTGAGCACGGCTGGCCGGGCACTGTGCTGCTGAGACAGCCCGCTGCTGCTTTCCACTGGCTCTTGGGCAGCCACTCAGCCCGCAGCGATGGGCTGGATTTTGGGGAGGGGGGCACTCCTCAGTGGGCAGCATTGCCCTGACATGTGCGTTGTCACTGGGACAGCAGCCCAAGGGTGGACTTACCTGCCTCAGTTTCCCCATTTTGGGCGCTCCTAAAAGTGGTGCATTGAGCACTGGGGAACCAGCATGGCTTTATGTGGCTCAAACAATCGCCCTGAGAAGCCAGGCTGCTGCATCCATCGCTGCCTCAAGCACATCCCACCCATGCCACCCTCCTGAGGAAGGGCAAGCTGAGGTGACACCAAACAGGAGACAGACCCTCTCTGCGCCATGCTCGATGTGGCGACACCAAATCTGCTGCTGATAAGCCCTATCGCCTCCCCGGGGATAGCCATCACCCTTCACCCTTGCCCAGCGCCCTGGGCTCTCCCACGCATGTCAAGCAACACCCGCTCGCCCTGGAAGATAAGCAGCACTGTGCTCACATCCCCATCATGCCTGGGTGGCTCTGCCCAGCCCTGGGACCTACAGCAGGAAGGGATGGGGGAAAAAATGATCCCTGCCATCACCCACTGCTCCCAGCCAGGTGCATTTGGCATGGGGACAAGTGCCAGGAGTGCAAAACCTGGGAGGGGGGGCGTGGTGGGGGGAGGAATTGGCCCCGTGGAGTTTATCTCCCACACATGATCAATGCTGAGTTTAAGTAAGGTTTATTGGTATCTGTAATTTAACATGACATATTTCTAACACGAATTACTCTGAGATCATCGTGTGCATAAAATATGACAGGAATCTTTTAAGTGCAAGCATAGTTCTCAGTTAATTTAATAACTGAGATGGAAAATGGAATAGCATTAAATTTAATATTTTACATAATGCTCCTACACTTCCTTCACTTGCTGCTGGCATCATTTGTTTTCCCTTCTTCCTCATCTACAGCCCACTCAGCCCAAATTGTCCTGGAGCTCTGCCTGCCTGGATGGGCAGGGGGGGTGCTGCCCCTGTGAAGGGCCATGACGAGCCTGCCAGAGCTGCCCCCACATCAGCCCCATCCTGTGCCAAGGGGATGGGACATGGTGGGTGACCCCTCTGCTGCTCTGCAGATGTGGTTCTTGCAGATGCTCTCTGGGTGCCTGGCACTGCTGGCAAACCCCTGGTACAGTGGTCCAGGTCCTGCGGCAGAGCCACTTTGGCTGCCTCCCGGTGAGGGTCTCAGCAGCATGACCTGTTTCATACACCCTGTGCCCAATAATGACCCATCCGCCCTTCACAGCTATGAAAGGAAACTCATGGTTTCCAAGCCGAGCCCACAGCCAGCTTGCAGGCACAGCCAGGGCTCCTCTTCCCAACTCTTCCCGCTCCCCTTCCCTCCATCCCCTTGCTCCATGCAGGCAGCCACCAAGACCAAAGCCCAGCTCAGCGCAGGGATAAAGCCAGGCCTTGCTGCAAGGCAGCTTCACTTCTAAAGTCAGTGAACAGTTGCGCACATGGCACCTGTCAGACCATCCATCCATCCATCCATCCATCCATCCATCCATCCATCCATCGGCCGGGCAGGGCAGGATGGACTGACATCCCACCCTGGGATTGGGATGCTGCTGACCAAGCAGCCTCCTGCCTCATAGGTACCACTGGAGGCTGACAAGGGGTTAATTCAAATCAGGCTGGCTAATTTACCCTTCTGCTCAGGCCTCCAAGGAGAGAAGGATGGGCTGTAATTGCTGGGCAAGCCAAGCCCCACTTGACCCAGTGAGCCTGTCCCGGCGCGGGTCTCGCTCTCGCCCGGTGCTGCTCTTGGCATCCTCCTCTCCCCATCTCTCCCTGGCTTCTGCTGCCCTTCTCGCAGCACTTGCCCCTCACCCCAGTACGATTGGGGGCAGAAAATCAGAGCTGACCCACTTTCATCACCCAACAGCTGTGCCTGGGCTCCCTATACCCACACCAGGACCTGAAGCACCCATTGTGGGACTGACCTCCCACCCCAACCCCGAGCGGGATGGGGCTGAGGAGGGTGGGAGGCAGGGAAATGCCCTCATTGGGGCAGCAGCAGCTGCTCCACGCCAGGTTTTGTGCTTGCTGTGGGATTTGGGAGCACGGATGATGCCCGTGTTCTGCAGGAGGGATCGATACAGCTCTTAGCCTTGTCCCTTCCGATTGAGCCTGGGCCCTGTGATTTAAGGGGCTCCGGGAAGGTACGAGCTGCTGCTGTGAACAAGGTGTTAACACCCAAACCACTGGAATTATGGCTGTGAAGGAGTTGGCAGGGCCCGGGCAGGATTGGTCCCTCCAGCCCTTGTCTGTTCGGTTCAAAGGGCTCCCGGGGGCTGCGATGAAAGGAGGGTTGTTGGAGGGATTACTGCGGGGAGGGGAGGCAGGCGATGCTGGGAACCGAGCAGGCTCTTTATCGGAGAGTAGCAGAGCCTGACAGCGCTGTAACTCTCTCTTCTTAAGGAGATGAGCTTGCAATAAACCCAGGAGCCCATTAGAGGTAACGAGACAAAATGGCAGGGTTTGGAAAGCCCAGCGAAAAAGCAATAATCCAGCCTGGAACAGAGAGACCACTCAGCTCACCTCTGCCTCCTGGAAAGAGTGCCGAGGCTTTTTGCAAAGCGCTGCCAGAACAGTTCTTTACTGGGACTTGGAAAGTCTCGGGCGCGGGTTTCAACACCTCTCTCTCACACCACATAATGCAGGAGTTAATTCTACTTTCAGGCTGATGTCAACGTTGCCCTTTATTGCTGCTGCAGAACGTTGAGGACTACATTAATTTGCATTTGCCCTGCGCACAAGTAACGCGTTCCAGATAATCATGGTAACTCCTCAAAGGTATAGAGGAGAATTTCCTGGATCGTGTGCTGGATGGAAAAAGCTGATGGGATCCAGGAGAAGGAAACGGCATTGTGTGTTTTCATAACTCCACCTGGAAGCAGAGCAGCACCAGAAATACAGGCTGTAAGAACTTGGCTGGGCTGGCTTGCCTCGCCTGCAGGGAGGGTGGGTTGGAGGAGGGGGCTGGGGTGGGCATCTCTGAGGGTTTGGGAGAAGCAGGGGGTAAGGAGCAACCTGTGGAAAGGCACAGGAAGGGGTGTTCTCCTGCCATAATACCATAATGTGTAGCACCACACATCCACTTCTCCATACACCAACCCACCCATCATGAACTGGAAGGTGATTATTACTTTAAGCAAGGTGCTGGAAACATGGATGCTCCTCCCTGAGATAGTAACGACCCTTTGTCTAGGGAGCTGAGAAATGTATTGAGCCCCGGGTGCCGACGCACAACCTCACCTCCTGCCCCATGGTAAATTAACTAGCCTGGACTCAGAGGATCCTCCTGCCCAGGGATGCTTCAGAGAGGAGGTATTGGCTGAGGGAATGGATTTTCCATCTTCCCTGATGCATGGCGTGCCCCAGATGATGGCAATGATCACACATCACAGAGAAAGGCTTTGCAAACCGATAGCTGGACTCAAGGAATCTCACCCCAAAGGTGTTGGGAGGACAGCTGAGGCGCTTGGCCAGCCTGGCTGGGGCACGGGGCTCATCGCTGGGGCTGCAGGAGGGGACATGGGACCCTTTTGGGTGGGATCCATCCTGTATCCCATCCCTGTGGCTGCGCTGGCCACCCGCCTTGGCGCAAAGCAGCGTGCAGGGCTCCCGCGATGGCATGTGGGAGCGAGGAATTCATTTCCATTTATGATCTGTTATGATGATACCCCTGAAGGATAAAAGTCTATACATAATAATCTCTCTCTTCAGCTTTGTTAACAACTTCAATTAACGGAGAGCTGTGTAATGCTTCATCAGCCGTTTGGATTACAGATGAAATTAAGCCATCATATTTATGAACTACGCAGCGAGTTCGAGGAGGACTCCACATATTTTACATTTAATAACTTGCCCTCTCCTTTTATTTATAATGTTAATAATGATTTGGTGGCTGCTTTGGGGGGGAAAAAAACATAAATGACAAAGTGAAGGAGCCAGGCAGGGAGGGTAAGCAGGGCTGTGCTTCCCTAGGAGCAGCTCACCGCCGATGCCCAGCCACGCCACCTCCCTGCTTCCTACCCTCCCCTTTTATTTGGGATGAAATCACCCTGTGAACACAGAGGCTTCTGCCTCATAATCGCTCATTTTTAAAGCCTGGGATGAGAGTTCATGACTAAGTCCTGTGGTGGGGGACCCAGCAGCCCAGAGCATCGTCAGCTGGCGTGGTTGGGGGGCATCAGTGTTTGGGTGGGTTTGATGGGTTCTGACCCCCAACGGAGGATACCCTGTGCCTCAGCTGAAGCCACAGACAAAATAATAATGATAATAATAATAATAAATAATAATAATGATAATAATAATAAATAAATAAAGAAATTATGATGTTGCCTAAAGCAGGGATGGGACGAGGCGGTGGGCGCCAGGCGCAGGGACAGCTCTTCTGCACACCCCATCTCTCCCCATCCCTCCCATCCCCCTGCATTGGGCAGGACCCGGATTGGCATGCTGGTTTTGGGGTGCTGCCAATGCCTCCCCATCCAGCACTGTCCGACTGGGCTGGAAACACACCGCAGTGCTCCCAGTCTCTGTCTGGAGCCCTGGCATGCCGAGAGGCTGAGCAAGGTTAATTAATTTGAGCAAAGACTGAAGCCTAAAAGATGGGGAGCAGCACGTTGAAAGATGACGGCTGGCAAAAATCATTAGAAGCATCTTTCAACAATCTATATACCGTTATCGATCCCCTTATAGATCATGTTCCTTTCCCCTTTTTCGCAGGATCTTCTGGATCGATACGGCAAGTGCATTGAGACTGTAGCAACACATTTAAAACCTTATAAAAGGTTATTTAGTTGCTAACAGTGCAGCAGTTTCTGCAAAGCCTGCCAAAAGGTTACAGCTTTTTGGGCATCATAAATTACAGGCGATGGGGAGTGGGGGGGGGGGGGGGGGAAGGAAAAAGTAAGTGCGGTTTTCTTTATTGTCTGGGTGATGGATGGGCTCCCGAACAAGACACAAAATATATCATATCACCTTTAATGGGACCACATTTCTGTAGCCATAACTCACCATTTTAAAATAGAAAATGGTGAAATATGGCGTTGTATATTCCACTCCTGACATATTTATGAGTCCTTCCCTTCTTATAAATACAGTGATTGCTGTTTCAAAGCGGCGTGTCAGGTACGAGCAGAGCACAAACAGCTGGTGCGATTGAAAAATTATAGCTGGAGTTGGACGGTTTCAAAAACTCTCTCTAGCAGCAGTAAATTTACAATGTTTGCACTAACTGTTATTAAAACCAAATCCATATCTTGGCAACAGGAATCCAGTGCTCTGGACCAGCTGGAGTGACGGTGCCGCTGACAGCCGGGGTGAGCCCCGGGGGCTGCTCCTAGGGAAGCATTAAAAGGCACTTTGAGGGCTGGTGGGTCTGGATTGGGGATACCATGGGGGAAAAAACTGGAGCTATCGTGGTGCCCGTGGTTGCTGCGTGTTCCTGGCACTGCCAGAGCCAATGGGCCAAACTGGTAATGGGCGCAGAGCAGTGGAACTGAGCTCGCTGCCGGCCCTGGCTTGTAGAGCTCTGCCCACCTCAAGAGGCACAAAGACCTTGGGAAGTAGGAATAGAGTATCATCATTCCCTGGCACATGCAGGCAGCTGCCTGCCCTCACGCTTGTTGCAGCCATCCAGTGCCCAAGGTGGACGTGGCGGGTTGTCAGCTGCATCCTGAGGGCGGGCTGGCTCCGAGCATCACGCTCTGGCCTCGCTCAGATTTATGCTTCAGTCCATAATGGCAGTTTAATGTTACACTAATACACGCTTCGGGGCTGGTGCCATTTCTGTATCATTATTTCCAGTCCTTCGGCAGGAGGGTTTGACTAGTAAATACCTGGTGGAAGGAATAAGCCTGCCAAGAGCCCTCCCGAGCATCACTCCCCACCCCCGGGGAGCAGGGGGAATTCTCTGGCCTCATTTAGGCACACAAAAGGCCCCTAATTACCTTTTTGTTTAGTCCGATTATGAATGTGAGTTTTGACCTTTCAAAGTGATTAGCTTTTGAAGCTAACTAATTTGCATAACATGCTTCTAAACTACATACACAACCTAGGACCAGGCTTTTGGTGGCTCTTCCCTCCTTTCTCCCTTTTTTCTCAACAGCTCTGTCCCTGGATGAGGCCCCACTCCTGCTCTGCGGCTTCAGGGATGTGGGTGCACCTGAATTCAGGGTGCACAGGCTTACCCCCAGCCCTTTCCCAAAGCTCCAGCGCTGCTGTCACTGAGAGCCGCATCACCCTGGAAGATGCTCATGCATGGTCCCGCTTCCCCCACCAATACACCTCAGCTCCTTGGGATGCCCCAGTTGCCCAGTAAAGCCCAGCATCCTCTCAACTGGGAAGCTGTCATGTCCCTCCAACCACTC
Source organism: Laterallus jamaicensis coturniculus (assembly GCA_022605575.1). Lineage (NCBI taxonomy): Eukaryota > Metazoa > Chordata > Aves > Gruiformes > Rallidae > Laterallus > Laterallus jamaicensis. Next base: position 3,067,257 of record JAKCOX010000049.1, on the reverse strand, counting down.
ACGGGGTGCAGGCGTGATACCTGGCACGGACACGGCCAAGGTCACAGGCAGAGGCACGGGGAGCGGGGAAACAATGGGCTTTACCACGTTCTCCATGGCAGCTAAATTCAGAACTCTTTATCACCGATTTACATTCCTTTATCTGGGCAAAACCCTCCTGAGGTGCATTTTATTACCCTGGATTATTAAACAAAACCTTGCTGATAGGGAGGCGCCGGCATCGCCGCAGTTGGGTTCGGAGTGGGAACCCGGCTCTGGGAGAGCTGCTCCTGCTGCTGCTGGTTTATCAGCCCCGCGCTGCTATCGGGACAGGGCTGCCCCTATCTCTGCTGGTGATTAGCTGGTCCTGCTGTGAGAGTTCGTGTCTCCCCGGCCTATGAATAATAGAAGATGAATTGTTGCTTTGGGTCTTCTTCAAGAGAGCATCTCCCGGAGTAATAGCTCAGGGCTTAGGGGGCTTCTGGGGAAAGGGAGGGGGAAACTAAGTTTTTTTTGGAGATAAGAGCTTCCCCCTCGTCTTTCATCCCCTTGGGAAAAAGGGGGCTGAGGGCTCAGCATGGGTTTAAGATGGAGGAAACCTCAACTCTGTGCCTGGCTCAGGCAGAGACCCCCCCCCATGGGTTGGAGGCAAAGCCATGCCCCCCTCCCATTCTTCTCATCCAGAAGCAACTGCCCCAACCACACCTGGATGCTGCACCCCTCCCAAACCCACCCACAACCCCGCAGCAGCATCTTCAGCACTGAAAACCCCTGATATCCCCCCACACACCCCCCCCTGTGGGATGCAGGCACACCACCCTTATCCCCATCCCCCTCCACCCCCTTCCCCCTCCCCAAACCAGCCCCTATAATATTTTCTTTCCAGCACACATGCGAGGACCTCTGAGCTGCCTGCTCTGTTTTATAACATCGCTGTTTCCTGGCCTGGCTTTATTACATCTGTTCTTTGGGGTATGGTGTTATAAATTGGGGATGTGATGACGTGTAATCACTAACTGCAAAGCCAATACATTTTCGCTGCAAGAGCAGCAAGACAAATAAAGGCGAGCAGGAGAGGCTGGCGTGGCTCCCACAAAGGGAGATGTACACACCACCACAGCCATGGAGGATTCCAAAATCTTGATTGGGGGGGGGTGTCAAAAGCAATGGGATCCTAATGGAGCTGGCTGTACTTCCTGGGAGAACAGCTTTAGATTTTGGGAAGGGTTTTGGTCTTCACTCAGATGTGCCCATCTGCACATATGGCTCTTTCTAGGGAGGGAGGATGTTCCCTCTGTCCTGCCCCAGCAGCGCAGCATTCAGGGTGGATGGGGGGATTTTTGCTGGGAAGAGGCTAAGCCAAGGCTGTCACACATTGTATCAACCCAGGAAATGTGGGCTGGGGAAATTCTGGAGGGCAGAGCCCTGGCTGCCTGCTGTCAGGTCAGCAGAATGGATGGCATCCTCACTCGCTGGGCTCTGCAACCGGCCTGGTTTGGGCTGGGATGGAGTTAATCTTCTTCCTCGTAGCTGGTGTAGCGCCCTGTTTTGGATTTAGCATGAGAATAACGTTGATAACACACTGGTGTTGCCGAGTTGTTTGTTGCTAACTGAGATTTGCAGGTCAAGGACTTTTCAGCTTCCCAGGCTCTGCTGGAGAGGAGGCGTGAGCAGGGGTGCAGGAGGAGCTGGGAGGGGGCCCAGCTGGATTCTGTCTGGTCAAAGGCATCACAGAAGGACCTGGAGCATCCCTGCTCCTTCCCCGGGCTGAGCGGGACCCTCCCAGCCCCTCATCCCAGTTCCAGCTCAGCCGCTCCCGGGAGGTCTCCCCAGAGCCTGGGACCAGCAGGCAGCTTAAACCAACCCAGACGGAGCAGAGTCTTTCCATCTGCAATCCAGAGGGGCTTGTGTCCTCCCAGAAATACTTTCCCCAGCTCAGGACCTTTGTGGGCGTTGGGCTTGGTGAGCCCCTGAAAACACCTCTTCACCCTGTGCCTGCTGCAAACCCAGCCTGAGCTTGGTGAGCTGAAACTGGCCCCGGGACTGTTGTCCTTAGTAGCAATCATCACTTGTGCAACTGTGCAAATGCAGCCAGCGAAGATGGGATGGGAGATAAATGGGAGGGAGTCAACCAGCTGCAACTTAAGATGTGCCTGTATGCTGCTGCACCGGTTTATCATGATAAATGTCATCAGAAAATCAATTCTCTGTGTACTTTTGGGAATTACAACTATCATTTTGGTGTGATTTATTTGCTGTATAACACGGACAAGGGCTCTTTGTTCATCATTTTGAAAGTTCATTTAAAATTGCTTTGAGTTCTTGGTTTTCCACCGTGACACGGCCGATGGGTATCTGCTCTCCTGTGAAATATGGACCGAGGCAGAGGGAGGATGGGCAGAGGAGGGGGGGTTCTGCCCCCACCCTGCTTGTCCTGTGGTGGGTTGTGATGGGAAACCCGGTAAGACCTCCTCACAGAAAGTGAAGTCGGTGGGGACATCTCTCTGGGGTTGCAGCTGGTGATGACCCCAGCACCCACTTCTCTGCAGGAGAAGCAGCTCCAGGTTGAGATTTTCTTACTCTCTGCTGCAACAGACCTTCCCTTTTTCCTTTCCACCAAACCTGTCTGTCCTGCTGTGCAGCTTGCTGGGGAGGCTGGGAAACTTCCCATGCTCCCAGCACGGACGTCCCATCTCCAGCTCATGTTGGTTTTCATGCTGGTTCTCAGACGGGTGGTGGTAGGAACTGGCACACAGCTCTCCCCAGGTCTCCTTCCCACCCCAAACCTTTCCCCCCTTGCTGCCATAGCTGGAGGGATGGTGGTCCTGGGGGTCCCGGAGGATGGGGTCTCATCCTGTGCTGGGCTGGCTGGTGGGGTGGGGGTCAGTGTGGCTGGGGTGGCAGGATGGTGGCTGCCAGGACCAGGGGAAAAACAAGTTAAAACCAGCCAAGTTCAGCTTGTTTATCTGTGAGTGTGGAGGCTGAGCTGGGAAATGATGGCTCTTTATAAACACACGGGGGGTAAACACCAGGCAGGGGCATGAGCTGTTTAATTTAAAGGACAATGCTGGCACAAAGACAAGGGGGATAAATTAGCCATGAAAAAGATTTAGGCTGGAAATTAGAAGAAAGCTAAAAGTCATCAGGGCAGCCAGGGTCTGGAGGAGCATCCTGAGTGGGGGGATGGAGGGATGAAGCTGCCAGCACTTCCAGGACAGAGCCTGGTCCCTGTCTGGATGGGATGTGCTCGTGCAGAGGCTGTGCTAGGGCTATCAGAGACGGTGCTCCCTCCCTAGAAGAGAACTGGCACAGCTCTCCCAGCAGCACCCAGCCCTAGTAGGATGCTGTCTTCTGGCTGGGCACGTTGCTCAAAGCCAGAAGCAGCCTTTGGGTCCTGCTTGCTGTGCTTTCACTGGGAGCAAGCAATGCTCCTAGGAAAACCCTTTTCCCAACTGGAAGAGTTGGGACCTGAAACAAGGGCGACCTTTGTCCCCAGACCTGCTGCTCTCCATCTCACCACGTACCAGAGCGAAGGGCTTTCTCCAGCTCCAGGCACTTCCCCTCTCCCTGCTCCAAACGATGGCATGCTTCAGCATTCCCACTGGCTTCAGCCCATGGTATTTCAGTAAAGTTCAGGAAAACCATTGCTATATAAATCTCCCAACCTGTGGGCAGCCCAAACCCATTGGGCATTAATCATTTGTCTTTAAAGCCTGCAGCTCAGCTCTGGCATTACACCCTTCAAGATCTCCCCAAGATATCCAGAAGGGATGGGTGAAGAAGGGGTCCCTATTCCTGCCCAAAAATATATATTCCCACCTGCCCTCCCTGCAACTCAGCTCCAGTGGCTGCAGAAAGCCTGATCTGGCCACGTGCCCCCCTCGCACCAGGGCAGCCGCTTTCGCCTGCCTCTTGGATGGGGGTACTGTTGCTGGGCTGTGTTCCCAGCACCCAACCCCAGCTCTGGCACTGCACCCCTGTAATATTTTTTACAGTTGTTTATACCAGGTGTGTGCTCCAGCAGCGGGGGCTTTAATTACACAGGGGAAGAAATGTGCTCGGTGGCTTTGTGTTACCGATCCGAGCCTGAACCTCAAATAAATCACAGGGGAAAGCAGCTGACAGCGAGCACAGGCTGTGGTGGGGGGGAAAGCCAGGCCGCAGCGGCTCTCCTGCAGCTGGGATGCCAATCGGTGGGGCCACACAGGGTCCCCCCTGCCTGTCGTGCTGCAGGAGGTGCCACGTATGGCCGAGGTGGGGGTTCTGCTGCGGTCAGGTTTGCTGCCAGGGGGGTGGTGAAGAGGGGAGAGGAGCAGTGCCATGCATTGCCATGCATTGCTGTGCAGCACCGTGCAGTGCCCTGCAGCATCACGCCATGCCATGCCATGCAGCACCGTGCCATGCCATGCCATGCTGTACAGCACTGTGCAGTGCCCTGCAGCATCATGCCATGCTATGCCATGCAGCATTGTGCCATGCCATGCCATGCTGTACAGCACTGTGCAGTGCCCTGCAGCATCATGCCATGCTATGCCATGCAGCACCATGCCATGCCATGCCATGCTGTACAGCACTGTGCAGTGTCCTGCAGCATCATGCCACGCCATACCATGCCATGCCATGCAGCACCGTGCTGTGCCATGCAGCACCATGCTGTGCCATGCAGTGCCCTGCAGCATCGTGCCATGCCATGCCATGCTGTACAGCACTGTGCAGTGCCCTGTGGCACCATGCAGTGCCACACAGCACCACGCAGCATGCTGTGCTATGCAGCACCATGCAGCATCATGCCATGACACACAGTGCCACACAGCACCACACAACACCGTGCCGTGCCATGCAGGGTGATACAGCACCATGCAACACCCTGAAGTGCCATGTGGCACCATTCAGCACCCTGCAGCACTGTGCCACGCAGTGCCATGTAGCATCATGCAGTGTCATGTGGCACCATTCAGTGCCCTGTAGCACCATGCAATGCTATGCAGTGCCCTGCAGTGTTGTGCCATGCCATGCAGTGCTGTGCAGCATCATGCCATGCCACGCAGCACCCTGCAGTGCCATGTGGCACCATGCAGTGCCATGTGGCACCCTGCAGTGCCATGTAGCACCATGCAGCCCAGGCTCACTCATGGCAGCCCCAGGACTGCCCATTCTCAGCTCTCAGAGCGGGGTGCCCAAGCTGCCCTGTGCACGCCTGGGCTCCCTCATCACCCCGTCCCAGTCCCCTGCCCCCAGCCAGGCTCACACTGCAGCTCCCTTCTGGTTTTCATTACCCTCCTCTGAGCCCAACACGAAGGGCCTAATTTGGAATAACAGCCGAGGGAGTGCAAAGGGGGGAAAAACCCTGCTCTCACTCTTTTCCTGAGCTAATCCCCTGACAAATTCTGCTGCAGCCCTGGCTGTGGTCTGGTTCCAGAGATGCCCCTTGATTGAAATGGAAATACTCCCTGCTCCTCTCCCTTAAAGGAGAAGCCTCCCTCTGTTTATAAACCTTTCCAGAGGGGGGTTTTACGATTTTCTTTTAATGGCTGGCCTTCCCTAGGAATGTGGCAGCTGGCTGGATGGCTGCAGGAAACATCGCTGCCCATAAACCCCCTCCAGTTGGAGAGAGCTGGCTGACATTGTCATGAAACGAAAATATTCCTGATGCTTATCAGGGGCCCACATCAAAGGCGCTCAGGCCATAAATCTCCCAGGGACTGAGCCACGGAGCCCAAATAAAAGCAGTTCCCTGGGCTAATGGGTGTCCAGAGAGGGTCCCGTGGCCCCAGCCCCGCCACGGGAAGGGCAGGAGGGTTCAGGTTGGGGCCACCCCCCCAGCACAAACCAGCACGGGGTGGCTGATGAAGACTTTTGCTCAGTGTGGGAAGAGCCTGGAGCTCATTCCTTGGTCCAGGGATCACAGCTTTCTGGGTGCTCTGCATCCTCCTGCCCCACTGCTGAGACACAAATGGACGTGGGGCAGTATTTTCAGTCCTTTGCTTGGCACATACAGGGAGACAGATCCTGCCTGTCCAGGCTCCTGGCATTTGGAGGTGGTAGAAGACATCCCAGCTCATCCCAAGCACTCCCTGAGGGAGCAACAGAGCTTGCAGAGATGGTCCTTAGTTCACCCCCCAGCTGGGGCAAAACCAAACTTAGTTAAACAAAAATAAATAAAGAAAGAAAAGCCATGTGTGTGTGCAGGGTGGGGAAAGCCCTGCACAAAGTTGGAGAGCTGAAAAGCCACTTCCCAGGCAGCTGGAGGATGCAGCAGCCTTGGGATGTCGAGCTGGGAGCAGGAGCCTGCCTGGCCACGCAGCTCGGGGTGACCCTGTCGTCCCTGGGCCTGGGCAGGCTGACAGCACATTATGCAGCTTGCCTATCTTTTGTTGCTCGTTGGAGCCAGGAGTATTCCTGCAGATCATTTAGATTCAGGTAAATCAGCGTTTTCCAATCCCAGGAGGATGTTTCCCACCGGTTGGGCTGCAGGGTCACCTCCAGGAGCTTTCAGCAGGGTATCGCTTGCTCCGTAAAGACCTTGAGTGATGGATACTCCGTCTCACAGGTAAGTTGTTCCAAAAGTTAATTATCTCCCTGGTTGCTCGCTTGGGAATTTAATCACGCTCTGCTGAACCGACGCCCTCACTGAACAATTACAGAAGTGCCCAAAGGGGAAGTTTCTATCTCACCCTCAGCAGCCTTGTTATGCCCTGATGACAGCAGGATTTACATCCTTCCACACAGCCAGGTGCCCAGGCCAGAGCTGTCCTGCCCTCAGCAGCAGCTCAGGACCATCCTTGCTGTCCCAGGGCTGCTGGGTCAGTATTTCCCACCTAGAGAGTCAAGTTCTTTGTATGTGGCATCTTTTCCTCACCCATGAAGCAGGGCAATGGAGTTGAAGTGTTGATGAACAAGGTTTAAAATGCAGAAGCTCGCAGAGAGCCAGACACTAATGTGACATCTCTCTCCAGCACTTGCCATTCCCTCCCTTCCACGGCTTTGATGTTAACTTCTTACAAGCTCTGCGACGGCTGTAGGGTTTGATCAGCAAGTCATGCATGTTAATAGGGAGAAGCAACAGAAATGCAAGAGGTTCCTCTGCCCAAACCCCCCCCACCCCACCCCAGAAATACAAGGGGGTAAGGGCAGGATGTGTGCCTTGGCTGCTAGAGCCACTCTCTCACTTCAGGATGCTCCATCCAGGTCTTTTGGGATGACATAAACCTTCATTGAGGTGTGCCACAGCACGCTGCACTGATACCAGTGGGTTATTCCCTGGTCAGGAGTCCTTGACAGAAGCCCAAACCAGCCAGGCCCCAATTTTAGCACGTGGTTCCCGTCCTTCTTCTCATCCTCCTCCCAAACTAGGTTAGTTTGGCTATCAAGGGGGGTGTTGGTGATGCTCAGGCAGGTTTGATATCTAGTCAGTGCGCCAGTGTTGGATGGGTCTTAATTATTTATAGCTTTCCTATCCTGTTTTCTCCAGTCAGTTGGGAAGAGGTGACAGGTGAAGACTTCTTGTAGCAGGTGCTTATGAGGTGCCTGCCGCTCAGATGAGAAGAAAAGAAGAAGTGTCTTCAGCAGGAGGAAGATGACAAAGCTACGCAGGAGCTGCCTCATTTAATAGTCAAGAAGAAGGGGTGGGGGGTGGAAAAAACACCTTCCTTAAGTCTCCAGAAAAGAAACACGTTCCTCCTAGACAGATGGATGCTCTGGGGGGAAAACACCATCCCTTTGCACGCCGAGCCCTTCGTGTTGAGGGTGTGTGGTTGGATTTAGGGCCAGAGCTGAAGCTGCTGTGCTGAGAGCCAGTTCCTCCCCACCCCAGGGGCTTGTCCTGCTTGGCTTGGCTCACCCTGGCAATGCCAAAAAGCACTGGAGCACCCCGAGCCACAGGCAGGTCTCCCCCTCTGTTGGGTGGTCTCTGTGGGTCAATCGGGGCTTGGCTGGAGGGTCTCACGGGCTGTAGCACCCTGCAAAGCTCTGCTGGGGTGAGCTCAGCCCCTGGCTCCCCCCGGGGTGGGGTGAGCTCTCTCCCACAAAACACATACCCCCTCCTGTGAGGGCATCAGTGTGGCAAGACACAGGGCTGCTCCGCTCTGCATGGCCTGTCTGTACGCTCGGAGCTGGGCAGGGGGTGGGCAGGGACCCCTCCGCCTTTCTAGTCCCATGCACAGCTGTGTGTTCACACTCACCATTGTGTGCTCACACTCACCATCATGTGTTCACACTCACCATTGTGTGTTCACACTCACCATTGTGTGCTCACACTCACCATCGTGTGTTCACACTCACCATTGTGTGTTCACACTCACCATTCTGTTTACACTCACCATTGTGTGTTCACACTCACCATTGTGTGTTCACACTCACTGCTATGTGCTCACACTCACCATTCTGTTTGCGCTCACCATTGTGTGTTCACACCATTGTGTGTTCACACTCACCATCGTGTGCTCACACTCACCATTGTGTGCTCACACTCACCATCATGTGTTCACACTCACCATTCTGTGTTCACACTCACCATTGTGTGCTCACACTCACCATCATGTGTTCACACTCACCATTGTGTGTTCACACTCACCATTCTGTTTACACTCACCATTGTGTGTTCACACTCACCACTGTGTGTTCACACTCACTGCTATGTGTTCACACTCACTGCTATGTGTTCACACTCACCATCATGTGTTCACACTCACCATTGTGTGTTCACACTCACCATTGTTTGCACTCACCATTGTGTGTTCACACCATTGTGTGTTCACACTCACCATCGTGTGCTCACACTCACCTCCTGCGAGGGCCGAACGCTTCCCTCTCAGCCACAGCAGCAAGGGGGGGCTTCGTTACGCCAGTAATTTGGGGTCCCATCCCCGGCTGGTCCTGCCACTGCGAATGTCAAGCTGATTATTTTAACCACGTTAGATCCCTGTTAATTAACACGAATTAACCACCGAAATATTCCCGGGTAAACAAGCCATTAGGTATAGGCAGGAGAGGAAAACCACCTTTGAACCATCACAAATCGATCCCTGATGGATACAGGGCTCTGTGACCAGCCCAGCCCACAGCCTGGGGCAGCCCCCCCACACTCCCCCTTCCCTGGGTTAGTGAGCCAGGGTGCGGGGCAGCGCCAAACTCCCAGGTATGACACATCCACAGAGGTACCTTTTTATAGGTAGGAAATTATAGGTGCCAGGACTTCAAAGGCTTTTGCAACAAGAGCTTTCCCTTTGATAAATGACAGCATCATTAATGGTGATTTATTACCCGGGCTATTTCAACAAACAGAAATAACCAGTTTCTTTTCATTTGGCTTGGTGGGTTGTGTGTTTTTTTTTGCTCTGGGCTACCCAGACATGGAAGGTGGCTGGTAACAGCTGTTTTACTGCTGGTAAGACATCTCATTTATTAACTTGTCATCGTGTGTCATAAAGTTTAGCAAAATGCTAGATGATTGTGTACTTAAGCTAGGTAATTACCCCATTATTAAAGCTGCCTTCTTTATTTATTTGCTCTTCTGGTGGTTTGTTCCTACCTTTGCTCTACATACTGCCTTAGTCACAGGGCACGGAGATGCTCTGCCTTGTAATTAGCTGGGCGCTGACTTCCACTCTGCTCCTTGGAGAGACATGAAAGATGTCTCTGCCAGCTGCCACCGGCTCGCTGGTGATGGGCACCAAGCTTCTCCATCACTTAGGATGGTGTTTGGGGAGGTGTCGTGTCCCGGGGCTGCATCTGACCTGGTCCCAGCACTGGGAGTGCTGAATGCAGCTCTAACGCCAGCAAAATCTCACTGCAGTAGCAGCCAGGAAAAATCCACGTGCTGGAAGTATCTGGAGAGCAGGAGCTTTTATCCCAGGGGTGGAAGCACCTGGGGCAGCGTGGGGTTCCTGACCCGGCGGGTGGTGATCTCCTCTGCAAAGTGCTCGTGTTGTAACTGCCAACGCCGTGCCAAGCTTCTAATTAAACTCCCCGAGACTCACTGCTAGACAAAAGCAGATCCACACCTTGATGGAGGAGCTGCCTAGACAGAGGAGAAACCCACTGTTAGCAGAGAGATGCTAATTGCCTTGGGAACTCCCAGAACTCGGGTACGCGTCTCCCAGGAATGTCTGGGACTGAGCCTGGACACGTCCGTGCCCTCTCCGGGGAGGGTGAGGCTCTGCGGGCACTGGGCAGACAGCAGCACCACATTCCCAGGCAGAGAGAGAAGCAACAACCTCATTCCCTCCTTCATCCCACCCTGTCCCATCCCATCCCATCCCATTCCATCCCATCCCATCCCCATCCCATCCCATCCCACCCAGCAGTATGACGGTGCCCAGCTAACACTGATCCACCTGGATAAATCCAGTTAGCAAACATTTTAGAAGAGGTTAAGCATCCAAAACCACCCAATAACCGACTATTATCTGAGCAAAGAGAAGCTGGACCACAGGAATTGCCAGGCTGGCTCAGACCAGCCGGCATCTTCTCCTGAGCCCTGCAGCGAAATGCCAGGGAGTCTTCAAGAGAAGATGCAAAATCCATCGTGGCCAATGCCAGAAGGTTGGCTGCATCACAGAGATTATATATCCCTGCCCTCTTCTCCTAAATCCAAGCCTTGCTTCTGCAGCAGAACCCTCATGGTCCTTCCCTGGCAGCAGGACTGGGACCAACGCTGGTTGCAGCTGGGTGCTGCCCCGGGTGCCTGGAGCTCCCTGCACTGACTGCTCTCTGCTCTCCCACAGCATCATCTGCTTGGGAAATGAGGGAAGATTTTGTGGTGCTGCAAGGGAGTTTCAGCATCTCACTCCTGGTGTCTCCATCGACGGGTGTCTGTTGGGAGAGACTCCTCTGAAAGCAAATGTAACATCTCCCTGTATTCCTTTCCCCCCCTCCAAGGTCAGGCAATATTAAACAGGGAGAAATAATTACCAAAAGAGAAAGAAAAATGTAAATGACAACATATTCCCTGCTACAGCACACGTTCACCATGAGCACTGATTGGGGAATTTCACCCATAAATCCGTCCCTCAGTCAGTGAAGAGGTTTTATGTTGTAATTAATGAGTGGCTATTGCACAGTAATTACAAATAGGTAAGGGTTTAATTTCCAGACCTGCCCAAGGTACAGTGAGGGGGGAGCTTTTTGCAGAGGTATGAGTTTTGGTTAGGGCCAACCAGCCCCCTGTCCTGGCTCCCAGCCTTGGTGCATCTTGTCCATGGGGTCAGGACCTGCACAGAAAGGAAATCCATGGAGGGAATAAATCCTAGGGGCCTGACCCCCATGTGAGTGTGTGTGTGTGGTGTTAAATACCTGTGGGAGGGATGGGGAGGCAGTTGGGCAACACAGAGGCTTTGCACGGGGAGAATTGCACTGAGTGTGAGTTTGCACTGGGAGCCACCCTGGAGCTGGTGCTCCCTGCCAGGGATGAGGGCTCTGGCCAGCCAAGGAGGGATGATGAGGCGATGGGAGTCCCTTTGGCTCAGCACAGGGGTGATGAACTGGTTTGAGCCTCCTCAGGGTGGTTTGCTGAAGGGACAGCTGCGGGGATGACAAAGATCCAGCGCCGCAGAAACCCCCGTGGCCCAGAGGGGAACATCCCCATTTCCATTTATTAAAACACCATTTTTATTACAAAGAGATGCTAAAAGTGCAAATGGACAGAATGCATTTTACATCCCCCATCGATTTCCTGGGATATTTACAACTGCAGAGATATTGATCTCCCCAAAGTGCCGGATGCGCTCGCTCGTTACCTATGACACTCGTGGTGAGAAAGTATTTTCGGCAAATAAACCACCAAACCCCACCATATCAATTGATGCAGGAAGGCTGGGGGGCAGTGGCATCACTGGCCTCAACACCCCACCCTCAGTGCTCTCAGGGCTTTCAGCCCTTTGCTCCCACTCCCACCGCTGCGTCGATACCGGTGTGGGTACCCCCACCTGTCTGTGCCACAACACATCCCCCCTCCCCAGCACTAGACCCCTCCCCTTAAGCCAGAGTGGGGATGGGGAAGGAAACCCTTAATTTGGGATTCCCCACCCAGGGGAGAATTTCCTTGGAATAATAGAGATGATGTAGGTTCATGTGGGATTGAGTGTGCTGAGGTTTGCTGCGGCTCAAGGTGAGCGTGGTTCCCAGACCCAGTGGCAGAGAGGAGGGACAATGCTGCTGCTGTTCCCCATGCCACAGAAACTCTTAGGTGACCCAACTTCCCTTTTTTTTTTGGCCATCTCCTCTCCCCCAGGTCTGTTCCCACAGCCCAGACTGGCCCCCAGTGTCTCCGCATCGGTGTGCAGCTCCAACTGCATCCCACCAGGAGAGCCGTGAGGGTGGTGGGAAGTCTGCAGCCATGGTGCCCAGCATGGTTACAGGAGGTCTTCTCCCACCTCCCTTAACCCACATGTCCAAAACACAGCACAGGCCTCAGCACCATCATCCCATGGTCCCACAAACCCCTGCTGAAGCTGTCTGGGAGTTGCTGAGTGTCCATCCCAGCCGGTGTCGCAGAAGGGGTGGGAGGGATGGGTGCGCTCCCTGCCCCTCCTTTGCCAGCCAAGCTTCCAGCTGGAAATGCCCCAAATCTCCTCCTGCATCTGCCTCTCCATCTCAGCCCCCGCCCGCACCCTCAGCACATGAACCAGCGGCCCCTCACAGCCACCCCCAGGGGCCGGGGCTATGCAGACAGTGCGTCAGGCGCTCCCCGGGCCAAAGAGCCGTGAGCATGAGCCTGGTATGAGCTACAGCCGGCGGGTACCTGGCAGCTGTGCTTCAAAGAGCACACCGCACCGCGCCGGTACCTGCTCATCCTGGCAGTAGGGCTGGGACTGCCAGACACCCCCCAGGCTCTGCCTGCACCTTTGTTTCCCTCTAAAGTCAGCAGATTTGGGGTTTCAGCTGAGTCCAGCCCAGCCTAGTCACACCGAGGATGTCTTGCTTGGCCCAAGACCCCTGTTTTTGGAGAAGAGGGGAGCAGGGCGAGGCTCACTGAGCAGCACACAGCATCACAGCACCTCGACCCTCATTTTCCCCATGTGCTGGGTAGATCATCGCCTCCGAAAGGCGCTTCCAGGAAAGAGCCAGAGCTGGCAAACCGCGGGGTGTAAAGTTTCCTGAGATCCCTTCTGCCGGTGTGTCAGCCCCGATTACATCAGTCAAGTCGTGTTACCCGGCTGATGGGCACTAACGAGAAGTGACAGACGTGACGGGCAGCGGGCAGGCTCCAGGACCAACACCACAGTCCCCAAGGACAGATACCCCCCAACCACTCGTGGTGTGCGGGGGTGGCGGGGGGGTGCAACAGGCGAGCGCGGTGACGTCTCCCCTGCCACCTCCCTTATGGAGTCCTCCTTGATGGGCTGAATAGGAAACAGGCTGGGATGTGTTTGAAGTCGTGTTGCTTTGCTGTGATCCCATCGCTGCAAGAGCTGGTGGAGGGGGGGATATAAGTGGCACTAGGGTGGCGTGGGTGCACGTGCACCCAAAGCAGGGTGGCAAGGAGCAAGTGGGGAAGGAGCAGGCTGATGTGCTGGAGGGAAGAAGCAGAGTTTTCACCCTCAGTTCCACCAGTTTGACAGCCTGTTGCATGCCAAAGTCTCTATGGGATGGCCCCCATCATCCCAGGGTGATGGGGGATGTCTTTATCCCCTTCATCCTGCACGAACCCATGCGGAGCTGGGGCAGGAGAAGGGCAGAGACAGCTGGTGCGTTCACCTGGGGAACAATACCTGCTTCACCTCAAACAGGCAAAGGGCCACATTTTCCCACAGCCAAGGAGGATCCCAGGCTCCAGTGGCCAAAATCCAACCAGAACCTCTCTGGCCACATCCCTTCCCCTTGGGGAGGTGCCGCCGTCCCACTGCAGCACCAGCTCTGCCCCAGCCCACCCACCAGCAGCCGGGGGCTTTAATCAGTATCAATCTTCCCCGACCTTCAAGGTCTGTGGTTATTGACGTTTTGCTCTGCCCAAGTCAATATTAACTTCTCAGGCCGATAGACAATAAATAGAAAATAATAAGCAATGCACAGTTAATATTGATTTATGATTATTTGGGTCTTTTGCATGAGTTTCTCACAGGCAGAGCAGCTCTGTGCCCACAAGGCTCCCACGTTCGTTAGCACCAAGAGATGCTCCAAGGTTCAAGCTGCCCTGGAAAGGGTGTGGGGAGAGGGATGCAGCAGCACCTGGAGGAGCCCTGTCTGCACTGAGAGCACTGGGATCATCTCGTGGCTCTTAAAACATGCTAAAAATGTTAAATCCAATGAATTTCACTGCTTCCCCACGAGCAAGGTGCTTAGAGCTTGAAAAACGGCATCGAATCAAGCTCACAGGTAGGGGGGTGTGTGAAACTTTATACGTTCTGGGAGTTTGAACCAATTTTGTAAGGAAGAATTGCACAAAACAACTGGCAGGGAGGCACTGCCTTCTCTGACAATGTCAGTCCCAAAGAGCAGCAATGGGACAGACACGTTGAGGCTGGGATTTGGGGGCTGGCAAGCAGCGCCTGCAGCTTGGGGATGCAGAGGGGCTGGGAGAGCCCACATCCATCCCATCGCTGCTTGGTGCACAGCCTAGCCGCTTCTCCATGGTGAAGGGTTCGGGGTTGTTTTATTCCCCCCACCCTCCACCTCTTCCCTCCCTCCCTCCCTCCTTTCTCCCTTCCCAGCCCCGACATCAGGATGTTTATAAAACTCTGAATCAATTTGCGGCCGGGAGACGCTCAGCCGGGGAAGCACGGTGCTGATAGGGTCAAAGGCCCGTCGCCAGCACCGATCCTACACCCTGATGTATTAATTCAAGCTGTCAGGACTGACACACGTACAAGCACCCAGAGAGGCACAGGCAGCGCTTTCCCCACCCTCCCTCCCTTCCCAAAACCACCCCCCTTTAAGCCAACATTGCACAGTCCCCATGCAGCGAGCTGGGGAGCACCTGCATCAGGGGGTGATGCCCCCGTCCCCCCTGCATCCCTGCGGGCGGGGGGAGCACAGCTCTTGCCGGCGTCCCCGCGCTCCCGGGCTGGCACGGAGGCAGATCTGAGGAGCTGCAGGAAGTACATTTGTTACTGGGAACGCTTTGATATTTCGCATGTGAAACGTCTGCGTGCTGGAGGAGCTCAGGCATCTGGCAGGAAATTACCATGAATCCTGTTTCCCTTCACAGTCACACACACACACACTCACACGCCTCCCTGTTCTTTTCCTTCCACCCCCCCCCCGGCTCACCCCCTCTGTTTGACTTCCCTTTTCCCCACCCCAGGGTCTCATTCAGACCCTAAGAGTGGTTCCCACTGCCTCCTCAGAGCCCCCCATCCCTGTGTGGGTCCTGTGAGGCAGTGGTCCCACTCTGCAGCATCCTGAAATCTTTTTGGCCCTGTAACAAGCCCCCACCTCATTTGCTGTGGGGGTCTGTGGGGTCCGGCTGCCCAAGAGCACCCACCCATCCTCTGCTTTATCAGGTGGCACTAAGAGGATGGGGGAACCACTGTTTTGGATACCAGGCTGGGGTCAGCTCACCCTTGTTGGTTTTGGGTATCCTCTTTGATGGGAGTGGGGACTGACAGCAAGGCTCGGCCCCAGGGCTGCATCCCTCATGTGATGCTGCTTTTGGGCTTCAGGGAGCCCAACAAGGAGCACCAGGGTACAACCCTCCCCCTGCTCCACACCAGTGGTCCTGGGCAGCATCAGAACGAACTCGAGAGAGACGGCTCCTGCTTCCCCCATCCCAGCTGGCGACAGCAGAGCCGCAGGCTCTCCTGGGGGGATTCATCACCCGGTGGGAGCTGGGGGAGGAAGGCAGCTTCCCTCTGCTCTTCTGCCCTGGGAGCTTGGCTGTGGATCAGAGGAGCCGCCTGCCTCCCCAGCAAGTGTGAGCACGGCTGGAGCGTGAGCTCCAGACTGGATTTTCATGTTGTCTCCTGCTCGGAGCAGCCCTGCTCAAGAGTTATCAGGTCCATCGGGCTGCTGTCAGCCAGCTCTGCTCCCCATCGCTCCCTGCCAGCTAAGGCCCTTGCCAAAAAAATTATGACTGTATTAAATGATTTTATTACAGTAAACTGCAGCTCGTGCAGTGTAAACACAGGTGGTGCAACACACACACACCTCACTTTCAACTGCGTCCAGGCCACAGCAGCGATGCACTGCACCAGCATGAGAGCAGCAGGATGTGGCCCTGCCTCCCCAGTCCCCAGGATCTGGGGGATTTTTGCAGACCCCAAGGGCAGGAATCCATCTGGGACATCCCAAAGGCTGAGTCTTTGGGTGTTGCTGCCCAAGGAGAGGGTGCAGATGCACCTGGGGAGGATGGGGTGCTGGTGGCATCGCTCCCCTGGCACAGGGTGCTGAGCAGGGAGCTCTTAGAGCAGCCAGAGCAGCCCAGTGCCCACACAGAACAGAGCCCCTTTGAAATAACACCATCACTTGTACCTGCGCTGACCAAACCCCCCCAAAAGAAGGCCACCCCTTCACCTGCCAGCCCCCTGGGCTGGGCTGACACTCTGCTGAGCACAGGCTCCCTTTCTCCCCCTCTTGCTTTCACAGGTTTCATTTTGGCTTCGATTCCAGCAAGTTTACTGACAGATTACTTCATTTTAACTCTATGGCTTTCCTGTCTTGTGGGAGGCATATTTCTAAGTATCATATTTATCAAAAGGTCTCTGCAAAAACAAGGGCCAGAATTACTCTTTTGATGGTTCCCCCAATAACTACAACCACAATAAATTTTTCAGGCAAGAAAACTCAACCAGGGACCTTTTTGTGCTGGGGTTTGGGAGTGGGGTCTAGGCCTTGGGCTGCAGAGCATCTCCCCCCCCCCCCACTCCCACCCTCAACCTGGCCACGCTCTCTCCCCCAAACCCCATGCCGGCACATCTGGTCTCACTTGTGAGGCTGGTCTTCCAGTTCCCAGGGGTGACATATTTCCCCACATCACCCCCCCCCCCCCGCCTATAACTCTAAATCAGAGCAGCATTTCAATAAATCACAGGGAACACTTATTTATTGGACATAGTTTTGGGGCTCTTAAAGCACGGAAAATAAATTTAATGGAGCGTTTGGAGCATTTCTCCAATCTTTTGAGGGATTACTTGGGGAATTTGTCAACGGAGCCAAGCACAGCAGCTTGATCCAGAGAGATGGGAAAGAAATTATGGGAGATACTCTACAAAGGCCCAGGTGTACCCTAAATCACATCAAAAAAGATTAATGTCAAAGGATTGCTTGCCAGCAAGAGTTGATTGGCAGCGCTGCAGTTTATTTAATAAACTATCATTTTAGCCAGAGGGTGACTTTAATCTGAATTACATTCTCTTGTTTTGTCGTATGCCATTGCCAAGCGATTTATTGAATACTGTAGCATACTTCTTAACCTCAAACACTGAGACAAGGGGGGGAAAAAAAACAATAATACGAAGAAAAAGCCTTGAGAGCCCCTGGAAAACCTTGAGACAGCAAAAGCTGCTCAGCTAGGAGGGTAAGAGCTCTGCTCCTGCAGCAGCGGCTTGCTTGCTTTGGGCTGGGAGAGGAAATGCTGCCTGTTTGCTTGCTCATGGCCAGGTTGGGTTTAAAAGCTCTTCTGACTTCCAAGCCACCTGAGGGTGGACAGGGCAGAGAAGCACAGTGCACTGGAGGCACTTGGGGAACAAGAGATGTGGGGAAAAACAAGCACATCCCTGCGCATCCCTCTTTTTCCTGCTGGAAAGGCAGCACGGATCTCCTGCTCCCAGGCACTGGGCTGTGCCTGCACTGACTGAGGATCTGCCTGGGGTTTGGGGGGCAGAGAGAAGTGGCCTGATTGCCTGGCACCCCCTTGATGCTGCTTTAACCCCTCTGTGTGCAGGCAGGGAGATGCTGGGCAAGGCAGGATGGTGCTGGGGCAAGGCAGGGACCACAGGCAGCACCCAGCATAGGTATTCGGCCTGAAGGCAGAGAGACAAGGTGCCCATGTGGACCCAGGGTGGTTGGGGTCTCCCTCGAATGCCCACTCCCACACACAGCCAGAGCAAAGTGCAGCTGGGAGCTGAGCACCCAGGAAAGGTGGGTGGGGGGCCAGAGAACCGACTCCTGGAGAGATGATTTCACAAAGGTTTAGGAAGTCTCAGTAAAATTTTAGAAATACCCCAGGGAAAGGGGAAAAGAGCCCCCCAGCCTATCCCTGCCATGGCACACGCTGTCGATACCTGAACCCCCCAGCCCCATCCCATCAGGAGATACGGCAGCAGATGGACAGACAGACAGCAGGAACCAGCACCAGGGGCTGGGTTTACGAGAGCCAGGGGCCCACTGACCCCTGGGGCCCTTCAATAACGTGTTTGTGCAAACAGACAAAGAAATCCTAACTAATAATAATCCTCGTTCCAAGATTATGATTGAGTTTTTCCCCTGTTCTGCTTGATATTTCTGCCAAAGAAAGAAAAATCCTTGCTGAAGTCTAGCAGGAAATCCAATAAAATTTCTTCAAAAGATGGGCCTGACATTGAAAAATAGCAAAATTATAAAAGTAGGCCTCAGAAAAGAAAAGGGGGGAAGAGTTATTATATCTGGCACCTACTGAGGGCCCAAAGCTCCCTCTCCAAATGAGCCATCACAGATTGAAAGTGTTTAGCTTCCCGTTGATTAAATATGGTGAAGGACCCGAGGCGTGCCAAGCCTTGGGGATCCAAAGTTTGTTTTCAGTCAGAATGTGTTTTCAGTCAATGGAAAAAATGGTCAGGCTGTGCTGGGGTATGTAACTGAGAAGCCTCAGGTTGGGAGTGAGTAATGACTGCGATGCAGAAATGCAGGAGGGTTGTTAATCATTCGACCCCAGCCCCCGTAATTCAACTCAGCAACTCGCACGACTTTGGAAGTGGGTTGTTTTTTGGGTGTTTCTTTTTTTCTCTTCTTTTTTTCCCTCCCCTCTGCTCTTTTTTAGTAAGAAAAAACCCTCTTTTAAAATTTTTTTTCCCTTCCCAAAAGGAATAACACTGTCTGCTTGTATCCTTACACCTCCCTCTTCTTTCTCCCAAGGGAACAGGGAGCGATGTGGCCAGGACCAGGCTGTTGGTGGCAGGTTTGGAGCTTGCCCCCTCTGTCCCAGTTGCAAAATGGGATTGATGGGAGCAGCAGCTGGTAGGACAAGGCATGACCCTGAGGATCACATGATGCAGGATGCTCAGGGATGACCCACTGGCTACAGGCGCACAGTCCTGGCTTGTGGGAAGGATCAGCAAAGATTTGGTGGAAATGGGAAACCACACGTCCCCACAGGACAGGGACACTGAAAATACCCTCCCTTTTTTATTCTGGTGGAGGAGGAGCTGTTTCCCTGCTAGGCTAATGTGCCTGGCTTTCCAGAGAAGACTGCACGCTCATGGTTTGGGAGCAGGAGGTGTGCAGTGATGCCCAACTGTCTTTGCCATTGACTGAGAACAAACTTCCCATCCTCAAGGCTTGACACACCTCAGGTTCATCACCATATTTGATCAATGGGAAGCTAAATCTGCTGGAGGGTGGCAGCAGGGGACCAGGCACCCTCCTGCTAACTGGGTTTGGTGGTGAGGTGCCGGCAGGTGCTGGTGAAGCTGCTTCCCTGCACTAGCACCATGACTCGCCTGGGTCTTCCCAAAACTCTGTGGGGGCTGCCTGGAAAAGCAAATGTCCCCATTTTGTAGGACAAATTCATGCAGATAGTGAGGACTGAACACACTTCAGAGCTTGGAGGGACAAGCGCCAGGCTGAGCCTGAGTTCAGCGCCGGGGCCAGAGGCTGCTGGAGGGACCAGGGGTGAGGGACACGGAGGGATGCAGGGATGCAGGCCACACAGCACTGATGCACAAGGAGCCCATACCACCAGCCACACAAACCCCTCCCTTGATCCCCACCATCCCCTCTCACCTACCCACTTCCAGCCACCCCTTTCTTACCTCCTCCCCCACTATGGGATGCCTGACTTTCTTCGTTAGCTGGGTTTGCCGGGCTGCTTCTCATTAGATAGCCAACAAATTCCAGGAAGACAGGACACCCACTGGGCCTAAATGAAATTAGAGAACAGAGCACTGCTACAAGTGGTTTAATTCAAATTACAGCAAGATATTATTGCCAACTGCAAGTGCTCAGAATCATGAGTCAGACCCCCACAAGGAACGAGACGGGCTTAAAAAAATCATGACTTGTTAAGTATATAATTAACTTTGGGGTTATTTTTATTTACCTTCCAGTTTTTAGCCTTCAGGAGTCAGATTTTTGAGCGTGCCTCCGTGAGGGTTGGAAGCAGCTTA
Organism: Laterallus jamaicensis coturniculus; assembly: GCA_022605575.1. Lineage (NCBI taxonomy): Eukaryota > Metazoa > Chordata > Aves > Gruiformes > Rallidae > Laterallus > Laterallus jamaicensis. Next base: position 3,047,041 of record JAKCOX010000049.1, on the reverse strand, counting down.
AAATTAGAGAGGGGAGAAGCTAAAAAAGAAGAGGAATGTGCCCACATTCCTGTGATGCTGGGAGCTGGGGATGTGAAGGGACACTGCACATCACACTGTGACAGCTGTCCCAGTGGCTGCAGGCAACAGCAGGTACCGCCTGCCCAGGACCCCTGGACCAACGGGACCCCCAGACCAAGACATGTCTTTGCCAATGAGCCTCCTGCCCTTGCACACACTGAGTGGGCTTTGAGGAGCCCCCTTCTGGGGCAAGAGGGGTTTTGTTGGGAGACAGACCTGCATGGGACGTGGGTGAAATGGCTGGAGCTGGCGTGACATCACAAGATGCTGGAAGAGCATGTGGAATCGGACAGTAAGTGCTTGGGGAGCCCAACCAGGGTCATGGTGTGATACCAGCTCCACTGAAGAAGCAAAAGGATGTGGCCAAGCAATTTTTCCAGGTGAGGGCTGAGTTTCTGCATGTGCCTAAGCTGCCTGCACAGCCCTGGAGCTGTTGTCCTCAGCTGATTCTTGGGGAGCTGAGCTGGCCAACCCTCCTCTGCTCCCTGCCTCCGGGTTGTGTCTTCTCCCATTTCCGCTGAACAGATAGTACCCTGCTATCTTTCATTGAAACATCATGTCCAATTTCTCCCTTGATTAAACCCATATTTTACTTGGCTATAAGTCAAATATAAGAAGGCCGCACTCAAGTGAACTAATCTCAGTTTACTTGCCAGTAGGTAATTTGATAGACAATTTGGCAGGCATCCACTCCAGAATTAAGCAAACCTGAGCAATAAAGATGTAGGAAAACAATCCCAAAAAGCCATTGTGAGACATGTAGCTTCATTCAATAGCTGCATGTTCCACTTACGTTTCTGCTGACGCTCAGGGCTGCAGTTCCTGCCAGCACCCTGGCTAGGGAGGGCATGCTCAGCTGGACCCCCCCCCCTCAGTTGGGCACAGGATGCTGGGATGAGGGTAGAGTGGTGGTCTGTGCTCTCCTAATGCGGTCCTGGGCAATGGATCAAGTCTGGGCTTGGCCAAATCCTGTGTCCAGGCCAGTTTGGGTTTGCTGAAGACTCAGCTGTGAGTGCCTAGGAGGAAGGAGAGGCTCAAGCATCGGATTTGCATTTACAATCTACAAGCACCTTCCACCGCTGCGTTTTGCAGCCCTACCCCTCAGAGCACACCCCCCCCCAGCCCCACTCCGGAGCAGCACCAGTGCCAGGGCTGATGCTGCCAAGCTCCTTACCCTCTATCTGCCCACCAGCACCAGTACCTGCAGCACCCACCTCCCCAACCCTTACGGCACGGAGAGCAGCAGAAAGTCTCACAGACATCACCTGTGGCCTTACTCCTCTGGGCAAACACCACCAAGGACCGTGGCGTGCCCAGAGAGGGACCTTGGTGGTGCTGGGACCGGTGTGGGTTTGGCTCCCAGCATGGGGCTGGGTGAGCACTGTGCTCCAGGGCAATGGCCGGAGCAAAGGGGCTGTGGGAGCGCCGCCGTGCAGCACCATCCCTCATAATGCCATTATGCATCGCTGGCATTAATCACACTGCTAGGTAAGCATTATGGCACTTTTATGGTGGCTTTGAAGCTAATCTGTCACTAATGCCTTCTGGATTATCATGATTTCTTACAGTTGTGATTCATTAACTCAGATGCCTAATAGAATTAGTATTAAACATCTTCCATAGATTTCTGCCTCGACACGTTGGGTTTTGAAAGCCTTTTCAGTATTTCATTGTGTTGCATTAAATGGCACGTCAGGCACATTTGTGTGGTCTCCCGGAGAACCTGGAGCAGACGGAGCTGCCATAGAGGCTGGAGCCCCAAGGAAAAGCTTCCTGAGGGGCAGCAAGATGCTGCTGGCTCACTGGGACTGTTGTAGCAGTCTGGAGGTTGTTGTGTGGTTGGGGTGTGAGGGGTTGTGAGGTTGGGGTGATGTTTTCAGGCAGGAAGGAGCTCGGTGGTGCCCGTTGTCGGGTTGTTAAACCAGGAGAGAAGAGGTTAATCTGCTTTGAGGATAGAAAGTGCAGGGCAGGTACGAAATATGATTGTGATTATTACCTGGCCCTGGAGGAATCCTTTCCCTAGACATTACAGTGCCATTCCTAGAAGGACTATTATTCCTAATAATCAATATTAATTTTCAACGCATACTCTGGGGCTTAGAATTATTTTCTTCTTTAGGATAAGATCTGGAGCTTGAAGCAGGCTGAAAAAAAAAAGGTACTATTGCTATTATTATTAGAATTATCATTACTATCTTGGGGTTAAAACAAAAATATCATATTTAGATAAGCATCTCTCCCCAACAGCAGGTTGTGCAGCTCACAGACCTTTATCTGGCTACTGCCATCAATACGGTGATAGGTGATATATTTGTAAATATATATTTATAATTACATATTTATATAAAATATAATTATATATTTATAAAAACATAATAGGTATATTTAGAAATACACATATAAATATATATATAATATATATAAAGTGCCTATCACCATATTGATGGCAGTAGCACTGGCTTGGGTTTCACAGTTTAGGCAAGAGAGGAGCCCAAATTTCCACACTGCATTGCTGAGGGCTTTGTGGGGGGAGCCCCAAGCCCTCGCTGGGCAGCATCGTTGCCCCAGTAGGACAAGGCAGGGAGGATGCTCCCACTGGGGACCGGGAAGAGCCTGAACTTTGGGATGCTCCTCTAAAAACCCAACACAAACGCCTTTCTGCAACCTGACCTTGGGAACCCCACGTCAGCTAGAAAAACAGAGAGGGAGGGGACTTCAAAGAGGGGTTGGAAGCAGCTGTGCAAATTGACAAATCCTCACGGAGCTGTGCAGGATGGATGCGTACCCGCATCCTCACCCATGTGAGCCATGTGCTGCAGGCTTGCTGGACCCCCCCCCCCCCCAGATTTGTGGCCCCTGGGTGCCTGCATCCCCCACCGGTGCTGGTGAAATTCCCCTGGCATCGTTTGGGGAAGAACCTCTGCTTTTAGCAAAGCTCCTCTGGAAATAAGGTCAGGTTTGGGGCAGGGGTTTGAGTGATGGGCTGCGAGCAGGGAGAGGGGAGAGGTCACAGGGAGGCTGTGAAAGGTGGTTTGTCCCGGTGCCAGAGTCAATGTGTGCCGGCGATTGAAGCCGGCGGCCTGCCCTGCAGTCACCACCATCAATCATGCCTGGTACTGACAGCCCCACCGCCTGTCAGCCGGCCCCGCTCCTCCCAAGGAGGCAAAAACAAGTTCAAAAGCGAGGGGCTGCGTCCCCAGGGCAGCAGGCAGTGACCCCCCCTCAGCGAGCATCTATCCCTCCAGACCCTCGGATGGGCCGCTCGTGCTCACCCGCACCCTGGCGTGATGGGCACCAGTGAGGGTCCCCCCCCTGCTCCCTCTGTGGGGACAAGACCCCTGGTGCAGACCAGGACGAGCCTTGCTCAAGCAGTTTAGCCATTGAAATGATTGATTTCCCTGCTGAAACCCTGGGACTTTTCCCTTTCTGCTTGTTTCTCCCTCCCCATGTGAGAGGAATAACTCCCACATTAGAGGGGAAAAGAAAAACCTTAAAGCTTCTTCATTATATAACACGTTGAAAATGTGCATTTACATCCCCTCACCCCATACCCCTCCCAAGTTTTTGGTTCCAGAAGCAGTTTGGGTCTGCCCTGGATTGCTTTTTACACAACCCTGAGAAACATCAAAGCGAAGCATCGCTGGGGAGAAGCATTTCCTTTGCCTTCTCATCAAAATGCTGCTAGTGATGTCATGGCAAGACAAGAAACTCAGGAAGGAGGATGGAGAAGGAGCCCTTCCTTACACTAGAGGCTTCTTCCAGGGTCCCATCACTGCTCAGCAAGTCCAGCGCTTCTGCAAACACTTGAAAACAACTCTTTCCACGCTGTTCTCCCTGGGTTTGGAGGAGGAATCATAGAATCATAGAATGGGCTGGGTTGGAAGGGACCCCAAGGGTCTCAGATCTCCAACCCCCCTGCCTGTGGCAGGGACACCAACCTCAGGCCTGGAGCTACACAAGGTTGCCCAGGGCCCCATCCAACCTGGCCCTGAACACCCCCAGACACGGGGCACCCACCCCCTCTCTGGGCAGCCCCTTCCAGCCCCTCACCACTCTGTAAAGAACTTCCCCCTAATATCCAATCTAACCCTTCCCTCCTTCAGCTTTCATCCATCTCCCTTGTCCTGCCCTTTTAAAAAGTTGATTCCCCTGAAAAAATGGGTAGTTCCAAAAAAATGGGTAGGAAAATGAGTAGGAAAAATGGGTAGTTCCAAAAACTGCCACAAATTGGCTCCCATTTTTGGGGAGAGTGAAGGAGGAAGAAGCTGCCCTGGTTGCGTTCAGGGTGCTGAGGATGCTGGCAGGGTTTGGCAGAGGCAGCTGCCTGTGGGGAAAGGTTTCCCTGCCAGGTTGGGGTTTTGCAGCAGCTTGAGAAGAAAAAGGGATGGAGAAGCATGGCCGGGGCCCACAGCCCGGAGCTCCTCACAGCAGCCTTTGTTTTTAAGGAGTGAAAGGGGCGGTCATGGGACAGCAGTCAGCCGGGCAAACACGGGGGAGGCGAGGAGAAAACTTTAATTAGGGTAACTTGAAGGCAGGCTTTAACCAACAGCCGGCGGGAGGCCTGGTTTGATCTCCTTGTGGGATAGACCCTGTGATTAATCGCGGCCCCGTCGAGGGGGACGGACACCTGCCTGTCACATGCTTTGATTCCCAGCACAGGCTTTGATCTTGCCCCAGGGCTGTGTGGGAGGGTGTTAGAGCCTTGTATGTGCCCTGGTTGCTTTTTATGCTGCCCGTGGGGGGTTGGCGAGGGAGGGAGGGGGTTGGTGTGTGGCTGGGGGGGTCTCGGGTGCTGGTCCTGGGGTTAGCCCAGGAGGTGCTGGGGCCAATGAGAGTTCGTCCGAAGGGGAAAGTTCATCCTGGATCCAGGGTGGGTGTGGGTACTCTAGGTGCTCGCTGTCATCTTGGGGGACAAGGGTCCAAGAGAGCGGTGGGGGATACTTGGCTCTGCCACCGCCATGGAGGAGTGAAGCCAGCTTCAGGGACAGTCACCCTGTCCCTCTTGACCTGCTCCAGCCCAAAGGGTTGTTGGCCAGGCTGTCCCCTAGGATGGGGCAGCTGAGGTTGGGGCAGATGAGGGGGTTGCCCTGAGTGGTGTCCCCACCTTTCCCCACTATCACCGCTCCACCAACACCCTGCACCGGTGGCCCTGTGTCCACATGCCACCAACCCAACACAGCGGGAGGCATGGGGAGGAGGGCCTGGGTCTCCCAGCCCTTTCCAAACCAGGTTTCCAACCCGAAGCTGCCACACAACATACAGGGAATTGGCTCCAGAGTCACCCCTGTGGGGTCCCATTCTGCAGGCACCCCCAGGACCACTCACCTCAACCCTGGCACTGCCCAGTTGCTCCTTCCAGTTTTGGTGACTCTGGTTGCCTCTTGCCTGCTCGTGGCACATTGATTGGCACGGGCATCTTCGTGCCTGTGCCAGGTCCCAGGTTTATTCTCAGCCCTGACATCTGTGCCAGGCAGGCAGAGCATGCTGTGGTTCCTGCGCGGTGTGAAAGAGGATCCTGACATCTCTGCTTTCATCCTGACCTTGAAACCAGAGTGGGGAGTTGATTCCCCCCCATTCCTGGATCACGCTACTGGTGTGGGGGAAACACAGCAGAAAGGCTGGGCACATCCTGGGCACGAAGGAACCTCATTGGTGCTGGCAGTGGGTGAGCAGGGGAGTGATGCTCAGGCTGTCCCCCAGCAGTGTGCTCCACTGGGGCTCTGCCAGGTGAAGGATGAGGGGTGCAGGATGCCCGTCTGGCTGTGGGCAAAGGGGTGCTGGCTTCCAGGGGCCAAAGGGACCTCCCTGGAGTGATGATTTCCATCATCTGTCCTCCCAGCTTTGGATGTAGGGGCATCTCACAACATCTTGGTAGATGGTTTGACCCCTTTAAGCAGTCAATGTCCTGATTTGGAGGAGGGAAAAGGTGTAATGAAGCTGGAGAGAAGTCTGGGAAAGCCCTTCCCTGTACTGCATGAATATAACAAACACAAACTTCCAAAAGCCCCGGACAAGCCTGGTAAGTCTGTAATGTGGTGTCCTGTTTCCTAATCTCTTCAGTAAGGAAGCAGTGTGTTGAATTTAAAATATCCCTCTGGTAAACGCTAACTATTTAAAGAGTGCTAGGGTCTTAGAAATGCAAAACAAAGATTTGTTGATTAAAAACACATGGTTTGTTCTGGAGGCACGAGTAGCCAGGAAAATCAGTTCTGACAGTATTTTGGCTTTTTCAATCCCACAAGACATGATGGTGATTTATTACAGTGATGTCAGCTGTGGTTGAAAAAAAAAAAAGTTCCCTGTGTTGTCTTAATAAAAGAGCTTTACCTTGAAATCATTAAACTCTCTGCCTGTTTATTTGAAGCGATGACTGTGAATGGGAATGGTCCCCTCCTAAATCACTCGGCCCTTCCTTGGAACATATGCCCTCACATGAGGTGCGGTGACAGCCCGCAGCTCGCCTGGCTAATGCGAGTCGTCTGATGGATACGATTAGCGTGGCTTTGAAACCTGGAGGGGAGATAAGCACACCAGGCGAGGAGGGGAGCCCCCACATGACAAAGGGAAGGGGAGTTAGACAGGCAACAGGGTCTATCTGTCTTCTTCTGCCATCCCTGCAGATGTGTGGAGCTGCTGCCTGCAAAGATCCGCTCGCTTCCATGGCCAGATGATGCTGAGGTGACACGAATTAAGGGGGCAGCATCCCGTATCCCACCTCTGCTCCCTGCAAAGATCAAGAGCAACGTAAGTTTTGTCAGGAGCTGCAATTGCTCTTGGCAGAAGGGCTGCCTTGGTGTGCCCCCTTTACTGTGGTCGAGGAGGTCTGGTGTGCTTCACAGAGAGCTGGTCTGAAGAGGTCTGGTGTGCTTTGGAGAGCTGGTCTGAGGAGGTCTGGTGTGCTTTGGAGAGCTGGTTTGAGGAGGTCTGGTGTGCTTTGGAGAGCTGGTTTGAGGAGGTCTGGTGTGCTTTGGAGAGCTGGTTTGAGGAGGTCTGGTGTGCTTTGGAGAGCTGGTTTGAGGGTACCCAGGGGATGCTGGAATTTGACCTGATTTCCAAGCCCACGTGTTGCTTTTTAGCAGGGCAGCAGTGAGCACTGCACGAGCTCACATACTGATGGTGACACACATAGCAGCTTTGTCATTGCGATAAGATGTGCAGGGACAGCCCTGGAGAGCCCACAGAGCCCCTGTAACCTGTGCTGGCTTGAACACGGTGTGAGCTCAGAGCTCAGCAAACCCCCCAGGAGCCAGCTCCTGTACTCATCCAGCCCAAGCAGCACGGTGAGCACAGCATGCTTCCCTCAGAAACCTCTGAGCTTACACTATGACCCCCGAAACAGATGCACAGCATGGCATTACCACACCAGGCTTTGTCCAACAAGAAAGATGCAGCAGCCTGGCAATGGGACGGGGCTAGGCAGCAGGGATGAACGTGGTGCCCGGCAGCAGCATCGCTGCCACAATCTCCATTAAATCAGAGCCACGTTAAGAGTAAGACATCCAACTAGGTATCAAAGCCAGCACCAGCCACAAGGTGTTGTTGGGAAGGGGGAAAACTTTTCCTTACTATGCTTAATTTCAGTGTCAAGATATATAGGCATCATATGCTGCGGACGGGGTATAGAGCAAGGGAAGACGTATAATAGAAATAACCTGCCAGGCTCAGCCTGCCATCACTCATCCAGCTTATCAAGTTAGCTGAGCTCAGCAAATCAGATTAGTGAGAGCCAGCACAGAAACACTTTACCAGGGTGCAGGCAGTGGGGACGGGCATCCTGGCTTTGCCCAACTCGGGGAGCTGAACGGACTCATCCTTCTTTCTGAGCAGTGATTCCAGGGAGCAGAGGCATTGCCTGCAGCCCAGCCCTGCAGCCACCAGCCTGTTCCCTTGTATCTGGCAGCAGTTAAGTGCTGAGCGATATTTACTTCTTGGGTAAACAGTCATAATCTCCCTAACCAGAGTTTATCACAGAGAAGCGAGTTAAATTCTTCTTGGATAATCCCCGTGTGTTGTGGTTTTCTGAGCAAGACATTTTGGGATGCCTTTCAATATAAATGGGCAGCTCCAGGCCAGAGAGTGATGAAGGCTTGAGTTGACCCGAGGGAGAGGGGTGTGGGGTCCCCCCCATCCTGCTCCAGATGCTGCTTGAAGTGGGGTTGAACCCCAATGAAACACATGCAAAGGCTTTGCCAGCACTGCCTGCCTCCAAAAGCTGTGATCAACACAGGGTTTGTGGCAGAAATCACTGGGAGGGAATGCCTCCCCCCAGCCAAAACCATCCCCTCCCCTCCTGGGTGAAGGAGCTGGAAGTGAGAAGCAGCTGCAGAGCCGGCAGCCGACATCATCCACAGCGTGCTCGCCCAGGAGCTGGGCAGGCATGGGTACCAGCACTGGAGGGGCACAGGAGCACCCCCTCTATTCAGTCTTCATTACAACAGAGCTGAGAAAATACAGATGTTGGGAAAAAATATTGAAAAAAAAGAGACTTTGTTGGGTTGTTTATGCTAAAAACCCCAGTATATGGTGGCTGGGAGAGTGCACAGTGTGAGCTGAACTCTGACCCTGCTGAAGTACATGGGAATGTTACCAGAGCTGAGATGCTTGGCAGGTACTAACAGATCATATATTATCTGCCTGAGCTACGAGAATTCTATTTTCCCATCAGCATGATTATTTTTATTTGACTTTTAAGTCGAGCTGGAAGCTGGTGTGGCTTACATCCATCACTGCTGTGGCTATTAGAAAATTAACCAAGCTTCAGAAACGTCCTGCATGGCTTTCTTCTGCAGCTGTCTATCTAGGGGAAAACAAACACATCGCCTGGTTCTCTGTGGAAGACTTATTGGGAGGAAGGAATGGCCTGGGATGATCCTGGTGTGGCTGTTACTGTGCTGGAAAAGGTTAGTGCAGAGCTGGGGGTTTTAGAAACCTTCCAGCGATTCACAGCACTGGTTGGGGTGATGAGGAGTGGGATCTGCTAATCATGTGGTAATTGCTTCATCCCATGGAAAAGCCAGTCTGAAAACTGGGAGAGCTCTGCTTGATTTCTTCAGGAGTGGGACCAAAGCAAGGGTCTCACTTTGGGGGTCTGCCCAAGTCCCTGGTGCTGTCCCACCTGAGCCTGGGAACTGCAACCTGTCCCAGGGCTGTGATTCAGGCTCTGGGCTCAGGACTGATGGCCCTGACCTCTCAGGAGCTGCGCAGGTGATGTCAAGCATCCTGTCCTCACACAGCAGCCAGGCTGGGGACAGACCTGGGGGTGGCTGAGCTTTGGGATGGAGACCTTCCTGCACTGCTGCCAACCCCCTCAGCTCCCTGTCTCACCAGCGCTCAGAAACACAGGCTGTGATTGAAGCTTTGAAGATGTGGTTTTTCTCACAAGGAGCAGAGGATCAGCACGAAGCCCAGGCATCGCTTGAAGTATGATTTGAAGCACGATTTAAACCAGCTTCAGCTGCCTGCAGACCTGTGCATGGGTCTGCCTGGGGCCATGTAGTGCTGAAGGGCAGCTACAGCTTTTGTGTGACTCCTGGGCAGAGCATGGGGAAGCAGGAGTGAGGTGGGAGCCCACGCTAGGCAAAAGGGACCACCGGTAGCTCTCCTCTCCACCCAGACCCAGAGCATCCTCGCTACAGTATCACAGGCTGGGGAGGAAGCAGGGAGTCTCTCAGCAGATGGGATTCGAGTAGAAAGAGCTAACACTCCAGCCTCCTCTGTAATGAAAGGAGACGGGCAAGTTATAACCAAACCAGCTGCCATAAATCATCAGCTCAGAGGTTTCCTTCAGACATTAGATACACCTGAAGACACTCTCAGCCCTGCAGACGGGGCTACAGGAGTTTCATGCAACGTGCAACTTTCAAATCAATCTCTTTCCAGCAGGCAGAATGAACTGGCTGCTCACGTCTGCGTGTCTCTGGCAGAAGATGCAATAAAAAAAAAGGGAATTCAGCTGGGTATGAGACCGCATCTCCTTCCCTCAGCGTGCCTGGATGCTTCTCTAACCTCCACTTCAAACACCCCTTTGTTTCTGCATGAGTGAAACCTCTCAGCCATGGGGTTCAAATCCCTGGCTTCAAGTGGGGAGAAGGGGAAGGGGGTTGTGTCTCCCTTCCTGAAGCCCTGCTGCTGCCTCTGCAGGGATGGAGCACCCCTGGGATGCCTGGGTTCTGCTCCCAAACTAGCTCCCTCAGCCACGGGTGTCTGCAGCCTCCTGAGGCAACCGACAGAGGCTGTGGAGAGAATTGAGCAGAACCCTGAGAAAGTTTGGGGTTTGTTGATGGGAGACAAGGCTGTTGTGTTCCTTGTGTATCCCAGGCTCTTGTTGCAGGTGGGAAGCTGTCAGCAGAGAAAAATGGAAGAAAATCCCAGCAAAGAAAAAGGCAGGATAGGGATGGAGCATTACCTGGGGCTTGGGCTGCGGAGGGGGGTTCACCAAGTGGGCTTCATAGCTGGGTCTGGAGCGATGGCACCAAATCCTGCGGCCTCACAGGGGGACAGATACAGCCTCGGTGGGTGCTGCAGCTTCGCACGAGCATCATTCCATGTTGTCATAACTACGGGGGGCAAGAGCATCAAGACCTCCCATCGCATCACCAGGGCTCTCCAGGGGCCTGGGGTTGCCTCCAGCACAGGGGAGCAGGGAGGGTCGCTCCCTCCCTCGCGCGTCTACAAGGAAATTAAAAATTAAATAAATAAATTTGCTAGTTTACAAATAGAACTGTTACTTGTTACTCACAGTATTAACAGTCTCCTTTTATTTTTTTTTTTTCTCTCCTCTCCCCTTTTTTCCAAGGCTGTGAAAGACGTTTGTTTCAGTTGCCAACATCTCCACAGAACTAATGTGGGTGGATTGTGACAGATATAATTTCTCCATCCTACAGTTTCATCAACTTGAGTTCTGTTAAACTATACCCGCTGGGCTTAGCTCCTTTTAAAGTTTCCGCTTTGACAGGTAGATTTATTAGTCTTGAAATTTGTACAAATCAGATGTCACTCGTGGCAACTTGTCAAAATGTCAGTCTGGTGAGGGAGGCATGAAAGGATTTTCTGGAGAGAGACGGGGAGGCAGGCTTGAAAGAGCTGGAGCAAAAGCAGAAGAAAGGAGCTGGGAGGGATTGCAGCCTTCTTGATCCTGGGGGTTTTAACTTTATTAAATATCTAGCGCCATACAGTGGGAGATGCTGTTGGATCCTGCCCGCCAAGACATCAAGGCTGTCAACATCCGCTGATGGCTCCTAGCTCACACCGAGCCGGCTCTTGCAGCTTGTTATGTATATTTAGGGCACGGCTGAGGCACGGGGAGGGGAAAGTTCAGCTGGTTTTTTTAAGGCTGCTGTGTTTGAAGTGTTCTATTATCACCCTAACAAGCTGGGAGCGGTGCCGCCGCACTGGCTGGGAGGGCGATGCCTTGCACCAGCTCCAGCCTGGTAAGTGGCAGCTCCATGTGCCAGCACCCAAGGGGGAAGGGAAGTGGGAAGCCCCCTCCCCACAAGGACCTGGGGCTGCTTTTCCAGACCCTTCTCCAGCCCCACATGCATCCCTCCCACCTTTGGGTGTGGTGTTTTATCCCAAGCTGGTGGTGGGCAATGCCACTTCTCCACTTATCTTTCTCTATGGCATCCTCAGCTTGCTGTGACCGCTGCTCTGGTGCCAGCCCTGCGCGCTGGATGAAGGGGTATCCTTAAAATCCTTCTCCAAATGTCACTGCCCAGGCACTGATGCTGATAAGGGGGCACAGAATCCTCCAGGGGTGCTGGGTGTGCAAAGCAGTTGTGGGATGAAGCCTGCAAACCCCACCACACATCCCTCTGAGCTACTCAATATCAGGTCAGCAGAGACATAGAGGGCATTGCACATACACACACTGCTTAACCAGCCCTGGAAAACCCTAATAAAAAAAAAAATTGCCCCTCCCAGCCAGTTTGTGCTCTGACTGATGAAGGCAGGAGAGGATGAGGAGCATGCTCCCACAATACAGTGTGCTGGAAGAGCTTAAAAAAGAGCAGACACCTCCCTTTAACACAGCAACCTAATAATTGTGACTGGAGTTTTTCCATGGAATAACTTCAAGGTTGTTGAAATGAAAACTTAAAAAAAAAAATAAATAAAAATCTTAAAAAAAAAAAAAGAAGAGGCAATTTAAAAAACATTATTTTGATTACCACTTCCAAGAAGATCAGGAAAATCTCCACTGAAATCAACATTTTTACATGAATATTTACACTTTGTTTGAAAAATCTGTTTTGGCTGAAAAGCCATTTGTTGAAGTTTGCTTGATGGGTGATGTCACTCCCTCAGTGATGTGGGGACCTGGGGTGAGGAGCTGCACATCGCTGTGGAGAGATGCTGCCCTGGTGTGCTGGGCAGGGAAAGCTTTTGGCATTTTCTCATCCCCAGGATCCAAGAAAACTCCTTTTCCCTTCCTGAGCTGGGCAGAGCTCAAGCACCACCATCACCTGGGAGATTCCCAAGCTGATCCATCCCAGTGCTTCTTTCCCAGCCCTTACACCTCATCCTCACACCGCTCAGCGCCTGAAATGAAGGAGAGTTTCAAGCTGGAGGCTGGTGTTTGTCCATGGGCTTTGAAACAGGCCAGCTCTCTCCAGCAGAAGGTGACTCAAGGCCAGCAGCCCTGGTTGCATCGGGCTCAGCACATTGTGTGATTAACGAGTGTTTTGTCAAGCAAAGCGTACGAGGGGCGAGCACATTATTTACTGTCCATGCTATCTGTTGCCCCTGCAGACAGCACTGAGCTGCTGGGTCCCCTTAGCCCATCCTCTGCTCCAGCACTGCTGCCCCTCCATCCCCTCTGACTGGGGGTTCGGGGTTGTTTTGGGGAGAGGGACACACACCATCCTTCCTCCGGCGCGGTGGGAACAGGAGGTGATGCTGGAGTTGAGACCTGGCTGTGCTGCCCAGCTGCATCAGGGGTGTTTTTGTCCCTCCCTCTCCTCATGATGGGGATGAGACCTCGTGTTGTCACAGCCAGATAAATTGAGCTGAGAGGCTTTGCTTAATTAATTGGTACATAAATGTTTCCCTTCTGGGAGCAGCTCAGAGCCATCCTCGCGCGAAGAGAGGGGAAGGGGAAAACCCACTTCACAGGGGAGGATTTGCTTTAAAAGAACTCACTTTGTGTCACATCCAGCCTTGATTCCCTTTCATGTGGCAAACGAATCGTGGCAGCTTGCTTTCCACATTAAACATCACCATGGCAGGTACACGGGGCCCCGTGCAACTCGCCGGGCACCGTGAGGACCATCCTGGGTGGTAAAGCATCACCAGGGCTGGGGTAGAGCAGGGGGACAAGGGGACAGGGTCCATCCGTGGGTCTTGCTGAGTTTTTTTCCACATGCCATGGGTTGTCTGCAAAGAGATTTTGGCACAGGAGGCAGGGAAAGGGAGAGGAGAGGGAAAGAGAAGAGGAAAAGGAGGGGGGGGGGAAATGCCTGGCATGAGTTCAGAAAGCTCTCCAGCTCACACATCTGGTTCTTATATTTCAAAGTTAATTAGTCATATTGAGGCTGTCTGAAGATAAATTTATCATCCAGAAAAAACACAAACAGTTTGAAAAATGAAAGGAAGTGAGGTGACATGGCTTGACGTTTAAATAAATCATTTTAACATGATTAAAAAACTTGTCCTCCCTGACACCCGGAGCTGGATACTTTGTAAAGACTTTTTGACAAAGACAAGTCCCTGTTTGGTATACAAAGCCCCTGCCATTCAATTATACAGAATAATCTTTGGCCAATTACTGTTCTGAGTGACTACTGGAGGATGCGACACACGGCACAGTGGTTGCTGGCAGCTGGGGGGTGGGTCACACATGGCCAGTCCTGCACAATGCAGGGGGGACACCAAACTTGATGGGGATGGAAGCAGGAGACAGGAAACACACATTACGTGGTGGGGAAACTGAGGGCACGAGAAGCATGGAGCCCCCCAAACAAACTTTTCTCTCTACCACCCACCAGCTTGGGGTGCACCCAGAGATGGGGTTGTGATCATAGAATGGTCGGGTTGGGTTGGGAGGGACCCCAAGGGTCACAGAGCTCCAATCCCCTGCCACAGGCAGGGACACCAACCTCAGGCCTGGAGCTACACAAGGTTGCCCAGGGCCCCATCCAACCTGGCCTTGAACACCCCCAGGGATGGGGCACCCACCCCCTCTCTGGGCAGCCCCTTCCAGTCCCTCACCACTCTCTCTGCACAGAACTTCCCCCCAATCTCTCCTCTCCCCCTTCCCTCCTCCAGCTTCACTCCAGACCCCTTGTCCTGCCAGGCTCTGCCCTTGAACAAGCTGATTCCCCTCCTGTTCCTCTGCTCCCTTCAGGCACTGGCAGGCTGCAATGAGGTCCCCCCACAGCCTTCTCTTCTCCAGGCTGAGCCAGCCCAGCTCCCTCAGCCTCTCTCCAGAGGGGAGCTGCTCCAGCCCTCTGAGCATCTCCCTGGCTCCTCTGACCCCTCTCCAACAGCCCCACATCTTTCTTGTATTGTGATACACTGGGGCATCCCCTCTGTGCCATGCCCGTCCTGCAGCATCCCTGTGCAGGTAGGGATGACCTGACAACCACTCTCAGGTTCTTCCCCAATTAATGATTTTATCTCTTCAGCTTCATTAACAGGATAACAGGAGGTGCCAGTGCAAAAGTCTTCCCACTAATACCACCCAGAACTCCTATTAGATCCCTGGCTTTGGCTGTACATCCCTATTATCAAGTTTCCTTCTGAGCAGCTTGAGTGATCGGAGGCTCCTGATTAAATGAAACTCTCTCCCTGAACATCCACTGGAAAACAGCCCCACATGCCTGCTTGACAATATGTCTATAAGCTAAACATCAATCAATATTAGGGGGAATCAGCATATCAGATGACCCAGAGGAAGAGCTCAGCTGGTTTTTAACTCTGATTCACCTGCTTTGTCAGATGCCTACAAGGGATATTTGAGTTTTGCCCATTCTGGCTGAATTCTTGATACTTCTCGTGTCCCACATCTGATTTTTTTTTGGTTGCCTGGCCCCTGGGTGTCTCTGCAATCAGGGAGGGTTAGCAGAGAGAGCTCTTGGGAGTTTCTTGGTCCCATAAGAAGCCTGCAAAATGAGGACCACTGTGTGTTTCCCACCCCATTACCTTCCCAATTCCCACAGGAACAGGGATGCACTGGCTTGCCAGGCAGGGAGACACAGAGCACAGCAAGCCCTCCACCGGTTTAGGAGCTGAGGAAGTTCAAGAAGGTGGGAAGATTTGCATCTTCGAAGAAGAAAAGAGCTCTCCCAGGAGCGAAGGAGACAAAGTGACATAAGAAAAGAGCCTGAAATAAAAATAAATAAATAAACAAGTGACGCTTAATGGATAAAATGAATATTCAAGCTGTTTCCAGGGAAGAATCTTTGACTTTGGTGCTAGTTACAGTTACAAGGTTTATGCGTTTTCTGGCTGTCAAAGCCTTCACCATAATTGTCCAAAAGTTCCTTGATTATTTCTAACAAAACTGTCAGCTGCCTTTGAAGTATCAGAACAGTCTCATCACATCTTATTAAATAGTAAACATCATTTGCAAGCGTGCAGGAGATATAGACACCATGTCAAGAGACTCGGTGGGGTTCGCATGCGTGCGCCGCTCCCTGTGCACCCACCACAGCACCATCCAGCACTGGGGATGCTGACTGAAACGGCTTTACTGGGACAGTGGCTCAAGCAGAGGGATGAGCACTGATCCTGGGAGCTTGGCTTATCCTGGAACAGAGAAGCATGGAGCTGAGCTCCAGCTGCTGGTCCAGTGGAGCCTGGGATGCTAGGGGAGGTGGGGGGGGGGGGGGGGGGGGGGGGGAAGCAGCACCTGGGATGCTTGGGGATGTGTGTGTGGGGAAAAGCAGCACCTGGGATACTAGGGGATGGGGGGGGGGGGGGGTGTGGGAAGCAGCACCTGGGATGCTAGGGGATATAGGGGGGGAAAGAAGCGCCTGGGATGCTAGGGGATGGAGGGGGGGGGGTGGAAGCAGCGCCTGGGATGCTAGGGGATGGGGGGAAAGCAGCTCATGGGATGCTAGGGGATATGGGGGGGGGGGGGGGGGGAAGCAGCGCCTGGGATGCTCCCCCCAGCTCCCTCCTTAGGGAATTACTGGAGAAACCATCCCTGTCAACTCTGAGCATTTTGAAATATATTTGGAAAGAGCTGCTTAATTCGAAAAGAAAATAATGTTTTGGATCCAGCCTAATGTTTTCATGCTATTTCTTCCTCCAGCCAGATTTGGAGAAACTCGTTTCATGTGTTGAAGTGTCTTTCGAGAGCCGAATCTTTCACAGAAGAGTAATTGCACAATTAGCTATGAATTAGTAAAAATTCATTCTAATTACTTCCAGGTGTGACACATTTTATGCCTAAACCCAAGGACAGAGCTAGCAGCACCCTGGCAGCATTTGCTTCGGCAGCGGATGCGAACAGAGGTGCAGCTCAGCAACAGCAACGCAAGAGCAAACAGCCCCTGAGGAGATCAGGGAATCATCATAGACTGGGCTGGGTTGGAAGGGACCCCAAGGGTCCCAGAGCTCCAACCCCCTGCCACAGGCAGGGACACCAACCTCAGGCCTGGAGCTACACAAGGTTGCCCAGGGCCCCAGCCAACCTCGCCTTGAACACCCCCAGGCATGGGGCACCCACCCCCTCTCTGGGCAGCCTGTTCCAGCCCCTCACCACTCTCTCTGTAAAAAACTTCCCCCTAATATCTAATCTAACCCTTCCTTCCTTTAGCTTTAATCCATCCCCCTTGTCCTGCCAGTCTCTGCCCTTTAACATGCTGATTCCCCTCCTGTTTGTATGCTCCCTTCAGATGCCAGCACCAAACTGGTGTGCACCCCCCAGCCCAGTAACACCCAATGCCTTAGACCAGCATCATCAAAGCTTGCGGTTCAGAGTGAGCACAGGGCAGGAAACAGTGCATCAACATCCCTCTGTTCTTCTAGTGGGAGTATGAGCAGACCTGGGGTAGGATGCACAAGCCACAGCAAAGGCCCACTTGCCATAAAGGGTCTGGGTAAGTTACTTCTCTGCCCTTCCAGCCCCAGAAAGCCACAGCTAACACTATATCCTGCGAATTTATTGCTGGCTGGAGAGGAAAAGCCAGGTGGATCCTACTGTGCCCAGTACGTCATTAAAACCACTGGAAATCTCACACTAAACCCTGCAAGATTTTTAGCTTTAATTCCAGATCAAAGCAGCTTTGGGAAGGAGCATCCCAGGTTTGAATGCTTATCTCAGCCAGACCCCGTGAGCTTTTTGAAGTTGCCCCATCAGTCACTAATCAAAGATCTCCTTTTAGATGGGGAAATCAAATCCCTTTCAGTGGTTATCAGTTTCTAAACACCGCTTGTCTTCTGAATGACCTTCCTTCTGTGAGCTGACCCCAGAGCAGGAAAACCTTGGAAGAGCCAGGCTTTTAGTTTGCAGAGCACTGGCACATGCATAGCTTTGCTTTCTAGGGCATTCAAATCAGCAAAGAATGCATGTGTGGAAGTAATAAAACCCTTCAGAGGTAAATAAATACACGCTGTAGTTGCTGTTTAACACACAGCAATTGCCTTCCACTAGGAGTGCTAACAAAGACCCAGCACTTCTGATCAAAAGAGGAATTCAAAAGTATCAGTCTCTGTTTTTCCTCAAGTTATACAGACAGCCCTGAGAGGACAATAGGCAATGTAGTTTCTGAGGATCAGGTTCCTAAATACAAAGGGTTTTGGATAAAGAACCCCTCTGGTAACGTGAATAAAAAGGTCTTGTCTCAGCTCTTCGAAGCTGTGGTGTCTGTAGCATGGTTTAGGGCTGAGTTTCAACAAATGGGGATGATGAGGAAGCAGTCAGAAAGGAGCCCTGTGCGAGGAACCACAGCAGCAGGACTCAGAGGCGCAGGGAGAGGTGACCCCAGCAGCTGCCACATCCCCACAGCCAGCCCCAGCCCCACTCATGTCACTCAATTTTACCCACAAATGCCAGAACTGCACCTTGAGATCCTCCCTGTTACCCTTTAGTCACCAAAGCTTTCAGGAACAGCATCTTCAGGCTGTTAAAAATCCCTCAGATTTCACAGCCACCTCTAGCTGGAAGAGTCTCTGGGTTTAGTTACCATGATCCCACCACTCCTCCCTCCACATAGCTCCACTGTGCAGAGAACAGGCGATGCTCTTCTCTGTTCAGCCAGTTTGTTGATGGGAATTTACACCTTGAAACTCAACACGGGGCTGCAGTCTGTCCTCACACTATCTCAAGTTCCCCTGCTTGCCTGTGGCACGGCTGGCACAGCAGCAGCACGCGATCCCCCGCTGCCACGCTGGGTTTTCTGTGTCTGAGAGTCAGCACCCACTATTTTGGGCTTTCTCTCTATTTTTGGAAGCCGGCTCACAGTTCCATATCCTCCCCTGTAACTGGATGCTTCACATCCCCCAGGCCCGGTGGCTCAGTGCTCACAGTTAACCCTTCAGGTTTGCACAACAGGAGCTCCTGGGAGAAGGATGTCAGGGCCTGGCACAGGCTGCCCAGGGAGGGGGTTGAGTCACCCACCCTGGATGTGTTTAAGAAAGGGTAGATGAGGTGCTCAGGGATCTGTTTTAGCACAGGATGGGAATGGTTGGATGTGATGATCTTAAAGGTCTGTTCCAACCTGGTGATTCTGGGAAGGATCCTGCAAGGACTAGCTGGCAGCAGCAGCAGAGGGGCTGAAAATACAGAGGACAAGATCCATGGCTGCTGGCAAGTACCTGAGCAGCACTGCGTGGGACTGGAAGGAGTGGGGCAGCATCTGGACACCCCCAGCCACCCCAGGGGTCAGTACCCTAAGAGATGTTCCTTCTTCCCAAAGCAGAGCAAGTCCCTTGAGAGATCTACCTCTTGGGGGTACCATCCACGACATCCCACCCATTGCAAGGCACACAGGAGGAGCACCCTCCCCTCCCCACGAACATGATGCGTTTGAGCTCCATCACCCCAACCTGACATCTCACAGAGACAGTCACCACCTCTTTTTCAGAGACACAAATGCATTTAAGGGGAAAAGAAACGCTGCAGTGGATGGCAAGGTCTATAGATCACCACACACCTACACAGCACGGCGTTTATTGGCTTATACCTGATTTCTCACACATTTGCCCAGGCAGCTCGAATAATTAAGAATAAACCTCTCTTATTAAAACCCCAAACAAACAGTATCAGTGTCCTAGGCAGCAACAGCCCCGGGGCAATGTGTTCTGGCTGGGGTTGAGGTGCCAGGGTGCTGCTGCCCCAACTCCCAAGACTCCTTTGAAAGCTCCTAGTCTGAGCACAGGAGACTCCAAGGTGGAACGCACTGGACCATCGCTGCCAACAAACTATAGAGTATTTTTTTAATAAGGGCTCAAACAAACTAATAAAAAGACCCCCATCAGCAGGGCAAATTTCATTCCAGCTGGGAGCTGGATTCCTGTTAAAGGAAAGTGCCAGCAGGCCCTTTAGCTCCAATGGCACTACCAGACATAGCTATAATTACGAGCTTTCTATTGCTGTGTGAAAGCTGTTATGAATTTCAGTGGGCAGAGGGGCACAGAGGAATAGTAAATCACCCAAACAAAAGGTAGGGGCAGCAGGGAGTAGGCTCCAGTGTTAACCAAGCACCATTGTAAAGAGCTTAAATTATGAACATGTGCCATAGTTAAAACACAATCTGCAAACTGGGAGCTAATTGTCCCCTGAGCAGCCCAAGACTCTACATGAGTGCATGAGAAATGGGCTGTGCTTACTGGTGCTTTGGCCTCTGAAATCCCAGTGTTCCCAGTGTGTTTGTTGGGGGAGGAAAGGCCATGGATGTGATGCATGTGGGGAGAGTAGAACCCCTGGCCCCACACACCCTGGGATGCTCAGAGCCTCTTTGACAACACGAGCAGGACATCCTCCCCTAAAGAGACCAGTGAAGGACCTCATCTCCTTTTGAGGAACAGCAAGAGGTATGTGAAGAGTGGGTGGCATTTTAGGAGCAAAGGACCCCCAGACAAACAGATGCTCTCTGGACCACAGGTTCCTATGTCAAAAACTCCTCCCTGAGCTGGGATCACTGCTTGGGCACCCTTGGCCAGTCCCCATGGCTGGCTCCCATCCCTGCTTCACAACCCAGGGCTGGGTGGAGGTCACTGCAGGAGCATCAGCCAGAGGTATCAGCAAAGGCTCAAGATACAGAAAGCTCTCCAGCAGTGCGATGGAGACCTTCACCCAGCTCCATACAGCATCTCTCCTGTCCCACAGCTTTCCACAGGCAGACTCACAGGGTGTAACTTCCTCTAGTAACTACTGCCCCCACCCCTCCAAGCACAAACCCTGAGTAATCTGTTGCCGATTTGTACCAGAAAAGATTTTCCCAAGACCCCTGGCTTTACACAGCCTCCTTTATTAGTGCTGGAAGGAGCATTTGCCTGAGGCTGTGCTGGGAGGCACAGGACCGTTGCTCAGCACTGCAGCCTCAGAGGAACCTAAATCAACCAGCTTCTAAGGGAGATTCAGCCCACCAGTGTGAGTTATCACTGGGCAAGGCAGCTCTGCCAGGCAAACCAGTGTTTGTTGGTCAGCTGGGCACTGAACACAGCCTTTGGGCTGGAAACTCCTGGCCAACGGTAGCAGAGAAAAAATCCTGAGGACTTCATCCTCCACCATGTGCTGTCAGAGATGCCACTCTCTCCTGAAGATGACCTCTTAGGACAGCCACTACACACAGCATTTTTGCTGTCCCTTCCCTCCCCCAGCTCCCCAGAGCCTCTCCAGGTAAGACCCACATCTCCAGGCAGGACTTGGAGCCATCCCACCCCTTTCCAGGCCATGAAGGAAGGGCAGCAGCAAGCACATAGCCCCTCAGCTTACATAAAGGGAAGCCTCCCCCCCACCCATCCACACCTCTCCCTTCCCTCCATCCCATTTCTATTCAACCAGCTGCTTCCTCACCCATCATCCCCAGGTCCCCACACCCATATCCATCCAGCCCAGGGAGATGTGGACAACACCAGCATCATCTAACACCACCAGGAGAATTCAGATGTGGTTTTTCCTCCCCTTGATGGATTTTCCTATGTGGAGAGATTTGTCTGCAGAGTATAACTTCCCTGCACCTTGAGAAAGTCAGCACTCTCCCCAAGACAGCTGCAGTATTAATATCCCAAACTGGGGAGCAAGGAGGGAGAGTGTGTGAGTGAAGAAGCGAGTCTGCACCAAACCACATCAGTAAAATGAGAAAGCCAAAGATTGCACCATAAATAAAGCCCGGTTGACACTTCTTAAATTCATAGCTTTAGCACACAGCAAAGTGTCTCCTTTTTATCAGGAATTTGTTGACAAGGGTTGCAAAAAGATCTACAAATAATACTGAGTGGGGCTATGAAAATGTATTTGTGGAACATTTCAGTATCAGGGATCACCATTATATCGGAAGAATTCATCTTCCTGGAACATTTTATTAGTATCTAGATTTTATAGCTGCTCCCTTTTAATTTTTTTAAAAATCTATTATTTTTTTCTTTTTTCATTCCTCCCAGCAAATGTAGTGTTGGCTGTAGGAAGCGGGGGGGACCAGCACCTCTCATCTCTCCACACACCCCCAGCTCCTGGATGTACCCCTCCACCTTGTATTTCTAGCCTAGAAGCAGCTATTAGGGGTTCAGCTTTCCAGGCTCCCTCCATGGGGCTGCTTTTCCCTATGGATTTCCCAGGTGAGCTTGGGACTCAGCATCCCTCAGTCCCACTGGTTGCTCACAAAGGAGTTCGGTAGGGATGATGTAGACCACACCTTGGGGACCACCGACTGCATATATCCTCAAAGCCCCCCCCCCCCATGTCTGCAGGATTCCAGCTTGGGAAGGACCAAACCATCTTATTACACTGCATTCCAGGCTCAACCCTGGCTAGGGGGATGTAAAGCTTTGGGAGCAGCTGCCTCAACACAAGCCTGAGAAGATGCCTACACACCCCCCCCCCTACTCAAAGCTCTGCCAAGCCCCCAGACTCACTCACAGGTCACCCTGCGCATCCCCAACAAGTGCCAACCCCTCCACGGTCCCTTCCCCCTCTTCCCAGCACACCATAGCTCCAGCCTGCCCAGCAGAAGCGATGATGGATTTCCCACAGCAGCCTTACAGACAGTCATAAATAAGGCCTGGCTCTGCGGTGCCGGCAGTTTCCATTAGGGCTGTCTGGATCGGGCTGTTGATACCCCCAGTCTGCTGCAGGGCCCGGCCGTAAAATTTATCAGCGTGCTTTCCTCACCCCATAAATCATCCCAACTGGAAGCCACATGGCAGATAAGAACCTTAAAAACATACGACCACAAGCAGCAGCAGGCAGATCCTCTCTTGAGCAAGGGCATGTTTGATTTTTGGCTGTACCACCTCCCCCCACCTCACCCCAACCCAACAGATCCTGTGTGTCAGTTCCATGGGCAACTTGTTCCCCTTCCACAAGGATCAGTACTGGTTGGGAAACAGGAGAAGGGCATTGCATGGTTTGCCAAACCCACATCATCAGCTTAGAAACAAGAAACATCCCCCTAAAAACCAAGACCTGGGCTGCACATCCCCAGAGCTTCACTCCTGCCTCACGCTGCTGATGGGGAAACTGAGGCCAGTGTGACACCAGTCACCTACAGGCAGCTGAGACCCAGCTCAAAAGCACCAGCTTTACTCACTAAGGAGCCAGTACATACCAGTTTGCCACCCAAACAGCAGGTAAGTGCACTGGGGAGAGACTCTAGCACCAGAGGGGACCCCAGTTCACTTCCCTGCTGCTCACCTTGCAACCCCAGCTCTTGAGGGATTCAGACATCAGACAGTAAATACCAGCAGGTCCCCAGACAACTACACTTAAAGGTAGCTATTTTGGCAGAGCACACACAGGGGGGAAGGTCCCATCTTAAAGTCAGAGCTAGTTAAATGAAAAGACCCTCACAGTGGAGGCACTCACATCCCTTCCTCCTGGTAGCAGAGGCACTCACATCCCTTCCTCCTGGTAGCAGCACAGCACACCCAGTCTCTGCCCTTCCCCACCCTTATTTATTTCAATGCAGAACCAGGTGCAAATCAATACCAAACCAGCCTGTTTACATTTCACACCCACTTCATGCTGGAGAAAATGATGTAAAATGATGGAGATTGAGCCCTATTGTTGTGGGGGTTAATTAAATAAGTGAATTGGTCCTGTGCAGCCCCTGGGTGGGAGCTGGGTCACATCTGGGCTCTGTATGCCCTGAACCACCCTGGCAGCACCTTAGTTTCTGCACAGGGATGCAGCAGCTCTGGAGCAGCAAGGAGCAAAGTAATGCAAAGAAATATTCCCTGAGCCTTTATATAGTGGGGATTTATATGTGCATTTACCAGACTCTCCCTCTGTGGTGGTGAATGCCTAGACGTTTAAAAGGTGTGAAGATGGAGTCCTTAAGGATGTGATCTAGAGGTGGGATAGGCAGGGTTAGGCTGTGGTTGGATTCGATGATCCAAAGGGTCTCTTCCAACCCAGGTGATTCGATGATTCTATTCTTTAAAGCTGGGCAGTATTTATATGGGAGACACCCAATTTGAGCTGACATATGTCTATCTGTCCAGTGCCTGGTCTGTGCACCCATGTCTGGGACTACAGACCCATCTACCCACTCTTTTCCCTACTTGTCTACCAACCCTTGGGCTCCAGCTCTGCTTTGCAGCATCTCTTCACCTTGTTCCCTCTGCAATCCCTTCAAAAGCACTTTGCCTTTCCTATTTTCCCTCCTGAAGGTCACTTTTATGGCCAGCTGAGAGCCTGGCCCCCCAAATTCACTGTCTCCCCAGCACTTTGCTGCCCTGAATGGGTTAACCACCTCTCAGCAAATGCAGCCATGTGGCTTTGGAGCAAAGAGCAATTCCAGGAATCCTGTGCTACCTAGATAGAGGCCTGTCTTGCAGAATCTGCCATAGTGAACTCTTGGGAACACATTAAATTAAGTGTCCTAAATTCGCCTAACTATGCATTTAATTTGGCAGTAATAGGACACTCTCTGTATAATAGCAGAGCTGCTGTATAATAGACGAGTAGCTGCATATTAATATTTTGATTATTAAGGACATGTGTATTGGAGGCTTGATAACTGTGTAATATATTATTGCTTAATTGCTCAGACTCTTAAGTATGTTTTCATAATTAGCTGCTATTTAGTTAACGTAAATATCCAGCTTATTAAATATAGAAACGTGTTTCTGCTTCCAAGAGTTATTTGCACGAGAAGAAACAACAAGGGCAGAGCTCTGTGCCCTGGGTGGGAGGCAGGGACTGGGTGATGGGTGGCTCTGGGGTGGGCCACTAGGCCCTTAGACCATCCACACAGGAAGGGTTGCTTTGCCTGTCTCAGGCACTCTGAACTCCACTGTCTTTATGGGACGTGATGGGAAACCATCCTGAGTTCCAGCCATGGCTTTGTCTGGTTCCTCTCAAGCAGAGATAATCCCCTCTACCTGGGCCAGACAGCTGATGTGCTTCCTCCATCCTTAATTTGGTAATAAATCTGCCAAGCTGGGAGGTTTCTGAATGAGGCTTTTGCTCTCGTTTCTGCATGGAGGACCCATAAAACCCATATGGAAATGAAAGGCAGACATGCATATTTCATACTTTGCCAGAGCTGGGCACGCAGCTTGGGGACTGTCAGTGTTTATCTGTTACAAGCACCTGATCTCCCTGCCAGCATCACCCGCTGCCCCTGCCTGGGCAGCATCGTGGCCGGTGCTGTGGGCACCTGGAACTGAAGGTGAATGCTTTCAGTTGGGATATCCACCTTTGGTGAGCTGTTTGTGCACATGGTGCTCCCTCCCATCTTGGGGAAACAAGGGGATGACCATGGTGGGACATCCCCCCCATCCCCAGGCAGCATCATGGGGTGTGTGTCCTCTGAGTGAGTGCTCCAAATCCTGTCCTCCTGCTGCTCAGGGCTGCGTAGGAGAAAAGAAGTGATGCCTGAGGAAACCTAGAGTTAGGGCTTGCTATGGAAACACCTCAGTGCAGCCAAGCCCCAGGCTGCTCTGGAGAGGGGTAAAAGTGCTATTTCAGGGAGTTTTTGTTTTCTGTGATGCAGAAGAGAAACCCTGGACCATGACACAGACAAGGTCTCAGCTCTGAGCCCCCACCCCGAGCTGGGATGCTCTTTGCCTGGCTCACAGCAGTAACAGAGCCATGCAGAAAGCAGAAAATTATCTCAAGTGCTGGTGCTGCTCTGATGGAGAGCATCGCTCCCATCTCAAGGTCGGCGCTGCAGGTGTGTGCCTGGGCATCCCAACTCAGCCCTGGCCCCCATCTCCTTGGGGGATGCCTCGCCTCCAAGTCTGGGATAAAACAATCCAAAAGGGTTTGAGCTTGTTTTTCAAGCTCACAGATTTCAGGCAGGTTTCTTGTTTTGGTTCCTAAATGCCACATTTCTACGTGTTTATTGTCCCACTGCCTAACAGGGGAGAGAGGAAGGGTGAATGAGCTAATAACTCAGCCGCCGCCAACTTGTTTATTTGATTATTTTTTTTAAAAGAGCTTTAACAAATACAGTATGTACATGGAAAAGAGAGGAAAACCCCCCCCCCAAAACCTCTCCTATGGTGCCAGCATGTATAATTCCTCTAGGAGCAGGTCTGATAGGAACACAAAAGCCCACACGCTTCCAAACTGTAACCAATATTTGCACATCGGAGTGACTAATTCTCCACTCTGAGCCACAGAACAATAGGCATAATAGCAAGGTACATTAATGCAAAGCGTGATTGTCTGGTGCCTTGGTTATTTGACACATAAACAAGGAGAGGAGGAGGATTTTTATCTACCTGTATAACTATTCGCCGAACAGCAGGTTACAAATGCGCTCAGAAAATGCTGACCCAGGGCTGCTCCTGTACCTCCTGTGCTGGATTGGCACATGATTTGCAGCACTGCGGGAGTTCTATAGCTGACCTCATTAGCAGTGCATTTCCTGGCTTGTTAGCATCATATTTGTATAATTTACGGCACCTTCGTTTTTATGGAATGTGTTCCTTGTAGAGTGTAATGGCAGCAATATATTTAACCTCTCCTATTTAGGAATGCTGTTGCTGAAGGCAGCCTGGAGATATAAAAGGGATGGGTTTTTTTCATCCCTCCTTTCTCTCTTGCAGGCGTATTTTTTGTTATTTTTCTCTTTTTTTCCTCTCCCTTCCCCAGCTGGTTGCTCGATACCCAAAATCTACGTGGAACCTGCAAAGCGTTCATAAAAGGCAACGTGAAGCTGTGCTCAGGAAACCGCAGCTTTTCAGGAGCATTCCCAAGGTCGAGCCCCTAAATCAGTGCAGTGTCATCCCTCCAAAGGCATTACTCAGCTGCTGGAAGAGGAATGAGAATTGCATGGGGAGTGGAGGTGGGGGGGGCAGAAAGGATGGAGAGCTCTGCGGTGAAGGCAGGATGCAGTGGTGGGATGGAGCTGGGCTCTGCTCCTGGCTCTGCCAGAGCTCTGGTGATGATGGTTTCACTTCTGGGGATGCTCCTTTTCCAGAGGAACACGGGGAACCTCTAGGTGTTGGTGTGATAATCTCAAAGTAAAGGAATCTACAAGGTGGGGAGGGGGCGGACAGGACCCAGTGCTGCTCACTTGATAGATGTTTAAGAGCTGGGTTGGGATGGCTGCCTGTCTCCTTCAGCCTGCCTGGATTGCTCCTAGCAGGCAGCAGCTCTCCCCAGCACAGGAGCATGTCGCAGGATGGGCGCAGAGGTTCGGGACAGGTCTGTGCCCCTCAAACCCCACCCCTTCACAAGCTGTGCAGGAGCATCAGGGCCTGCCAGAGGGAAGCTCTGATGCAGCAACCGTCAGGGTTCCGAGCGCAGAGCCTTAGGAACAAGCTGCTGTTTCTGTTGCAGTCATCTCAGTTGTTTTGTTGTGCTCTGGCAAATTAGAGCATT
The DNA here is from genome assembly GCA_022605575.1 of Laterallus jamaicensis coturniculus. Lineage (NCBI taxonomy): Eukaryota > Metazoa > Chordata > Aves > Gruiformes > Rallidae > Laterallus > Laterallus jamaicensis. The sequence goes on along the minus strand of JAKCOX010000049.1, from coordinate 3,020,043 downwards.
GATTTTCGTGAGCGCCAGGAGGAGACGAGAAGGTGACCTGCAGAGACACCCTCCCCCCCACACCTGAGCATCGCAGAGTAGAAACAGGATTGGGGGTGAAGGGGTGGCTGTGCCCCTGCCTAGCCCCTCCCCAGAGCCTTGGGACCTGGGAACCAGCCCCATCTGTGCTGCACTCCAGCTGGGAGTGCAGAGGTTGTTGTTGCTGGCTTCCTGCTGCTCCCATGCAGCATCCAACCAAAGGTGGTCCCTTACAATCCCCACCTACCCTCAGTGCTCAAGGCTTCCTGCACAACCCGTGGAGAAAAGCAACACTCGCAGGCTCCACATCAGCATCAGAAGTGTCTGGGACTGGGCAGACAAACCCCTGCAAAGGCTGGGTTCCCTCCACGTGAACAGAGCCCGGGGTGACGGTGCAGCTGGAGACGTCTCCCATCGATGGCTGAAGTCAAGCAAGAAGAACCCCACCTGCAGAGATGTTTGTATTGCCAGGGTTGTAAAGCTCTCTGCAGTGGTGGAGCTGGGTTCTCAGCTGGGGGTGCTGCTTGGCAGTGCTGCGGGCAGGCTCCAGCATGACAAAAAAGAGGTGTTTTCCTGAGAGCCGGAGGAATGCAGCACCCCCACCACGGGAATGCCCTGTGGGGCATCAGTTAATGCTGGGTTGCTCTTGGGGCTCACCCATCACACCACCCAACTGGCACCACTTGAAAGCAAGTGGCTATGACTAACCAGGCTCTGTGCTGGATTAAAACTGTGCTCATTTCTGGCTTTGTCTGCAGATTCGAGCTGAGGGAATGGGCTGAGATACACAGTCAGCAGATGGGATGGGAAATGGCTTTCCTCAGGGGTGCTCCAGTCAGTGGGAACTCCAGGGTGGTGTGGGTTGAGGTTGTCCTGTGCCCATATTCCTCCCATGGTGGCTAATTTGTCCTCCTAAACTACTGACTCCTTGAGGAGACACCACATTGAGACCGTTTCTGCCAGTTCTCTGCAGGATTCTGACCATTTCTGGAGACTCTGGGAGGATGTTTAAGGAGCTATGTACTCATCATGCAGAACATGCCATCATATACATTGCTGTATCTCCTACAGCAAGCACCTGTCTTGGTGGGAATGGGCTGAGAATGCACAAACTCATGTCATGCAGGTGACTGCAGGGACCTTGATTTGCTTCAAGGGAATTTGGAGGAAATTCCAACCAGCTCAGCAGAGCTACAAAGTCTCCACAGCCACACTTCCTCATCCCGTTCCTCATTTTTAATGAACTCCTCTGCACCCTTTGGGGCTATTATTTCCAAATAATTGTCATTCTGGTGTTATGGGATATTTGCTAACTGGATGGGCATGGAAGCTGCTTCCCTGCTCTGTCCGAGCTTCATCGCTGCAGTTGTCAACGCCACCTCCAAGTCCCCACGCTAAACTGCTGGTCTGAAGAGGGCAAAGTGAAAATTAAGCAGCTTTTCCTCAAGAGAAGGAGCCTTCCTGGGCTGAACCAGCTCGTCTCTCCAGGTACAGAGGCTGTTTGTGAGGTTCAGAAGGGTCCACGGCTCTCAGTGTGGTCAAGAGCATCCTCCACCTGCTGCCACAGAGCCTGGCAGAAGCCATTCCTCGCTTTTTTGTTTCCCTGAACTCACAAATTCACTCCTGATGCAGCCATCTCTCTTATTATGGGATGAGATGAGCATGGCTAAGTGGACCTGCTGCTGCATGCATGATCCAAGACCGAGGACCTCCTTAGACAGGACCAAGCAGCCGAGCAGGCGTGCGAGTCCCACCTCCTCCTCTCCAGCCCGTGCAGCTTGCTCCTTCCTGGCTGCATTTCCATCCACCTTCCTCCAGCAAAGACTTCAAAAACCCAGGACCTCACCTCAGGGGCTGAGAGACGAGGATTCCTGGGAGCAGACCTTGGGGTCCACATGGCCACAGCGTGCAGAGCCTCCCATCTCCTCCAGCTTGTGGTTTCCTTACGCCTTCCAACAAGATTCAGGTCCCTTATAACTTGATTTAAATTGAACCTGTCTCATTAAATGCCTAGGTACCTGCTTCGTTGTCTAAACATCCCATTTTCATGCTGCTCAGGTCGCCCGTGATACCTCGCGGTGATGAATTCCACGGGTTAGCTAACAGTTGCATAAAAATACATCTTTTTGCGATTCTTTCCAGCCTGTTTGCACCTGACACGGCTCTTGTGCTGTGACAGCGATTCCAGATTATTCAGCTTCTCCCTCCATTTCGATTTGCCCAGCCTGCTTTCTCCCCTCTTACTTAAGCCCATCCTAATTTCATTCAGTCTCAAGATGAAGAGTCAGTAGGATCTAAAATGAGTTTCTGCTGCCAGAGGGGGAAATTCGGCTTCGTCTGCTCTCGTGGCTGCCCACGGGCTCATGTACAGAGGATCTAGGAGGGGTACACTCATGCTGGGTTTACAGGGAGGAGACATCTGAGCTGGCTTTGCAGCACCACAGCCGGCTGTGGAGCCCTGGCTTGGGCAGGGCTGTGCTCTCTGCTCCACGTGCTGTGGCTGGATCTGGCCCTCTGATCCACTGATACCCTCCGGAGCTCTCTCCATCGAGGAGAAAGCAAGGTGGAGGTGGTATATATCTCACAGGGGTCAAGAACTCACCAGTCCTGTCCCTGCTGGGACTGGAGGAGAGCATCACAGCCTGTGGTTATCCGCTGCGGCGTGCGTCGGTGCGCAGAGTCCAAGGGGCCGGGCATCACTACATTATCATCCCCATGAGTTGCCTCTCTGGGTTAACAAGCATTTCCACACATCCCAAATGGCCAGAGAGCAAATAACAAAGTATTGATCCGAGCTTCGTAAGGCGACAGCCTCCACCATCCCCCTCCGCTGCCCACAACCCTCCTTGCACCAGCCCCTTCAGTGCAGTTGTCCCAGAGCATCCTTGGGAGAAGGCGGGGAGTGGGCACGAGGGACAGGGCGGGCATCACAGGGGATGGGGGTGGGCATCACAGGGGATGGGGTGGGCATCATGCCCGCTGCGGCGCGGGGACCCAGCATGCGTTGCCTGCGCAGCCTGGCTGGCAAATGGCTTTGCAGCAGCCCTGGGAGCGAGCGGCAGCACCGTAATGTCTCCATGGCTTCTTGTTAGCTGCACTCTAAGCAGGAAAGTGACTGGCCCTGACAATATAATTTACATTGCTGTATAAAACTATCTGTGGAAGCCAAGCTAATTTGTGCCAGATTAGGCTATTTGTCTCAGCCACTGTCTAACGGCACAATCTATCAGAGGGCTGTTTTCAAATATCGCTTTTCAAGCGTGCCCTTGAGAGGCGGGAATTGATTGGGATCTTAGAAAGCAAAATTACAGCAATAACTTAAAAGAAACAATAATTACTGAATCATACCAGTGTCAGCAGTCTGCAAAACACGAAATAGCCATCAAACCCCAATCCAATATATTCTGAAGCAAATTTATTGAATGGAAAAAGCAGTTGAGTGGAGGCTTTGCCTTTTTTTTTTTCCTTCCCTCCCCTCCCCTCTCTCCCCTTTCCCTTCGCCCCCTCTCTTTCTCTCTCTCTCTCTCTCCCTGTACATATGGTTATCTCAAAACCGCAAGTGAATGAGTCGATAATTCTTGTCATTGACTGCTCCATTTTCAGAGAGTCAAGAAAAGATCCATTAGCTACCTCCCGACTCGGTGTCTTTCCCCTTCCCCTCCAGTCATTTGCTACTCCGCGCTCCTCAGGCAAACAAACATATATAACTAATCATCTGTTAAAACGCCGAGCCCCCTAATAAATCTCTGCAACTGAAATACTTTAATGGGTAATTAATTGATCCTGTTCCAGAGGAGTAATAAGATAATAAATTAGACAATATTTCACTCAGTTGTGTCAGTGTACTGCTAATGGTGCTGTAGGGCTAAGCCGAAGGATAATAAATTAGCCAGAAATTAACTGCTAAGAGCTTTCTGCAGAGAAATTGGCTGACAGGCAAGGCTTTGTGATTTAGGGCCCTGCTGCCATCGCCCCTGCTCTCCATCCCATTTATTTATTTTTTTTTTGGTGCTTGCAAACATTAACTCCAGTTGGGAGCTGGCAGCACCGGGCTGGGGGGGTGGTGGTGGTGGTGGTGGTGGTGGTGGCAGGAGGGGACGGGTGAGGGGTGCAGCATCCTCAGTGCTGGGAAGCGATGGCAGTGGCAGCGCTCAGCCGGACGGGAGAGCAGCAGATTTATTGCAATCCGGTCGTGCTGCATGTAGGTAAATTACTTTTGTGCTGACTATAAAGACTGTCTCTAAGGCAAGTTATTACCCATCCAGCAAACAAAAAGGAAATATTTTCTAGCGCATCTGTCATATTTCACCGGGAAGGTTTGGAGGAGATGTGGGGAAAGATGACACCAGGGGACCCATCCTCGCGTGGTGTAAAGCAGCACAGCCCTGCACAAGTCTGGCTGCTTCCTACAGCTCTGTTAATGAGAAGTTTGAGAGGGTTTTTTTTAAAGCCTGGCCTGAGTTCATAGCCCACCCGCGTGAGGATGTCTGCAGCAGGGGCTGTTAGCAGCAGTGACTTGGCTGGTGTCAGGAGCAGCCAGCCTGGAGCGATGCTGGAGGGAGGTGGGAGGTGAAGGTGGGCTGGGGTAGCCTAAAGTCTCCCACAGCGCCTTCGACCAGGGACTGGGAGGACTGGGTTGGCCCAGTGAGAAAGAACAGAAGGTGGTTTTACAAAGCCACCTCAGAGACTCAGGATTTATTTCCTACCTACAGCTAAGCGGAAGAGGAAAACAACCATCAGTCTGTGGTGGAGAAATCTGGCTTCCTAGAGCGAAGGAAACAGTTGAAGCTCTCCATTTTGCAGAAGAAACCGAAATACATGACATCTGACTCAAACCTGCAGCTCTGGAGGGTTCGAGTTACCCTTATTCCAAGCCCCAGGGTGTTTGGGACCAAAGGATTTGTAAACTCCTGCTGAATGCAGAGCCGTTGAGTGCTGAAGGACAGGGTAGAGCAGACCCCGGCTCTCCAAGGGATGGCAGGAGGGTGCCTCTCACTGGGGGTGCAAGGGGCAGCTCTGCCCTGCCATCATGCCCACCTCCATGGCTCTGCCAGGGGCTTTGAGGAGTGCTGCAGAGCCACCCCCAGCCCCATTTCTAGCCCACTAATCCCAGCACCAACCAGTTTATGGCCCCTGACTACAGCTCAACCTGTAACAGGCTCCACAGATCCTCACCCCATCATCAGCTCTTACAGCCCAGTGTCCTGCATCCAGACACAGCTCAGCTCCACAGCACCCTGCATCCTCATAGAGCTCAGCCCCCCTGCATCCCACAGCATCCCAGGCAGGTGTGCTAAAGGCGAGCGGCTCCGCAGAGCACCCTGGCCAAGCACCTCTCCTTGGGTTTGCCCTCTCCTGCTCCCCCCTCCCCGTTCTCCTTTCTGCTGCCTTTGCTTCCTGGGAGGAGGTGAAGAGAGTGATAATCAGCCAGGGCACCAGGAGAGCTCATGGACGAGATTAAAAGCAAATCAAAGAAGAAAAATTGTGGCATGGTTTATGTCTTCCTAATTAAAACCCCGCCAGTCTCCCTTCTCTTCCTCCCCCCCCTTTTCCAGCTAATGTTACACTAACGAGCTGAGTTTAGTGGCATTTATGTAGATAAAAGTCCTGATGATTGATCTCAATGGCTTGTTAAAATTAGTTTCAGTCCACCATATTGATTTAATTCCATTGCTTGAAAGTGCTAATTAATAATGATAATAAAAGTGTCTGGGCTCATTATTATCAGGAGGCAGGTTGGGAAGGGGATGAGGGGCACAGCAGCTTGTGCATCACTTGCTCCATCTAAAATTGGCCTTTGAAAAGCCGGTGTGGAGTGGAAAGCAAACAAGGCAGGAGAGGAGGGCTGGGGGGGGCAGCGGGCTTGGGGTCAGGTACGGGCACAGGGTGACTTTGCAGAATGCCAAGGACTTTGCAGCGCTGTGGGATCCGAGCTGGGGGGATGCTTGCTGGGCTTTCCCTGGGCTGTGTGATTCGACCACCCACCTACTCCCAACACCTCAGGGGTAACTCTGGGGACCACAAGGTTCTAACCCTCAGGGCCCACCCTGCGCCCCCAGGCCAGGTCCCTCTCATGAGCTGTCCCCATTGCCCAGGCCAGGCAGGCCCCCCCAAGTATCGCGCTGGGTGGGCTCAGGCCCTAGGCAGCTCTTCCCAGCCTGCCCATTAATTAGACTCCTAATCGTGCTCCCTAAAATGTTTTGCACTGAGATTTTCCTGTTGCAAAGACTCATCCCTGGACCAAACCTTGGTGTCAGAGAGCAGCCCTAATTAAGGAGTTTGCTGAGAATGCGCTGCCTGCGAAACGATGCTCAGACTCTCCTTCAGATACCTGCTGTCTCCAGCTACTGAAGCCTCTTTCCTGGGGAAATTAATTAGTGTAATTAATATATTTATGCAATCATTCAAAGTGCTGATTACAGACAACTGCAGAGAAAACTTTTAACGGTGACAGCCACCTCTTCCCAGGGCTCAGTGGTGTAATTCCTCTGCATTTGTTTATCTCAGCTCTTGGCCAGCTACTTCAGCAACATTGTCTGCATCCTTCATCACACTCCTACTTCCCTCCCCAGTGCCTCTCCTTGTACCTTCCCAGCACCATCGGCAGCAACCAAAGCTGATGGACCTCCCTGGAACCTGTAGGGAAGGTGCTGAGTAAGCTCAGCACAATGAGGAGAGGTGTAGGGGGAGGTTTCCTTGCCCACCCAACTGCCTACACAGAGCCTGGCCATCGGGTTTCCTGCTCACACACTGTGTGTTTGAAGACCCAACCACAGAATGGCCACCACCAGGTGGGAGATCCTTGGAAGAGCCTTGGCAGAGGCACCGCTCTGCAGGTGGCTTCTGGACCTTCCCAAGAGAGCTCACCTCTTCCCCACAGCCCATCAGCCCTGGCTGGCATCCCTCCAGCATCACAGTCTGGAGCCGCTCGGGCAGGGGGACGGGTTGAGGAAGGGCTTTTCCCTGCCTCTCTCTGCTTTGCCCCTTCTTTCTCTCATTACTTTCCCTTTTATTTTTAAAAACTCTCTGTCTTTCTCATCCATCATTTTCTCATTCCCTCTCTCCCATACACAGCGAGCCAGCTAATGGAGTCTGCAGTAATTCAGTCCTCCTCGACAGGGCCTGTAATTTCAATAAATAATTACGGGACTTGATTTCATCTCCCTCCTTCCTGAGAAGCGACTGCACAAACTCATCACAGGGGCTGGGCAGTTAATTAGCAGCAGGACTTCAAGGTGGCCCTGTGAGCCTGGGGACTGCTTTTCTTCTGGGGTCACTGAATCCCCTTTTCGAATGCAGCAGTTGGGGCACAGACCCTGTGCTGGGTGTTTTGGTGGGTGCTCAGGGATAGCTTCAGCATCCCAGTCCATGCTCCGAGTGATGGCTCTCCCTGCATCCCATCCTGAGGATGGGAGTTTTATTATTTGTATCAAAAGGAACGTGGCCAGCAGGTCAAAGGAGGTGATCCACCTCTTCTACTCTGCCCTGGTCAGGCCCCACCTGGAGTGTTGTGTCCAGTTCTGGGCTCCCTGGTAGAAAACAGACAGGGATCTCCTGGAAAGAGTCCAGAGGAGGCTACGGAGAAGATTAAAGGACTGGAGCATCTCCCCTATGAGGACAGGCTGAAAGAACTGGGGCTGTTCAGCCTTGAGAAAAGAAGCCTGAGAGGGGATCTTATTAATGGTTGTCAATATCTCAAGTGTGGGACACAGGGGAATGGCCAGCCCCTTTTCAGTGTCTGTGGGGACAGGACAAGGGGCGATGGCCTCAAGTTGGAGCACAGGGAGTTCCACACCAATCTGTGGAAGAACTTCGTGGTGAGGAAGCTCTGGGACAGGCTCCCCAGGGGGGTGTGGAGTCTCCTTCTCTGGAGAGATTCCAGCCCCATCTGAACACTGACCTGTGTGCCCTGTCCTAGGGACCCTGCTTTGGCAGGGGGTTGGACCTGATGAGCTCTGGAGGTCCCTTCCTACCCCTACGATTCTGTGATTCCCAGCCAGGTCCCTGCCTGTCCTTCTGTCCAACAAGACCAGCCACAGTGAAGATAAAGCCAAGCCCAGACGAAGCCAACAACTGCCTCGGCCTCCACAGGCAGCGAGCCCATGGATCGCCATTCTGAGTGCCTTTGGTCTTGGCTGAAAACAAAGTGGAGGTCCCTGAGTTCTCCTATAAATGGTAATGATAACACAATTATCATGCAAAACAAAAATTAAGTTTAATGGTGCAAAGCCAGGGTGTACTGTGGAGGTAATTCATATTAATTATGTTTGGATTAAAAGCTTATTTCTTTTGTTAGCATCTGCAAGTAGGAACTTAGCAGTAAAAAAAGCCGCATATAATTACTGCGTCTTATGGAGGAGCAGTGTCGAACTTAATGGAGCATCCCCGTTCTCTCTGGGCACCCAACGAGTGGTAATATTTCACATTTTATGAAATACAGAAGAAATAAATTACAGGTTTAATGATAAGCATTACTTGGGCTCGTAATGCAGCGTGATTGGCTACTCAAAGCACTCAGACCTGCACAGGGGCTGGATGGGGGGGAAGCGGGTCCCCCTTGGACTGTGGTGCCCAGGGGAGCACAGCACACCCCAAACTTCTGCCTCAGCTCCTGCCTGAGCTTGTGGGTTGTTTCTGCCTGTATTTCTGCCTGTTGAGGTGAGGGTTTGGGCAACAACCTGCAAGGTCTCATGGACACCGTGGGCAGGTCTGCAAAGTGTTATGTGGCAGTGCAACACTGCCCATCACCACGACCCCTGTGCAACACTGCCCACTGCCACAACCCCTGTGCAACACTGCCCATCGCCACGACCCCTGTGCAACACTGCCCATCGCCACGACCCCTGTGCAACACTGCCCATTGCCACAACCCCTGTGCAACACTGCCCATCGCCACGACCCCTGTGCTGAGGTGCGATGCTGCCTGTTGCCATGCCCCCCATGCAATACTGCCTGTCACTTTGCCCCCCGTGCTGTGGTGCAATGCCATCTATTGCCATGCCCCCTGTGCTGCAGTGCAATGGCCCCTGCCCCTGTGACCCCCCGTCCTGTGGTGCAGTGCCACTTGTCACCATGCCCCCCCTGCAATGCCACCCATTGCTGTAACCCCTGTGCTGCGGTGCAGTGCCACTTGCCACTGTGCACCCCCATCCTGCAGAACAACACCCCCCCCCCATCACCATGCCCCCCGTGCTGCAATGCAATGCCCCCTGTCACCATGCCCCCATACAATGCCCCCCATTGCCATGCCCCCCGTGCTGCAGTGCAGTCCCATTCATCACTGTGCCCCCGGTGCTGCAATGCGATGCCCCCTGTCACTGTGTCCCCCATACAATGCCCCCCATTGACGTGCCCCCTGTGCTGCAGTGCAGTGCCATTCATCACCGTGCCTCCCATTACTGTGCCCCCTGTGCTGCAATGCGATGCCCCTGTCACCATGCCCCCCCATACAATGCCCCCCACTGCTGTGCCCCCACTGCTGCGGTGCAGTGCCATTCATCACCGTGCCCCCCATCACTGTGCCCCCCGTGCTGAGATGCGATGCCCCTGTCGCTGTGATCCCCCCATCACCAAGCCTCTCCCAGGCAGAGCCACAGGCACAGCTGAGGGTTTGGTTTCAGTGGGGTTTTTGTTTTCATTTTAAATACCCCCTGGGCTGGGTGCCTGCGCTGCAGGAGGCAGGTCAGGCTGACCCGCTGCAGTTGGACGGGTGGGGACAAAGTTAATCCCACTGTCATCACCACCCATAGCCTGCTCTGCTTGTAACCTCTCCAGGAGGGTCCCTCTGCTCCTTATTAGTCTGGGGCCTGATGTGAGACGTGGGTGCCAGCTGCTATTTTAATACAGGGGTGCTGATGACAACAACAAAGTGATCGGTGGCTTCCTTTTATGCACAAACCAATTTGGGGCTGGTCTAGAAGTGCTGTGGGGGCTTCAGCTTGTATCTGCAGAAGTCCAAAGGTTGATTTTTGACACTTTATCTTTGGTTTTTTCCTCCAAAAAAGCCTGCACCTCTGCCCCAAGCTCCAGATCAGTGACAGAGCCAGGCTGGCCCTGGATACTGGCAGACCAGGGATGGGGTTCAGAGCAAGGTTCAGAGGAGACTCAGGGTTTTGGGGTGCATCCCAGCCAAAGGCTCAGGCTGGTTCTGTGTTTATCCCATCTCCTAGTTACTTCCCCAGCTGCGAACTGCTGTGCCCACCACCCCACAGCTTTCCTTTGGGGGTTTCACTTGCATTGACATGATCACTTGTATTATCTGGTTATTGATCTATGAATTAAAGGCCCCGTGGCTGGCCGTTAGGGTCTGCTCTAACAGACTTATGGCAGCCGCCCTGCTTGCCCACTGGGATTGCACCCACCCACATGGACCACCCCTCACAGGGGTGGCAGGAGGGGTGACCCTGCTCCACTTTCCTAATCCCTTCTGTGGAGTCGCTCCCGCTCTGTACCGGTCAGGAGACCTGGCACTGGGCTCTGCCATCAGCCTCTCCTGCCATGGGGCTGCGGGAGGATGCTGGGAGCCTCGCTGGTCTCACCCGTGAAGGATGAGCTGTGGTCTTTAGTTACAGTCCGGGGGACTGAACGCTTCAATCAATTCCTTCGAGTTGAAATCTGGCTGAGGAGGAGGAAAGAAAGATGGGCAGTAAATGGTCCCTGTACAGGCAGGAATCAGCTTTTAAATGGAGGAAGCGAGGGATACGGCATCGCAGGGGGAAGCAGAATGACTGGGCTTTGCAGCAAGCATTCGACAAAGCACCCAGCTTGAAATGGTCCCACTGGGTCATCCCACCCTGGACTGGGGATCACACAGCCTAGGCCAAATCCAGCCAGTCGCTCTGGTTCATGTAGCTGGTGGATGTGTGAGCTGAGTTTTTGAGCTATTACTGGGCATCGCTCAGGTGTCTGCTCATATACAACGTGCCAAGTGTCTTTGAGAAGCAGACTTAATCCCCAGCAAGTGAGGAGTCACCCACACATGGTCAGTCCCCCAGATCTTTCCTGTATTAGGACACTCATAGTCTGGGCGACTGCTGAAGTCCCTGGTTCCTGAAATAGCAGTCAGCACCCAGGCTCTGTCTCCTGAGCTAGGCACGGGCAGGATGGGCTGGACCAAGAGGTGGTGAGGGACGGCTCCGTTTGGCTCGGTACTCTAAACTAAGGGTGATTACTATCTTTATATCTCTGTGTGTCAAGCATTGCCATCTCTGGCACGATTCATGCAACACCTCACTACTGCTGGGGCATCCCCAGGGATGGGCTTTCCCCCCCGTGACATCTCCCGTTGCCTATTTTTGCCTTCACTCATCACCTCTGCCCTGCCCACGAGACTGACTGAAAATATTTGTGGCTCCTTCTCCATCTCCCCAGAAGGAAACCCATGAGTTCACTTTACTTCCTTGCTACCCCAGTGCTCTAAAAGCCCACAGGACCCTCTATGCAAAGCTCCATCCTGGCATATGGTGCAAATCAGAGCCTCAGAGGGGACACAGGAGGGACAACCTGCTCCAGGCTGGAGCTCCCCTCTGCGTGGGAACAAGGGATAAATCACTGCAGGTGGCTGGAGGAGAGGAGCCTCTGTCCCAGCAACTGGATGGAGAAGTGAGTGGGCAGCAGTGGGCACCCTGAGGGGTCTGGGCTGGTAAATCAAAAAAGACCCTTTTCCCTCTAACCCGCTGCAAGTGGGCAAATATAGGCAAATACATATGTGTGTGTGTACATATATATATACACAGACACAACAAAGCACATCCTATAAATGGGCACTCTTCCTGGCTTTCCTTTTCCTTTTTTTTTTTTTACCCCCAATAAATCTTTTTTCTTTTTTTTTTTTTCTCTATTTTTTTGTTGGTTAATCTGGTGGTAGCGATTGCATCATCTCCCCTTCCCTTCCTTCCCCACCCCGCCCCTAGAACAGCACAGATTAAGATAAAGTGATAGTGCTGTGTCAAAGAGTGCTTTACTGCCACACTTGGGATAGAAGAGGAGAGGTTAATTTATCATCGCTGGGGAGAACTGACAGAAGAGAGATATACTACCGAAGGGGGATTTAGCACAGGGCCAAGAAACTTCACACTATTTTTACCATCTGTCACATGCTCTAATAAAGCAGGACAAAATATGAAGAAAGGAAAAATGAACTATCAAACACTGATGTAATGCAGCCCATAAATCTAATTTAATTACTTTGCATGGAGACAGGTCCTCGAGTCCGTGTGAATATACTGGATTTTCTTGGCAACTTAACAACTAAGTGTTTTAATAACATCACACTATAATTTATTCTGCTTGAAACACAAAACCTCTTTTGTGCAAGTTTCTTTTTTACCCTTTTTTTTTTCTTTTTGGTGTGTGAGAACTGTTAATTTTTCCTGCTAATGTCAAAACTGGCATAAATTCACATGTGAACTTGAAGCCTGACTGTGAAAAAAGGCGGAGGTTAGCGAACGCCTTTTTATTGTTCCTTGCTTTCTGTGTGTGTATAACATGGGGGGGGGGGGGGGCTGCACATGCTGGAGAAATAATTGGGCCCGTTGATGACTTAGGTGAAGAGAGTTGTCTGGGTAATTAGATTTTTTTTTTTTTTTAATATCATGACAAAAGAATGGGGGGAGGGAGGAGTGGGTGTTGGTTGTAAAAAAAAAACAAAACCAAAACACACCTCACCCCAAAAGTAGAGGAATTTGGGGGGGGGGGGAGGGAAAAAAAAAAAGAACAAAAGGCAGATTTGGTGCAAAGGAAGAAGAGGAGGAGGATGATGAGGAGCTGGAGTGAAGGGGGTGGGGGAACATCAGGGATCAAGTCCAAAAAAGAAATTAAAAAAATAGAATTATTATTCAATATGTGTCCCTGTGAATCCGGATGTGGTTACAGAAATTATTGCTAATAATGAAAGCTATATATCAAAGGTTATAAAATTCCTGTGTGCCGGGACACTATTTTTCTAGGCTTTGTTCTGAACCATTAAAGATGACATATTGAGTTTGTGTGCCTCGTGTGTTTAGTAAGAGACATTTAAATCTGATTTTAACCTAAACTGGCAATTCTGACATTTGTTTCTGGGCTTTAAAGTAGGAGCTATGATGCTACGGAGCAGGGGGGTGGTGGGTTGCCCCCCACCCAGCCTCCATGACCTCACGCAGGAGGGAAGGAGCGAGCAGGTAATTAATTTGTTAGATCATCAGTGATTCATGTAAAATAAAACCATCGGGCTCTGTAACAATTCTCCCTGGGAGGAAAAAGGAAAAACAAAATAGAAAGGAAAAGAGGAAGGAAAATAAATGTCTCGTGATGAAGAGGCTGGAGATCCAGCACCTTCTATGGGACCAGAGAAGGAAATAACTCCTAGCTGGGGGTCTCACCTCTGCCTGGGCAAAGTTTGGTTCATGGTAAAGCTCTGGGGGCGTCCCAAAGCCTGGGATCAGGGTGTGGAAAAGGCAGCACCCTGCATATCCACCCTCCTCTCCCCATCTTGCTGCCCTTCAAGCACTGTCCTCTCCCACCCTGCTGCTAAACAAGTGCTTTGGGGGGGGATAACTGAGCAGAAAAGACAAATCAGGGGCAGTTCTTTAGGTGCAATGTGAATTTCTTTTCCCTCTAAAAGGCAGGGGGAGACGAAGGCAGGACAATGTCCCCAGGGAGGACCTGTCCCCTTGGGATCTGGGGCTCACAGGCCGCTGGCGGGTGCTCGGTTCACCGGGCCCTGCGCAGGGTGTTGTGATTTAACACCAGAGCTGTTGCTGGAGCTGTTTTATCACACACACCGTCAAAACGTCAGATGATTTATCCAAGCCATCGTGCTGACCTGGCCCTCCCTGCTGTATTTAACACACAGAGGAGCCTTGCCATGAACTGAGCTGCCTTCCCTGTGCTCCTCCTGACTGTCCACGTCCCCATCCCTGGGGAGCTGGAGCTGGGGCAGGTCCAGCCCTGGGCTCGCACGCTCACGTGCAGGAGCCAAGCACACACAAGTCCCTGGAAACTTCACCCAAACTTGCCTGAACTCACAGTGCTTTTTGTGCAGCCACTGATTTTTCAACAGGGGACATTTTAAATGATGGGAAAAGAGGTTTCCACATCCAGAGCACCCGCAGCAGCGAATCCAGTGGGATGCTGCAGCACCTCAAGAGTGGAAAGTGTTTCCACGGGCACTGAGGGCAGCACGGAGAGGCTTGCTCTGGGGACATGGGATGATGCTATCTGCACTTTTGGGAACCTGTGGGTGCTGAGACCCTCTGCATGGCCCCGGTGGGACTCCCCCAGGGTCTGGGCACTGCTCTTGAGTGGGTGCCAGATACCCACAATGGGCTGTCTGTTCCAAGCTCTCACACTCCCCAGCATCTACCCTGGACCAATAACTGCCCCGTTCCCTTCCACATACCCCCATCCCCTTCCCCATACTTCAGGTCTGTCTCCTGATGGGGAGATCTTTAAGTCTGAATGGGTTCTTGGCCTGGCAGAGCAGGGTCCAGGTCTCTTGTGGGGGAGTGTCTTTGAAAGGCATAGCAGTGCAAATCCTACAGACTAGCTCCAGACAAGTCCAACACATCACCAGACAGCAGGAAGGAGAGCGAAAATGCACTCCAAGGGACTCCACAGCCTACTTTCCAAATATATTCCTATTGTAGAAAAGGATTCTGTATAACTAGGCATTATATGGTTGCAGAAATATGCACACCTTCAAATATATTGTTCGAGAGATTGGAATTCATTTCCTTCTATTTCCAATGTCCCTCTCTCCCCCCACCCTTTCTTTTTCCTCTGTTGGAGATAATGAAAACCCTGGTATTTAAATTCAGTTGCAGCTCTGAGCTGCACAGATTGATTGCTTAGGAAAAAAAAATTAAAAAAAAAAAATATATATATAACCCCCCCCCCCTCAGAGCATGTATGCATAAACTAGATGGTAGATTAGGTTACCGGGAGAGAGAAGTACAAATGTACTGGGAATGTACCTTTGGTGAGAAGATTAACTGATGGAAGCAGCAAGTTGCTGATGAAGGTGGTTTGTGTAAGAGTGGGCCCTGACTATTGAGACTCATCAGTCTTCCCTGTCAGCGTCTGCCGCCGTCCCCCCTGAACGGAGCAGCGCAGTGTGGGGGACACGCATGGGCAGATGGGGCGAGCATGGGGCTGGCAAGTCTCTTCGTGGGATTTGTCTTTGCTTCCAGGATGCCAGGGATATTTAACGCTGTCTGGGTGAAGCTGGGGAAGGTGTGCAAGGCTGCTGTGATTTCAGCCCGGCAAACGAAGGATTAAGCAGGGTAAAATAGGGCATAAATCTCTGTTTCCCATCAAGCTTTGCAGCGAGCAGGACCCGGGGTGAATTTCCCCACAGCAGCTGTTTGGGAACATGGAAAGATTTACAAACTGAGCCCTCGAATGTGGCTTTGAAAACCCCTCCTCATCCCCTTGCCTTTCCCATGGTGGTGGGTCTGCAGCCACCTGCTGCTCCGGGGCTCCGGCCAACACCGTGCCCACGGGTAGGAACCCTGGCCGGGGAAGCTGCCGTTGGAGCAGCTGCCTCTCCTCCAGCACAGCCCCTGGGAGCTGCCAGGATGGGGAGGTGGTCCGGGTCACGGAGCTGGAGGGGTAGCAGGACATCCAATCCGGGTTGTTCCCCCACCAAAACCACTTCCAGAGAGCGCTCTGGAGTGACCGTCACCTCGCCACTCCCACGTACCTTCACCCCTGAAAATCGGGGTGTCTCCAGGTGCTGGGCAACATGTGGAAGCCAGAGGAAAGCGAATGAATTCCTGGGCGCAGTAGGAGCAGGGGTGAAAAATGCCTCTGAGCTCATGCTTGAGCTCCGGCTGACTTGTTGCTGCTGTAACAGCACTGGCATCTTCAGCTGAAGCAAAGACACCCCCGAGACATTGCCAAGGAAGAGGAAGAGGAGGAGGAATTTCCACCGGGAGCTTCTGCAGCAGATGGGGTGAAGCAGGGAGAGCCCGAGTCATGGGCCAAACTGGAGCTGACACCTCCAGCAGGGACAAGGTGAACACGGCTGAGATGACACAAGAGGGAGCAGAGCTCGGGGCCCATCGCGCTGGAGCGAGTGGGGTTTGCTGGGCGGACGGAGCTGAGAAAGCAGTGGGCAGCAGGAAATCAGCTGTGAGGTTGGGGAGGTCCCTGGGGAAAGAATCCCTTCTCCAGCGGCTCCCCTGGCACCCTGCAACATCCAGGAAGGGCTGGGGACCCCTTTCTGTGGGCAAGGCACCCTAAAAACCAGCGATGCCTGCCTGGGAATTTCTGTGTGGATTATTTCTGCCCTGGGATTCCCTGGTACATGGTTCATTACAGCAGCAGGGCTGTGCCTCACCGCCTCCAAAGCACTTCCCAAAAGCACAGGCTTTGAGCCCAGGCTGGTGAGAGCAGCTCTGCACACAGACATGGATTTGTACCCTTTCACCCCCCCGCCATCAAGCGCCACGCACGGACCCTCTCTAACCCCTTCTCTCCGCTCCAGCATAAACCAGCAGCAACAACCAACTGTAAACTGGTCGGGACCAAATCCTAATTCCCTTCCTGCTGGCGCTCACCCTCCTCTTTTTCCCTTCCAACGGGCGAGAGACATTTCACTGCGCACACACACACAAGTTTTTACATGAGTTTCCTGAGTTCATGGATAAAGTCCAGAGCTGCCAAGCTCCCAGTACTTTGCCATGTCACACTAATAGCTTCCAGATCCCATCACATATTAAATTCATGCGGTTTCAGCGAAGCCATCTATTTAATGCAATTCGCTAAATGCCTGCGTAGCTCCGCTGACAGTGACATATTAGGTTTGCAGTCTTTTGCAATCTGATATCTCTGAATTTGCCACTGTACTAAAGATTTGATTAATGTGGTTCCATTTCGGTGCAGTAATTGGCTGCGACTGTTGTAGAAAATAATCAGGCTTTCATTCCTTACAACTGCATGGACATGCTAATGAGAGAGTGGGTTAATTAAGCCCCAGGCAGAAAGCGACAGTTACTGATGACTGTTATGACAAACCACCGACTCGGCATTTGGGAGCAGGACAGCAAATTTGCACTTTATGAAATTACAGGAAAACTGGGACATAAGGAATAAATAGTTACATCTGTTTGGTGAAAGGGAAAGAGCGAGGGAAGGGAGAGCGAGGGAGATTGTGTCGCTGCCTTGGATCAGGGCACAAAGCACAGCAGGAAAAGTTGGGAGCCCAGAAGTGTGGGGAAGGGGATGGACTTTTTATTTCCTTTGAGTGTACTTCAGAGCTTCCCAGGGGGTTTAATCCATCCTCAGGGTGTGAAACACGGATACCCAGCGGAAGGATTTGCATCACTGCAACGCAGCAGCTGGGAGATGCCCGTGGCTCTTCCTCTGGCAGGCAGAGGCTGCCGTGATGGACCAGGATAAATCATGTTTTGTGAGACCACCAGCAGCCCTTCCATGGGCAGTGATGGAAACTGGGGGGACCTAGGAGCTGTGCTCCCCTTGCACCACCAGACCTGAGCCCGCCCTTCCCTGTATCCACAGCTCTCCTCGGGGAGAAGGAGGGGGGGCAATTCCCCTCCACATCCCACCCTCCTCCAGTCCTGCAAGCAGCTGGGGTGGCATGCAGCAGGGACAGCCCCAGATTTTTGGCTTCCTTAAAAAAAAACAGCTGAAAGGAGGGGGGAGGCTCCTGGAGGAGCGGGAGGGATAAAGCCATGGCTGTGCCATGACATCAGCGCTGATGCAACGCTTTGGAAGAACATCAGTGCCTTCAGAGAGCCCAACAAATCATAGCCAGCCCCCAGGTGCTCCTCACAGAGCCGGACAAGATGTGACCAAACAGCACGGCCTTTGCTTGGAAGGCTCCTCCAGCTCCAGCTTTCCAATACTAATAAGTAATTTATAAGGATTAACCAGCAATTTTTTAAACTTTCCCTTTCATGCTAGGGATGTTTTGCAACATAAGCACTGCCACCATATAACCAATGATTTAGCTGAGGGGTTTTATAGTCTGAAATGGCTTTAAAATTTGTTTAGAATTACCTTGAGTACATTTTAAACACTTAAATTGTCATCTTTGCATTTTGGACTATTCACGATGCACTACAGGGTATATATTTTTTACTCCATTAGATTGCAGAGTAACCCTTGAGTTGTTTTACCCTGAACATGAGCGGGCAGCGTATCCAGAGCACTTTACTCCACAAGCTGGACTCCAGGTATCAGGGGGGTGATGGACAGGGCTTTTGGCTGCCACCATCTCTGTCCATCAGCATGTGTGCTCCTGCATCTGCCCACCTGTGGCTGTCCATGGGACCTGCTTCTTGCCTGAGCCTCACCCCAGGAAGGTGCCGTGGGTACCACCAGCATACCGTCCTGGTAGCCTGTGGCCAGGACATGGGACATGAAGTTCTCCCTGCAGAACTGGAATGTGGGGGCTTTGGGCCTGTGTCACCAACAGAGCAATGGGTGCAAGAGCCCTCCACCCCACTGCAACCTCAGGAGCATCTTTGTGATGTCCAGACAAACACGGCGCTTACAAACGTACTCACCGGTGGGTTTTCAGGTGCATCCAGGGCTGGGCAGGCAACTGTCAGGCTTTAGTGATGGGTCTCATTATGGTTTAAAGATTATTTGGTGTTCCCCGCTGCCTTTCAAAAGCTCTCAGCTTTTACTGGGGGCCCTGGCCTCCCTCTTCCCACCGCCACGCCTCACCTTAGCCAATCTTCCTCTGCATCCCACGCCGTCCCGGCTGCTGCGTGCTCTGGCTGGGGTACCCGTGGTCCCTGCTTCGCCCCATGGCTCCCACCATCTGCCAGGGGGTCCTGTGATCTCATACCTGACAGGTCCTCGCCAAGGAGCCCCTGGAGAAGAAGCCATAAAAATGTTTTATGTAGAAATAGGTTGGTTTCTGTGCAATAAAAACCCAGAGCCATTGAAAAGCAAGCTCCTGTGTAATTACAAAGACAGAGGAGATCGCTTCCATATGTCTGAGTGGGTGTGAGGGGCCCCGAGCCTGCATCTGCTCTCTTTGTTCTGGTGGGGGGGACAAGGGAGAGAAAGACAGAGAAAACAGAAGATGGAAAAGGGAACCTGGGGTCTGCTGGAGAAAATGACCTCTCACTAAACCCTGGCCAGGGCCATCCTGGCTTTGAGGATCAAGGCAGAGCAACATCTGGCCCCAGCCGAAAGCACACTTGATCAATAAATTGTGCTACCAGGCACAAAATCAGAGAGATCTGAGAGCCATTCATTAACGAGCTCGTTAAGTGATTGATATGCTTAATTTTCCTGTCAAATGCGGACTTCCCTTGTAAACATGTCAATTGAGAAAAGTTCAAGCTTGTCACTCGGATTTATGGCTGGAATAACATGTAGGTGGAAAAGAGCGACGCGTCCCCTGTGGCCCCTGTTGTTTCCTATTACATGTAGGGCCAATGAAGCCAGGTGCTGCCTCGTCCTTCTTCTACCCTCCTCCTCCTCTTCCTCCTCCTCTTCCTCCTCCTCCTGCCCTCCCTGCCCACAGCTGAGATAACAAAAACAGACTGTCCCCCTGGAAACATGCCAGAACTCGGCCCCTGCAACAATTAGCCGATTAATTTGTTCACCTTGATAGGAAGCCTTTAGCTTAAGGGTGCCTTTGATGGGGTGATGTGGAAACCCAAATCCCACCTAAATTTCCTTGCCTTAAATAGCCACAAGTTTAGCCTAGTGCAATATCCACGATGAATGGTTTTAGCCAGGGATATTTAACTTCATGCCAGACCTGTGATTAGATGTTTTTAGCCATTACAGCTGGGGTTTTTTTTTCATTTTGGAGGTTTTTTTAATCCATCTTTTTTTTCCTGCTCCCAGTAGTATCTCATCAGCAGTAAGTCCCTGGCTCTGAATGTTGCTGAATGCTCATGTGCAACTGGTGGTTGGGACGCCCCCCCAAAATGCAAGGCCCCCACCTCTCATGCTCTGTCCCTATCCCCAAGTCCACACAGCTCTCTGGGCTCAGCCTACTGACAGCAAACACCCACCAAGAGACCTGATTTACCCCCACACCTCAAGGAATGAGGCCTCTGCAGGGGTCCAGGCTCAGGGATCCCCATCATTGAAGCTGGGCTTTGGGTTCGGCAGTGGGGTCACTGCCGCTGAACCCAGTGTGGGGTCACAGCTTCCTTGGGGACCACCCCCATGGCCATGTATAAACAGGAAAAACTGAAACACTTCCCTCAAAATCTTCCATTTTTAAGCCAAACACCATAAGTGTCTTGTTTTGAAAGCACTGTGCAAAACATTTGAGCTTGTGTTTGCTAAGGGGGATGTGTGAGATCCAGGGGATGCTCCCCCCCAAGTTTTATTATATATGGGGGTCTTTTAGGCTGCAGCACTGATAGGGATGGGAGAGGCACACACAACATCACCCCTGCCCTGTTGCCCTATGCTCACTCAGGTCCTGTCCCAGGAGCTGCAAAAATCACCTCTGGTCTGAGCATCCTCAAGTGACTTGAAACTCCATCCCTCCTGCTCCACTCTGTGCCCAGCACCAGCCCCTCCATTGCCCCAGGAGGGGATATTCTGTGGGTGATGGGACAGGAACACTGCCATACCGTCCCCTCTGGGACCAAGCACAGGTGATGCCGGTGGGCACAGCGAGCGCTGGTGCCCAGCCTTTCGCAGGGATCCCCTCCTGGGCTGGGCACCGCTATAAATAAGCTGTTTTGTGACTGATTCATTTTTATTTCTGTTAACTTTTATCATGAAATAGCAGTCATCGAATCGACACCTCGGTTTCCCTTGAGCATATTCCCTCTGGTGTCATTTTTTGATAAATGCCAAGAACAGCCTAGCAGCAGGAGACCATTATCCTGTGACATGCTCCACTCTGCTCACATTATCTCTAAAATAACACGGATGCTCGCACAGATCCCCGCAGCAGTTGTGACAGGGACCAGAGACAGACAGACCCAGCCTGGCTGGACTGAGGCCGCGGCAAAGCAGGAGGCAAAGCTCAGCTGCATCTTGCTGTTCCCAGCCACGGTCTGTTTTGAAGCTCCCTGGCACTGGTGAGCAGCGTTGGAGACAGAAGATGGGAACTCCTTTGGATACAGGGCAGGGTGAGGGAGGGAAGAATTTCAGAGGGGGGAAGAGTCCAGAGGAGGGCTACAAAGACGATTAAGGGCCTAGAGCATCTTCCCTATGAGGAAAGGCTAAGTGAGCTGGGGCTGTTCAGCCTGGAGAAAAGAAGACTGAGGGGGGAACCTTATTAATGTCTTTAAATATCTTAAGTGTGGGATGCGGGGGGAAATGGCCAGCCCCTTTTCAGTGCTCTGTGGAGACAGGACAAGGGGCAATGGCTGCAAGTTCTGGGGGTGATGTAGGGATACATTTTTTTTCCCCTAGCAAAAGCACCCACAAGCCTGGTTCAAGCCAGCCAGAGATTAGGCACTGGGGTGAAATCACAGCAAATGGGCCTCTTTTCATCCTCACTGACAGCTCACAGCGACCGGGGGCCGTGCATGGGAGGGGAAATGTGGTTGGGGGGCTTCCCTGCTTGGCTGCTTTGAGGGAAGAGGGTGAAAGAATCTGAATCTGAGATCTCCCTCATGCTCATCTCCCACATCCACCCCATAAACACTCTTTGCCTTGAAGCACACAGGTTTCTAGGCACTCTGGAAGTGCCAATCTGGGTACTCTGGAGTCCAATCCTGTTCCTGGGGAATTTACCATCGTTTTGTGTCAGCCTTGTGCTGTATCAGGGTTTATTTTTGCTAATATGACACAATTAAAGGGTAATGGTATCTGTACCTTTCCTATTGCGTCAGGCACAATGAACGCCGTTAGGAGGGTGATGCTAACACGATACGATAGGACATAGTTAATGCGATGAGATGTTCAGATCATATTAATGTAAAGGGAAGAAGGGGAGGGAGAGCTTTGGTGTGTCTCACCCTTCCTGGGTGGCTTGCTGTGGTGAGCCTGGGGCTTGTCTGTGGAAGCTTGGCTGCTTCCGACTTGAGACGGTGCCTCTGCAAAGCACCGTGGGGTGTTTGGGTGGATGCACCCAGGGATGGGACAGTCATGGGTGACAGAAGAGAGGGAAAAAACCACCTCATATGCCACAACTCCTACACCCACGTCCCTCTGGGTGCTGGTTCACCCGTCTCAAGTTGTTTCCCCTTGCTTTGCCCAGTCTCAGCTCTCAGCATCTCTGATACTCTGCACCCTGAGCAACCCCTCTCCATCTCAAACTTTGAGGCATGGTGGCAAAACTTGGGAGGAAATAATTAACAATTATTTCACAGGAGAAGGTTCCAGCTGGAGCAGTATCTGGTGGTTGAACATATATCTAACAAAGGATTGTTATTTAAGCAATAACCCTTGAGAAATTGGTCGTTACCAGCATTAAACGACTCAGCCCATTGCCAAGGATGGTTAACGCTCTAATAAACTGGTCATTAACTGCAGTAACAATGAATTTCGAGGGGATTATTGCTATTATAAACCTTAATCAATGGTTTATAACAGCAATAATGTGGTCCTTTCTTTTAATGGTAAGTAGTGCGGCATGAGCAGCCTGCTTGGAAATATTTCCAGTCTGGCTGATAAGACAAAAGCAGGCATTAAAAGCCCTCCAACTCCCAACAGTTTTGGGGGAGGGCAAAAGGCCTGGTGAGATGTTCAGTGAGAGGTGGTGGGATGGCCAAGGCCTTCACAAGAGGCGGTTGTGCCATGTGGGGCACTGGGCTTGGCCAGACCCGTGCTGGCAGTGGGCACCGGTTGCTGGCCAGCCCAAATCACCCAGCTTAAACCCAGCCAGGGTGGGACGTGATGCTCCCAGCCACAAATCTGCCAGAGCTTCGGTGGATAAGGACTCCGTCTCTACAGGGACCCCAGGGACAGGCAGCTGATGTGTTGAAGAACAAGACCTGTGTCCTCCTCTACACAAAGAACCACGAATGCTCTTATGGGTGATCAACCACCCCATCCCTTTAAACCCAACTGCTGCACGGGACTTGACAGTGCAACCGCAGGCTGTATCCCCACAGCCTGGCAATGTCATGGGTCCCCTTTCCCTCTCCTTTCTCTGGAGACTCCTGTTACTGCCTTTTGTTTGCCCTGTGAGACAGATACATTGCTTACTGACTGCATGAAAAAGCTGGGGAATAAGAAAGGTTCATATCATAGAATCACAGAATCACAGACTGGGCTGGGTTGGGAGGGACCCCAAGGATCACAGAACTCCAACCCCCCTGCCACAGGCAGGGTTACCAACCTCCAGGCCTGGAGCTACACAAGGTTTCCCAGA
Source organism: Laterallus jamaicensis coturniculus (assembly GCA_022605575.1). Taxonomy (NCBI): domain Eukaryota; kingdom Metazoa; phylum Chordata; class Aves; order Gruiformes; family Rallidae; genus Laterallus; species Laterallus jamaicensis. The sequence continues at coordinate 2,996,768 of JAKCOX010000049.1, read as the reverse complement.
GCCCCATCCAACCAGTTCCAACAGTTCTACATCTTTCTTGTATTGTGGGCCCCAGATCTGGACACGGGACTCCATATGGGAGTATCCAACCGGAGGTGTGCAAAAACCCCCAGGTTAATTAAGGAGATGAGGAAGAAGCCAGTAATGCTTGCAAGTCAGGCTGGAGAGCCCCAGAACTTGGTGGATTTTTCCAGAGAAGCATTGGGATGAGCCCTCTGCTCCCACACTGGGGGACCAGTGAGTGGGGGTACCCTGGGGCAGGGAGCAGAGCTCTTTGGTATGCAGAGCATTGCTCTGCAGAGGGATGAGAGAGCGGCTCTGGCACACTCCTGTCTTATTTCACACCCTGTATCCCTTAGAAAATAATATATGGCAATATAATAAGGTAACAACCTGCTATCAGTGCCTTTCCAGCGGGGTTTAAGAAGCATCCCCTGTTCTTGAGTGAGCAGAGCTAGACTGAAGGATGCTGGGTCGATAACTGCCCGGTCGGAGCGTCCTTCTGCAGGCAGGCTCCCAAGAAATCCCTCCTTGGGCTGAAACTTGACTCGCCACCCCTATCCAGGGAATTATCTCCTCTTCTGTGTCGAGCAGGCAGGGGCTCAGGCACCTTCGCTCTTGCTTCAAAGCTCTGGCAGATTCAGGGAGCTCTCAGGGGAGGCCAGGGCGGTCTCCAGCGACTCAGGCTGCAAAGCCCCCGGCCATCGAGTGAGGGATAATTATACTCTGACTTTAACAGAGATTTTCTCTCTTCTGTGCTTGTGATTTTTACAGCTTTTCAGAGCTGGTTCTCAAGCCCTGCTCTTATCTCAGCTAAGCTGGTTGCGGCTGCAGGACCAAAGCATCATCCTGTGTTATCCAAGGCAAAACCCACGAGCAGTTTGGGGGCTTTGCCTGCTTTCAGCCACTCTTCTGACATCTTTTCCGACATGGTCCTGCTCATCCCTCCTTTGGTTTGCTTGTCAGCATCTCTCAGAGTGGAAGGGGTGGCTGGTGACTCTTCTCTCTGCACCTTTTTTTTTTTTCTCTCCCCAAGAAGGCTGCAATGGAATAAATTGGAAAGTTTACTTCATGTAGCATGGAAATAAAAAAGCTCATTCAGAAAGTTAATGATTTATTTTATAGTTTCATTATCAGGGTCACATTACTCAATAGCATTTCAAACATGTCATTTGTACAAACTATGGTAATTAAAATTTATAACGTACTTCATCAGCGGCATATGAATCTTTTAGCCAGCACTCTGCTGTCATATAAACAGTGTAATTTCAGCTGCAATTCACCCTTTATTGGCTCTCATTTGTGATTTAACAGCCATCAATGACTGTGCTATAAAGAATAAATTAACCATCCGTAAACCTTATGATGACAGGGACAGTCAAACAGACTTAAACTGCCTCCACCAGACTCTGGTTAGCCAACAGAGATCCGACCCGAGAGGTGCTGGTGTGAAGGCGCGACTGTTCCCGGCACCGTCACCGTGCCGGGCACGACACACATCCCCAGCAGGTCTGTGAGCTGCTTCTGAAATGGAACTTCTTGTTGGTGGTGCCCGTGGGGCCTGGCTGGAGGATCCCTCCCCTCCCACAAGCGTTTTCCTGCCTGGGAGGAGGAGTTTCAGCCTCTAACAGTGTTTAAATCCCTTCACCATCCCTGCATCTCCCGCTGCGACCCCACAGCCCCAGCATCCTCTCTGGCAGAGCCCCCAGGTCCAGTGCCTGTAGGGGTCCAGGGGACTGTGCTGGGAACTCCCTGGAGTCCCACACCCTTGCAGCACAGGCAGGGAGGGCAAGGGGCAGACGGTGCAAACCCAAACCCTGGTGAGCGTTACAGACCTGAGAGCAATTTCTGAACTTGGTGGTGGTGGTGGTGGGGTGTCTGTGCAGCCAACAATTATCCAACAGCTTATTTGCACCCATCTTTTGCAGAGGGAGCAATATGTTTTAATGGGATCCCTCCTATGCTTAGAGCTGACGCTGTACAAAGCTAATAAATGATATGGATTGGATTTGTTACTGAGACATCTCCAAGGAGCCTGGGTCATACAGGCCAATAAAATTGGCCTCATAAATTTACCCTGACACACAGGATTACTCCAGCATTGCTGAGGTCACCTTCTCACACTGATTTATTGCCAGCCCATGGGTTAATAATACTGTTTACGGGGTTGTTGTTTTCCCCTACACGTAGCAGATATTAATCAGCACGTCCATGCCTCTTCGGTGCTCCGGGGGCGGGTGCAGCGCAGGGGAGACGCCGGGTGAGGACGTGGTGGGGAGGGTGAGTCTGATTTATTCTCTAGGCAAGAGTTTTTGTGTTTAGGAAAAAAAAAATCTTCTAGAAGACCTCTGTGGGAGGAGGTGAACTTTTTCTTTGCTCAGTCCCAAGGGTGAGGTACTGGAAGTGGTTTTGGTGGTTCCTGTTTCGGGGCGGCATCTTTGGTGCGCGGTGCTGTTGCTTGGGCAGGCTCTGGGAAGTTCTGATCCATGGGAAGGATTTAGACACTCAGAAAAGTCTAAGTCCCACCCAATTTGTTCCTCGGGGGAGCGAGCAGCAGCACAGGGTGCCCTGCACAGGGTGGGGGCATGGTGCAGCCTCTCCCGGAGGAGGACAGAGAGGAGGGAGGTTCATAGACTCACAGACTGGGCTGGGTTGGAAGGGACCCCAAGGATCACAGAGCTCCAATCCCCTTGCCACATGCAGGGCCACCAACCTCCAAGCCTGGAGCTACACAAGGTTGCCCAGGGCCCCATCCAACCTGGCCTTGAACACCCCCAGACACGGGGCACCCACCCCCTCTCTGGGCTGCCCCTTCCAGCCCCTCACCACTCTCTCTGTAAAAAACTTCCCCCTAATATCTAATCTAAACCTTCCTTCCTTTAGCTTTAATCCATTTCCCTTGTCCTGCCAGTGTCTTCCCTTTTAAAAAGTTGATTCCCCTTTTGATTCTGGTTGACCCAGATGTTAAGATGGTGCAAGAACAACACACGGGGGGTTTGCTGGATGATGAAGAGGTGCCTTCATCTCTGGTTGCTTCTCGCTTGGGTGCCTGAGGTATATATTTGAGACAGGCAGCTGGGCTGCAGAAAAGTCTGTGGACTTTTCCAGAGCTCACCACCCCACCACAGAGCAAAGAGTTTCACTGCCTGCACTGTGCTCAGGTGACTCTTCCTCCCTCCAAACACAACAGCAGTGCTTGTATCCCGCACAGAGGGAAGCAAAGCATCCTTTCTTTGCAAAGAATGTGCTTCAGAGTGAGCCAGAGATAAACATGTCTTGAAACTAACAGAGCAGACTGTCAGTGTGTTGATATTTCCCCAGGGATGCTCCTGTCCCCAGGCAAAGGAAGGGATGGCTTCCTCCCCAGGGCTCACTGGGGTCCCCTGGTTCTCCTGGCACTTTTCTCTGCTTGTCCTGATAAAAAGCCCTTCACAAACCGTCTTCAACCTCTGAGCTCCTGTCTGGGGTGAAACCCAGCTTGAGAAAGGCCCCAGCCCTGTCCCCACTGTACTTCAGATCAGTGCTGGGATAAGTTCTGCTGAGACCAAGCGCAGGGAGAGTCTCTCAGCCTGGCACTGTGAACAAGCTTCACACCTCATAGACATGAAAATCTTCCTCCAGATGAGGCAAGAGCAGTGGCTGAGTGCTGTGGAGCACAGCCTGTGCTCCTCTTCTGTCCCTGCTTTCATGGCTTAAATGGGGTTTATGATAGACTCTGAGAGGGGTGTGTGTGTCTGGTCCGGGGGAGGGTAAATCCTCCCCGTCCAGGCTTCCAAGGGCAAGGACCTGCTTTTCCTTCTCCATAGCAAAGTTTTTGTGCTTCTAGCTTCTTTTAGAAGGGATGAGAGTAGAGAAATGTAAATAAAGGCAGCAAATTCTTTGCCCAGCCAGAGTGACCAGAGGTATGCTGGCACTGCTGGACTGGCCATCACTGGGTTGGGAAAGCATCTGTGAAACCAGAACAGGTGCTCTGGCTGGATTTATGCTGGAATTTAGACAGAGAGCACAGATCACTGTAATTTCCCAGTGAAAAATCACTGTCAGTCTCACCCTGGAGCACCTCGCCTGTCTGGAGAGGGAGGTGTTCAGACACAGCTCACACCTCCGTGCAGTGGGGAACAGCATCGAGCTGCAACCGTGTGCTCTGTGCCAATGAGCTCAGGGGGGATCTGCTGGTAGCTGGTACCCAGGGGATGTATGTGAGAGCCCTGCAGCCCCCTCTCTGGGAGGGCCTGCCGTGGGCAATCCCCTCAGCCTCCTCTTCTCCAGGCTGAACACCCCCAGCTCCCTCAGCTGCTCCTCAGAGGATTTGCCCTCCAGCCCCTTCCCCAGCCTGGTTGCCCTTCTCTGGACTCGCTCCAGCACCTCAATGTCCTTCTGATGGTGAGGAGCCCAGAACTGGACCCAGCACTCGAGCTGCAGCCTCACCAATGCCCAGTCCAGGGGCACAATCCCCTCCCCAGACCTACTGGCCATGCTGGGTCTGACACAATCCAGGATGCTATTGGCTTTCCTGGCCACCTGGGCACACTGCTGGCTCCTGTTCAATCAGCAGTCACCCAACACCTCACAAATCCAGCACGTCACAAGGACACGCCTGCACATCCCATGAACAAACAGCTCAAATCCCACTGGAGAGCCACCTTCTCTCCCCTCCATCCCGTGTGTGCTGTGTCTTAAAACCCCACGGCACGAATTACCTGCATGAGGCAGCAGGGAGGTGGGACAGGGGCTGTGCACGTCCTCCCTGGTTCCCGCTCAGGCGATGTTTTTGGATAGTCCTCTCTTTGCCTTTCTGCAGCTTGGAGAAGGGCACCATGTGTTTACCATCCCATAAGCCAAGACCCAGGGCAGGCAGCTTCACTCCTGCTGCTTCGTGTTATTTTCATCCCGCCGTAATCGGAAGGGACAGGTGAGATGTGCTTCAAAACACTGTAATCATATTTTAAATGGAAATGAAATGTGTGAATTAAATGTAAATTACAGCAGAATGGAAGGACAATCACTATTAGTTAAGGTCTGACACCTATTTTTGCAGACCTTTCCTAAATGCCACAACTTGTTTCTCCGCACTTGTGACGAGGACTTGTAATTATGTGGCAGCTGCTCCTGCAGCCGGGCGGATGGTGGGTACCAGAGGGGGGCCAGTGTATTTTAAAATAGCTATGGACTGCTTGTTGGGGCTATGAAATGACAAAGCAGGGATGATATTTTTATTTGGGAGCCAGGAAAATAAACATTGGTGTTTTTCCCCCCTTGCAAAGGTGAGGCAGTAATACAAAAGGACGTTTTTATAGAGCCAATTTATAGAAGGGTTCCCCTATTTGCTTTTAGATTGGAAAAATATGCATCCTGCCAATGAGCTGAAATTTCTTCTTTATCTTTAATCTCTACCCCACCTCTTCCAGGCTGCTGGCTATTCCCATGGCCTCGCTGTACCTTGAAGCCTCCCAACAAAGTCTCACTTTGTTTTTCAGGATGGGAAGCATCCGTGGCCCTCGCTGGTGGTGGTGTCTCCACGTGGTATGGGGAGACAGGCAGAGACAGCCCCTGCCCTCTGGATAATGCCACAAAGCAATGTGCCAGCTGAGGCAGTGTTATGATTTGGGAAAGGGAAGGTGAGTCCCAACGAGATGGGAAGTGACACTCTGGGTCCTTGGCACAAAGAACAGCCTTTCTGCCCAGGAGAAGTTGACTATAATAACAAGACGACTTACACACAGTCATTGTGGGGGAAACAGTGCTGAGCAGATGCTGGTGACACACTGGCTCCCTGGGTGACATCTTTGGGATTCAGTGATCTCCTCCCGTGCCTGTTCTGATTTCCTCTCCTCTGCCTGTCTCCCTGTAAAGATAAAACATTTACAGTTCTCATTATCACAGGGAACTTTTCAGCTGGAAAAAAAGAGAATCCTTGTCCTGAGGAAGCTGAAAGTGAAGTGCTGATTTCATCTGTTATTAATACCTGGGGCGACTTGGCAATTCTTTTATTTTCCAAGTGCTGGACAGTAAATGGGCAAATGAAAACTGATAACTCTGGGACCCTGACCATATTGTCATGTTGCTCAGATGGGTCTGAGCTCAGGCGATGAAATGCTGGGCTCGGGGCACTCTAGGGGTGCATCAGCATCTTTCTGGACCCTAAGACATGTAGCCAGAGTCTGGACCTGTTCTTAGCTAGTGGCTAGGTCCTATCCTGCTCTACACACTCAGGAGAGACCACAGACATCCTGTGTTGGGTGAGCATCCCTTCTGTGTTGGGTGAGCATCCCTTCTGCAAAGGGAAAGCATCCTTTCTGCATTGGGAAAGCCTCCCTTCTGCTCTGGGCACCTAGTGAGGACAAGGTGAGCATGGGGGAAGCCAAGGGCAGCGCCACAGGTCAGGGGAAGCAACACTGCCCCAAGTACCCACTCCCAACCAGCCCCAACGAGGTTGTGGCTGCAGATACCACATCCCAGAAGCAGAGCTGGGAGAAGAACCAGGGTATTTTTGGGCATTTAAAAAGTCTTAGATTTCCCTTCCCTGTATCAAAGCAGAAGGATATTTGGGCTTAATTTCTAGCAATAGGCACAGGGGGAAATATATCATCACGTGTTGGGATAATCACAACATTTAATTCTGGTTTCAATAGTTCTTACAGATATATATATATATATAAAGTACATGGAAACAAAATGCTTTTGGAAATGGAAAAAACCCCTATGCCATTTAATTCCTAAAAGGTCAAACTGAAATGCTTTGGCCTTATCGAAATGATTTTCTCCTTTGATTTTTCTTTCCAAATGCAATTTCATCAAAATCAGTGCGTTTCCGCAAATGTTTCACCTTTGGTGAAATGGCATCTTTTGACAGAGGAGTGTTTTGTGGGGATATTTCTGAGTGGCTCTTGCTGGGAACCAGCTACCTGGTGCAACTGGTCTGGAGGAGCGAGGGGGTCTCACCAGTGCCCAGCTCTGGAAGCACAGACAAGCTCCAAGCAGGACTTTTCAAACCATGTGGAGATCGGATGCTCTGGCACAAGAGCTCTCCCCTCTGCTGCTGTCCCCACGGCACCCAGTGATCACAGAATCATAGACTGGTCTGGGTTGGGAGGGACCCCAAGGACCACAGAGCTCCAACCCCCCTGCCACAGGCAGGGACACCAACCTCAGGCCTGGAGCTACACAAGGTTGCCCAGGGCCCCATCCAACCTGGCCTTGAACACCCCCAGACACGGGGCACCCACCCCCTCTCTGGGCAGCCCCTTCCAGCCCCTCACCACTCTCTCTGCACAGAACTTCCTCCCAATCTCTCCTCTCCCCCTTCCCTCCTCCAGCTTCACTCCATCCCCCTTGTCCTGCCAGGCTCTGCCCTTGAACAAGCTGATTCCCCTCCTGTTCCTCTGCTCCCTTCAGGGACTGGCAGGCTGCAATGAGGTCCCCCCACAGCCTTCTCTTCTCTATGCTGGAACAGGCTGGACTCACACCGAGCTCACCCTATGCCGAATCGGGCTCTGCAAGTGCCACCCCAGCACCACTATCCAACAGAGCCGTTTGTTTTCCCCTCCCAGCAGTCCCCCTGGACTGGGATATGATGATGGGGAAATGTCTCTCATTCCTATCAGGTGATTCACTGCCCTGGCCCCTTGCTGAAGCCTCCCTCCTCCGGAGCGGGAGTGTTGGGAGGATTCAGAGTCTTCCTTCCTATTTTTACAAAGCTTGCAGCATTGTCAGAAAGGAAAGGGTACCATCTGGTTAGCCCTTGTTTACTGCACACCCTGCCAGTTTGAGCTTATTAATCATATTTACCCAAGTATCTTAATTACTCCCTGTCTAGCGACTTGCCTTGCACTCAGCTGTTGACCCGCTCCCCTCCCTTCTCCCTCGCTCTCCTTATTCATTTATTTATTTATTTATTCCTCCTTCTTTTTAATTCCTTTCTATCATTAATCACAGGAGCAGCGTGGGCAGAGGAATCCACAGCTCGGCTTTCGCTGGCGGTGGTGTTATACTCGCAGCTTGAGGGCTGGAGCTCACCACTGGCTCCTGCCAAACTTTGCGACACATCTCCCAGGGTCAGAGCAGGGAGAACAGGCAGCACGGGGGGTGAGTCCTAACCCTGCCTGCAACCACCCCCATATGGGGCTGGGGGCTGCCGTGCTGGGACATGCTGGAGGGTGTGAGCTTGCACGAGGAGACACCATTAAAGATGGTAATTTGTTGATCCAGGCTCTCCTGGAGCTCCGGTGCGAGAGTGGCACCGTTTTCTTTACGACCTCATAAAGTCACAGCCGAGAGGCCGATTTGGAAAACAAACTGCCTCAGGTTGACAGATAATTAGATACCGGGGACATATTACACGCCTTTGCATATAAATGCGCTCTGAAGCGCGTTGGTTCATCAGAAGTTTAGGCTACAGGAGAAGCAGGTACTCCAGGCACATCAGGATATATGTGCTGGAGCAGCCTTTAGATGATGGCTACATTTTATGGCCCTTTCATCTCCTGTTTGCTGGTGTGCTGTGTGCGTGGCTGTGCTATGGGGGCAAAGCTACCTGGGTTGGATTGGGTTGACTTGGGTTTAGTTGGGTTGGGTTGAGTTGAATTGAGTTGGGTCAGGTTTAGTTGGGTTGGGCTGAGTTGAATTGAGTTGGGTTGGGTTTAGTTGGGTTGGGTTGAGTTGAATTGAGTTGGGTCAGGTTTAGTTGGGTTGGGCTGAGTTGAATTGAGTTGGGTTGGGTTTAGTTGGGTTGGGTTGAGTTGAATTGAGTTGGGTTGGCCTGAGTTGAATTGAGTTGGGTTGGGTTTAGTTGGATTGGGCTGAGTTGAATTGAGTTGGGTTGGGCTGAGTTGAATTGGGTTGTGTTGGGTTTAGTTGGATTGGGCTGAGTTGAATTGAGTTGGGTTGGGCTGAGTTGAATTGGGTTGGGTTTAGTTGGGTTGGGCTGAGTTGGATTGGGCTGAGTTGAATTGAGTTGGGTTGGGTTTAGTTGGATTGGGCTGAGTTGAATTAAGTTGTGTTGAATTGGGTTGGGTTGAGTTGAGTTGAGTTGAATTGAGTTGGGCTAAGTTGGGTTTAGTTGGGCTGGGTTGGGTTGATTTGGGTTGGGTTGAGTAGGGTTGAGGCTTTTTTACCCTTCTAAGCTTCCTTCTTCCCACGGGACGGGGCTCATGTTCTGCACCTTGGGTTTTATGCTCCTGCACTTGCAGCAGGGAGGAGTGCCTGAATGGGGATTCGTTACTATTATTACTACTTTTGCAGCACTACATCACATCCAAACCTCACTCTTCCTGAGAGTGAGCCCGCTGAGAACAGCGGAGCAATTCTGAGATGACACAGTCCTTGTATTTATACAGCAATTCAGCCTGCTCTCCCAGCCCCCAAACCACAAGGTTTCAGATATTAAACCAAACCAAACCAATTTGGTTTCTTTTTACGCACTTCAAGATATAAGGTGTCACCTGGCCACATTACCATGCTCGCAGGGCTTGATTTTCCAAGCAAAAGATAAGATCCCTGTACAGCCGTGGTTACTGCTAGGGGTATTTTCAGAGCATAACCCCAACTTGCAGGGTTTGATAAATTTTGCATGCTCACCTTCCAGTGGTTTCCTCCCCCTCCACATCAGGCCTATACCTCATCGAGACTAACCCTCTTTCCCAGCTCCCCCCCACATATCCCCCTAATTTTGGTGAGGGATGAGACAGCAAATGCCAATTCAATGGCTGTACTCCCAAGGAAAGCTCCACTATCAGTCCTTCTCCCCCAGAAAGGGAAAAGAAAAACATGTGTGGGAAAGATAAAGCTGTCAGAAAGGGAAAAGGAGAAAAAACCCCAGTCCTCAACCCCCCCAGCAGCCCCCATGAAAGGAGGTGAAATAAATAGAGTCGCTGTCACTTTGATGAATTAGATCTTTGGTTAATTAGGATACATTGATTTAAGGGTTGTCCAACCAGATAGACCTCTTGCATTTCTCTTCCCTCGCCAACTAGAGCCCAGGGTGGTGGCAGCACATCTGCCTTCCCTTGCCTCCTCCTTCAAAGACCATGATTCCCCTTTCATGTCCAAAGGCACCAGGGCAGAGCCCAGGGTGAGGTGGCAGAGCTGGCAACAAGCTGCAGCACGTCTCTGGTGGGAAAAATGCTGGAGAGCCAACCATGGCACTGGGTGCTTCTGGCATGTCCAATGTTGTGCTAGCAGTGCCTCCATGGGGACGTTGCAGGGTCAGGTTGGAGATGGAGCAGTGCTGTCCAGCTCCCTGGAGAAACGAGCCCAGCATCTGCAGCTCAGGCCATCTCACCAAGTGCACACAGACCTGTAAGACCAGTAAGACTTTCCCCAGGCTGTGTGAAAGCATGGCCATGCCTGCTTTGCTTGGGCTGACACAGAGCCCCGGGGGCTGGTCTTGCCTCTCCGGCTCCATCACACCTTGCAGCTGCCCCAGCTCCATCCTGCCTGGGCAGGGGCAAGGAAAAATTGTCGACTTTCTAACTGGAGCCTTTTTAGCCGGGGAGGATTCATCCCTGCTTGGCATCCTCCTTCTTTGGCCTTTGCAAACCGGTGTCCCCCCATCCTGAGCCATGACTTTATGCCATCTGCATCAGCATCCTCCCCTGCTCCTTCCCGCGGTCCTCGTGGGAGACTTCCAGGCTTTGCAGCTTTCCTCTCTGCCTCTCGTCATCACTTGAGTCCAAAGGAGAGAGAGAGAGAGAGAGAGAGGGGAGAAAAAGTGCTGCGCTGTGTGGATTATTGTGTGTTTGTCATCTGGAATGGTATAAGCTGTAGGTACAGCATCTCCCAGCGGTGATTTATGGCCCCTGTCAGGCAGCACCAGCGCTTTGTCTGCTGTAGCGTGGAGGATGAATGCAGTGCTGTCAGCCCGGGCAGGGCAGTCTTTCTCTTGCTCTGCTCCGCACACTCGCTCCCCATTTCACGCCACTGAACATAAACAATCTTTTGTAAACCTGACAGTCACACTTGCTTCTTTGGAAACATAAAGCAGGGATGTATGACTCGGCTTTCATTACCCAATTTCCTTGGCTGTGCAGAAAGCTCTTCAGGAAGACGGGAAAGGGGAGAGAGACCCCAGAGAAACAGAGATCCTGGAAAAAATCAAGGGAAGGGATGCTCCTACCTGGCACACGTGTGCTGACACTGGCCACGAACACATGTGCCCACATGTGCTGCATCACGAATCACACGTGTGTTTTGGTTCTGACACACAACTGTGCCCTTCACAAGCAGAGCTCCAGCGCGCTCCCGGAGCGATGCACATTTCCTACCTCAATCGTTGCTGTATATCTTCCTCCCTCAAGCAGAAAATCTACTAAGCGGCGTAACAGTGGGATCAGAGCCGGCTCGGTAATGGGCTCTCACGTGCCCACCTCAAAGTCTTACAGAAACCAATGCACTGTTATTACTTTTAATAGTAATTGTAATAATCCTCTAGGTGGGATGTGCCCAAAGCTCTCTGTTCAAATTCCGCTTTTCCCAACGCTAGAAGGAGATGAGATGTTGCAGTGGGAAATGGGGAGAAAGGCCAGGGAAGAGCTGGCACCTCCAGCTTGACTGAACATCATCAGGCTGCTTGTCTGTGCTGTACCCCTGGGGAGGCCCAGGGTTACCTGTTGGGGCAGGGAAGGCAATCAGCAAGCCAGGTGTGTGCCTGGTGCAAGCTGATCTTAACTTAGGACATGAGTCTAAGAAACTCTAAGAACAGAAGTGCTTAGAGCAGGATAGATGGGCCCTCTGCTCTGAGATGCTACTGGGGATATATGTGCTGATGCTCAGGCCGTGGCGTGCAGAACCCACCCCACTGTTACGGTGAGCAGGGGGGGGATTTACCCACTGGTGGAAAGCACTGTGAATTTAAAACCTGCCAAGGGGTAGAAGAAAAGCTGTTGATCACATGGATGCTCTAAGAGGTGTGAGGAGCAGGTCCATCTTGGTCTCACCGCAGTTCATAGCTCCAGATTTGAGAGACAGTGTGTCTCTTGCACAGATGGGGCCAAGCGGGTGTCCCTTTGTCAGCAGGGACACCAAGGTGCACACTGCCCCTTGCATGGGGCTTAGCCAGGTCTCTGAAGAGGGGACAGACCCTTCTCACGAGCAGTCATCAGCCCTTTGGCTGTGGCTACCAGTCCCTGCTTAGGGCTGGGAGTAGATGCAGGAGACGAAACCCAGGTCCCCTTCTTGGAGAATCTGTCCTCACATCCCCTCCTGTGGCACCTCCTCAGGTGTTTCTGGAAAGTGAAGGCATGAAAACCGTGTGGCTGCATCCTGTCTGCCCAGCATGCTGGTGCAAAGGGCTGCAGAGAGCTAATGGGAAAGCAGAGGCATGGCAGCACCACAGGACCTGCTGCAGGGCCAGAACGTCTCAGCTGCCACCTGCCCAATGTCACCCACCAGCGAAACAACTTATGACTTTCCCTCTCTAAGGTGGGAGGAAGCAGATAAAAAGCAAAGAGAGAAGCTCCAACCCCTGCGTGTTCTCCTGGCTCCAGCTGCTCCCAGCACCTCACTGCTCATCCTGGAAGGGGGTGTCCACTCAGCCCTGGGGGTGCCCCAGAAGCTGCCAGTGCCTCCCTGGCACCAGGTCGTGCTGAGTGAGCCGTGCTGCCTTGCCATGTTTCACAGGAACAGCTGCAGCCTTGCTGGGAACGTTCCTTTGCTGACGAGCTCCTTCCGTTCCCGGCTCTGGCGCTCAGCTCTGTGTCCTCTCGAATCCTTCCCTGTGACTTTGAGATCAGGGATGCAGGGCCAGGGCCGGGGTTGGGCGGGGGGGGGCACATCAGAGGAGGGAAATAGCTCACAAGTAGTTTGCTGTTTTCTTTTCCAGATGGTTTGCTTTGGAAGTTCCTCCTTGTAAGCCTGAGCGCTGAGTCTTGAACATCTGCTGAGGAGGAGCCTGCCCGGTGTAAATGTCAAGGGGCTGCTGGAAGGGCATATTTTGGGGGGGGGGATCTCACTGTGTCCAGCACAGCTAAGCCAGGTGGCAAGGTTGGTTTTGCACCTTGAGGCTGCAGAGGGCATGCAGACTCCCTGTGCCATGGCTTGTACTCTCTGCTCTCCGTAACTCGCTCACTGCACTTTGGGTATGATGTATGATGTGGTTTAGTGTCTGTCCAGGACAGCGAGAGCTCAGGGAAACACACCCTTTAAGTGTGAATAAGCAAACAAGCTGGAGTCTAATACTGTGGCCTCTTCCATGGGTTTAAAACTAATTATTTATCCTCGTGAGCACAACCAAACAGGTAATTGAGTGACAGCGCTGCCTTCTTTGTGCTTGGCTGACAAGAGAGCGGAGCTATGAAAGGCTGGGATGGTTGGGGCTGACCGTGGAACCACAGAAAATATGAGTAACCAGTTCAAGGGATCAGTGACGGGAAAGGAAACTTTCCTGGCAGGTTGCTATTTACGTCTGGGCTCGTGGATGAGTGCTCGTTGCCACGATCTCATGGAGAGTCTCTGTAGTTGTGGATGTGGTGGCGGGTTTGCTGGGAGCTTCCCATGGGAGGGACCAAACGGGCCAGGCAGATCCCAGCCAAAAGTGACACTGAATCATTCATTCACAAGTGAGAATAATTGAGACAACAGATGATGTGTTAAAAAAATCCAAGCAAAAAAGGCTGGTGAAGCCTGAGGGATGGTCTGAGAGGTGCCTGGTGCCCCATTGGGTGAGTTTGGAGCTCCTGGGATGACTTCCCTTCCTGTGACCCAGCCCTGTGTGAGCCTCAGTGCCAAATTGTGCCTTGCGAAACCAAGAGAAATCATAGAATCCCAGACTGGGCTGGGCTGGGAGGGACCCCAAGGGTCACAGAGCTCCAACCCCCTGCCACAGGCAGGGCCACCAACCTCCAGGCCTGGAGCTACACAAGGTTGCCCAGGGCCCCATCCAACCTGGCCTTGAACACCCCCAGGGATGGGGCATCTACCCCCTCTCTGGGCAGCCTGTTCCAGCACCTCCCCACTCTCTCTGTGAGGGAGGGCACAGACACCCTCCCACACCCACATAACCACATCGCTCACCCCTCCTGCCAGCCTGCAGCTCTTTACTCCATTCCCCATTGAACTGGTCCCTCTATATTTTTGCTGAAAACCCCCCAACCCTCATTTCACCAGGAACCATTGACTCCCCAAGCTCTCCTTCCTGCCTCAGCATAACACCGTGCCACATCCTCAAGTTCCAAGGGGACCACAGACAGGGATGCTTCCTGCTGTGGAGGTGACAAATCTCCCCATTCCACCTCCACCCAGGGGGACAGGTCCCATTCCCCCTCAGTGTCCTGCACCCAGGGGCTGAATTTTGTACCCCTCCCAGTTTACTGCAGCTCCTACTGAGTCCTAATGCTCTCTCACCTCTCAAGCTGGCACTGGTCCTCCTCATCCTGCACAGGGGGAGCCTGCTTATTTCCACAGGGAGAAGGGATGATTTTTTCCTGCAGCTGCACTTGCTGTACACAGGAATTATGGGTCCTTCCATACCTGTGAAAGAAACATTATCCTCAGCCTTCAAGGGTGAAGCATCTTATATTTAGTTGAACTAAATAATGATTCTTCTCTATCTTTCATATCAGGATTTAAGAGCACCCTGGAGCTACAAAGTTTATTAGAACCCATAAGAAGAACTGTACCATAAACGGGACAACCGTGGCCATAAACCTGCACCTTGAAGTTGTAACAAATCCTGGGATGTTGAAGTAGGACACGGTCTTGTCTCAGTCAGCAGAAAGGAAAAGAGGAGGGAAAAAAAAAAAAGGAAAGAAAAAGAAATGCAAACTTAAGCAGAAAAGAGGCCTGGAAATATAGAGGAGAAGAAAGGGAAAAATAATAATAATAATAAAGTAAAGCATGCTGCTTGCATAGTCCTCTCAGCAGGAGCCCTGGGACAGGCACCCACGTGATGAGATATAACTTGGATTAATGGGCAGAGAAAGGGGAGCCTGAAGGAGGAGAGGGAAGGCAAGGAGCTGGGAAGGAGGTGCTGAGGGGATTTATGAGATGCTCACGTGGGGAGGGTCATTTGCAGCCACGGAGGCAATGGGTTGCTCACGTGGCTGGGCGGAAGCAGCTGATCAGGTGAAGGACTTGAGAGCATCCCTGCCTTTACCATGGGGTGAAAGCCAGTGCCAGGCACATGGATAAGGAGCTGGAGGAGGGGGTATCCCAGCAATTTGTGTCAGGGGTGGGGGGATGCCTCTGAGCAATACCTGCTGGGAGGGGGTGGGGTGAGTATGTGGTGTGAAATGGGTTGAGAGCCCCCTCGCCCCCTCTGAGGGCACAGTGCTGCTCGTGCCTCTTCTCTCTTGGGTTTCCTCTCTCTTTAACTTAGCAACTTTCTTTCCTCGTTACTTATTTCCCCCGTGTTTCCTTCCATCAGCAGCCAAAATCTTTTCAGCAGCTCTGAGCCATCTCCATACCCACCCCCTCACCCAGACCCAGGTGGGGCCAAAGTATTTTGGTTGGTGCCTTTTCTGCCTCCTGCACCCATTGCAGACGGATGATTTGGAGATGCCAAAGGACTTCTGGGGACTTGAGGCAATTTGGGCAGGCTCTGAGCCGCCCTCCTGCACGCTACAGAAGCCAGAGAGCCCTGTCCTTCCCCTCCAGCCTTCACTCTTTTGTCACATTGGGTTATTTTTGCTGCTGTTGAATAGATTAAATGACAGAGGGTGTGTTGGGGTGGTTTTTTTTTTAAAGTAATTGAGTTTTATTTTGGAGAGGGAAAAACGGAGAGCTAAGTGGGAAAAGGAGGGAGATAGGAATAAACCACACATCTTTTTATATAGGATCCACAGTTAATTCTTAATTAGAACTGACAGATGCTTCTCCCATAATCCTATTCCCAACATGTTCTGTTTGCTTTGTTTGGCGCTGCATGATACATGGTGGCATCGTAATGACCTTTCGCAACTCGTCCTGGAAGTGTTATTGGCACTCCAATGATTTATTGCATGTTCCAGTTGATTACTGGGCCATTTGTCAACATTTTTTTTTCTTCTTCGCTCTCCATAAACCTGTCTCCTGTGTCACAGACATTCTCTAGCATGAAAATTTAAACAAATACAGCGTACAGCTTGTAGTCAGCGCCTGACTTTTACTCCAGTGTGAATTCATCCCAGCCTCAGCCAGTGTTTGAACTCTGCAGAGCTCAAGGATGAGGTGCACTGCCTGAGGGAAATGATGGGAAACTGAGGCATTGCTCTGGGGGTCCTGTTTTGGGAAGGGATCTCCAGGCAATGTATGTTGGTTGTTTTAGTGGTGTTTTAGATGTTAGGATAAAAATCATAGAATCCCAGTCTGGGCTGGGTTGGAAGGGACCCCAAGGATCACAGAGCTCCAACCCCCTGCCACAGGCAGGGACACCAACCTCAGGCCTGGAGCTACACAAGGTTGCCCAGGGCCCCATCCAACCCGGCCTTGAACACCCCCAGACACGGGGCACCCACCCCCTCTCTGGGCAGCCTGTTCCAGCCCCTCACCACTCTCTCTGTAAAAAACTTCCCCCTAATATCTGATTTTAACCTCCCTTCCTTTAGCTTTAATCCATCCCCCTCATCCTGCCACCATCTACCCTTTTTAAAAGTTGATTGCCCTCCTGTTTATAAGCTCCCTCCAGGGACTGGAAGGTTGCTTCCCTGAAAGGGCTGTTGGGGGAGGATGGGTTTAACAGATGGGTACTTGAGATGCTCAGGGATACGGGTTAGGAGAGGATGGGTATGGTTGGACTCAACCATCTCAAAGGTCTTCTCCAACCTGGTGATTCTGGTACCACTTAGGGAAACAGGGAGAAAATTGGTGCTGGAATTAAACACCACAGTAAATACCCCTCAAGTGAGTGCCTGAGCACGGCCATGATCTGTCCCTCACTTCCCATGACGTGGGGGCGCAGGTGAGAGGTGCAGGATGAGGGCTGGGGCTGCAGATGGGGATGTTTTGGGCAGTGCAGCCCGGGAGCATGACGAGCATCTAGGGAAGGGTCTTTCAGGGCAACTGCACAGCACACATTGCTCTGTCCACTAACACCATCTGAGCAGATATATTTGGGATCGTTGTCAGGGAGTTACAACAGCCTGATCAAAATTCCAAGGACAAAAATGCCATTATTCAAGGCCCTGAAAAAGACCAGCTCCTCTCGTCCCGGTGAAGTCCCAACCCATCCTCACCCCTGGACACCCCAAGATGGATGCTACATAAGTGGAAGCACCCAGAATCACCTCCTTGATTTAAAAAAAAAACCCTCATCCCTTAAGTAAACTGGATATAGTGGCTGTTACAGTGGCCTGGAGCATCTGCACTGCATTTCGAGGAAGCTTTTCCAGGCATTCCTATAAATCACCGCTCTGCTGCAGTAAAGGCAAGGTATTGTTTCACTGCTGTGACATCAATGCAGGCCACATAAATAATTTTTTATTAAGTGTGCAGTGCCCTGTAAAAATACACACACAATCTGAGGATACTGCAGAGTGAATGCAGAAGCCCGGCCGGCTTTATATAGTCTTTTCCATACAGAAGAGGCTGGGATGAGAAAGGAAACTCGCTGGGGTGGGGAGAGGGGTTGGCTGGGTCTTTTTCCAATTCCAGCTCAGATCGGCATGTAATGTATGGCTTAATTTCCTCTCAAATTAGACACTTGATAAAAAAAGTTATTATATCTGTCAAGTTGCCAGTGCTTTTTATGAGTGTGATAAACTAAGAACCACTGCTTTACAAACCTTGATAGGATGTTTCAGTACCTGGAAAACAATTTTATTGCAGCCTGGACTACTAACAAATTGCAAATACTGATTAAGCCATAAAGTTACAACAACATTAAAAAATAATGAGAGGTTATTGCACAAGGGGAAGGCTCTTAAGCAGCGGATGCAGCCGCCAGATTTCCATTGTGCACACTAACAGGCCGACCTGCAAAGTGTATTTCTCCAGGAGAGCCTTCCCACATGCTCCCCTGTGATGGGTGATGTGGGATGCTGGACTGGGTGCAGGGCAGATGCTGGGGACAGGAGAAAGAGAGACAGGCAGTTTCTTCCCTCTGCAACCGTGCAGGGACCCCTGCGACAGACGGTATTGCTGTGCTCTGATCCCTCAATCCCTTGTCAGCACTGGGTCTGCAGACCCTGCTAGCATGGGTTCCTATAAACATGGGGTGGGCAAGGTCCTTCTGGATGCCTGACTTGGAGGAGAGAAGCCAGCTGGGCTTCCCACAGCAACAGCATTAGCCCAGCAGCCAGTCTGGGGCTGTGAAGGCCCAGCAATAGCATCCCCAAACAGCTGCACCCACCCATATCGGCACTCCCACGCACATCTCCATCCAAACCAGCTTTGAACAGGAATGGCATGCCAGCTTAGTGAAAAGACCTGGGTCCCTGATCTCCCCACGCCTCAGTTTCCCAGCTATGAAATGAACATCCTAGCATGACTTCAAAGTCAGGACAGAGCGAGGACAGGCAAAGGCTGTGTGCTGAGGGCTTGGGGTCTACCTAGACCCTGCTAGATCCATGCTGGCAGGAGGATGGAGGTTCTGACTTTCCCAGTGAGAACCAAAACACTGGGACATGGTATAACTTGGAGTTACCCAGTAAGCCTGAGAGCTGGCACTGCTCATCAGCACTTGGGTAAAGAGGGAAACCCTGATTTCAGATATTCTGCCCTACCCCCCAGCCCCCAACACATCCTGCTGCCTCCACCCCGTCTTCTGCTGCCTCCGACCCCCCACCGCACAGCTCTGCAAACACAAGCGTGTTTGAACAGGGCTTTAATAATGATTGTTTGGACAGAGACTAGACTGCTGAAACCTCCTGGGGAGCTGCAGAGGAATTCCTGCGGGGAGCTCGGCTGCCGTTCGGGCCCTGTGTGAGGCTGGAGGGGTTTAGCAGGCGAAGCGCAGCCTGAGTTTCGGTCGGGCTATCAAAGGCCATCGTGCCTCAGCCAGATCCAGGGATAAAGTACAAGAAAAGCCTCACCCAGGCAGCAAGACAAAGCCACCACCCTCCCAGTTCTCCCAGGCACCGGTTAGAGGTGAGGGTAGAGGTGGATGAGCGGTGAGCTGAGCCCTAGGGTTGAGGGAAGGTGATGCCATGCTAGGGATGAGCAGCTTTACCTGCCTCCCCATCAGAGGATGCAATTAATCCAATTTCCTTCTGTGTCACGCAGTTCTAACACAGTTTGCAGCTATGTTTTGCCAGTGACTTCTCCAGCCCTGTCACCACTGAAACAGGGAGAACCAACCTCCTCATCTATGTTTGAATCCTGCCCATGAGCTCCCCATGCCCTTTCAGCAATCAAAACAGCCCAAGTCACAGAAGGAACTTCAAAGATAAAATGCAGGAACACACGTAGGAAGTTTGGGAAGTGCTTTGGGGTCTGTGTGGGTGACAGGGAAGACAGATGCACGCACGTTTGCACTCGCATTTCTTGAGCCTAGCACTCTGGTGAGGAGAGCTGGCCAAACTCTTCCATGAGAAGCTTATCCCATTAATTTAACCCTTGGGTTTTCTGCTTTGTGACCAATAGCTGAGCTATCTCTGAAGGCCTACCCATCCCAGCAAATACCAGTTTACAGTAAGAAACCCTTAGGTAATCCTACTTCTCAGCCCATCGCCTCACTGGGAGCGTGTATGTGTCTTCACCACTGCCCTTCCACTTCCACACTTCATTTCAAGCGTGTCACCAGTGATCTTAATCACAGGAAACTGGTTTTGATCTCTGATAACCATTTCAAAATGAGCCATTTCCACTCTGGGGAGCAGAAGCCACATCCCTCTCACCCTCAGTCACCAACCACTTACCAGCCCTTGTACAAGGACCAAGCTGTTTCACAAGGACGTGACAAAAAGTATCAGTGAAGGGGTTCCAAATCATAAATCTACTCAGAATTCCAGCTCGTTCACCCTTCTCCTCTCTCCTACCATCTGCTGAGCTCTGCGCTCGATGCAGGTGCTTTGGAAATCCCTAAGTCTAGGACTTTGCAAGCCAGGCCCAGCTGGGACCGGACACCTGGCAGATCCCCGTGATGGACTTTGTGCCCCAGAGCAGCCCAAGGTCCTTTGGGTGCTTGTCCGTGCTCCAAAACAGCAAACATTGTGACTCTTCCCCCTCTGTTTAAGGCTGTGCTTGATTGCTGCATTACTACGCTGCTGAACTAACGATGCTGCGATTAAAAATGCTCAGGGTTATTGCCAGTAAGGTGGATTCCTAAAGTTGATTAAAGAATGTTTGCTGAGGAAGACATAACTTCAAGGAAAGAGGCAAAATAATGGCTTCAAGATGAAAATGAAAGTGAGAAAATGTCAGGCAAGGCGGCCCTGTGGAGATGAGGATGGTGATCCCCGAAGAGAGGGTGACTCTGTCCCCCTTGGCCAGGAAGAAGAGCGCCTTTCACTCTCCAAGACCCTGGCTGCAAGCAGATCTTTTCATCTGACCCACCTAAGAGGAAAATGATGGACAACTTATTGCAGAGGGAGAGATTAGAGGGAATCTTTCTTCTTTTTAACTAAACTTACTATAATAAACAAGTGGCCTTTCTTCAACACTCGAGTGGAGAGGTTTCCAGCAGCTACACGTGCCCTGCACACCCCTGCCTCTGAGCAGACCTCCTGCAAGCCTGGGTGGCTGCAGAAAACAGACCTGGGCGAGGAGTTCTATCTCCTGGGCACCGAGCAGAGATGCTCGCACCGACCCTGCAAACAGACTGTCCCCATGATGCCATCCGAGCGGAGAAGTGCTGGCTGTTAGGGGAACTCATCAGCAAAGATGCAGCCCAGCCCAGATACAGCTACTCTGGTGCTGGAGCTGCCCATATCACTGCCAACCTCTGTGTCCCCACGTGTCCCTTATCCTGCAAAGAGCCCCAAACCTGCTGTGACAAACCCCTGTGAGCCGCAGAGAGGGTCCCTCACGCTCTGACCCAGTCAGTCCCCTGTGATCCCTTCTCCTTGACAGGAAATATCCAGGACTGCTCCCTGGCTCAGCCACGTCACCACGATGGCATGTGCTGGCTGGCAAGTGGCACCTCAAAACCTCGAGCCTGGGAAGCGTCTGGGAGCTCAGCACATCTCCCTGCTCCGCTCCGCTCCGTCTCGCACGTCCCTAAAGGTAGAGCCTGATGGTGACTGGCACCCTATGGAAATACATGCTGCTTATGAGCCTGATCTAAAAGTGTTTTCTTATGCACACACAGAACTGGCATTTTGCTAGATTTAGGGAAGTAGGCAAGACGTATTTGTCTGCGGAGGCTTTGCACCTTCGGCAATTATGTCTGCAGTCTGGAAAACAACAGCAGCAGGGTTGCAGCAGGGAGGGGAAAAAAAATTCTATCATGTCAGAATAATGAGATCTGTGATTTCAGCACTTACTGGGTCAGAGACACACATAGTGTGTTATCTGTAACGCTTTCCTCTGACATTCAGGGAAATTGCATTTATGCAGAGGACACAAGGCAGCGATGCACGCTGCTCTGCTGGCCCCTGATGGGATGCTCTGCCTGGGCTTCCCCTGCCCCACTCCTTTAGGTTCCCTGGATTCCCGTGGGTGTGAGGAGGGGGGAGTGAGGCAGCGCAGCCTCCCTGCCCTGTCTGGGGTTTTTGGGAGCTCTGGAAGGGGGACACGGTGCCTCTTAAACCTCATGCAGGGAGGGGGAGTCACTGACATCCTCCCTCACCCTCACTCCCTCACCTGTCTTGGAGGAGTCTTGGATCTAAACCCTTGGTGGCCCTGCAGCCAGAGTGGGGAGCGATGGATTATCCCATCATCTCCCGTTGTGCTGGACTTCACCCTGCTGCCAGCGTGGAGGATCACGAGGCTCAGAACGAGGAGGCAGAAGGCATCTGGGATGACACTGCCCTATGTACAGACCCACTGTCAGCCCCAGATAAGCAGCGCATGGCTGAGGAGAGGGACACTGGGCTGAGGAGCTCATGTACCACCCCCCCAGCTGGGGCACCGACTCTGGTGCTGCCCACATCAGAGATGCTCCTGGCTGGCAGCAGCAGGGCACAGCAATATGGGCTCTGGGGAGCAAGGAAACAGGCCTCAATGCCCATCACTGCTGCTGATGCTGTGCCTGATGTCAGCTTTGGTGGAGAGAAAGACACTGTGGGATCGGTCCTCAAAGACAAGAGGCTCGTGCTGAGTTCAGCATGGCTCAACGCACAGAGTAAAGGATGGGGAGGAGCTGGCTGCCCCAGGGCTGATTTCTCAAGGAGACAGAGCAGTGTTTGCCCATAGTCTGTACAACGCTCCATAGGCATTTTGGGAGTTGTAGAGAAGCAGCTTCAAACCAGAATTCCTTTCCCTCTCTCTCCCTTTAGAAACCCAAAGTAACGAAACACAAACCATCTTGCTTTACCAATTCAAATCCTCCTGCTTTCATCTAAACCAGCTTATTTTCCAGCAGAAATACAGTGTTCCTACAAGAGCCTACGTTCTCATCAAAGCATCCAACCCTCTAAGTCAGAAAGGAACCGAGCTGCTGCAGGGAGGGAGCCCTGCCCTGCCCTGGCCACGATGATGTGTAACATCAGACGTGGGTTTTCAGACTTCGGGACCATTCACACAGCCACTGGCACTGGCCAAAACGTCAATCAGAAATCCTCTTCCAACAAAGAGCATCATTTTCCACTGATGATCAGAGCCCTCAAATGGTACAGGGCCCTGGGCTAGGAGCTGCAGGATGACTAACAGCAGCAGCGGCTGTTTTGCTCCTCACTGCTCCTTCGTGCTTCTCATCGTCCGAGGGGGGTTTGTTAAAGCTTTTGCTTTTTGTCTTCTCCCCCCACTCCCCTTTTTTTCTCCCTTCCCAGCATAAGAAGAAAACCATGCCTAGATTAACAAAATCTTTTTTTCCCAGCTGTTTAAGACAGACTCAAACACAGGCCTGTGCCTGTGCCCGGGATCAAACCTCCTGCTGTGGGAGAGGCAGTTCCAGCCTAAGGCAAGAGCTGAATTTTGCCAATAGCTCCTATATTTACAGTTTTCCTTGAGGGCTTTCATTACAGGCCACAGAGCTTTTGCAGTCAGGATCTGGAGTTTGTCTTGGATCTGCAAAAGCGCAGGGGCTGCCTCCACCTTTCTGGACAGTTCCTGGTAGAGAAAGGAGGAGGGGGACAAGGAGGAAGAGGAGGAGGGGGTGGCCATGGTGCTGGGGCACCGTCCTCATCCCCCTTTTCCCAGGGGATTTACCAGACCTGAGAAAACCCCTCTGAAGCTACCACAGAGAAAGGGTTGCCCTACTATGGGTGATGCCTTGCAGTAGCTGACGGGATGTATCAGCATCCCAGCTCAGCCTGATGCCAAAGCGATGGTTTGATTTCCAAAGTTGAAGCCTGTGAAGGATGGCTCTGAAAATGTCCCCAACACCACAGCAAACCCCCCAAGAAAAACATTTGGAAAAAACCCTTGGCAGGGGGGAAAAAGGTGACATTCTTCCCTGTGATGCTGCCTGCCTGGCGCTCTCTGGTATCACAGGTCTTTACCCTCAGATGAGCAGCGCAGCAGGTCTGCTCCTGAAGCCCACCGAGTCCACTGGATTTAACCATCCAAGGATTTAATTGTCATCTTCAGTGGGCTTTAGGAGCTGAAGAAGACAGCACTTTCTCACCATACCCGAGAGCAGGTCCCTGCAGCTGCCTTTTTATGATGATGGAATCGACTAACAGCGGTATAAAACGCTCTCCTTCGTCCGGCTGCTGATCTTTTGGGCAATTATTTGGAAGTAATGAAAGTGAATGCATGACATTTAAAAAAGAAACTCCGCTGTCAGCAGGAAAGCTGCCACATTCCTCCTGCACCTCGGAGAATACGCTTAGCTTGAAATAATGTTCATTTTAGCAGAGTTGTAAATTACAAGTGTGTTAGGGTCTTGGGGGATTTATTACCATTTGGAAAGAGGTTACAGGCCTTGCGCTGTTGCTGCTGCATCTGGTGCATGCTACAGAGCAACCACAGAGCAAAGATCTTGGAGGCAAAAGAAAGCACCTTTTATAGCTCATCTCTGGTGGCTTGTATTCCTAACGTTACACAGACACACACACACACACACACACACACGCACATGCAGACCTCAGCAGTCAAGAGGAAGGATTTCAAAAATCCCTTTTCCCACTTAATTGATCCAGGGTTTATTAATAACCAAGGACAAAAACCTCACTGGGTTCTGCTGCACGGAGCGTGGCTGTTGGCCCCTGACCCACTGTGGGGAGCAGTGGCTGGGTGCAGGGCTGCAGCCCTTGCTGGGATGGCTGTTTAATTTTCTCAGGGTTTTTTTTTTTTGTTGGTTTGGGGTTTGGTGTTTGGGTTTTTATTTTTTTTTTTCATTGCAGGTGTTTCATAAAAATGCAGCCGTGGAGCTGGCAGGAAGCAATAAGCTTCAGCTTCCTCTGCATGAACCAAAGGGATTTCTTCCTCCCTTCTGGCAAGGATGGAGTTCTGCTAATGTAAGATTAATGCTCTTCAATCCTGACCCTGCTGTCTTCAGTCTGTAAATGCTGAAGGGACACCTTTAGTCCACGTCATTAGCGATTAATTAATCTCAGTGTTTATTTGATCTATCCCTTTGAGGGAGAATTTCCACACTAAGGCTGTTTTGATTCCTTTTGCTCCCTCCTTTTTACACGGGGTTCCCCCATCAGAGCTGTGCAACAAGTCCCCTTTGATGTCCCGACAGAAGCAGGAATCTCTGCTCCTGGTTTCCAGCTGCACACCCTCCAAAATGCACCCGGAACAAGCAAGCACCATGACTGCAACCACAGGTCTGCTGGGACAGCCAGAAGAAAGAGGCCAGGGAGAGAGGAGTCTTTTAAGCCCACATCAGAAAGTAACAGACAAGGAAATGAATGTCATCGTAACTGGATGTGTAAATTCCTTGCAAGTTTCCGTCACAGCTAATAGAAGTGAGATTGATTTTCCAACTTGTAGCAAAGCAGTTGTAACCTGAGGACCAGTCCTATGGGTCCTATGGGGAGCTCTGGAAAAGGCGACTTTAAGGTGTGTGGGAGCTGTGGGGAGGGGGACAGAACGGGCTCTGGGGGCCAAAGGAGGAGCACTACGGTGCTTCATTCCTGAAGAAGGTCAGGCTTCAGCATGGGTGTCCTCCAAGAGTGAACCAAGGGGCTGGGGACCCTGCACGGCAGCCAGGAAGTGTCCAAGTGCCGCAGCTGTTAAAGGCTGTGAGGTGCTGCAGGACAGCTGCCCCATCTTGCACTGCACAGAGCAGCCACACGATCATCCTCTGCACTGCACAGGACAAGCCATGATGGCTGTGCTGGTGTTGACAAGGCTCTGGTCAACTGTGGGGTGGGAGTGGGTAGGAAGGCCAAGGTGGGTGGCTTGGCACCCATGGAGCATCGATCTCCAGGACAGATTCATGTCCTGGTCCTGTTCCAGCTCACCAATAGTTTCCCAGTCCAGGGAGAGAATTTTCTTAGATCATGAGCTCTCCCCCCCATCTGTTTATCTCTGCGAATGCCATTAATCATGTTCTTTGCCTGGACAGCTTATAACACCACATCCATCCTCTAAGAGCTGTTATCGTACACCCTGAAGATCTGTCAGATAAATAGCCAGGTCAGCTGCAGCTGTTCCAAAATCCTGAAGAAATCAGACTTATCATTTTAGATTAACCCCCCCCCCCTTCACACATGCACATGCACCAGAAAAGCACACACACACACAACCCCGCCAGCCCCCCCAGCAGGCTGGCTGGGAAGCTGTGTTTCTTGGCCCTCTGCAAGTCCTGCTGCTGCTGCCTTCCATCTGCAGCCCTGTGATGAATGGCCGTGGGGTGCCAGGTACAGTTCAATGTTGAAAAATCCCAATATGTGACTTCGGCATCTCGTCGCAAGTCATTAATCTAACAGGAGACTGGTGCCAGGACAAGGCTCTCCCTCGCTCCATCGTCATCTGGACCTGCTCCGTACAGCGGCTGCCAAGGCGGGAAGGGAAGGCCCCTGCCATTTTCCACTCACACGCAGAGCACTCTCCAGTCCGTTCATTAACCCTCTCTGCACCCCAGAACTGCGCCCAGGAGCCCTAACCAGCTCACCCATGGCTTTGCTCCCCCAGGGGAGGCTTGAGCATGGGTCCTGGAGAAGTTATTTGAGGGCGATGCTCAGCATCTGCCCCTCTGCTGCCCTACCATCCGCATGGAAAGGCCTCCTTGAGGGCACAGGGCTGTGGCCCCAGGGCTTCTCCTCAAGCAGCACCTTCACTTCGCCTTGTGCCTGCAGGAGGATTAAGTTTTTGTGTTCTGTCCCCTTTCACAGCTCCAGTTTCCCCAGCAGCACCTGGAGCCCACCTGAGGTATTGGGTGGGGACAGCGGCCGGTGCAGTGTCTCCTGAAGCCACAAACTGCTACTGTGGATGCCTGTCCCCCACCAGCAGAGCTTCCCAGAGCTGCACATTGGTCTACTACCTGTATTTGCCAGGGCTGGGCCCTTTGGGCATCCCATGTGTTCCCACCAACCCCTTTTTTCCCTGCTGTCACTCTAGGTCTCTGGTCACCCTACCGATTCACAGATTTCACAGAATTGTTGGGGTTGGAAGGAACCTCCAGAGCCCATCGGGTCCAACCCCCTGCCAAAACAGGGTCCCTAGGACAGGGCACACAGGTCGGTGTTCAGACGAGGCTGGAATCTCTCCAGAGAAGGAGACTCCACACCTCCTGGGCAGCCTGTCCCAGGGCTCCCTCACCCTCACTGGAGAAAAGTTCTTCTGCATATTGGTGTGGAACTCCCTGTGCTCCAACTTGCAGCCATTGCCCCTTGTCCTGTCCCCAGAGACACTGAAAAGGGGCTGGCCATTCCCCCTGTATCCAACCCTTCAGATATTTATAAACATTATGACTGATGCCACCAACAGCTCCAGCCAGGTGCTCTGGTGTCCCGTGTCCCTGGGAACCAACCAGGCACGGGGTGATGCTCTGGTTGCTGGGCAGCACCGGGCTCTCACCAGCAGCCCCAGTCCTGTGCTCTTGCTGGGAAGCCGAGCGTCCTGCCAAGGTGCCTCTCCTCCCCTCCGCACTAGTCACATCCCAAGCCGCGTGCCTGGTGCCAAATTGAGTTGTAGCTGTGAATTATTTAGAAGCATCAGTGGAATATTGTTGTATCAGTAACGCAGACTATCAGTTTGTGGCCTTGGGGCTGCCTCAGTTACGCACTCCATCACTATTTTCTCTCATGAATAATGTAGGAGTGGAATTACTCTGCATGTAGAGAATTCATACCCTGAGAAAACAAGGTTGCTCCAAAATTAATTTTCTGTACTAAAAGAGCGACAGAAAATCAATTAATCGCATATTATTCTATACGGAGACAGAGTAAGGGAAACAGCGAAAATGGCTGTAGCTATACATCAGCAAATGCTGTATTGGCAGAGTGCTTTGCAGGGTTGTGAGTTACGGCTGGCTACAAAGAAGGTAAATATATTCTGCCCGAGAGAGCCCTCGAACATCAGCCTGCGGAGCTCACATCACAGCCAGCCGGGCGCTCCCGCTCGCCGCCGACGTTTCTGAGTATGTGAACGGAGCTCAGCAGCGTTGGTTTTGCTCCTGGCTTCTTCCTTTGTCCTGCCACTAGCGGGCTCAGGCTCTTTGCTGTGGAAGCATCCAGCTTGAAGCTGGTTTTCCAGAGGTGCCAGCACCCAAGTCCCGCAAGCTGCGCAGTGCGTGATGCAGTCAGGTCCTGAGGCACGTGGCTCAGGGAAGGTATCTGAACATCTGGGTCTCCGGGAACATGGGGTGACAGTGAGTAGGGGTTTAGAAATCTCATCTGGATAAAGTCCCTAAAGAGGGGAGCTGGAAACCAGGGGAACAGAGCTGCTGCTTTAGCTGGCCACAGCCCTGAGGCTGGTGGGGTACAAGGGACCAACCTCTCACTTCCAGCACTACCTCGCCTTGCTGCTCGGCATCACCACTTCATTTTTATCCCTTTAATACAAACAGGAACCAGCCATTTTAGAAGGGAGTTGAGAGACTTAATTAATATTTAAGACAGCTTTGAGTCTCACAGCAAAGCAAAGCACCATTACTCACAGTGTTCCTCAAATACCGTAAAACCCATGTAGGATCAGGCACAGACCGATGCAGCCAGAGTCGGCACAGCACCATCACAGGCAGGTGGCAGGAGGCACAGAAAATGCCACCCACTCCTTCTCCTGGCACAGCCAGAGTTGGATGCCATGTCCCTGGGACATCCCAGCGAGTCTGCTCCCTTCAGAGGAGGAGTGGGAGTTGCTCTATTTGGGAAAAACTCTTAGAGTTTGGGTTACGTCTTCTCACAGCCTCAGGTCAGCCACAGAAACACCTACAGAAGGGCTACAACAATACCACGACCTGTACCTATTCCACTGCCTCGTTAGTTTTGATTAATAACTCTCATTGGTTTAACAAATGGTATAATAATTAAGGGATAAGAAATTATGAGGCTGACCTCAAAAAAGCCAGTCAAACATCAATAGCATCTTCAGGAATAAAACTCAAAAATAAACTAATCTATAATGAAGACTGGCTTTTCTTACTGCAGCTAATTATTTCTCCCCAAGCACTCAATTCTTTTGTCATCTCCTAGAACTGGTAAGTTTTAAGGGTCATCACACAGTGCAGATCAGTTTTCCAGTGAGGAAAACAGGCTTTTTAAGTGTTCACAACAACAACAGAAACTGTAACGGCATTTACAAGTCTCAGTCTTGGGATTTGTCATGGGGTTATTAACCAGAATGGTTTCTAGACTGAATTTACAGAGATTTTTATTTTTCTTAGCACTATTAACAGGAAAAATTGAGGAAATAATCCTCTGTAGCTCTACTGACATCTTTACCATCACTAGATGTGGCTAAAAGCCTACTGCAGGAGCTGGAGGGCGTCAGCAAGCAAGCAAAGCTGCTGGGTGAACCCCAGTCACCTCTCCTTCCACTGACACAGAGGGCAAGGGATTCTTTCCACATCTCCAAACCCAAAATACCAAAAAAAGACAAAACCAAAGGGGTGTATTTTGTGTTTCAGCAACCACATGCTCTGGCCTAGGTATCCGCTGTAGCTCACATCTCTGCTCCTCAGAGCATCATTCCTCCTCATTTTCCTGCCTTGGGTGATGAAAAAAGCCTTTTAGCTTTCCAGAACAAGTGCAGAGGTGTGAGTGTGTGTGTGTGTGTGTGCAATGACACGAGACATTAACACGTGAGTTTACTCTGTGCCTGCACAGAAGAGTGAAAGCTCTGCGTCTGCGTGTACGCACGCGCGAGTGACCCGACGGGAAGCAAACCCCAGCGCTTACAAATGCCTCTCCAAGCCCCTCTCATGCTTACAAACCCTTCACCCCTTGCTCCCCCCTCTGTGAATGATTTACCTTCTGCTCTGCAGAGGCTAAAAGTTTCCCTGTGCGCAGCCCAGGCGAGCGGAGAGCATCTCCATGGGTATGGAAGTGTTTAAGAAGTGTCTGCGAGTCCCCGAGCCGGAGCAGACATGAAAGGGAAGATGCTGTGTGTGATTTATTGCGTGCTGAGCAATTTGACAGTCATACTGTTTGAAACCACTGTCCTCTGGCTTCATCCCGGCGAGGGGATGGCTCAGATTAATGGTGCGGGGGAGGAGATTTATGGCTGTACAAAGGCAGCCGCTGCCTCGGCCGCAGATGCCTGCTCCCCTCCCAACCCCCTGCCAGATGTGGAGCAGGGGAAGATGTGCTCCAGAGGGTGCACTTGGATCCCAAGCCCTCTACTCTGCAGATGTTTATTGACTTATAAATTCAGTCTTTCGAGCAGTTCATTAGAGCGCGGGCCGGCGGCGGTTGCTCTCCTCTCCCCGGCACAGCCGGCCATGCCCGGCGGCTCCCCCAGCACAGGGAAATGGCTTTTGCCCCATCACGGCGCAGGCACATGGGCCCTCACTGTTGAGCAATAAAGACAGCACCAACACTGCTCACCTGCTTTCTTTATCCCCAATTACAGCACCGGGGAGGGGAGGCTGGCAAATTTGGCCTCCTTTGCCCAGCGAGTCATCCCTCTTCCCCCAAACTGGGCAGTGGCTTCAAACCACAGGAAACAAAGAGCAGTGCCTTTCTGCTATTGCTTTCCTTGGCTTTGGGGACTAATAATTTCCCTTCAAGCGTGAAGGATGGAGATTTCCTCACACACAGAGAAAAGAAGTCAGGTTTTGATGCAATAGCAGGACTCCAGGAACTGGGGGTGGGGGGGTGGGTTAATGATAAGTTTTCTTCCCATCTCCTTTGTGAGAACCAGCTTCCCAACGTCCTGCAGCGACCCACCACCTAACTGGAGCCAGTCCCCAGAGTTCCATGTCATGTCTCATCCAACAGCAGCCTTTTCTGGAGACCCAAAACATCACTCTGTCACTGTTCCTCAAGAACTGATATAGACACTTCAAACCCTGGATTATTCTGTCCACCCCCTTTAGAACAACTCTGCCTTGGAAAACAAATGACCCTATTGGGCTCAAAATGCTCCCGCAGCTGACTCCATAATGAGCTGTTTATTATAGTTCCCATAAGTGAAATCCATTAAGTCTGACAGAAATGCAGCTAAAGTTTACATTCGGCATCCGTTTGAGGGGAGTTGTGGGTCTGAATTAAATTTGCCCCTTCCCTCCTCCACCCCAGCAAAGCCATACGTGATCCTTAAATGAATTTTCCATCATTATTTTCCAGAAGAATAAGGCTGAACTTTACTGAGCCCCGGATGATTTGGCAAGTTGTCCAACTTGTCTGCTCCCAGTCTGAATTTTCACCCTTCCAGTGTCAGTTTTCAGTCTTGAAAACTTGAAAGGAAGAAAGGTGGTTTAGGGATGACATTGTTCTTTAAACCTTAGACACGAGTGATCGGGTGGGTTTTTTTTTTCTAGCTTTCTTTCAAGATTAATATTGGTTCCTATTATAGCTGGCTGAAAAATGGAGTTTCCATTGTATGAGAAGTTCTGAGGTTTCAAACAGGAATAATTATCCTGAATCTAGACAGAAAGCCAGCGCCTGTAACTACGTTACAACCGAAACAATTAATCCTTTTCTTGTGTATCAATTACGATGTGACCTTAAGGCAGAATGGTAAAGTCAAAATGAAGGATTTGGGGGTTTAGAAAGCAAAACATTTTCATGGTTTTCAAGAAAAAGTTAAACCAAAGCCACAGGTTGGTGTGGAAGGTTTTGATGCCATCAAATCATCAGTTTTGAATAGCAAAACGTTCTGGGAACATCCTTCCAGCCATGTCCATGCTGTCAAGAGAGTTGGAAAACAGAGAGGGAATGGGATTGTGAGCAACAGAAAATGGTGTGGATGGGGCAGAAGGGAACAGATGGGACAAAACGGGTGGTAGAGATGGGACAGAAATCTCCGGGTTGAAGGGACTACAAGAGGCAAGGTACTGCTGTGACAGTGGTACCCTGGTCCTTGGGATGGTTCCCAGGGAGCTCCCGAGCTCTGTGGCTGCTTCCTCCCTTCCCCTCTGCAGAAAAGGTTCAGATGCGATTGAGAGCATCACCTGGCTCCCCCCAGGAAAGGGAGCAGAGGCCTTTATACACCGAATGGCTCCGCAGCCTGGAAATCGCAGCGATTATACAAACTCTGCCATGAGTGGCTGATTGACCTTGGGAAAAGCACTTCATACCTCTGCAGATTGTAATCAGGTAATATCTGTGAAGTGCTCTGAAGTCTTTGGACAGAGAATGCTGTAAGATGATCCCAGAGGCAATAAAAAAGGGGAGAAATGCTGCCCAGCCACATACAGAACCGTAGCCTTGAAATTACATTTCCTTCCTCCCCTCTCCTCCTCCTCCAAACGTGGCACCGATTTGTCAAGTCTGGACAGATAATCCAGAGGTGTGTGTGTCCAGTTTATCACCAGGAATGTCCATGCCTCGCCAGCACGAGCTGGTTATATAGATTTTGATTAATGTAGATAAATCCTGGAGTATATTTGATGGCTGTATTTTGTAAACGTAGCAAGAAAAAGAGTAATTTCTCTCCAGTTGTGTGTGGTACGTGTGCAAGCAGGAGAGGCTGTCTGCATTAGCATATAAATGCATTTAAAGTGAGACAAATATTGGTGGCTTTGGCAAGCTGGCTACCTCTGGAATCAGAAATGTAAACTGTTTAGAAAAGGAAACTTTTCTGTTTAAACGTAAGGAAAAGGCGGCTGGGGAAGGTAAACATCCTCCCGGAGAAGTAATCACTGTCGGAACTCATCTGTGTGCTGGGAAAGGAGGATGGATGTGAGTGGTCTGGAGTGGGGCACGCAGGGCACAGTGATCGAACCCTCCGTGGGGGTGAGCTGGGGCTGGGTGTGGGGCTGGGGATGGCTCTAAGAGCAGTGCTGTCTGCAGAAGGATGAATGCACAACCCCTCCGAGGGGTGGAAGCTACACAAACTCTGTATAAATGCTGGTTTAAAGATGGGGCTTTATTACTAGGGGCTGTAAACTCATTGAGGGCTGTGCTGCTCTATGTGTCCGCACGTCTCCCACTGCCGAGTGCTCGCCAACGCCAAGCGCAGCGGAGATGACAACTGTAATAAGGCAGCTTCAGAAGTCTTAATTAAGTTGTGACCCAAATTCCTCTCTCGGCGTGGAGAAGTTTAAGGCGGAACAAGGCCGAATCTGTAAGACAAGTTACCTCTCTAAAGCCATATATTGCTTGGCTTCCTCATCTAGGAAGAAGACTAAGGGGGGACATTATTAATGTTTATAAATATCTTAAGTATGGGATGCAGGGGGAATTGGCCAGCCCCTTTTCAGTGTCTGTGGGGACAGGACAAGGGGCGATGGCTGCAAGTTAGAGCATAGGGAGTTTCACACCAATATGCAGAAGAACTTTTCCCCAGTGAGGGTGAGGGAGCCCTGGGACAGGCTGCCCAGGGGGTGTGGAGTCTCTCTCTCTGGAGAGATTCCAGCCCCATCTGGACACCGACCTGTGCAGTATGAGCTGGGGAGCTGCTTTGGCAGGGGGGTTGGACCCCATGAGCTCTCGAGGTTCCTTCCAACCCCTATGATTCTGTGATCTGTTTATGCAGGGGGTGGGGGGAAGCTACAAAGGAAGGATGGCAGAGCCCTTGTGAGACCAAGTCCATGTGTGAGCCCCCTGCACACACTGCCAGGCGTGACAGAGGCCCCTTGGACACACGCATGCACGACCCTGCTGCAGTAACAACAAGTTTGTCCCAACAGTCAAAGATTTTGTCTGTTCATCACCAGGGTTTGTTTTGGAAACAGCTGTTAGTCCATGCGGTAAAGCAGAAGATGGAAAGTGTCACAGGAATGTGGTTGTCATGTGAAACCTTTCCTAGGAATGGCAAAGAGATTTATATTTTGCATTTGGTTTTAATTTGATGCACATGGCTGCAAATGCTGGAGACTGGGGAATGGCACTCTCAGCCAGGACGCATTTTTCTGGGGATGGCTTGTGGTCTAATACTAGAGGAGCCACATCACAACCGCGCCGGGAAGGACTGACCACATCGCAACGCACAAGGGTCCCCACCACGTCACTCAGCGACCCATCATCCTCAGAGCCGGGTCCTGAGCTCCTCCTCCACCACATCAGGTCCTGACACTCCCCTCAGCCGGGCTCTAGAGGACGTGCAGCATCCATTGCAGGATGCCCACCGCCCCCCAAAGCCAGGTAAGACAGTATCCCTCTGTTCACAGTTGGCTATTGCTCTCTTATCAGCATTTCAGAACTGATTTCTAACTATTTCACAACGTGGTTTGGGCAGGGGTGTGATTAGCAGGCAGGCTATGTGGAATTCTGTGTTTAAATGCTTTCGTCCCATGCCCCCACCTCAATCCCTGCTTTTCTTTTGAGAAAAAAAACCCCCACCAAGCCAAACAAACACAAACCAAACCAAACCAGATGCGGCCTGTGCATGGAAAACAGAGAGTGCTCCACAGCTTTGCGGGAATCTCACAAGTGGCAGTGGAGATAAACAAGGCTGGGCTTGTAAAACAGAGGCTGGTGTTCTGCAGGGATGGGGAGGTGGGGGGGGAGGGGGGAGGAAGAAAAGGAGCTCATTTTCAAAGAATTAGAAAAATGTTATGCAATTCCTTTAAAAGAAAGGGAGAGAGAGGGAGAGCAATGCAGGGAATGCCACAAAAGTCATGTAGGCAAGAGTCTGCAGCTGGCAGAGTCTGAAAACAAATGATTTTAATCAGCTGCTATTCAACTACTGTCAGCTCTGATTTATTGCGTTCAGCCAATTACGGTTTTGGGGGTTTCAAAGGTTAAGAGGTGAAAACCAAAAGCATGTTGTTGGAGGAGAGGAACACTGAAGCAAGAGCATGAACAGGGCTCGCCAAGGCCTTCACTGAGAGAAGCCGTCAATGTTGTTTCCTCCCTCTGGTTTGGCAAAGGGGCGAGTCCCTGGCCCCATGAGGGGTCATGGGTGTTTGGGTCATGCTGGCCCAAGGGCCAGGCTTGACGGGCATCTGTGATAGCGTAGGCTGAGGCTGGTGGTCCCACAAGTGTGGCCCTGTCCCCGCGTCTGCCCTGCGCGGGCTTAGCACTGCCAGCATCTCCCATCAGAAGGCTCCAGCTCCAACCTGGGATATCCCAGATCCTCTGAATTCATACAGAACACAGCTGAAAGGCTTGGTGAAAGGAACTGAGGCATGCGAAATTGGCTGTGATTAAACAGGACACAGTCTTTTGCGGCAGAAGCAGCACAACAATCGTGATGCACCCAGAAGTTTCCTTCCAGACAAGTCTGCTGCAGCCCCAGCACTAACCATCAGCCAGACAAAACAGCTCCCCCGAAAAGGCACCTTTAAGTTCCACCACTCTCACACCAAGCAAACTACTTCCCATCATCTAAAAATGACACAATAACTCGAGGTATCTTTCCCCCTCTCAGATCATCGCGAATATATTCAGCGCAAACAGTTCCAGTAGGGCCAGGATATGAGCTTTCCACGATTAATTAGCCCAGCTAAGCACTAAGCAATGAAGAAAATGAAAAAGAAAAACTATCTTCCCAAGTACAGAGGTATCTGGGTATTTGCACAACTCCCACCTTAGCGGCAGATAATAGTCTGGAGTCTTTGATCCTATAATAACTCTTAGAACTATTAGTATTGTTAAAATGCTCCCAGGCTTTGGCTTATGGCAATGCCTGCTCCGAGGATACGGCGTGCAGAACAAATGTCTCACTGTGTCCCATAGATTACGGTCGGTAGGTCCTGTTTACCCTGAGATCTATAGTTTCACTCATACCAGAATCGTGTCACCGCGCTGTCTTTGTTCCCCCTATTTAGCACTTTGATTTGTGCAGCTCTGCTAAGAATCTCCCTTGCAGCTTGTTGACTTATCACTCATCCCCGTGAGTTCCCATTCTCTCTTCTCCTGACAGCTTTGCCTAATGTACTTATTCATTCAATTTAAATAAATCGAACACGGGCCTATGACAGCCGATAAGTGAGTCACACAAGAACAAACAGAAAGGAAGCACTGCAAATAGTCAAATGTCAAGTAGGAATGGAAAACTGTCCCCACAGCTTCAGCGAACCTTAGATGTCTAATATTTATGGCCAATTGATGTCATTAGAAAGTAAATAAGCCCTCTTATGCTGCATTACAAAAGATTAACTGCAAGCAATGGAGTTTAAATAGCACAGATAAGTGCAGATGGAAATAAACCTGTTTAAAGCTGGAAATATTTGCTGAACCTCCTTGCTGCTTTTAAGATAATTGATCTCTGTATATCTGTATTGAATCTCACCATAAAAGCTTTGAAACGTCTTCTGGCAAAGCCGAGCTCACTCGTGACTCAACCTCTCCTTATCTCTCTGGATTGCAGAGGGGTTTTTCATTCCTCAGCATACTGGGCGGGGAGCACACGGTCAGTGGCAGCAGAGATGCTGTGGGTTCTTTGCCCCAGTGGAGACCAGCCCCCCTCTTGCCTTTGCCCAGCCTCAGTTCGGACCTCCTGAGTGAGCATGGATGCCTCTTAACTCACTGCAATTTGCCCAGCTTCAAAGGATGTCAGAAAAATAAATAGTCTTTTAGATTATTGAAGCGTGCTCCAGCTGAGGATCTTTGGAAACAGCCCTGCGTGATAGATATTAATGAGTTACATTTTGCTGATAAGGAAAGTAAGCGAGAGAGAAAGGAAGCAGTGATTTACTTGAGCATCTTGCTCATCTCTGGAGCCTGCTCCCAGCCAGGGCGATGCTCCTGATGTCGCAACACACTCTCAGCCCCACGCCGTGCCATCTGCTTGGGCCAGCCCGGATCGGTGCTGCAGCCCAGGGGGCTTGGCAGAAGGGGGGTTTGGGTTACCTGTGCCAAAACATACCCACAGGTGAGGGGCAGAGACCTGGGTGCTGCCACCGCAGGGGTCTGCACACGTACCCGAGTGATGCCGAACACGATGCTCTGCGCACAGCGGATATTTATGCAGTGCCTGTGTAAGTCTTTGAGTAGGCTGAGAAAGAGAGGACGTGTGGCCAAGATAATAAGTCAAGCGTTGGAGACAACTGCAAGACCCCACCCCCTGAGGTCCCCGTGCCCTCCGTGGCTGCCCGCCGGGCACCATCTGCAGCTGGACTCCATGCCAAGTCGGCGCTGCACCACTTTTCCACTGCAGAAACATTTATTTGATCCTACAACATTGCTTTCAAGATGATTAATCTTTGCCCGGCTGTGTGTTTAGGCTCTCCATAAAGGCAGGTGCATGTGTTCATGTGCTGCTGCTGTCAGGGCTGTTAATGTAAGCGTCTGTTTTACAGCCCAATTGACAGCCGTATTGTTCTGGCAGGGTTACAGCTCTGACATGTGGAATCAATCTTTTTAACCTGTCAATTAATCAGTGGGCAGCTGTCAGCCCAGCTGAAAGGCCTGAAGGACAGTGCCCTTTCAATGGATTATACTGGATGCTCAGTGGAGTAAAATTGAACGCTTCAGTTTCAGGAAACTCTCGGTGCATTCAGAGCAATGCTCCATCTCGCCTCTGCTGTGAGAAGCAAAATGCTGGGCCCTCCTGCCCAAAGCTAGGAGGAGGAGGAGGATGACAGCTAGGCACTCTGGCTGTGCTGAAAAGCCAGTGAGAGGCATCTCTGAAGTACAACCAGAGGGCATGGCTCAACAGAGCCCTACTCCTTCCGAAAGCACAGCTGGGCTGGTGAGATGCAGAGTGGCTTTTTAGGGAAGTCCGTGGTAGGCAGGTGGATCCTGTGACCCACACCAAGGATTGCCTCTTGGACACATCCCTTGGGGCTTGGCTACGTGAGCATTTGCCTGGATCCACCAGGGCCACCCCACAGCGAGTTTCCCTTCCCCTGCCATGCTTTTAACCCAGAACAATGGGAACCACTCCAGGTAATTTCCTCCTGCAGTTCCTGTCTAACTCCTTCAGGGTTTAGTCTCCCTGACTGTTTCCTTTCTATTTCCAAGGAGCTTTCCCAAACCAGTGAATAGAAAGGATACCCGAGGGAACCGACGCTGCTCTGGAACAATCTCCCTTTTCTTAATACAAATTAGGATTCTCTCTATCCTCTTCTAAGCAGATATTGGAGAGGGGACAGAAAACATCCTCCTTGAAGTGCCTCGGAGTGCCCAAGGTCCCCTGGCAGCGAGCAGCTCAGAGGAAACAAAAGCATAACCTTGAAAATAGCTGCATTTCCCCAGTCCCTTCAGCCTAATGTACTGTGGTGCTAGTTGAGCGGCCACTAATTTGATTCATATGAGAAGCTTGACCTTATTCCACCAAGTGTTTTCCAGCCTGGATTTCTCTAACTGCTTGTTTATAGAGAGTATATGGAGCATTTTATGTTTTTTCAGCTGTTTAGGAACTTCTTTTTTTTTTTTTTAAGGCAGTCCCAAGAGAGCAGGGTACAAGCCACAGCCTTCTCCCCCACTCTCAGCCATCAGGGTGCCCAAGCCACCTTCCCTGCTCCAGTGCTGGGAAGGGAGAAAGGATAATTTATTTGGTGGCTGCATCATTACATGGAGGTGACTCCAAATGCTATTACTGTTGTTTAGCACAAGCAGAAAGCAGTTAGCGCTCTCCAGGTAATCTATCTTAGGATCAAAAAGCTATGGAGA
The DNA here is from genome assembly GCA_022605575.1 of Laterallus jamaicensis coturniculus. Taxonomy (NCBI): domain Eukaryota; kingdom Metazoa; phylum Chordata; class Aves; order Gruiformes; family Rallidae; genus Laterallus; species Laterallus jamaicensis. Next base: position 2,958,759 of record JAKCOX010000049.1, on the reverse strand, counting down.
CACAGAAAAGCTCTTCCCAAGCCTTAATTTCTCAGAACCATCATTTTCTCAGCTGAGGATGGGCAGGGACCTGGGTGCCAATACCTTTCACGATGGTTTTAGATGATTGATCTTTCTAAACTGCTTTTTTTTCCCCTGCTCCTTCCTTGCCACACAGACATGGATAGATTAGAGCATTTATAGATTATCCCTGTGTCAGACAGCTTTGGACAATTAGTCACAAGGAAAAGAGTACCCTCACGGTTTTCAGCAAGGGGAAAACATTAAGGTAATCAGGAGTTTGCAGGTCCTGGTGCCAATCATGCAACAATGGACAGCAAATTGTAAGGTGGGAGACAGGCACTGGCCATTTGTATAAAACACCACTGATTATTTCCTGCAGGGTCCTGGGGAAACCTGCATAAAAAAGCAGTTTGAGATTGTCAGGACTTTGACAAAAGCACAATAGCACCTTCAGAGGAAAGCTGGATGCCAACGAGCAGCACGGAGCTTGAAAGCAAGGCTGGGGAGGGGAGGAGATGTGCAATGAGAGCAGGTCTGGAGACAAACCTCAGGAGGGCATTGGCTCCCAGACCTCGCCAAACAGCCCACCATTTTCACTTGATTTATTCTCACATTGCACTGCAGGAAATAGAGAAATATTATCTCCTGTTTACCACTGTGAGCTGAGATTAAGTACCCTGTCCAAGGTCACGGAGTGAGTCTGTAGCACAAAGTAATTGAGTGTGAGTTGCCCGAGCCCCTGTTCCGCAGCCAGGCACATGGTGCCTCCTGGGCTGGGGGGTCTCACGCAGCAGGGAGCTGTGCTGGGGGAGCTCCTGGTCCCCTGATGAAAGGCACTAAAGAAGGGTAAATAGTAATTGAAATATTTTCATCTAGGGCCTCACGGTTACAAAAAGCAGCAAGCCTAAGCACCAAATGCCTCCTAATTTGCACCTGACTCTCTTTTAATCAAATTGAGCTTTCAGCCCTAATCCTGAACCATGGCTTTTCAGAACAGATTCCAAAAAGATTATTCATCAGGAGGAGTAGAAGCTCTGAGAAGTCATTAGCACCTATTCTTTTGATAGCAGAAAAAAAGAGGTGACCTGCTCTACATCTCTGCTCATGCCTGCTTCCTTCCCCAGCTCCCTCCTCCCCATCTTGGGCAAACCTTCCCCTGCTGCAATGTGCTTCATGTATAGCCCTGGCTTGGCCATGACCAGCAGCAGCACATCCTTTGGCTGTGAGCGGGCAGGATGGTTTTGCGGGGTTTGGAGCCTGTCAGTGTGGGTTTGAGCGCTCATGGGAGAGCCCAGGTCCCTTTGCAGGCTGTTTTGAGTAGAAACAAGAGTCTGGACTGGGTCTTGGAGGGGAATCGCATCCTCAGGGCTCCACAGGCTGCACACAGGGGCTACTCTGCTCCGCCCCCACTTCTTACTACCCTGATACGCACCCCAAAGTACAATCCTAAGTGACAACCTTCTCCTGCTCTTACACTCCTGGCTTGGAAGGAGTTGTACCTACAGATAATTTAGATGCCAAACACCCTCTCCTCCAGCCGCAGAAAACAGGAGGATTTTAAGGTGAGATTGTCAGATCAAAGAGAGTTTACAGAGCTCCTTTAAACAAATTTTTACAATAATAATTTCTCTGTGCAGTGTCTGCAATAAAAAGACAATAGATTAGATAGCCACAGAGTGAGCCTGAGGCTGTAAATCACTCGCAGGGCCTCGGCGCTGCTTTGCAAGCATCCTGCACTCTGCCTCGCATGGTTTATGGTGTCATCCGAGTCCCAGAATCCCCAGAGTGAATTACAGCCTTGCAGGCAGCGGGTGGCCATCTATTATCCTACATGTAAACAGGTATTCAAATAGCAGCTTCAGAGCCTTCTCCTTGGCATTTAATCATGCCTGTAATCTAACCCCAGCCCTTGCCAAGGTCACAGCTCTGATTGCTCTTTCTCCAGCACTGCAGGTTTCAGCCGGCAGTAGTGACAGCCTCAGACAAGCTGATTGTCCCCCAAATTAACTCTGATGCTCCGTGCAGAATAATTCAGTACCAACACGGTCTAATCACCGACCTGGAAGCTGTCTCCATCCCCACAGCAGGCAGGGAGCCTCCTGGGAAAGTAGTGGCTGCTTGGAGGTGTTCAGCCTCCGCAGTTTGGATGGGACATCCTCTAGATCTGCTGGGAGCCTTCATACCTGCCTGATGCAGCCATGCCAGATGCTAGCCCTGATCCCACCCTGGCCAGCAAGTGACCCAACCACAGCCCTCTGCTTCCTCCTCATCCTCCACTCCAGAAGAAGCTCTTGCCTTTCATAGCCAAACCCAACCTGGTCAAACCCACTTTCCCCTCACACCCAGTGTGGGAGGGATGCTGCAGAGTGGAGAGGTGCCACCCCTGGCAGCAATGCAAGCTGTCACTGCGTACACAGGCTGCCCTTTCCCTCACACCCTCTCCTAGGTGCAGGGAGACACTGTCTCCTTGAAGGGTAATTCAGGGACCATCACACATGATGGGACAGGCTGGACACAAATACCTCTGCGTCCCGTGCCGAGCTGAAGTCAATGAGATTTGAAGGTGCTCAGCAAAGCCTTTTAAAGAATCAGGTTCTTGAAGCGTAATCAATAATCAGTTCATCATCCTCCCTACTTCTCTTTCCCCCACGATGCCTTTCTAAAAAGCAGCTGAGAAATTCCTCAGTCACCAGCCAACTAGCAGGCAGTAAATCTGCAGAATATAAAGATGATTTTCATTTCCATTGGGCTACTCTATTTTTCTCTCTAAATATTTCAGGGGAGCTCGATTCATGGCTTCTCCTTTGGCGTTCAAAGAAAATAATAATAATTTTTTATTTAAAAGGTAGAGAGCAAAGCCCCGAGCACTGGGGCCCTCTGTATTGTGTTTCAAATGGTTCCCAGCTTCATTACTAGCTCTAAGCAAGTTCTGTATACATCACCTAGTTTAATTCAGCAATATCATCAGTGTCAATGGGTATCCAGCGGCTGCCGGCTATTGGTCATCTGGACCTGACACAAACTCAATAAATACTCCATAACCCCTGACAGCCGCTCGCAGATTAGCCCGAAATGAACGATTGCACAACCAACACCTGCTGAACCAAATCACCGCGGTGACTGATGGGCCTGCACCCAGCTCTGACCACAAGTGAGATCAGGGGAAGAATGATTTTATACTTTAAGAAAAGAATTAGAGATGGTGGTTGGAGTGATTGGAAAAAACCTTCACGAGGCTTCTGGCTCCTTCCTGCCTCCCCCTGCCACGCCGAAAGCCATCAGCTCCCCGACTGCGGCCTGCTCCACGCTGCGAGCTGACCGCATGATTTCAACAACAGCAGCAGTTTTTATTATTCCTATACATTATTTATGTTGCCATCACCAGTTTTATTTCATGTCCCGGCATATTATCGCTATAAATTATGATTTTAAACTCTTTGGTGAGACTTTTACCACTGCTTAAAAAAAAATCTGTTATTTAAAGGGAACGTTTTGCAAATGGCTTTGGGAAATACCCGTGTGCCAGACCAAGAGCCTCCACCTTCAGAGACCCACCGAAGCTTGGACTGTGGAGCCAGCCTTGCTTTCCTTACAGAGAGCGATGTTAGCCTTCTGATCATGCTGCCCTAAGTCATACCTCCGTGCCAACCTCAAGGCTTTGCTGAACTCAAGCTCTGTCTCCTTTTCTGTAGGTTCTCCTGTGCATGGACAGCTTTTGGTGGAACCAAAGATCCCCATCATGCACCAGACAATGTCCTGGAGATTGAGGGAAGCTGAAGCTCCTCCATCTGCTGCAATCCTGCTGCTACTTGTCATGGGTAACCAGATTTTTGAAGTTTTTGCTTCCTGAGACAACCACAGGTGATATCTAGATGCTGCAAACCCGGCTAAGCAGGGCTAAATCAGGACAGCCAGGCCATGCTGGCTTTTACTCTTGCAGTGCCTCAGTTTCCCCATAGGCTGGTCAGGAATTTTTTCTCTCTAGTTGAGGACTTGTGACCTTTATCTCCCAAACTAGACTTTTTTTGGCTTCGTTACTTTCCCCACGACCTCTCAGGAGTCATTTTGCACCAGAAGAAACAATCTGGTGCAGAACTTGGACTGGCTGTAAGGTTTCCAGTTGTGCCACAGATAATCCTGCCTCTCCCCAGCCCTGCAGCTCACTGGTGTAGCGAGATACTCAGCTCCACGCTCGTTCCAGGACTGGCCTTTGGCTCATATTTCCCAGCCCCTGGCACGACCGCAGCCCTCGCCCACGATGGGCCCTGTATGTGCTGTGGCAACGCACACGGAAGGATAATAACCCGGCTTGTTTGATCATGTTCGCTTCTGTCTGCTCAGAATCTGTCATCGTTTTCACTACCAGGAATAGCTGTCACTCCAGTTTTGGCTCTAGGATCCTGTTTTGATTCCAGCCCTTATCGAGTTTATCTAGAATCCTTCTGCTCATTTAAAAGAGAAAAAAAACCCACAACCCTCCACAACCAACAAAACCCACACCAAAAACTGAGAAAAAACCCACCCCACACATCAACTCCCCCCCCCCCAAAAAAAAAGTGTCTCTTATTGAAAGTGCTTTTAGGAGTTTGTCTGAGTCGGATCCCAAAAAGCCCTGCGTGGGTTTGATGCACTCCAGCCTAATTGATGTTCCCAGTTTTGAAGAGCTGTCTAGATTAGGGGCCCGCCAAAGTCTTTCAGAGTAATGTGATTTGCCGGAGAGCCGCGGTATAGGTTTGCAGGAACACTGCTGCTCCCGCTGCCAGCTTAAATCAGATACCAGCCTGACCTCAGAAAGCAGTGTCTTTTCCTATAAATTTTGGCATCACATTGAGTTACATCATTCGTGCTGCATTATGTGCTGTTACAGACAAGAAGTCACGCAAGTTAATGTGGCATCTGGCTGGAATTTAAAGGCAAATGCACGAGGCTGGAAAATCCAATCCCTGGGCACCCCCTGACCGCTCTCGCTGGCCTTGCCCACAGCCTGGGAAGTCCTGCTCCACAGGCATGGCCACATTTCTTCCCAGGTAGATGTGCCCATGTTTACCTCAGAAGGGCTTTTCCTCCCCTCTCCCCCCCCCCTTCCTTTCTGTTTTTGACAAGGGAGATGAACAGTAATTCTTCATCTTTTGGAGGCAGAAGCTCGCTGACTAGAGCTCCATCTGCGGGCACCATCTGGGGATGCTTCCAAGCCTGAGCGAGTGAGAGCTTGGGGAAGGAGGTGGGTGATGCAGGGCAGCCCCACTCTGGTCACCGCTCACGGCCCCGGTGCTGTGCCTAGCAGGCTGGATGTGGCTCCAGGCAGCCTGTGCTGCACCAGGGCTGTGTCAGAACAAGGGCTTCCAGATACAACCCCCTGGGCATTCATGGTCTTGTCCATACTGGGGCTCCCCTAGGTCCACACTGCATTTTCACGTGGGTGCACACGCGGCAGGTCATACACTCCTAACATGCAGGCTCATGCTCGTGCCTGCTGGGTCATCCTCACAAGACCAGCATTAATCCCAATGATCCAGTTTGCCAAAGAGATTTTCCAGCATGGTCGAGACCCCCTGGGCCACCCACACACCTCAGTGGGTCATCACCAGCCAAGACTTGGTCGGTGAGGATAACGCTGCAAGCCCTCAGCAGCCCTTCTCCTCCCCATGTGCTTCCCAGCCCGTGACGTTCCTGACTGGCAGCCCTCAGAGAGAGCAATCACAGCTCACAAATGTGCACTTCTCTCATTCCTGTTTAATTTGCTCCTAGCTGCTTTACAGAACCCCTCACCAATTAACCAATTAGCAGCTAATTTAATTTATTCTATCAGGACCGCAGCCCACTGAGTGCCACAGTGGATGTGTGTAGCAAGCCCCAGCTCTGCTTGCCCAGCGCCAGGTCCAGCTCGCTGCAGAGCCTGGCACGGGAAGAGGGTCACAGTCAGAAGCAATGCAACACAAATTCCTGTCACCTCCCATCTTGGGAAGACACCCCCCACACACCCACACGTTTCCCCAGTCCAGCCCTTCCTCGTGTCACAGTGTGATGCTGCAAGCAGAGACAACCCACAAATGTCCATTAAGCAGCCAGAGGATGGTTATTTCAGGCAGGTTGGGGTTTTTTTTTTGGGGAAGAGAGCTGGAAGTGGGATCAGCCAAGTTTTTAATTTCATTTTGCACAGTGATAAAGTATTTCATATAGAAGTGATAAAACTTTTTACTTTGAGTCATTTTCCTTAATTTAATTCCAATTTTTAGGCTATGTTCAATTATTGATTTCATTATATTTTATACAAGTTCTAGCTGCTGTCTGTTTTAATATAGAGGGAGAAAAAAGAAAACATTTGGCTCTGAGTAATACACTAGAGAGAGGCAGATACACGCATCTGGGTGTAAACCATCTCCCAAATTTTCCTGAAAAGAAAATCTGGTTTCTGCTCTGGTTTGAATCTAAGTGATGGTTCTGAACACCACAGTTGGAGCTCTGCAGCCCCTTGATGGACATCAGCATCCAGACCAGGCTCCAAGCAGAGCTGGACTAGACCCTGAGGTGAGCAGCCATGAAGCTGCTGGCTCAGCACTTGGGATCAGCATTTTTCCCTTGTCCCACTGTCCAGAGGGAAACATGAATGTTGGAACTAAGCAACAGGCAATGGAGGGTGGAATAAGTCTGCAAAACCTGGGAAATCCTCAGCACCACTCAGCATTTGCATCAGCAAGAAGAGCTAGCATCCTCCCAGGAAGAAGCTCCTTTATGAGACACTCAGGAGTCCCATCTACTCTCTGGAGTCCCCTCCATGCTCCCAAAGCTGCATTACTGAGAACAGGAGCAGCCTTTTATTCCAGCTGCTGTTGTACATCCCAAGAGCCAGGCTCCCACCCAGGGAGATGAGGGTGTGGGGTCCCAATTATCACCCTGAGCATCTGAGATAGGACAGGAAGTTTCAGGCTCCATCACTCCGTCTACTTCCAGGGAACACCAAGATACCAGACACACAGAGGGATGGGGAAAGAGATGATGGGTGGGGAGGAAACAGCCCATAATATTATGAAGCACCTGGTGAAAAACTACAAATGGATGGCTACATTTTCTGTCTACCAGGCTCTGCATTGAAAGAGTTTTTCACTATAATTGTAATTGATGTTTTCCTTCGTCCTTGTAAAATGGTTTAGTGGTTTGGAAATGATTTAAAGGAGGAATAAATATGCAAAACCAGAGCAGGTTTCTGTCAGGCTGCAACTCCTTTCTCTGCAGATGGACTGCAAGGCACCTTGCACAGATCGATACCTTTAGGGAACAAATAATTTTGTCTAGCTGATGTGACATCCTCAGAACATTTCTGATCTAACACTACCCAAGCCAAAGCGTATTAAGTGTTGCGGGTGTTTCGTTAGATCAATTTTCAGCCAGTGCTGCTGGAAACTCACGTAGGGGAGGGCTGGGTTCTGTCTGCTGGCTGCAAGAACAAAGCTGGTTTGATTTCTAGGAGTATATTTTAGGTATTAGAGGCAGCTTATGAGTGAGTACGAGGGCACACATCCATACGGACTCACCAATGTGTTTTAAAAGCTGGCCAGAGCATCCCATGCTCCTCACTGGACCAAGGGAGAGGATCTTCTCACAGAATGGGCTGTGACTGTGGAGAATCTTGTTTATGAGGGTTACAGGAACAGTGTAAGGACCAGTTTACCCAGGAAGTAGCTGTGGCAGCCTGCAAACTTTGCTGCAGATGGCAAAAATGGGCCTCTTTAAGACCTTTAGGAGTTGAGATGACAAAAGTCCTCCAGCCCATGTGATGAGAAGCTCATGAGGTAAGAGCAGCAGACAATCCAGACATCCCAGGACCCCTCAGAACAACTTGGATCCAGAGATGTCACCTCTCCCTGGGCCACTGTGCCCAGCTGCAGTTCGAGGGATTCCCACCCATGGGATCCCATGAGTTGGGCATTTCCCTTGAGGTCTCCATGCTCCTAAGGTCTATTTTCCACACAGTCAGAAATACCCTGGATTTGACAGGTTGTCAAATAACCTGCAGAAGTCTGGAGAGGGTGTTTGGAAAGGCTGGAGAGGAAGCTTTCTAGGCGACCAGGGTGGTGGCTTGCTGACTGAATGCCTATGGAAATGAGGGTATTCATGAAGTGGAGTTTGTATGGAATTTATTGTACAATTAATGATGTTAAGGCACCTAGAGCCTTGGATGGGCATCTCTACTATTGCAAATCTGAATAAATAACTAAATTAACACTACCCTTACTAGTTGGTTGGTTTTTTTGCAGTGTAGCCAAGGCTGAAGTGATTTACTAAAAATAACGAGACCGGCTTCACCGAAGACCAGCAAGACTCGTGAGGTGGCTTAACAGGGTCATATTTACAGAGGGCTATCTTCCAAATGTCACAGTGATTGGTAGGGTATGCAAACCAGGAGAGGAGATAACCACAGAGCTGGTACTGGGCCCCACCGCGGCCTACGCAAGGCTCTGGAGCCTGTCTGGAAGCAGCCTCTCTAGACACACACCTTATCTGTGAAACGACTGCTCAAAAAAAAAAATTAAATATCACAGATAGTCCTGAGATGTTGTTGTTATTATTATTATTATTCTTTTAAAAAGTTACTTCTGAAGACTGCTGTGCTGGTGACATTCCCTTCAAACCGCAATAACTAACCTGTCACAGCCTACAAACGCTGACAATACAGCACCGTGTGGGGTTGACTTAATAAACCTCATTTACATTCATTTTGATTCGCTCAGGCATTGAAAAACATTTCATGGGGAAAAAGAAATAAGTAGGAACCTCTCCAAGCTGACATGATGTTTGCTGATATGATACGAACGGACTTAATAGCAGCACGTATGAGAACATGCATTCCTTACAATATTTGCAAATGGGCTTCTTTTTATTTGCTTGCATTTATTTTTTTTTTATTATTTTTTTCTTCTTCTTCTTTTTTTGAGCTGGTGCTGCTCATGCTGTGGGAGCATGGCCATGACTGCAGGTCCCTGCCACCAATGTCCCAAAGTTCTCAGGTCCTCCCAGCCCTGCTACTGCAGCAACCTGGGGACCTCGCTGCTCAGCTGATGGGTTGAGCTTTGCTGCAGTTTTGATTTTTGTTGCTCTGTGATTTGAGGCTTTACCCACCAATTTCCCTTTTTAGGCTTAAGCCTGTGAGCTGGTCTTCCTAAACCAGGACAGTCCAATATTTCCTGCAGTGAAGGCTGGTCTGAGGGTTTTGGTAAGTCAACCAGACTGAGCTAGGCAGTCGGGCTTAGCCTGGTGTGGCTGGCAGACCGAAGGGCACAGCCAGTAGCCAGCCCTCCCCATCAAAGCATCCAGTGGCTCCTCCAGCAGCCATGGATAAAATGCATTCACTGAGTTCAACTCACAGTTATAAAATCTCCTCCAAAGTTGCATTTTTCTCAGCTTTGCATATCCCTTATCCTTAAGTTTCCGGGATGCCTTGCATCCCTCTCCTCCCAACCTGCGTTATACCACCCAGCAGCAAATCCCTGATCCAAATGCACTACTGGGAGCTGCGCTGCAGCCTGTGCAACTGCAAGGATGGAGGAACCCTCTGGGGGAAAGTCAAGAGCATGAATCACAATCGGGCTAAAAGTTTATCTTGCCTTGAAGAGTGATAAACACACAAGGCACGGTGTTTTTGTTATTTCTGCTGAGCTTTTTCCTGCTGACATTAGTTTAAAATAAGTTCCTCTTGATTTACATCTGTCTAAGATCAGACTGAAACAGAACGAGTTTTAGCAGAATAAGATTCTGCAGATGAACACATGGGGCTCATTTGGTTTCTCTTATCTGATTTGCATCACATGGAGAGACAGTTTAATTTCCAGGGCTGGCCCTGAGCAATTGAGAGCAGGAAAAAAAGCCCCAGACCTTGAAAAAGTACCACAATTGAGAAAGTCTGAGAGGTATGGAGAGCTGGGAAACTATTTGGAAAGGGGAAAACAGTACCCCAAGATGGAAAATAATGCCAAGTGGCAAGGTATAGAGAAAAAGAGGATTATTTTTTCAGTGCATGCAATCCCATGGCACTTAAGGAAAAATTCTGACCACTGAGCCACTGGGAGGAACACTGAGTCTCTGCAGCTTCCTCCCCCATCACATGCCACATTCATGTGCTGGAAGCTGGGATCCAGCAAGGATGTGTCACACAAGATGTGAAACACAAGCTCTTCTGCATCATGATGGCATGGTGTCACTATACATGACATGAGGCATGTGAGACACCCCTATGCTGCATCAACCCTGGATGAGATTTCTCCTAACACCTCTGCTCCTTCTGCCCGATAGCCCAGCTGAGGGAGGCTCAGGGTTTTACCTCCCTTCAGTTTAGGCAATGCTTTCCTACTTTAACCTACTATCATTGCTTCAAAGGTGGGAAACCTCTCATCCTGAGCTCTCTACCTGCCTCACAAGTGCACAAAATGGCAATAAAGAACCCTCCCCCCTGCCTCACTCAAAACAACCACCCCGTCCCATTTGAGGCTGGCTGGGTCCCTACACCTCCACGTCCAGATGGAAACATGCATGGGCACCTCTTCTGCATCAGACTGAGACTTTACCAAGAAATAAGGAACAAAACCAGGACTACAGACCTGGAAGCACCAAAAGACTCTCACAAGCTTCTGCTCCCCACTGCTCCCAGCAGCGTGCTGCTGCCTTGGACACGGAGTGATGGCAGCAAACACAGTGTCTGCAGCACAGACAGTGCTCAGCACTCCAGCACCTTTAGAGCAGGAGATGCAGGATGTTGGGGGGGGGGGGGGGGGGGGGGGAAGGGCAGCAGAGATATTTGCTGCTTGAGGGCCCAGACCTTTCAGTGTCCTGACCATGGGATTGTTACTTTTAATAAGAGAAGTGCACATGTACGTGTGTATTTGTGCTGAGAGATGTTTTCATGCTGGGCTCTGTGTCAAGCAATACACAGGCTGTTCAGCCCTTGCTGCCCACTCAGCCTCAGCATGAGCTTAACCAACCCGAGCTGTACAGAACCAGAGCTGGCACAGCTCCAGCATCACATCCCAAAGGTGAGCTCACACCAAGCTGCTCATCTCCCTGCCCTTCCCCGGCACCGAGCCCAGCGCTCGCCTGCGGTTGGGTTGTGGCTAGCTGGTTTTCAGGCTCCGAGATGTTTTCAGTCAAACACTTGGATGTGTTGTTCCCTCTCCTCCCCCTCTCTCCTTGCTCCCACAGCCACCACCTTCTCCAGACACGGGTAAATTGACAAAGCAACAGGATAGGGAAAATTGAGTTGTATCGTTCCCCCTTGGGGAGTCTCACTTTGCTGCCTGTATTTGAAAGCGCTCATTTCCTACATCTCTTGATGAGAGTTCCTATCGACCAGTGACCCCTAAATGCCTATGCCAATCAATAGTCCCCAGTATCTTATTGATGGCTCTATTGACAGCTCTCCCCACGCAAGGAGGGCCAGGGCGGCAGCCGGCGAGGGCTGCTTCAGGAGCAGGGACGACTCCGAGCCAGTATTGACACTGTAAATGGAGACAGTTTACTTGGCATGCGGGGAAGATGCATCTGCTAAGGCAGCCAATAGATTTCCCTATTGTTTAGCAGCAGCTGCTTTGTGAGGAAGAGGAGTTTCCTTTGCATGGCAGCAGTGTCACCCCACCGCAGACACACTCCCAGCTCCAGCAATAGAGATGGGCAATACCTTCCTGGCTCTGACCATGGACCTCTGCAATACAGTCCTGAAAACAGCCATAATTGCTGTTGAGATTTTGTTAATAACCAACTGTGATCTGTCTTCTCCCCTGTCCCTGGCTCATCCTTGCTCAGGCCAAGCCAGGTCCTCCGGTGCTCACGCAGTGCAAGGAGATGCTGCCCACTGAGTAGGACAAAAGCTTCCAGAGCTCAGATTCAAGGCCACCCACTGCCACCACCCTAAATGCATCATTATCCGGGGCTCCATCTGAGGTAAACAGGGAGTCCCTGGCACCCTGGGAGGTGCAGGGACTCCCCCCCAGCCTCCCCAAGCTGCTCCCTTTGCTGTGCTCTTGCAGAGCTGGGTGCAGCAGTGCCACGTGGAGCAGTGCACGGTGTGTTTACAGTAAACCCTCCCAGCACATGCCTTCAGAGCCCACCACTCATCCAGGCGAGGAGCCGAGGGGGGGAAAAAAAATGAAAGAATATTGAACTTCTAATGCACTGTAATTACCAAATGATCCTATCTCAGAAGCAATGGGTCCCCATGGGATTTATTGCTGTATTAACAGTGGTTTTCCATTGCATTACTTAATGAATAATGTCTGGGCTAATAGCACACCAAAAAAAAAACCCCGAACACAACTCCAGCATAATTATTATTTCTTCTAATGCAGCCACTTCTTACATAAATACCCATCTCTCTTTATTGGGTTGTTGTTTAAAAAATGTTTCCTATTAAATTGCCATTGGTGCAAGGCATATATTATTGTTATTATTTTTTACTTTTGCTCTACAAGGATGTTTTCCCACAGCCTGATGCTTTCATGCACTCAACTGACCACTCAGTTCCCATCCAAGCCCCCAGTGCCACCCTCAGCTTTGCTACCTGGGTTCTCCAAAAAGCCTCAAAGATCTTTAGCTGTGCAAACAGCCGAGCCTCTGTTTATTTTGGTAGCCTCACAAAATATTTATGGAGAGTTATTCGAGCAGAAAGGCTGAATGGAGATCATTGCAATGTGTCAAATTAAAGAGTGCTTAATGCTGCCTAATCTCCTGGTAATTACTGTTGTGGCAGTGGATGGCATTAGAGCTGGGTAAGAAAGCTAATGAGAGTCAGAGCAGAGCCTGGCTGGGTGTCAGCATGAGGCAGGGCAGGCAGCTCCAACAAGTGGGGCTCCTTCTCTGTGTGTATCACACAAGGACCCCCTTGCCCAGCAGCACCCAGCATGCTCAGTTCTTTGTCTGGGAGCAATATGCTGATGCCCAAACACAGGTCTCCATGCTGGGCACTGTGAATTCCTTTGGAGGGAGACAGCCCATGCCCCACAGAGCTCACCATCAATCAAAACAAAGCAGACAAGGAAGCTTTATCATCTCCATTGTAGAGCTGGGGAATTAAAGTACCTAGAGACTAAGAGACCCAGCAAATAATAATAAGTGCTACTTGGAACTGCTGATGCTTATCTGAACTTTGCAGAGTTTGTGTCACACTAATTACCAGGGCTGTAGCTGATTAGCTCTGCATTCACCAGGGGAATGTTGTGCCTATCTGGGCATCCCACACTCAGATCACTGCTGTGGCTTGAACGTGCCAAACTGAGCTCCTGTGGGGCAGGTGGGACTTCCACCCCCATGTCTTGGCTCAGTTTTGTCCTTGGTGAGGTCAGCAGCAAGTGGAAGAGGAAAGGGGAGAGAGCTGGCTGGACGGATGCAGAGGTGTGGCCAGACCAGTCTGGAGATACCAGTTCAGAGTTCTACCTGGTTACTGGACACAGGCCCAGGTAAACATTGGTTTTGTTCCTTAAGGACCCTTCTTTCTCTCTTTGATCATAATCCTGGTTTTCAAACAGCAAAAGCCATTGCCCTGGCAACAAGCTGTGATGTCACAAGTCAGTTCTGACATCTTCAGAGGAGTAAGCAGGAGCAGCTGATGAACCCTGGAGTAAGGAAGACTTGTATTTTGATGCCAACTGCCTACTACCGGTGCTGGTAAGAGAGCTCTTCTAGATGAACAGCCCCAAAGCAGACACAGTTTCTGGCTGGAAAAGCACGATTCAGCATTTTTCCCATCATCATCAGCTCTACAACACCACAAGTACTACAGCAAGTTGACCCCTTCCCTTCTCTCCATCCACTAACTGCATGCTGGAGTCCCAGCCCAAGGCTGCAGCCAGCACCCACCATCCCAAGAACTCACTGGGAACGTTAGGTCTGTCCATCTCCCACCATTGGCAGGACAGGACCCAGCAAAGACAGGGGAGAGAGGATACGGGAAAGGGCTCGACAAGGGGAGGGAGGGATGAACCGGTCTGTTCCAGTTACGGAGCTCAGCAAGCGAGAGGTTCATCATTAACTGTCAAACAGCGGTTTTAATCAGCCCTGCTCCTCGGTGGAAGATAGATTTAATATCAAGGCACATTTTCAGAGCCATTAGTTTAATTATGACAGGTGTCTGCAAACTGGATGGCTCCGCTTTCAAGCTATGAATGACAGCGTTTAATTCTCTGGGCCCACAGGGGCCACGAGGGTACTTTACAAAAATGAGCTTCCATTAAAGCAGGAGTGTTTCTTGCTTTCTTCCTCCCTTTCTTCTTCCTTTTTCTTTTTTTTAAAATGTATATAAAAATATCTATTTCTCCCCCTTCGCTCGCTCTCTTCTCTGCATGCTTCAAAATGAGAGCTGATCAGAAAATTGCCCTTTAGTAGAAGGCAAAATAATTTTCCTTGCCCATTAGGACTTGTATTACAGGTTAGGAGGCTGTGCCCGATGTTCTCAGGCCAGACAGAAGCACAGCAATTTGCTGCTTAACCTTTCCATTATCCATCTGTCTTCAGTAGCTCCCCAATAAATAGGTAAATATATGACAACAGCAAGTGATGGAAGGTCAGGGTGTCTCCTGGGGGGCTGCTCACCCCAAGCAGAGACTAAAGCCAGGTTATTCTGACCCCCCCCTCAGGTCTCCCCAGTTTCAGCAACCTGGTAGGTGAGGTCACTGGTACCAAGTGGGGCTCAGTTGACATTTTAAGGAAGCTCAAGTACTCTGTGATCCTGCAGACACATGATAGTCCAGCAATCAGAGGTGGGGAGAGAGGAAGATCTGTCCTACTTCTCAGAGTCTCACCCCAACACCATAGGGCTGGCAGTGCTTGCTGAGCTCCCCCTTCCCTGGCAGGGCCACTCCTTTTGCCTGCACTTCCTCAGGGGTGGATGGATGCCATTCCCCTCTGTCCCATCGCATCCCACTGGGGATACATCCCTCTGGGTGATGAGAGGAGGATGGAGCTGACTGAGCCTTGTGCATCACCGAGGGGAGCTTGTACCATCATGCTGCTGTCCTGGCTGCACAGCAGTCACTGTTCTTGAGGCCAGTGAGAGCAGATCCATCATAATCCAGCTCCCCAGTTCCTGCTGGGAACCCCAGAGAGCAGGAAAGGAAATGAAAGGGTAAAGTCTGTGCTCAGCCTGCCTGGGACACGCTGCAAATAGGTTGCCAGCAAGAGAAGCATCTCCTTGGCTCTCCCTAAGCAGAATCCCTCTTGACCATGTTTCCTCCCAGCCTTGCCCTGCTGCTCTGCCACTCTTTAGGGCCACCTTCACTGTGTGGCTCTGCAATGAGATTAGCTCAAAGTTTTCCCAGGCAATGCTCCTCCATAGGAAAATGCCAGCCTGGCATGCTGCAGTGCTCCCAGGACCCATTGGAGCAAAGTGCTGACACAGCAGCAGGCAGAGACCAAGCAGAGCCTGCCAGCTCTCCAGCCTGCCTTGGCTGCTTCAGGAGCTTGTGCTGCCTGGCTCCCAAATCTGTCAGCAAGGGGACAGTCCTAGACCAGGGTCTGTCAGCAGAAGGAGGCCCCAAGGCCCTTTCTTCCAGCCCCTGAGCAGTCTGGAGTCTTTCAGAGTGCTTCTGAAAGGTCAAAAGGAAATATCACTTCTGCTTTCCCCCAAGTCTGATTTTGAAACGTTTAAGTCTCCAGCCAGCCCTAAATGCTGTTATTTCTTACTCCTAATTCACAGGGTCCCTTGTTATCTAGGCACGTCCCTGACCTTTCTGTCATGTGTTTAGGAGCTGATGAATGGTCATTAAGACATGCCAAACTTATTCCACTTGTGAGACAAACCACACCGGTCTCAAAAGGCAGCAGGGAAATCACTTCTCATCCAGCCCTTCTAGCCCCTGCTTGAAGCACAGAAGACATCAGTTTTGGTCCTTCCCCCTCCCAGCATAAACCAGCAGAGCTGCAGGTAGAACCTACTGAACTATGCTGATTTGTGCTAGCTCAGTATCTCACAGAGACTCCTGGAGACCTGCCTTGAGCACTGACAGAATGTTTAAGTCTTTGGGGCCTTTGTTTTCCCCTTTTTGCACCCATTTACACAATGAGCTTGTTGCAGTGATGTTGCCAGACTCACCCATGCAAAACCAGTCTAGATGGACACTGACATTCAATACATAAAGAGGCTTACAGACTCGTAGTGGGGTTTTAAAGAAGCAGCCAGGTGATGGAGGCACCCAGCACCAAGTATTTTAGAATGGAAATCAGATGCATAACATGTTTCAGAGTTTCTGCATGGCCCTCAAGCATCCCACCACCTCTTATGGCCACAGTTGCTTTGTAAACACAGTCTGTGGGTGCATAACACCAGAAAGCCACTGGGATTTCCTGGGAAAGTGGAATTTTCAAGATCTATGACCAAAGTTAACAGCAAAGTTGATTCAATTTCTGCACAACTTTACAATTCTTTTAAAAAAAAACCCCAGCAAAACCAAGAATGAACAATGTGTTTCTCAAGAACAGTCACCCTCCCCCCCCCTTCCTTTTCATCCTGTTTGGAAGTGCCTCTGCCTTTGTTCCTCCCCAGGAGGGGTCTGGCAGGTTCTATGTGGGGAGGGGGAAGGGGGGTGTGAATCTGGGAGAAACAGCAGAAGTTATTTAAGCCCAAACACATAAAATTACACATATTCAAACCAAAGAGCATGGGAACTTGGCAGAGGGTGTCTAAGTTACCCAAGCAGCCATAACTCAAGAACTGACAAATGATGTGGGTTTGAAAAGAATATTTCTTCTGGTATTTAATAATACAAATCCAGAGCATGGAAACTACTACACTGCTCCATCACATTGTCTTTAGTGCCTCCAAGTCACTGAGGGCTGTGAGGACCAAGCACTGTTGTGGTTTATGCAATTCAATGCCTTTCTTACAGTGTTTTACTGCAGAAAAATCCACCATCAGCAGGGAAAGGGATTCCCCTGCTAGTTCCCAGCTTGGGTTGTTCCTGAAGCTTTGGAGCTCCAGAGAGCATCAGATAGCACAGAGGAGCTGAAGGCAGAGAAAGCCTACCTGTTCCCAATTAATCTATCTCCACATTGAATGTTACATCTCCCAAAGTTCCCAGCTTGGGAACCAGACTGACTCGAGTTAGCAGCACCAGGGGCTGGCACTGGATGGAGGGTGAGGGGGATGCTTGATGAGGTGAGGTCATCCCACTGAGGGAGGGAGTAACAGTACTGAGCTTCCACTGCAAAAAACCTGAAAACTGATGGTCAGAAGCTCCACAGAAGAGATTTCTGATACTTTTTCCTATCGCTGTAGCAGTGAACATGAGCTGAGGAGTTTGGGGTTAGTTTCAGTCCAATTTGTAGTCATTTGTTGGTCCTTAATGGGTCTCCAAAGCATTCTGGAGGGAGCAGCAGCTCAATTAGGGGCACCTTGGGATGCTGGGTGCTCCCACTGCAGAGATCTTCCTTGAGTCACCTTTCAGTGCACAGAATGCACCAGGAAAGTTTGGATCCTTGAGAGGGTCTGGTCATTTTGTAGACCCAAGAAGTGGGGGGTTAAGGGGAAGAGCTACCCCCCTTTTTCCCCCCCTGTGTGTTCTATAGGCTTTCTGTACTGTAGTTGAAATGCAAACCAAATTAGAGAGTAGTGTATTTCTCTTCTTCTACTGAAAGCTGCTGTAATGAGTAATTGCTACAGGAATTCACCTCTCACTGTAATAAACCCAGCTGAAGGGAACACAGAAAGGAATCTATTGTTTTAGATGTGGAATAACAGGGCAAAGGGACTTCATGACTCTCCAGGACCTTTCAAAGGAAGGGGCTGGACAAAGCAAACAGAAGGATTCTCAGGAGGAAGCTCTCTGAAGTGGACACCTCTCCTAGCAGATGGATTTTTAAAAAAAGTCAGGTAGAGGCTCTCAGGTTTGCTCCATGGGAAAGGTCCCCATGGGAGCACATAGAGGTCCAGCCATTTCCAGAGCTTACTGGTTGCTGCATGCTCAGGGTGGCAGTTTCTGATGAGCTACAAATTAAATATACAATAAAGGACACCCAAATCAAACTGGTTTTGCTTGGCTTCAGAGAAATGATGGATTCAGCTTCCCTTCCTTAACCCAATCTCAAGTCCTGTCAGTAGGAAACAGCCCAAGAGACAAACCCCCCTCATCCAGTACCGATCCACAAGTGGGGTTGATTTGGGGGAGTAACCAGTGTGGGTGGGTCAAACTGACACACACAGTGACTCAAAGGGCTTATAAACAGCCAGATGCCTTGATATTCTTCACCCCAAGAGCCTCAGGAGCTCCTACCACACCTCAACAGCCTGCAGCTAGCACTAGAAATCACAAATCCTCAGGATGAATACCTAGAGGTTCCCCCCACGTTTCCCTTAAAACCTCACATGAGATCAATACACCATCCTACACCACCCAACTCCTACACTGGGTAAGAGTAACACAAGGCTCAGGCACCACACGACTCTTGCTCAAGTCCTCCAGATGCAAGGAGGAGATCCCTAAACCTGGTGTTTGCCTTTGCTATGGGGATGAACTTTACCCCCAGCAAGGAGCTCACAGGGCTCAACAGCCAGTCCAGTACTGCCACAACCAAACGAGAGGAAATACACCAAAGCAAGAACTGGTTGTCACATTGCAAAGTGGTATGAACAACCTGGTATAGAAACCACTAAATGCTTTTGTGGAGAGACACTGGAAGAGCACATCAATGTGGGTTTTCACTTCCTTCACCTTAAATGGTGTGAAGAATCAAGTGAGGAACAGTATTTGGACTACCCAGCCTTCAAATGCACAACAAAGAGACCACCAGCATCAGTTTGTACGCGTTGTCATCACAAAGTGGTAAGGTGTTGCAGTCCCCAGGACCTGAGAGATGCTCTGGGCATTATTACTTTTTGGCTAGGAAAGCTGCTTAAGCACACAGAAGGTCTATGCTTAAACATTCAGCTTGCACCAAGGGATATACCAGGACATTTGTGAATCAGCTTTCCTAAGGCAGCAGCCCTTCCTCTTCTCCACAGAGAAAACACATAGCAAAACCACATAAATTATCAGCTGAGCCATGAAAAAGCATCTTCCCCAGATTATGTAAGGATTACAGCACCCACTAGAAAATCAAACTGTGCTGGAGAAGTGCAGTTGCATTGAGATCAAGAAGATGAGGAATCAGTATTGATGAGCTATAGACCTGAGCAGTGGTAATCCTTAAGCCACTCCCCACCAGCAGCCCCACTTAGTGCTCTGAAGGACTTAGAGGGTGTTACACTGGCTTTGAGATGTCTCTGTGCTGGGTGTATGGCCCACACAGAGATGCTCACCACCCAGCTTGGATGCTGAAGTTAGGACAGGAACAGGTGCTTCCCAGGTACACACTGCCTATGGTGGGAGTGTTTTTCTCTCTGGAGAAGGATGTGAGGAAGGCACAGCAGCCTGCTGAAGAGCCCCTCACCCTACCTAAGCTGTGGGGAGAGCCTGAGGAGCACTAGACACACACAACAAAGGTCTGTGCAGCTTCTCACCTGCAGCCAGACACCCAGACCACAGACACCTCCAATGCCTGCAGGTAAAAATAAACTCAGGGCTGTCACAGAGAAGAAACAGGCAGAACAAAGCTTGGAAAAAACCCATAAAAATCCCTAAAGGTTTCAAGCAAACCCAGCTCCATATTGCTATTTCTGTAGTGTCTCATTATTTAAGTCAAAACACATGATTTTAAGAACGCTGACTCAGGGCTTTTAACTCAGGGGTTGCCAACACTGCGTGTGCACAAATGCTTTTCAGTGGCTCTGATCACCTGCAATTCACACCAAATTGTGGGTAGCTAGTGCTTAAAGCAGCAAGCCTGTAATTTTAAATGCAGTTGCTGTTTTTATTTCCTGTTTTCTCTTCTGACCTTGGTATCATTGTGGTCCCAGGCAGGCACAGAGAATGGAAAAAGAACAACCCATCACATCACTCCTGTGCAAAGCTGTTTTGTCTCAGAAGAGGTGGCAAATGTTTCTGCCTGGTGGCAAACACACAGCCCATAATCACAAGAAAAAAAAACCCCAACAACCCCACAACATTACCTGTGGCAAACAGGCTTCTGCAGCAGCACAGGAACACAATCCCTCAGAGAAACTGCAGGAATTTTCTTAAGGTCAAGCTCTGACTCCAGGAGGGACAAGACCAGATTTTACAGGCTGGCAAGCAGTCACCTTGTTATTCAGAGCAGCGTGGGCTTGTTCATTTGTCTCTCACTGCAGTTAAAAATAAATAAATAAAATAATAATTAAAAAAAAAAAAGACATAGCTACAAAGATCAGCTCTCCAGAAAGCAAGCTACAATATATAGGTTACAGTTTCCTGCTAAAACAACCCCCCCTCCCAGCTTGATTTCATAGGCCATGCTAATTATTTTTAGGGCAAGCATAATAAAATCCAGGTGATTTGCCTTTAGCAATTTCTTCTTATCTTCACACAGCTCTGGATCATTTACCCACACGGCAAAGCAATTACCATGAGCCCTGCAGTTCCTAACAGACATCTTTTGTCAGAAACCCTGCAAGAGTACACAAAGGTTAATATGCTTTTGCACTACAAAAATCTGGGCATTGTCTCGTGTATTGTAAGACCTGCTCGTGACGTGCTGAATTCAGCTGATTTACAAGATGGGTAAAACAGGAGGATTTCCCACTGGGAATCTTTTTCTAACTATTTCCTCAGCAGGATGTTGAGGGAAGTCTCTGATTTGTTGTGTGTCTGTGAGGGGTATGGAGTGGTGTTTCCAGCCAGGCGTTCATCCCTCCCTACCTCATTCCCTAGTCAGAGAAGCCCATTAGAGAATCACAGGGGTTGGGAGGGACCTCCAGAGCTCATCAGGTCCAACCCCCTGCCAAAGCAGGGTCTCTAGGACGGTGTCCAGATGGGTCTTGAATCTCTCCAGAGATGGAGACTCCACACCCCCTGGGCAGCCTGTCCCAGGGCTCCCTCACCCTCACTGTGTGTCTCGATGGTAGGACGTACCCTAAGATTCAAATCACAGAATCGCAGAGTTGGAGAGGTTGGAAGGGACCTCGAGTGTTCATGGGGTCCAACCCCCTGCCAAAGCAGGGTCCCTAGGACAGGGCACACAGGTCGCTGTCCAGATGGGGCTGGAATCTCTCCAGAGATGGAGACTCCACACCCCTGGGCAGCCTGTCCCAGGGCTCCCTCACCCTCACTGGGGAAAAGTTCTTCCCCATGGTGCTGTGGAACTCCCTGTGCTCCAACTTGCAGCCATTGCCCCTTGTCCTGTCCCCACAGACACTGAAAAGGGGCTGGCCATTCCCCCTGCACCCCATCCTTCAGATATTGATAAACATTGATCAGGTCCCCCCTGAGTCTTCTTCTCTCCAGGCTGAACAGCCCCAGCTCTCTCAGCCTTTCCTCCCAGGGGAGATGCTCCAGGCCCTTCAGCATCTTCGTAGCCCTTCTCTGGACTCTCTCAAGGAGATCCCTGCCTTTTTTATACCAGGGAGAATGAGGCCATGAAGAAGCTACTCAGACCTGGGGGACTGTTCTCCCTCTTCTGCTTGGTGTTTAAAGCTTGTCTTAGGTCCCAGTCATTGCCAGGAAATCTAAGAGGGACATCATGTGAGGGAGAACCATGGGAAAAAGAGAAGTTCATTTATTCTGTAGTGCAGGGCACTTGTGGCTGCTTTTATTAAATTGTGTGTCTCTCTGAAGGGTATTAAATGTAACATACATTTAAGCTAACTCTGGGGTGCCTAAAGAGTAGCGACAGAAGATCTTTCCTCAGCATTTATTTATATCAAAATATATATTTGTATTGATGAAGTATTGGCTGTCAGGCTACCAACAGAAAATCACTCTTGATGCAATAAAACTCGCAGCCTGTTCAGCTCTGCTAACAGTAACCCTACCCCAGCATTTAATTACAATTTCCAGATGGAGAAAACCAACCCAGCTTGATAGGAAGGGAAAATATCCACCAGCACCATAGGATCCTACACCACAGGGATGGTAACTCGGTCCCAACATGTCCCTGAACAAGTCATTTACAGGAGGAGAAGCCTGTTGTATGGTGTTAAAAAATAATTAAAAAATCCTTCAGAAGGGTTGGCAGCATAAAAATTTCTGGCTCTGTCGTCTCTCTGTTTCTGTGAGCAGCAAAAGATCCATAATTCTCACACTTAATGTAATTCCAAGGCATCTAAAGTGATTTACAGTCAGTTTACTCAATACTTTCAGCTTTATTTAATGTAACAGTTATGGCACATAAAAAGTTTATTGAAAATCCTTTGGGAGTATGATTGAGTAAGAAACAGTCATTGCTAATACCATTACAAGAGCTGAAGAGAAGGATCCCAGCATGTTCTCTCAGTGACCTTTATGGCTCTGTGATCCAGGGTTACACCAGGAAATCCTCCCTGGCGATGGCTGTCGTGTTGCCTCTGTCCCTTGCGCTGAGCAAAGGGCTCAGGAGGCACTTACCTGCCTCCCAGAGCCACGGTCGGCTCTGCCAGGCCAGTGGGACGGGAAGGGAAGAAGTTCTGGGAAGCTGAGCGGGGAGGAATTTCCCTCCTGCCAAACCCACTCATTTCTGCAGTTATTTATTTGCATATTTGCCGTTTGGAAGCAGAGGCTCTCCTCTGAAGAGCAGAGGACATGCTTTGGGTGGGGTTGGGAAGAAAACAGGGTTGGAGCGGAGTGAAATCGCGTGGATCCTTCCCAGCTCAGCTCCCTGTGGTGCCATTAACTCTTCCAGCATCACCAGTCTGTTAAAGCTTCTCCCCAAATGTGAGATTGCAAAAGCTGTTAATTTGCCTTAGCAATTAACAAACATTACTTTTACCATCATTACAGCAGTAACTATAATTTAATAATTGCCAGTGCTGTTGGTGGGAACATCCACAGTTACCAGCCTATCTCCACATGGGTTTTTGTTGGATATTCTCACAGTGTTGGCAGCCCACCAGTGTTGTTTGAAACAACAGAAGATCTGAGTCTATCTTAGAAGGGTAGAACACGAGCACAGTTGTTATTACTGTCACTTTGGCAGCACCTGGAAGCTCCAGTGACAGACCAAACCCACACTGTCCAAATACAGAATCAAAGAATCACTAATATAAGGAAAAACCTCCAAAAACTTTTCTTTTTTTCCAAGGTTGGAACTCTCTGGAACTCTCTGATCCTTGGGGTCCCTTCCAACTCATATCATTCTATGATTCTATGATCATCAAGTCCAACCATCAACCACCATGCCTACTAAACCATGTCCTGGAGTAACATGTCCACATGTGTTTTGGACATCTCTAGGGATGGTTACTCCAGTGTTGCCCTAGGCAGCCTATTCCAAAATGCTACAGTCCTTCCTGAGGATACTGGAGTGAGCACTTGGTCTCTCCATCCCCTGTGCCTTGGCTGAACACCGGCTTCAAAGGAAGACACGGTCAGCACCGAGCACAGCATCTGACATTCAGGGAGATACAGGCAGAAGGGGCAACCTTTCCTTCAGCTGGGTAACTGCCAAGATCTCCTTTCCCAACCCTGCTTTCACACAAGGTCACAGCCTGTTTGCAAGCAACCCAGATTTTCCAGGAATCAGAGGTGAAAGGTGTGTCACGTGAAGGTGAGAAGAGCCAGTGAAACCAGCACAAAATCAAATCAAATTAAAATAAAAAGCAAGTGTGCTGAATAAACTGGAATAAGGAGACAGTAAAACATGTTCCACATGTGCATGTTCCATAAACAGAAAAAAAGGTTACATTTTTTAGATAAGGCAACTGTGATGGATTGTTTAGCTGTATTTGTCAATCAAGTATTAAGAGTTGCAGAATTAAAATCAGTGCAGTTCAGAGATGGATTCCAAGCTCTCCAAAACATCAGGTTTGGCATTTAGATAGCTATCAAGCTATCATCTCTAGACAGACAAACAGATAGATGGATGGATGATTTGGAGAAAAAGATGGAGACATTCTTTCAAGACTTTTTTTTTTCCCCCTTTCTCCAAGAGATGATTTGTTAGTGCCAAGAATTCAGCCTGGGGAAAAGTCCAAATGTAGCATTTCCTTTAGTTTAAACTGGGGCTTGGCCCAAACCAAACTCTGGCTCCAAAGCCCTGCTCTCAGCAGGGACAGGGAGAACAGGATTTGGTGCCTCTAGCCCACCCCTGTGCTAGCAGAACAGAGATGAGCATCATTAGAGGAATGGACACCTGCCTTTGCCCCCCAGAAACACCACGTACAGGTGCCCAAATGTTAATGCTGAACAGATGGATGGGAGAAAAGCAGCATTTCACGCTGGAACTGGCAGAGAAGGCTCCAACAAGTCCACTATTGTTAGACAGAAATTCCTAGAAACAGATGCAGCAAATTCAGTGCTTCGGAGCCAGTTCTGGAGCTCGGGGTCTGCTGGGAGAAGACTGTGTAGCTTATGGATTAATGTACTATTATTACATTACTCTTTAAGCTTCAAAGGTCTGCCAGGAAACCTAAGCCTACTATCTATTGAATGACATTTTAAGAACAAATAATACATTAATATATTTAATTTGAGAATAAACACATACATTATAGGAAGGGATTTTGTCTATGCTGATAAGTCAGTGCTTGACCTTTCTGTTGCAATCCCTGGGTGCTGAGCCATAGAGGACCTCTTCCAGGAACCTTTGCTATCGGCTGCAAGGCAGGAGAGCCTTAACACTGGGCCTGCCGGCTCCAAACTGCAGCTGACACACTGTTTGGGAATGGGAGCTTAGCTGTAATTATCCCTTCGACACTAATCTACAGCTACACTAAATCTTGTTGCCTCAAATTAGTTAATCAATTAAGTGTCAAACCACAAAATGTTAGTGATTGCGGCCTGAATTTATTGCCTTGGCGTGTGTTTCCATCTGCTGCCTCTCTCCTTTGCTCAGGTTCTGCTATTGGGAAACTTTGGGGCAGTCACTTCCCTCCCCACCCCCCTCACCCCCTCCCCAACCATCTCATTAGGGAAGGGTTAATGAGGCTGGGCTACCCTGTCCTAGAAAGAAATGGGCTGGAAACACAGAGTGCTGCACCCAGGAAGGAACAACTGCACGCACCACGACGGGCTGGGGGCCACCCAGCTGGAAAGCAGCTTGGCAGGAAAGGACCTGGGGGTCTTGTGGACACCAAGCTGACCCAGCCACATGCCCCCATGTCCTGGGCTGCATTAGGCACTGCCAACAGCTCGAGGCAGGGGATCCTTACCCTCTGCTCAGCACCTGTGAGCCCACACCTGAAGTACCATGTCCGGCACTGTTCCCAGGACAGAAGAGACAACAGAGCCGAACAAAGGGCCACAAAGATGGTGAAGGGACTGGAGCATCTTGCAGATTAGGAAAGGCTGAGAGAGCTGGAGAGGAAAAGGGTTGGTGGGGGATCTCATTAACCTGTCCATATATCTGAAGGGAGGGGGCAAAGGAGACAGAGCCAGGCTCTTTTTGGTGGTGCCTGGTGCCAGGCCAAGAGGTGATGGGCACCAACTGAATCACAGGAGGTGACTGAAGATGGGGAAACACTTCTTTAATGTGAGGGTGAACAAGCCCTGGCATGGGTTGCCCAGAGATGTTGGGGAGTCTCCATCCTCAGAAACATGGACGAGCACAAGAGCACAAAAGCCACCTGGACATGGTCCTGAGCTGCTGGCTCTGGGTGGCGCTGCTTGAGCTGGGGAGGGGGGGGACAAGGTGACTTCCAAGGGTCCCTTCCAACCTCAACCACTGTATAGTGCCTGAGCCTGACCCCTAAGTCCTTACAAGCTGCTACAGGTTGTAATGGTTACAGCAAGGCAGAAAGTCCTGTTATTTCCACAGGAGGCTTGGAAAGCTTCAGCAGCCGACCAGTTGTGCTGGAAATCTTTTCAGCTTCAGAGAAGGGTTTTCTTTTCTTTTTTAGAATTTCAATGAAAAGATAAAACTGATAACTGAAACATTGAACTTTTTCAAAAGTAGTGAAAATATTCAGCTTTGAAAAACATTTCTGGTCAAAAAAAGAAAATAGTCTGTTTTCTCAGAACCAGTTTCAGAACTAAATGTCAGCCTTTTAAGTGTATGTTTGAAAGGGGAAACTTTTTTTTTAAAAGAGTTTTTTAGGTTTGTTTGTTGTTATTGAAAAACAAACAACAAAAAAGACTTTTCAATGGAAATTTCAGTTCTCAGTGAAAAGCTATTTTTCATTCAAATGATGTTTAGAAGAAAAATATTCACCCAGTTCTAGTCCCCAGGGCTAATGTCTGCAAGAGCTGCGTGGCCAAGGGGTCATCTTCTCCCCATTTACAACTCCTGGGGCCAAAGCAAGAAGAAAAAGAGATGAGTATCCAATTCTCATGGTGCCCAAGTGAGATGAGTGATGCTGGGCCAGTTATTGCCACACTGGGAGCAAATGAAAGCATCCGGCTCGTCACCACTGTCATTGTCCTACTTCTGATGATCAGTTAAAAATGTAAATACAAAGGCTAGACTTTGGGAAAGCTAGTGTAGGGTGATGGGGGGGGGGAAGAAAAAAAATTGCAAAAGCGAGGTTTATTGATCCCCAGTGGAGATTGATGGCACAATAAGAGCAGGAGGCGAAGAGTGATTTTGCTTTTGAAAACGTTGATGAATAAGCACTCAGGGGCAACAAATAGCTGGACTCACCGAATGATGGACGGCAGCAGGCGAACAAGATGCATTTTTATAAATGGGTGAAAGGAGAGGAGGACTTATTAAAAAAAATGAATGACCACATGTGGCAGGGATATGCCACTGGGGAGAAGCCAGCCATTGATTTATGTGCACTACTGGCATTTGAAAATTCAATAATAACATTGACAAATGAGAGGCAAAGCTGGCCAGAGGACAGCAGAGAACTTGGAGTGGAGAAAGAAAATGCCAAGGTCAGGATGAAGGAACAGAAAAACATGCTTGTGTTGGAAAGGTTTTGAGTTAACTCATCTATATAAAGACATTAAGAAAAATCACTCCGGGATCAGAGCTCACCATCCTGACTCTGTGGCATGAACTGGGGGAGAAGTAAATGGAGGAGTTGTGGCATCCAGCAGCCCTCTCTGTGGGGAGATCTACCACCTGGCATGGGAAGCAGAGATCATTTAATCTTCCCCTCCTGCTTTCGATAAGCTAGTGCCTAGTGCTCCCTGCCACCTTTAAAATGAAACACTCTCCAGCTTCCCAGAACCGCTGGCAGAGCCCGGGGTGCAGGAGCATCGCACCACAGAGCCCAGGCAGCTCACTGCACAGGCTGGCACATTAACCGGGAACACAGCGGAGGCACCAAGGAGACTCACCCAGCCCAAGCCCCATCTCAAAAACCCAGTGAGCTGAGGGCAATGCCAGACCCAGCACCTGCAGAACACGGAGCAGAAAACCAACATGGTGCAATGAGGGTGAGAGAAAGGAAGGCAGAAAGGAGTGGGGTGGGTTGGGAAGGTGAGCTGGGTGTGCTGAGCAAGGGCTTGGCAGCTCTGGTCAGCTCCCAGGCCACTGCTGGAGCAGTTTGCAGCAAGCCTTGTAGAAAGGGCATCTTAGCAGAGACCACGATCACCCTGACATCCAGTAAGGGCCATCAGGGAAGGGTGTGCACTGAGACGGGCTAAGAAATGTAGTGCACCCCAGCTGGAGAGCTGGGGCTGCTGGAGATGTTTTTCTAACTGCAGTTAGGTTACGGCTGGGAGGTAAACGAGAGGAACATGCTGCTGGCAAAGCTGTCACATCACATCATGTCACAGCACCCGGGGAGTCTCACATCCCAAACAGGCAGAGAAGAGGAGCTGTCAGCTTTTCTGGGCTGGGTGAATCTTACCCCAGGCTCAGAAATGGAGCGTTTGGTTTTATTTTCACCTGTTCAGGGAAGGATGGGAGAAAAAACCCATTGCAACAACCTCTCCCAAAACCACAGAGACCTGGATCTTACAGGTCTGTGGCAAAAGGGCAATAATTGAACTCCTCAAAGCCATCTCTGGCCACCACTTGAATACCACCTCATCCTCACCACCTTGCAGAACGTAGCGTGGCACGTTATGTTACCTTAACATTTGAACTACTTAATAAGCTCCCCCCACAACCCTCTATTTTTTTCTCCTCCTCACCTTCTGACTCTGTTACAAACGGCAGTAAAAGAGTACGACTGCCAGGAGAGACGGCGGCGAGAACAGGAGCGAGGAACGTGGCAGAAATGTAGTTTGCTCTTTCTCACCACTCCTGGCCTCCCTCCGGGCTTGTATTCATCTATGAAGATGTCTTTTCTAAATGCTGGAAGGTCAGAGGTGCGGATGGAACATAATTCTGTGCCTCGGTGTGCTTGGCTCAGTCAAAGGAGCACTTAGTCAAGCAGCAGAGATTTCCTCAAGGACTACACAGAGCCCTGGCACGGCTCCCCAAAGTCAGTGGGAAGGACCCTAGAGTGGGGGGGGCAGCACCTAAGCACTGGGGGGGTTCAGTGCATGGTGGGTTTTGCACACTCAGAGGGAGGGATAGGCTGGAATAGGCTGCCCAGGGAGGTGGTGGAGTCTCCTTCTCTGGAGATATTCAAGACTTGTCTGGACACCTATCTGAACAGTATGAGCTAGGGAGCTGCTTTGGCAGGGGGGTTGGACCCCATGATCTCTCGAGGTCCCTTCCAACCCCTACAGCTCTGTGATTCTGTGATGATGCCGTCTTGGGGCTCAGCTTTCCTGTGGAAGGAAGCAAAGGCCTTACTCAAAGTGTGTAGCTACTTGCAGTGTTGGTCCCAGTAGAGACCAGCTTGATCTCGGGACCAGTTCAACCCTCCAACCAGGACTGCTGACATGATGCTTGGGGGGGGGTTTCCCTACCCTTTTTTATTGCAAAGCAGTTAATTTCCACCCTCAGCAAGGCAGCTGAAACTCCTCTTCACGGTGCTTTACTCTGTTTTCCAGCCTGGTAAATCTCACCGCCAGAGCCAGCCTTAGTTTTAAATATCATCTAATATCACGTCACTGAATAGCTGATGTGCAGCACTGGCCTGTGTATTTTAGGATATGTCCCTAAACAAGTTCCAAACCAACTAATCCTTCAATACCCAGAGAAGTCACCCCTTGGATTCACCCTCCTTCAGCCAGAGTGATCTTTGGGCAGGTGATTTTGGGGAGTTCCCTAAAGGTGAGGCCAAAACACTTGGCTGGGTGGGAGGTGGGTAGAGAACACACACTGCTGAGCATGAAGTTTTATATTCCTGTTGTATGTTCTCTATATTTAGATTCCATGTTGCTGTTGCCACTCAGCTCCTCTATATCCAGAATTAGTATCCTTAACAATAACAAGGCACATGTGAAAACATACACCCTCCCCTCCCCATGCCCCCCCTTTTTTGGTGGGTGCTTAAAGCTCGAAAACAAACACTTATCACCTTCTGTTTACTCCATCTAAGGATCTCAAAGCAGCTCATGTAGGTAAAATATCTTCTACAGAAAGGTAAAGTGAAGTACAGGGAATTTGTTGGATTCACCCAGATTTTTTAGTGAGTCTGTGGATGAAAATAGACTGAAACTGTTGCAGAGACGGCTGGAGCCCCTTCCAGTTACTGGCAGTGTTTCTCCCTGCAGATGTAGCTTTACCCCTCTGAAAATCTCTCAGCAAGAGTTTTATACAAATAATTAAGCTTGGCAAGGAGAGCCTAACTCTTTCTGCTTGCTGAAAAAAAAAAGAAAAATCCTCTGCTCAAGTTTGACATTGCTGAAATAATTAACGAGGGGGAAAAAAAAGTTGAAAAGCCGATAAAATCTCTGTGAGCCCACCCCTCCTCCTGTCCTGGGTAATGTTACACTGAGAGCTGTCTGTGTCAGCAACAGGGTTTTGCAATCAAATTTGAAACAGTGCAGCTGAGGACAGCATTAATTTAGAGTTTGGAGCCAGGGCTGCAGAAAACCTACAAGCCCAATCTACTGCTGGCGAGAGCTGGTGGAATTCGGCTGCTGCGGGGCTGCTGAACTGTAACAGAGGGGCTGGCTGTAGCATCTTACCCCCTTTCCTCCCCGCCTGCCCCCAAGGGTTACAGCAGGTCCTCAGAATCACTCCAGAGCCCATTAAAACAAAAGTAAGATACCTCCAATCATTATCACTCATTTTTATGGCCACGCTGTTCACAAATGACTGAATTTAGCTGTCAAATGTATAGAAAAGAAAAATAAAATCAAAGCATCAGCCATCTGCGCCCCAGAAAATGTTTATATTTCCCTCGGTTGTTTATGGCAAGAAGGTCTCAGCTCCTTTGTTCCACACCATATTAGTTATTGCATGGGAAATGAGTGCTTTTCACTTTGCCATTTATAAGGCTTTTGCGTTCTCTCTCCTGTGCGGGCTCGCTCTCTCCCTATATGTATTTTTAGTCCATACGTCTTGGATTGACATGTGGAATTGTGTTTGTTTTACTGGTTCTGTCTCTCTAATCGTTTTTCATTGCAAAGGGGATCCAACGGGTGTTATTTACTCTGCCTTCTTCCAGCGCTGTTATTGCGAGTGCTCGGCTCAATCCCTGCAGCCGCCTCAAGTTCCCTGACCTATCCAGAGTGGGAAGGAAGCAGGAGCAGGGAGAGCTCTGAAACTCTGGGCTCACCTCAGAGATGTCACAGAGGCCCAGCTCCTTGGGAGCTTGCACATGTATCTGTGCTGTGGCTCAGGTCCTCAGCTGGAGCCACCCGGCATCGCTCCTTGGAGCGATATGCAGAGCAGCTGCAGCATCCTCCAGCTGAGGACATGGCCTCGCAAACTGAGATTTATCCTGGACCAGAGCTGGGATTTTCAGGAGTACCTTGTGACCAGAGAGAGGAATCTGCTCTCTTAATCATCTGCCCTAAGGCATCTTGGCAGCCACTCCTTTTGCCAGCAGAGTTTAGTGCCTGTGCTCAGAAACTCAGGGGCCCTTTCAGCGTCTCTCTTAAGCAGAGTGCTCCAAATCCAGTAGCCACTTAAGCCAGTCTTGGCCAAAAGGCATCAAGAACAAGGCACGGTTGTTGCAACTAAAGAGTTCCACTCCAGCAGATCATGTAAACACATATTTAGCTCTAAGTGGATAAATAATCCCTCTGAAAGCCACCCACATTGAATGCTTTTCTAGATCCGGTGCTGTGTTTTGGGTGAGCATCATATTTTTCCTCCTTCAAAAACTCCCCGAAGGAAAGCGTAAGCAGAAGTTAAAATCCCAGTGGCTGCCTCCACTTTCATCCCTGGCCTGATCTCATATTCTCTAACCTTACCTGGGAAAGTGCTGTAAACAGTGGGAGTGTAAATCTGCTGAGGTTACTCGGGCAAAGTAATATATGGTGCACCAGGGAGGCTTCCTCCGAAACACAGAGCACTGTTGTGGGCCCCATGTTATTAGATAGATGCTGCAGGAGAAGGAAAGGAGAAATAAAGGGCACACGAGGACCAAATGGCTGCATGATGGAGCTGGGTTCAGTTTTGGAGGGGACACGTTTACATACTCGTGCTACACAGCACAAGGGTGTCTCGAGCATCCCAATCTCAGGGACAGTAACCTCTGATGGGGATTTTGGGAGGCCATGTTGTCCCTCCTTCATCCTGCACCTGACAGCCCTGTTTTGGGCTGTCCAGCACCCCTGGGAACATGGTGGTAGCAGGGAGAGAGTGCAGGACAGAGCCTAATTGCAGTTTGGAGCTCTCAGAAGATACTTGGTCTCACATTTCAGGCCTTCAGAAGCCAATGCCATCCTGTTTCGGGTGGTCCTACCACAAAATGCCTGGAAGGCTCTGGGTCCCAGGAGAGTATCACTGGCCCCATAGCATAACACAGGGTGGTGAGTGGCTTGGAGGCAGGTAAGGATCCACTGTAGGTCAGGAGGGCAAATCCAGGACCAGGAATGTCACCGACACATGGGGATGGTGTCACCAGGGACCCCAAGGAGACACAAAGGGCTATCCCCACTCATACGCCAAGCCAGAGGCAGCGTGTGGTCGTCAGCCTGCAGTGATGCTGAGTGAGAAATCCCACGGCAAGAGAGTGAGGAAATGAATTCCAGGCAAGGGGGAGGGAAGGGGTGGAACGAGCGTCTCTCTTTTCAAGGCAGCTGGGCTTATTTTAATGGGCAAGGTCAGCAAAGAAATGACCAGGAAGAGAAATCGCTGCCATTACAAATCAGTCGCGATCTTGTATCAATTATTCCCTGTGCAGTTCCCTTGCCTTGGGCTGAAGCAAACATGGCCTAATCAGTTTTACATCTACGTTTAATTTTATTGGAAAGAGGAGCCAGCAATGCATCATGGGGCTGCTGCGTGACATGAAAGGTGACCCCTGCCAACTTAATGACACAATACATAACCCTTAATGAAGTCACTATCTTGTCCTTTTTTTGCTGTCTCAGCTCGATGATTTATGATGGCATCATTTTGCTTTGCCCTCTTTTCATTTCAGCTTGACAAAGTGGATGAAACAATTATCTTCGTTATCGGCCAGAGCAGTAGAAATGTGATGGTTGAGGATTTCTGCAGGTGGAGGGCCTCAGCTATGGAGAGCATAGCTGGAAAAGTATGCTTAGGAATTCTGGGGTTCCCCCCCCACCTCGCCCCTCTTTCTTTTCTCTCTCTCCAACTGTGGCCCCCAAAAATGGAGGGAGGATCCCAATGAGCCTCACACACCCTACAGCCTCGTGGCAAGAAGTAATTCAAGAGAAAGCTCTCTGGAGCAAGCAGAGAGAAGAAAGCTCAGAGGCCCCAATACTCTTCCATTTTCAGCTTCACCCCCCACCCCTCCTCTCCATACACCCCTGTACTAATATGATCTACACCCCCAAATACACCTGGCAAAGGTTATTAGACACATACACAGCTCTATCAAGGTATCCAGTGCTAATGATGGCTGTGTGTGTTGTGCCTCCACGTGTCCAGATGCACGTGTGTGTTTATACATGATTTTATGTATAATAAAACGGGTATAAACCTGTGTGCCATCCTTCAGAGCCCAGTCTACCTCTCCATGGTCATAAGGCTTTCTGGCTACAAGTGCATTATAAACCTCCTGTTACTAATTGTAGCTTGATGCTTCCATCAAAATCACAGCCTAGCTTTTTAAGCAATTTTTAGAGGAAACAGGTACCTTTTCCCCTTGGTACCTACAGAGGTGGGATGATGGAAGCCTTCCTCCACTGACAGAGATGCAGATGGAAGCTGACGGCACAGTATTTCAGTCCTGCTAGGCAGAAATGACAAAGTGCCCTCGCTAGCCATATGCTTGATGGCACTTGGAACTGCCACAGCAATATTTTTTGGCTGGTGCTGCTCAGGGTCTGATGTGGCTGTTGCTGTTTACTTAGTTTCTCCTCTACACTGAGATGATTCAGGATGACTGTGAGCAGACCTTCGGAGCGGTACTTAGGCACATGAACAAATTGCTGCAATTCCTCACTGATTTTAAGAGATAAAAAAGACAGGCTCTGCTATTCCTGTAGGGCTGTTCCCTGCAGTGCCTTTCCCAAGTCCCAAGCACAAGCTTTCCTCTGTTCCACAGGCTGATGGAAGCTCTCCTTCCACATTTCACCAGCAAGGCTCAGCCTTGGAGTTTTCTGCTCCATCTTATGCTACTCAGCTACCCCAAGTCCCCAGCCATGAGCTGCTGGAGAACCCTCTGTCAGCAGAGCTGGAATCAAAACATCCTTGGAACGCTCAAACACAGCACTCAGCCAACCTCATGACACTGCCCTGCTCCTCACTAGGCATTTATATATTCAAAAGACTACCTTTGCTAAACCATTGTCTTCTGATGGTTTCAGAAATCACACTCAGAAGCCTTCCAGGATTTTACAACCACTACTACAGCCTTCTGGTGTTCTTCTGTGCACCCTTGCAGGTCAAGACCTCTGTATGACGAACCAGTTTGAGTCCCTCTAATTAAGTTACTCTGCCTCATTCCTGACTAATACAAAACATGCTTATCAACCCCGATTCTGCACTGGGGCTCCATCCTCCTCCTCCTCACAAGGAAGGCTTTCTCTCCACACTGTGACCTGTGCAGGGCTTCTCAGGGAGGGTGGGGAAGGCATGAGAAGATAAATGTAGTTTGGCAGGACATTAAGGGAAACCACAATATTGCCTTGTAATGCAGCTCCTATCTGATCAGCAGAGTCAAATGTGGTGCTGGAGTTATGTCTCATAGGAAGTGGAACCAGCCGCCCCCGTCAAACTGATTGCTGAGATCTTCCCTGAGATACTCCTTCTGTCTGTCAGAGATACCAGCTGCTGAGGAATTCCCAGCATGTGCTGCAAGTGACCCCAGCCGAGCTAACGCAGACCCTTCTCCTGTCTCCATCCCTCAGGCTCCTCCCGGGGGCTGCAGCCACATTGTGGGGAAGGGGACAGCCACGTCGGGGGGGACTGAGAAAGCATGGCCTGGCTTATCCCTCCAGTAGAGGATGTGGGAGGGGGACATGACTCTTGCTTTCTCTTGCAGTGAAAGAAAAAGCTGCAGCACTTGAATTGCTCCTTTAATTTCCCAACACCTTCCTTCTGCCCTCACAGGAGGCATTTCCTGCTCCTCTTGTCAGTTTGGACAGCGTCCTAGGAATTCATTCACATGGAAGGTGGTAAATGTGATGCGTTGGCAGAAAGCAGAGGCAGTGGAAGCCTCTAGTACGTTCAGAACAATCTGCAGGAAAATTAACTAATTAATTCTCAGAGCGCTCCTGTCAACTAGATAGGTTTGAATGCCACAAACAGGGGAGGGACGAGGTCACCAAGATCCAGAGCCCTCTGCAGCAACGAGCGCTGGAGGTGGCCAAGGGCAGCTGAACTTCCTTCGGGTGGAAGAACCACAGAGCTACAGAGCCATAGAGCGACGGAGCCATGGAGCGACAGAGCCACAGAACCACAGAACCACAGAGATCTAGAGTCACAGAGTCATGGAGACACAGAGCCGCAGAGCTCCAGAGCCATGGAGCTCCAGAGTTATGGAACCACAGAGCCATGGAACTCCGGAACCACAGAGCTCCAGAACCACTGAGCTCCAGAGTTACAGAGCCACAGAGCTCCAGAGCCATTGAGCTCCAGAGTTACGGAGCCACAGAGCTCCGGAGCCACTGAGCTCCAGAGTTACGGAGCCACAGAGCTCCAGAGCCATTGAGCTCCAGAGTTATGGAACCACAGAGCCATGGAACTCCAGAGCCACAGAGCTCCAGAGCCACTGAGCTCCAGAGTTACGGAGCCACAGAGCTCCAGAGCCATGGAGCTCCAGAGTTACGGAGCCACAGAGCTCCGGAGCCACTGAGCTCCAGAGTTACGGAGCCACAGAGCTCCAGAGCCATTGAGCTCCAGAGTTACGGAGCCACAGAGCTCCAGAGCCACAGAGCTCCAGAGTTACGGAGCCATAGAACTCCAGAGCCATGGAGCTCCAGAGTTATGGAACCACAGAGCCATGGAACTCCAGAGCCACAGTGCTCCAGAGCCACTGAGCTCCAGAGTTACAGAGCCACAGAGCTCCAGAGCCATGGAGCTCCAGAGTCACAGAGCCATGGAGCTCTGAAGCCACTGAGCCCCAGAGCCACAGAGCCATGGAGCTCCAGAGCCACAGAGCCACAGAGCTCCAGCACCACGGAACCTGCTGAGACTCAGCTACAGAGAAAGAAGGAAAGACTCTGTGGAGCTCAGATTAAAACTGGTTGGAAAACAGGAGCATTTTACAAATGAAGGAGCGACTTACTGCAGGGTAGTTTAATCATAATTAACAGGAAGACACCGCTCGATGAGTAGCTGCATGCGGGCCTGGCTGTGGTTCGAGCAGCCGCCTGTGATGCATGGTGGCTGTTTCCCAAGCCCCCCTCTACATCCCCTTTCTTCCTCTGGTCCTTGCTTTAAGGGGCATCACAGGTTTTACACCATGGCCCTCTCTAGGAGTGTTTAATGCCTACAGGTTGGTACACAGGCTCTGGATTTGGGAACAAACAGCAGCGAACCCTTCTCTGGGCAGGGTGTGCTTCTCCTGACAGACCGAGTGCTCGAAGGGTTAACACGTCCTTCCGCTTTGCTTGCCTTTAGTCCCTCTGCCAAAAACCCTGCTCGCTCGTCTGCTGCGCTTCCTCCGCGTGTCAGCAAAGGAAATCCGTAATCTCCCAGCTACAGATTTGGGGAACTTTGACATCCCCTAATGAGGTAAACACATTACTGTCATGTACAAACAAACAGCAACAAATTAGCAGCTGACACGTGAGGAAGGCACGGCGCAGCAACACGCCGCACTCTTTGCAGGCAATTAAAGCTGCCAGTGCTGGCTGCTCACGTGCCAGCCAGGGCCGTCCAGTGCTCCCTGCCCCAGCCCTGTGTCCTTACTGGCCGTTCCCCATCTGCCTTCCCCTCCTCTGCCCCCTCTGAGGACCTGGTTGACATTTGGGCATGATGCGGGGTACGGTCAGGTGGAAGAGAAGAAGCAACTGGTAGAACTGGGGAAAAAACACCTCAATATTGTGGCCAGTGACTGCAAGGGGCTGGCAGGGTATGGATGTATCTTGTTATGACTTCCCTGAGCATCCAGCATGGGCTGCTATCAGAGATAGGATGCTGAATTGGGGGGGACCCTCAGCTTGAGCTGTGGGATTGCTGTTATTCCCAAAGGGGAATATGGAAGAATGCGGGGTAGGGACTGGAGCAGTCAGGCAGAGAAGGTTCCTTGCTTTGGATCTCTCAGAAACCAGTTGTGGCAGTGTCACTCATAAAGCTCTCAGGGTCTTTGCTTCTGGTCCCTTGCTCACAGCCCTGTGCCAGGAGAAAGGCTCAGTAGCTAAAACAAGAGAGGAAGGGAAGCCCAAGCTGGGACAGACAGATATTCAACTTGCATTCCAGCAAAAGCCACCTCTATTAAGCGAGAGCCAGGGCAGCAGGCCCACGGTCAGAGGGCTTTATTATTATAATTGCTTTGCAAGGCTGGAGAAGAATCCAAATCAGTCAACACTCGGAATAATAATCATGAAAAGAAGATAAATAAATAAAGGTAGGATCCAGCCAAAAAAAAAAGGAGCTCACATTATCAGCCAATAAACCAATAATCCATTAGTGACCAAGGTTGCTGAATAATATAGTACTTTCACAGTACCCATAATTTATACTGCAGACTAGAGAATAGACACGATTATTAGAGTGAGGGCTACTGGATGACACATGATGCATGACCGCGCGGCATTGATCTTCACACAACAGGAAGGTGTCTAGACTGGGAGATGTATGGCCGTGCGATTCAGAGCGGGGCATATTTCATGCGGGGCCTAATGGAGTAGTGGAGGCTGTGATGGATGACTTGCCTAGTTTCAGTAGCAGCGCAGTTATAGCAGTGCTAATGCGTGACCTCTCCCGCTCCCTGCGTCCTTCATTCAGTCAGGGTGACCTCATTTAAAGGGATGGAAAATGAGAGGCGCGGAGCGCGAGGGGGAGGGAAAAGGGGGGGAGAGAGGGGAGGAGAAGAGGAGAATATAAGAAAAATAAAAGATAAGGAGAAGGCGTGATGTAAATGAAGAGCTTCTTGTGAGCTTCTGCCCCTGTGTGTGTTTGGGGACTGGTTCTGCTCTGCACCAGTTGGGATTCTGCTCCTGTTTGGACACGGTTACTCCTAATTTACACAAGTGCTACTGAGCGCATGGTAAGGCCCCTGTAAGGGATGAATATCAGCCTTGCTCAGGCACCCAGAGCTCGTGGGACCAGCCCAGCAGACCCTGCAGCTTGTAAGGTGCTGTGCTGGTGCTGGCTCAGCTGCCTGCTGAGTTATGGGAACTGTGGTTATGGCTGCAAGGTGCACGCTGGTGTCTCTGCCAGAACCTGTCCCCAGAGGGGACCTAGAGGAGGTCCTGTCTCCCTAGGGAGGGCAATGAAAGAGCTCAGCAGGGCAACAAAACAATGCAAAACTAAAGCTGCTGACCTGCACAGCACCATGCTAGGATTGCTCCCTGCACCCCTGGGCAGAGGAAGAGGAAGAAGAAGAGGGAAGGAAGACGTGACTCCAGGCAGAGCAGGAACCACATTTTGCTTTCTCTCAGGATGATTGGGAAGGATGTTAAAATGCTGGGCTGAGGCCCCTCTCTGTTTAGAAATGTTATTGCAGTCACACCAGAGTGCCTAACCTGGAGGGATTTTACTCAGGGCCCCCAGGATCTCCCATGAGCTGGGCAGAGGAACAGCAGTGGCAAGACTGGGCCATTCAGGTGCTCCACAGGGATGCTGGGACCCAGCTGCCTGAAGAACCCTGCATGGATCATCAGAAGAATGTGGGGTTTTGTTAGCTTTGGGGTCCAGTGTTTTATTCTTTTTTAACTCCCAGGAATTTCTTTTAAGGAAAGACAGGTATTTTTATGGTGTTTTGCCTTCTCTTCACATCAAACAATACTACTTTTGGATGGAAACAACTACATACGTTTGTTGGTGAGGAAGATACCCAAGATTGCTAAAACAAGGTACCCAAGAGCTCCAAACTGGTTTGTCTCAGGAAATCAAGGGCAGTGGAGCTCAGCAAGCCTGCAGCTAGCCCTGACTATAGCAGCCTCCCTTCCCTCAGCCCTTAGCTGGATGCTCACAGCTTCTTCTGTGATGAATTCCGTGCTTTGGGAATGAATCCTACAGGCTCCTCAAAGGTTAAATAAAATGATCCGTGGAAGTTGAAAACTGAATTGATAAAAGGAACTGTTTGTTTTCTCCCTACTATTTTGATCCTAGTTCCCTTATCTCTCGTTCATTGTTTCCACTACCCTGGATTAGTGCCCAGGACTGTTGTCAGCCAGCATGTCCGTACAGCAAAGAGACAGTCTCCACCCCAAAGAACTTGCAAGCTTAAAGTGAAGACAGATGGATAAAAGGCGAGATTATTGTTATTCCTGTTCAGAAGTAGGAAACTAAAGCACGTGGAGCATACATCTCTGCTCACAGTCACAAGGGAAAGGCCAGAGCAGAACCAGGAGCTAAGCCTCAGGTGCTCTGAACATGAGAGCATCCTTCTGAGAAGCCAGCACTGACACTGGATTGTGCAGGAGGTTATTATATGGGCAGAGGGAAGGGGTGTTTGTCAGCTCCTTGGGGTGTTTGTCAGCTCCTTGGTGCCTCTCTCAAGTGACTGCTCTCATCAGCCCTAAACTGCATGAATCCCACGTTATCACATACCCTGTTAGGCTCACGGTGGCTCCTATAACACCATCTCACTGTCCCCTACAGCAGCTGTGCACCTCCCTGCCCCAAAACCACGTACAAATCCATATATCCCCCCTGCTACATCTCTCCCCCTCCTTATAAAGGCTTTAACTCCCTGAGCTGCCTGGAAAGAAAAGGAGAGAATGGCCATTTACTGCGTTTCCTTTGCCATCTGGGCTTATTAAAAACTGCGCAGCAAATTAAAAATAGGTGGGAACAAAGATGGGGGAATGACATAAAGGGTTGCAGAAAATTCTCTGTGTACTTTTAAAAGCTGGAATTGCCATATGGACTGGCAGTGAGACATGTTTTACATTTCCACTGGTACATGACTGACATCATTTAGCATTAACTTCTATTTGAATAAAATGGTAGTAGACATTTAGGTAATATTACAGGGCAATAAATGTTTTAAAGAGCCTTGGGGGGATGCTCTTGAAACACAGTCCAGACCAGAACTCTAAAAATATGTTTTAATATATATTAACCTCTTTTAGGACTTTTGGCTCTCAAACAAATAATGGAGGATAGAGGGGTTTTTTTTCCCCCCTCCCCTTTTACTCTGAATTAAGAGTCCCTGGCTATAATTTTCCCCTTTTTCCTCTTTAGCTGTGCTGGGAAGAACATGAGGGAATGTAGTTAAAATTCAAAAAGGTTCCCCTTTATCATTACCATGAATCAACACAATAAATGAGCCCCTTCAGAGCACGGTAATAAGAATTTGATAAATCATCAGCCAAAAATTAACTAGATGTCAAAACAATCTTTGGGAAGTGTGATGGATTAGGGGCGATAGTGGCAATTAATCTCCCAGCATGAGTTCACAGGAGAGACTGAGCGCTGGGAGATGGATAGGGGGGAGACCAAGGCCTCACAAGGTCAGGACACTGCAGAAAGGAACGAGAGAGAGAGAGTGAGAGAGAGAGGGATGGAGAGAAGAAGAAGGGAAAAAAAAATTCCACTGAGTCGGCAATACACAGGCCCCCGGCAGCCGAGGTAGAGGTCAGTCACATGCCTTTGAAAACCTTTCTGTCTCCAGCTGCTCTCGGTGATGAGGCAAGCACTTTTCTGCTCCTGCTAATAAATGCCACAAGCCAGCTCATGGGGTACAACACATGGCTGGAGAGAGCGGGCCGGCTTCGTGCGCGGGGCTGAGCTGCTTTGTAAACAGCCACCGGGGTGGTGGAGGTGGCAGGATGCCGGAGGGGGAGCGGAGGGAGACAAATCCTTCTCTAATGTGTGAATTCATCCATACAAGGCCTGGCGGTGGGTGCGTGTGGCTTGACTAATTCTGCCTGAGCACTGGAGGGGAGAGTGCGGGAGGGAAGTGCCGCTGCAGTCATAAATCCCCATCCAGCTGGAAGAACCACTGCCTCGGTCTCCCACCTCGCAAGGAGGTTTGCGGCCCTGTCGGTGGCAGCTGCAGGCTGAGGAAGGGCTCCCTGGACCAGCACCAGTCCAGTGCATCTCCCAGTGCTGTGCTGGGGTCTGTAAGACCCCTCTGACCATAGGATGGAGAGCTGTGAGCAGGGAAGGGCTTGAGGAGTGGCACGAATGGGCTGCTCTGCCTGGTCCATGTTGGGCTGTCTTAGTGGGGTGGTGAACAGCAAGGTTCGTAGCTTGTGGAGGGCAAACCCAAGGAGGAAACATCTCACTAGACAGGCAGGGATGACTGGGATAGGTTCTGGGACACAGCAGGCAAGCCAGGCCAGATAGGCATCAGCTACCACAGCCTCACTTATCCCCACTGGTGGAGGTGTTAGCTGCAAACTGAACCACAGAGCTTTGTGCTGGCAGGAGAACAGCTCATGTGGTTGCAAAAAATTTCAACTAAGGGATGTACACCACCTGCAAGGTTCAGACTGGCCTTCTGGAGCTCCCAGACAGGACTTCATGTTGATGTTGTGCAAAAACCACTGTCATAACCTATTGTCTTTTTGCAGCCTCAAAGGCAACCTCACAAACACAGTGGTGTATAAGCCTCCTCATGGTGGGGATTTAAGCTGGGAGTGAAGGAAGAGGAACAGGGTGATTGGTGCTCAAGCTCTGCTCCTCCAGCACAGCCTCTGGCATGCAGGATGGCTGTGACACTGCTGACCATCTCCATAAGGCTCCCTTCAGTTGGCAGAGAGGGTAGTTATACCAACACAGTGCTGCTGTGTGAAGTTTGATCTGCTGGGGTTGGGAAGCATCCCAGGATGGAAGCAGCACTGGGGTACTGACAGGCAGACTCCTGTTCTTACCTCTGCTATCAGAGTGGTTCCAAAGAATGTTTATCAGTACGATGATAGGCGCTTTATATATATATATATAAATATATATACTAAAAAATAGCAGAGGAAAAGGTGAGAGGCGTTACCGTATCAACGACAAGATGCACTGAGGGTGTTTCTCCCCCCCCAGCTTCCAGGACTCATTTCCTACATCCCTGTACATCCCTCCTTTCCCTCCCCTCCCACTCTAGGGGAGTGATTTTCCTTATCTGATGCTGTTTTTTGCATCTTTTACCCTAACAGCGTCACGGGCTCCCAGCTCAAGCGAAGCATTGTACCAACAAAAATATCTACCATGAGTCAGCTGCCACGTCGCTATTTTGCTGCCCTAGGCAATTGCTTGCTCTGCTGGCAGCCCGTAGCTAACCCAGCGCAGCAGCTACTCCCTGCTCGCCTTTCCCATTATGTCCAGCCCTTGGTAATTAGATGTACAACAGCATCTCTGCTCGGAGCGTGGATCAGTGCCGGCAGGACTTCTTGACCAGCGTTAGCTGGGTGAGATCCAGCAATTATGTGCACAAAGGGTGGTGCCATACGCTGCCAGTCTTGCCCCATTTGTGCTCTTCTTTCTCTGCACAAAAATCCATCACAGAATCACAGAGTTGTAGGGGTGGGAAGGGACCTCCAGAGCTCATCAGGTCCAACCCCCTGCCAAAGCAGGGTCCCTAGGACAGGGCACACAGGTCGGCGTCCAGACAGGGCTGGAATTATCTCCTGAGAAGGAGACTTTTCAACCCCCTTGGGCAGCCTGTTTCATCACTTGGAATCCTCTACAATCTAAACAGGCAAAAAAAGGGCGATGAAAGAAGAGCAGAGAAGTCAGGCAATCACCTGGCAGGGCTTCTTCTCACACTTTGCACCAGGCCTCCGGGCATGGAGCTCCCAGTGACATTTCTCTTAGCAAACCCAGAGCCTGACGTGTCCTCAGGATGGAACCAGCCCATCAGGGCGACACCAGAGCACAGCCAAGCCCACAGCAGCCTTTTCAGGAGTGACAGTAGCCACAAGAAAAAGAGTAATTGGCCTAGCTGCTCTGCAGCCACGCTACTGCTGTTCTCCGTTTCATCACTCTGAGGCTTGCAATCCTTTCCCGAGCTGTTTAGCATCTCTCCTCATATTTTCACTGCTGGAGCACTGTTGGCTTCGATACACACTGTGCTCTTCCCCTCAAGCGACAAGGAACAAATGTTCATGCAACACAGAAAGTGTCCGTGGGGCGAGGAAGGAGAGCCCAAGATTTACTGCAAACGTCTGCGGCTGCTTGCTTTCACCACTGGCTATCTTCCCATTCCAAGCTGGGTCAGAGGACCAGGAGGCAACAGCCAGGGACAGCAGCTCAGCTCATCAAAGGTTCCTGTCTTCCTCCATCGCCCTGGCAGCAGCTGAGAGGAGGGACAGACAGGCTTTGTGGCTGACAACCCATGGGTCTGCAAGGCTGATAAGGAATGCAAGGTGTGAGCAGAGCATCTGGCAGCAGTGATGGCCTCTGCATCGTCCTGGTTGCTCTAGTCATGACCTGAAAGCCTCTCAGATGGGACAATAGTGCAGGCAAGTGGTATTTTGAACCCGAGTTGTAAAAGTAGAGCTTGGAAATAGAAGTGCTTGTGAAGTGAAACCAGAAGTGGGAGCACCAGCAAGGCAAGATCTGACAGGCAGCGTGAGCTGTGCTCC
Source organism: Laterallus jamaicensis coturniculus (assembly GCA_022605575.1). NCBI lineage: Eukaryota > Metazoa > Chordata > Aves > Gruiformes > Rallidae > Laterallus > Laterallus jamaicensis. The sequence goes on along the minus strand of JAKCOX010000049.1, from coordinate 2,915,731 downwards.
AGAAAGCTGTTAGCTCTCTGTCTCATCTCACTAGAGGTGCTGTTTATGGACTGAGAAGATAAAGACTGAAGATGCAGCAGTGGCAGCATCGCTCTCAAACTTGGCCTGTTTGCATTGGCGGGGCACACAGATTCAATTATGCTGGAGACTCCACTACAGAGGATGCTCTGCAACTACAAAGGCAAGACACATTCCTTTTCCTGAAGAAATTAAAGTCCACAGGAGGTTGCAAACATTGGCAACGGCAATTTTTATTCTTTGATTAGATGCCTCAGGGCCAAATACTGTTGTCATTACTGCAGGGTATGGGGTCAACCCACTGAAGTAAAGAGAATTCATTCAGATTTATGCATTTCAAATGAATGGGTTGGTAGCATCTTGAAACAGAGGCGGTGCAGCAACCCAGCTTAGAAGGGACATCACTCCTCCTCGCTTGCAATGCACAACATGCACTGGGGATGGTGCAATGAGAAAGTTGTTGGCTTCTCCATGAAGATAAAAGAAACTATTTGCTGCTGGTCACCTAACATGCACACCCAGCTCAGTAATGTCTGCTGCTAAAATCTGATAGCCATTTATTTACTGGAGCAGGGATAGCACAGAAGCATTGTGTGCTTTTCCCTTCCCAGCCTAATTTTGCTGCTAAGTTAATAGAAGCTAAGTCATAGCACAGGACTCGCTCATTATTACCCGTTGTTAGAGGCTAAGCCTCCATTAGCTCTGATTGCTTCTCTCCTGCCTATTCATACTGTTGATAACACCTTTCTTAAATATTTGCATCCTTAAGAAGCTGCTGTTTTCTCTTTTTTTTTTTTAAATCTTATTGCATCTTTCATGACTTTCCCTGGGTTGCTCATACAAAGAGACAAATGCTTGGCAAACGTTTGGATACTGCTGGCTGCTTGGCACATATCAATGTCAGAAGATATTTTTTTGGGGGGGGTGGAGAAAAGGAATGGGGAGAAGAAGAAAAAACCCACCCAGCTGGAACACTTTCCCAGAATGCCTGTCTCTTCTCAAGACAGACAAGGCTTGGATAGAGCAGATGTTTCCACCCAAAAGCAGATGTGAAGATGTTACTTTCCCAGGGAGGAAATGTGGTGGGGGTTATTATTAACCAACAGTCCCTGTATGACAGCTTCCCTTGACCAACAGTTGGAAAATCTGGAAAAAGCCACAGCCCTCTTATCCAAGTGGTGGCAGGAAACAGCCAGCCCTGACGGCCTGCGTTGATTTATTATTATTATTAATTACAACCCGGAAATGACCAATAACATCTGGGGGAGCCAAATGTGGAAGGGAAAGAAAGCTTGGGAAAAAGGGCCAAATTTTTGATTCCATGATGGCCTTAACATACCACTAAACTTCAGGAAAAGCAGCTGCAAAGCTGGTCTGAGCAGCCTCCCTGAGACACCAGAAAGCAAAGTCCGGTAGTGCAGCAGCCAACAGAGCAAGGAGGAGTTATACAACAAGGAGCACCCCTGTACCACACATGTGGAGAGAGTGACAACCCTAAAACTAGAAGTGTTGGACCTGCCTGAACACGATGCTGAGCCTCAAAGAGTGATGCCTCCTAAAGATGGGCTGGGGAACTGGTTTCCCTGCATGGCACCATGTGTGTACAGCTGTGTTGGCCAGCCTGTTCCTGCAGCTCCATGGCATGAACGTCTTGTAAATCAACCAGGGGAATAGAAAGAGAAGAAAGTTCAGACCAAACCAAACACCACCAACGAGATATCCATCAGAGAAACAACAGCCAACAAGAGAACAAAAGGCAAAATAGAGTTTGATACCATCAGGCATTTGAAAATGGACCAAATCCCTAGCAATGGGAAGGTACAACAGACAGAGCTCTACCTGGATCCAGGAAGCTTGAAGAAGCATGGCTACCAGTTCAGGACTGGAACAAGATAAACTGACAGTTCACAGAAGGCTGATCAAAAGGAAGCGGGGCTGTGATAGGTAATGAACAGACACATGCAAGTTGCTTTAGAGTTGCATGGAATAGTGAAGGGCGTGCTTTGAGCATCCCCATGAGCCGTGTGCGAGCATGGGAGCAGCACCCTGGTCACCAACACTGTCCCTTGCTCTGGGTCGTGTATCCAGGGTGTGTCTTGCATTTGTGACCCTGCCAGAAGTGGCTGCAGACACAATGTGGCTACTCCACACATGGGTGTGAGGGGAGCCACAATCATCATTTGAGTGAACAGGGTACCCAGCTACAAAAAACCTGGCAGGTGCATGTATATTTTGCTGAACTGAGAGGCTGGTTCAGCTTTACTAAAAGCTTTGGATTTCTTTCACTCTATAGAGTTTCGACACTTCCAGATTTTAAAATAAACACTGAATCAGCCATTACCACCACTGGTGTAAAATAAGACATCCTCTGCTTCTCCATTGGCAGCCCCACGGACACTTTCCCACCAGGTACCGGAGAGCGCAGGCTGCCTGACACGCACACCCGCCAGCTGTGGTTAACCCACAACCTGAGAGCTTGTAAAAACAGCTGTTTATGTTTTCAGAGCAGTATTAACATTGTCAGACCATGGCAAATCTGCTTAATTTTAATAGACATATGTATAATACACAAGCCAAAATACACTTAGAACGGGACATGTCAGAAAATAAACAACTATTAACTAATGAAATAGAAAGGAAGTCAGTTCTAGTGCTTTCTCCCCCACACACATCCCCTGCAGCCACGGTTCAGTCAGCCTCTCCCTGTGACTCCCCACTCCAGCCTCACACCCCAAACTTTGACAGAGAAATAGAGAGGCCTCTTCCAAATGTGCTGAGTTGGCACAGGAGGGAGTGCTGAGACCTCTGCCTGCGTGGGTTTTCAGCATCAGCACTGCTTGAACTGCCACAGCATCAGTCCTTTTCCAAGGAAGCTTTAAAAATGCTCCATGACATTCATGGGAAGAACCAGCCCTACCAAAAATCTTATGGAATGCTTCTGGCATGGACAACAGCGCAGCGCTTTGGGTGCCAGGGCAGGAGGAAGCACTGAAAGGCCTGATGTTCAGCTGTGCAGTTTGGGGTAGCATGCTATGAAACTGGAACCTTGGCTTGTTTTAAAGCTCTTTTCCCATGCCAGAATGGGAAAAAGGGGCTTTGCCCACCAGGACCAGCACCTCCTGCCTCTAACTGTGCCTAGCACTAAGGATGACTGTGCTTTCTGTGAGAGGTTTTAATGTACCTTCTTAAAGGGGAGTACCACTCCCAATCCTTCGACTGACCAGACCCTCTCTAGATATAATTGTATCTACCCATATAGATATATTTGTAGAAATTGAACCATTTCCACCCCTGCCCTTTTCCTTAATTCATTTTGTAAGGTATGTACTGCAGAAACCAATGGTGTGGAGGGAAGAAGTGCCCCATGTTGAGAACAATATGTCCAAGGGGCTTTTCCAACGAGGTGCAGATTTCTCTGGCATACATTTTCAGAGCTGAAGTCAGTATAATGAAGTCCAGAACTTTTAGGTTTCCCCTTTAATATATCCATCATGTCTAGATCCATTATTGACATGTTGACTTTCTTGTTTCTGATTTAAGCTGCCAGACTCAGTAAAATTGCCTTGACAGCTTTAGCATTTGTGGCAGAACACTGACATGATGTTACTTACAGCTAATTAAAGTTGAGAGCATAATAAACAACGTTGGGATCCTAGCAACCTAATTTCCTCGGGTATTGAGTTTGCTGGATCTTGACCTGAGTTCTTTGAGGCTCCAGCAAATTTGGAGACTGCCCTCCCTGCTCTGCAGGAGCTGGCTTTGGAAATCAGGGTGCCTTTCATCCCAGGTTGGTAACACCAAGATAGATGGATCCAGCCTGTCTGGGGAACTGAGGAACGATGGGGAGAGACAGAGATGGGGAACTGCTGAGGAAACGGGACATGGAGATGCTGGAGGTGGGTTTCTAAGGCCATTTCACTGAGGAGAAATGGCTTGATGGGTTATTTATAGCTAATTAGTAATGGGATAAAAGTGAGCAAAGGAAAATTTAGACTGATCACCAGGAAATCTTTCCTACGTGTGAGCCCTGTAAAACACTCTCTCAAGGGAAGCAGCACAAACCACATTGCTTGAGTCATCCCAAAGCATGGCAGCACAGGGGGCTGGGAAAGGCAGGAGAGGGAGCACAAAGAAGGGGACCTCACAGAAGTAGGGTTTCTATTACCAGGCCATAAGGTCTTGGAAACTTTACCCACATCAATTCAATTCTCCTCTCCCGTGCCACCTCAAACCCAGCTTGTTTTGCTTGGAAGTGCCTATCACAGCAGGAAATTACATACTCACAAAATAGAAATATCAGTTCAGTCAAGGGCAAAATTTCACCTTTTCTTCTGATGAACATGTTTTTGTTATTTATTTTGTTTTGACAACAAAAGAATAAAACTTGCCATACCCAAGTCAGATTCTTAGAGCTGACTCAGCCAGCAAAATCAGCATTTTTTTTTTGTCTGCAGTGAATCAAAAAGAAAATCACTACTCAACTTGTGCAGAATCAACTGAAATTTGAGGTGAATTAAATCCAAAATCTCCCTCTGTTCCTACCAGTGACTGACATGCCTTCTTTATTGCCAGTTTCTTGAGTGCTATTAGACTGATTTCTCCCATTTCCACCATATCTCCTCATTCTGTAAAGTAGGGCAATGTTTCACATCTCTTTTGTGAAGACTTAAATGCAGTGCAAGGGACACCCTCACCGTGAGTCGAGGTGCTGTAAGCCATCAGAGCAAAGAAAAGTTGCATTAAGTGAAATCCCAATGAAAAATGTTCTAGTTCAAACACATTGTCTTGCAGTTTTGTGTATGAGGAGCAACTGCTCAAGTCCCAGGAAGATGCATGTCAACAGATAATTTTTAAGTGACTTACTAAATTGGTACAAAGGCCATGGTGGTACTCCTAATTCAGCTTAAAACAGCCTGAAACCAAAGTTCATGCTCACACGATGGTTTACTGCTTTTACAGTGGTTTTGAGACCACTCTTCTTAAGAGGATGAAACTTCTGGGCACAGACAAGGCCCCAGACATGAACCAGAGCTGGTATACATGGAAAGAGAAAGCATCTTAGAGCCCAAGTCATTGCTTGCAGGCACCCTGGTGCACGTGTAGGAACTCCTGGGATGCCAAGAACTTAATTGATCTCTGTGGAACTGCTTTGAGTTTGTGGTCACAGGACAAAAATCGTGTTTTACACCTTGGATGATGCTGAACTGTCTCTGGGTTTTGCTAATCCTCCCTGCTCTTCACTTTCCCAGTGTCTCCACATTTACCAGAGCTGGGTTTCAAGGCAGAAGCATGCATGGGAAGAAAGCAGAGAGCAATTACTGACCAAGTGAAGAGATGAGCTTGTGGGTTAACATGTCTCAGGGCAGCACATCTCCCTGGGCCCTTGGGAAATGATCTCAGCCCTGAACTCAACTGCTTGTTACTTCATTGCTTGGGGGCTGGATGTGATGCCTCCTCCTGACTGATGCCAGCATGAAGCGGGGACGGGACCTTTACTACCTGCCAAACTTGGCTGGAAGCAGCTGCTGCTAGGAAAGCAATGCAGGAAGAAGCCTCACTCAAAGGTGACAGTGGGACCTAGGAGGGAAAGATTCTGCAGGAGGAAATGCAGAAATGGAAAATGAAGAAATGCAGAAATGCTTCCTGGAAAATGAAGCGTGGATCCAAGCCCTACACCCTGTCCTTTCCCAGGAGCCAGGGAAGGCAGCGTGGGCTGGCCCTGAGTCTGGGCACGCAGAAGAGACGACCGCTCACAGCATTCACTCCCTTTCAAGTCTCATTTCCCATTTCAGTCCTTGTTTCCCTGTGTTTCATAAACACTGGACTTCACTTTGCTTTCCCAGCTGCACACTGTCCTTTTTATCAGGGGTAGCCAGAATGGATGATGGAGGGACAGCAAAGGAAAAGGAGCATTTGCATTTCCCAAATCCTTATGGGCTGCACCCTTCCCTGTCTCCAGAGCAGTTAACACAGCCACTGCACTGAATTCACTGGGGCAGGGGGGGAATGAACCCCCCCAAAAACCCTCAACTCTTGGATGTAGGACGCCTGCAAAAGCTGCATTTCCTCCCTTTTGTCTTGGCTGGGGCTGGTTTTAGTTCCTGATTGTTCAGCCTCTTTATTCCTCACTTTCAGACTCTTGTTCACTTCCAGCTGGGCGGTGTGTGCGCTTCGGGGATCCAGTGGGAAAGGTGGTGTGCAGTGACCCCCAGTCATTAATCAAGCTGCCTAAGCCGGGGCCTTTTCACAGCCAGAGCCTGATTATTGGCTCTTGGGAGCTGCGTAATAAAATGACAAGGGGAGTGAGTCTATTTCCTGCCGCCAAACTGCTGACATTAATTCACACTGGGGGGCTCAGGGAAGGCAGCAGGGAGGGGGGGAGAGCAGGGAAAGGGAATCTAGCCGTGCGAGTCAACACCACCGGAGCAGCGTGCCGCTGCCCATGTGTGTGTGAACAGGCGTGTTCATGGGTGTACCAACTGTCCTGTGTAGTCAGTACAGCAGTTTCATGAAGGATCAGGTCTTAGAAAATTCTGAGCAAAATCTTGAGATTAAATCCAGGATCCAACTCTTGATCCTTCATTACTTCAGAGGTCCGGATCCTGGCTGTAGTCCCCTGCTTTATCTAGGCTGTTATTCACACTACACCACCTAAGAAGCTCAGGTTTTTTCCCCAATGGTAGGTCTTAAAAAAACCAGCAAAAAAATTAAAGTCAACCTGATGAAAGCTGATGCTTTAGCTCAGATTCCCAGGCTGTAGCCTGATCTAAGAAACCCCAAACAAATAGCTACTGCCACACTCATTTGGACTTCAGGCTACCAGGGTGTGAGGAGTTTCCTTTCCTGGCTCTCCAGTGTGCTTGCAGAAAGCCTTGTTTCCAAACATCTGCCATGCTTCTAGGGATGAGAGGAATCCATCCTAATGGTAAGGAAAAGTCAAAACAAAGCCCCCCTGCCAACTACCACAAGGTCAACACTGGAAGTGTTTATAAGTGAGATCTTAGAGTCCCTGTGTCTAGGAAAACTGGGTGATTGCATCCTGACATTCCTACTGCAGAAGAACAAACTGGATGGGAAGTACAACTGGTAACAATTTTCTAAAATTGCAGAAATTTCTTGTTCTTTTCTTTTTTCCTCAGTTAATAGTTCTTTTGTCCTGACTCTAGACACTTTGCTAATCAGTTTATATCATATGGGAGCTATCAGCAGAGACAGTCAAGCCTGGGGATATGTAAAACCTTTCCATTGCCTGAAGGATCCAAGGAGACCTTTGACACTTGCCAAATTCCCTTGCAAGGGAAGGGTAAGGGAATAAAGTCAGAGCAAAAATCTGCAAAGTTCTTTCTTCATTAGCCTTCAAATATAATCTGAAAACTTTCCTCTGCTGATACCATGTCTTGATGGGGCAACAACAACTGAGGACCAGTTTGGTGAGCCCACTTTGGCTCAGTTTCTGGCACCCAAGCCACCCATAGTCTAGCCTGGCCATCTGGTCCCTTGGCTTGTTCATGGATGGCTGCTGAAGGGCCAAGAGGGTGGAAGTTCAAGGTCTGTCACAACCCACCACGTCAGCTGCTGGGATATGAGTGGGCAACATGGCTTGGGAATGGCTAGAGCATCTATGGTTTCTGGAGCAACGTCCTCTGAGACAAACATTATTTTATCCAAGTACTTTTTGCTGCACATGTAGAATGCTCTTGGAGCCTGACTGATCTCTGACATGATCCTTACAGTCAGTAACAACCTTGTAAAGAAGTAGAAAATACCCTGGTGTTTCCCTTGGTGTCGCATGGTAGAAAACAGACCCAAGAAGATCTGCAGAGGTGTAAATGTCTAATGTCTAAATTCTTTCCTGAAACATCCCATTAAGGATGGAAATGCAAGTCTAAAGTTGTCCTTGCCACCAAAGCAAATAAAACCTTCTGGTTGAAGCAGAACCTGAATGCATACTCCTTCAGCCTCCAAAGAAAATGGCCCACAAACCATAAAAACAAGCCAATCAACCCTGCAAACATACACACACACACACACATCCCCCCATGAAACCACCTGAAGCCTTTGCTCCACAGCCCAACTGGTCTTTTTTCCTTTTCTATTGAAATAAATGGAACACGGAAACTGGGGAAACCAAACAAAGTCAATTGAAAGCAACAGAGCAGAACCCCACCCCTGTACACTGGCAGAGCTGAATTGCCTTTGATGGAGTCACACCACTCCTCAGCATCAGAGAAGCCAGCGCATCACCGGTTATCAAGTATATTGATCCTCAGAGAGTATGTAACCGAGCCCTGGATTTGGTCCTCAGACCTGCAATAGTTGCATGAGCAAACTCCCAGCAGGCAGTGCTGCTAGCATCAGGCTTAGGGCTGGTCCAGAACGCAGCCTGTAAATCAAGGTGTGCGAAGGAAATAGTATCATTAATTCTCACATGTGCATCTGAGCAAGAAGTGCCTGAGATAAAAAAAAAAAGAGACCCATTTGCCATTGCAACTATATCAAACCTTCTACAAAAAGTCACTTTGAGGTCACTGTTTTTGTCCAGTATTTCAATACATTAAATGCAATTACTTCATTGTTGATTTACCTGTCATTAGAGGCATGTGTTTGAACATGATTTATTGAGTGAGTTTTGTGCCAGTTGACTTGCAATAGATTGCACAATATTCAAAAAGGCTCATTTGCTTGGCATTACATTAGAAGCAGGGTGATTGCAACACAAAGCAATGTAAATGAGTTCTGAGAGGCTCCATCATTCATGTTGTCATGTACTGAATCCTATTATTATTTATTACCATAATTGTACTGTGTTTCCTGGGGCGATAAATTAGGACTGATGGGTCCCGCTGACAGCCAAGGACTGGACTCGCTCTATATAATTTAATAGGGATACTGTTGGATCTCTGCTTGGAGGAGACTTAGGGAAGAATTTAGTAACTAAGCAAAATCTTTTCTTAAAAAAATTAAAAATAAAATAAAAGCAGTGGGTTTTATCCCCCCCCCCCCCCTTCTCCCTTGGCAGCAATTTAAGTCTTGATAAAAGCTGCAAAGGGAATGGGAGCACTCTGTCTTTCATAATAGGATTGTTAAAAAAAATCACTGCCCTGTGTCACAATCTGTTTTATGCTCCCTGCTGACAGGCAGCCTCACAACGGCTGGGAACAGAGGGACAGGGGATGACTTAAAGGGATAGCAGTGACAGCTTCTGACCTCTAGCATACCAGCTCAAATCCAAGCAGAAGTTGTTCCTAAGGGATGGCTGTGGGGAATGAGGGAGGTTATCCCTACATCGCACACAAGCACTCACAACACGTCACCAGAACCAGCTTTTCCTGAAGTCTCACAAAAGAGGTTGCTGGCCAGCTGGACAGATGTCACTTCTCACTGAGGGTCTCTCAAAGCTCAGCGCTGTCTGTGAAAGACCACGGCTGCTTTGGTCTGCACACCCGCAGCCCTCTTGCCCACGGGCTGGCAGCCAGCCTGAGGAGGTACCTGTTTGATCAGGCAGGTTCTGTATGTCAGAGCCTGGGGGTGTTTTAGGCATAAGTTTGATGATGACATCCTGTCTGTTCTTTCTGCTGAAGGCTTCTTCCCATGCAATTGACTTCTCAAGGCCTAATAAACCTTCCGGAGAGCAAACGTCACACGAAGGTGGGACCACAACTCCAAACAGATTTTGCAGGTACCACCTGTTGAAACCAAGCTGCCTGCTCCTCCTAACATCAGGGTGCAAAGCACAAGGAGGAGTCACAACACTTCAGTCTTACTTTTAATTCAGCTAGCCAAAGCTTTCTGAGAGGGATGACTACAACGACGACAGCAAAGCCCGGATGGGGTTAGTCTGGGGTTGCCATGCCTTAGTGCAGGCAGCCTGTGACACTGCTGTGAACCCTGCTACTGCTTTATGTTCAGCCCAGCTGGGACACACCTTCCCTGTTACTTAAACGAAAAACCAAACACTTTATATAAACTGCTGATGAATGAAGACCGTGACCTTTCCTTCTTCTGTCTGAGCTTGGAATCAGAAAATAACAGTAAACCAAGACAAGGGTGGGGTTATTTTTCCCCATACCACAGGGCTGGATTTCAAAGCACGTAGGGTGGCAAGATTTTCACTGCTCCTCAACTCACTGGCAGTTAAGCCCTCGTGAGGCCCCATCTGGAGTCCTGTGTCCAGATCCGGGGTCAGCAGTACAAGAAATGTAGAACTGTTGGAGAGGGGTCAGAGGAGCCACGGAAATGCTCAGAGGGCTGGAGCAGCTCCCCTCTGGAGAGAGGCTGAGGGAGCTGGGCTGGCTCAGCCTGGAGCAGAGAAGGCTGTGGGGGGACCTCATTGCAGCCTGCCAGTGCCTGAAGGGAGCAGAGGAACAGGAGGGGAATCAGCTTGTTCAAGGGCAGAGCCTGGCAGGACAAGGGGGATGGAGTGAAGCTGGAAGAGGGAAGGGGGAGAGGAGAGATTGGGGGGAAGTTCTGTGCAGAGAGAGTGGTGAGGGGCTGGAAGGGGCTGCCCAGAGAGGGGGTGGGTGCTCCATCCCTGTTCTTACAGCTGAGAAGCATGAAAGTGAAAGATTTCTGCCCTGGGACTGAAGCTTTCAGGCTTGCTTCTGGAAACCAACCAATTATTAATGTTCATAAATATCTCAAGTGTGGGACACAGGGGGAAGTGTCCAGCCTCTTCTCAGTGTCTGTGGGGACAGGACAAGGGCGATGGCCTCAAGTTGGAGCACAGGGAGTTCCACACCAATTAGGGGAAGAACTTCTTCCTGGTGAGGGAGCCCTGGGACAGGCTGCCCAGGGGGTGTGGAGTCTCCTTCTCTGGAGAGATTCCAGCCCCATCTGGACACCGACCTGTGTGCCCTGTCCTAGGGACCCTGCTTTGGCAGAGGGTTGGACCCAATGAGCTCTAGAGGTCCCTTCCCACCCCTACGATTCTGTGATACCCTTCTGTACTATGGACATTCCCAGGGTACAGTAAAACTTATACTAATGCTATAGGATTGTGATTGATTATTCATTAGCCAAATTAGGAAGTTATTAAGGCCAAGAAGAGGAAAGTGCTGTATTAGTATTGCTGTTGTTTTTAATGGATGCATCCTTGCTTAAAACAAAGAGAACAGACTGCATAAACCCCTTCAGCAATATTCTACCCATACAGACTAATGGACAAAGTTCCAGCTGCTGAAGATACACGGAATGCATGAGTGGGTCGACCATTAGAAAAAAGCAAAAGCTTTCATTTCCCAGACAGAACCATGAGAACCACTGCAAGGGTGCTGTTTGTGAAGCTAGATAAAGGATTTGATGAGCAGGATAGGGGAAATGGGGAAAGTACATCTCAGGTTCTGGTATCCAGATTAAGGTTGAACAATAAAATTTCATTTTCTTTTAAACACCACCAATATTTAATCTTTCTACTACACTTCTTGTCAAGAGACTTGGAGCTGCAGAACCTCAGACCTGTTGGTCTAGAACAGGTTAATGGTCCCTACAGTCCTGTATGTTGTATTTGTGAGCGACCAAATGTCCATAAATCCTCCCCAGTGGACAATTTTATGGAATAATCAACACATCAGAGATATTTCCTTCTAACCTCCCCTGAGTTAGTGACTGGCTTATGCCCTAAGGCATGTGAGCTTATCGACTGGATTCGTCTCTTGCTCAAGTCAATAGATATCCGTCAATTCAGGTCAATTCAAATGAGATTGTATTGACAGGAGAAGCTACACAAAATGTTGCCAAAGTGTGAGAAAATGACAGCACACCCCTACCTTTCCTGAGCCATCTGTCAGCAATAGATACAACCTGCACTGTTTTTACACAGACACTTACTCACAGCTCCATCGAATAGAAATTGTCCTTGATTTAGCTCCATTGACTTAATTGAACTGAGCTTTGCTACATGCAAACAAGAACCATCCTGTTTCTCTGTGGATACCATCAGAAGTAACACAAGTGCATTAAAAGGCCGAGGTTGTAAACCCCTAATTATGTTAGAAATAGGGCAACATAGATATCCTTCTGCCAAAGAGCACTGAGTGGTGTCCACAGACACTGAAAACCCAGCCTGCACCTACAGCTGTTACACTATTAGCATCCCTGTTCCCCCCTCCCTGCCGATTGCTGCTCCAGCTCATGTTCTCTCTACCCCACGCAGACATATGAGACTTGTCACTCAGACATCAAAGGCGCTTTTCGCTCACCCTTCCTCAACGGTGACACATTTTTGGCCAAGCACATCACATTAATAGAACTTGCTGTCAAACAAGAAGGCTTTCAAACAATGGAAGGATTGTACACTGTGCGGCATGGCTGATGGGCAGATCACCAGGTAATGTGATGCAAGAGCTATAAAATACCTCAAAGACACAAGCAAAAAACCACAGAGCCTGGTTTGGAAGAGACACGTGTGCTTTGTAGGGATTTTTAATTTTTTGGGGGGTGTAAGTTTTGGAACAGACCCTGGCATAGGACTAAATTGGGTTTCCAAACCTAGTCTTGGTTTTTGGTTTAACATGCACGTTTCCTTAAGCAGCACAGTGTTTCCTTATCCCCTCCAGTGCCTCCTTTCCTAACACATGCTGACCATTCTCCATTTCTTACTGGAGACTGAGTATAGGCCGAGTTCAGGTGGCCTCATACGGCCAGTGGAAGGATTTTGAACATCCCATGTCACACTGAGTTGTGCAGGAACAGTCTGCTGCTCATTGGCACTTTTCACTGTGGGACAAAAAGGGCTTTGCTGTGTATGGCACCACCTGCGTGGTGGTCGTGACCCAGGAGGCACAGGGAGAGCCCCTGGGAACTGCTCCTTTGCGGTACTGGCAGGGCACAGAGTGTAAGGAATGTGCATGAGACCTTTCCCAACTGAGGCCTTCCACGCTTGAGGTGATGACAGGGACAGCTTGGAGCTTAGTAATTGTGAGAAGCCTTTTACAAAAACACTTGTGAGCTAACAAATATCAAGAAACAGGAGAGAAGGAGAAAGAAAACCATGCACTGTAACCCCAACTCAACTGAGCCCCTCACCAGTGGTGAGCCCCTCACCAATGAAGACTCAAAGGGTTTCATTTCCCCTAGAACCTCCAAAAAAAGCCAGCAGCTCTGGCACCACGGTGGGGAGTGTCTGGGCAGCTCACACTGCCCGTGCTGGGCCAGCGGCACTCGGCCTGCAGTAATTCCTAGAGGGTTGTTAAGCCCCTATGAATATGATCCTAGTGGAGGCTGGATCTCGCTTCAAGGCACAGAAGCATGGGAAACGAGCACGGCACGGCCTTGCACCAGGGACAGTGTTGGCAAGCTTTGGTGCTGGATGGTGGGACTCCAGCATGGCCAGGATTTGCTGCACGCCTTTTAAGGACAAAGCCTAACCCATTTCTCCTCCTCCAGCCCCTGCATCCCTCAGTTTATGTTCTAGCAAAGACAACAGGGACAGGTCAGAGCAATTGAAACACCTTTGGCTTCAGCCGTGCGGGCCACTGAACATCCATTAGCTGGGAAGGGGTTTGGCCCTCAGTGACCTGGCCTGGATTTACATCCCTGACCCAGCAATCAAAGGCTGCATACTCCATTAGCCACCAAGACCGTCTCCTGAAGGGATGTTTTGTGCAGCTTTGGTGAACTCTCATAATCTATACATCCTTCTGTGTCTCCAGGAATATTACAGTCATACAAAGTATGACTAACTGGAGAGATGAAGATATTAAGCATGTGTCTTTGTCAGTTATGGCCATTATCATTAGCAGACTAGCTACTATTCCCTATATATTCCTTTTAGAACCGTTTACAGCTGAAACATTTTTAATGGCTCGATGAATATGAATGCAACATTTATAACCATTTACACATATGAGACTTTGGGGCACATCCATCTTTCATTGCAGGCACATAACCTCCCATTACCACACTGTCACACTGAAGAGTGAGAGGGGAGAAGAGGACCCCACTTCGTAGTGAAAGATGAGGGCATTATTTCTGCCTGTTTTGTAAAACACATGTTCTGAAATCGCCCTTATTGTCATCACAGACTTCTCTCCCCAGTCACACACTTATTTAGACTCTTTATACTTTCATTAACAAAGGAAGAATGCAGGCCCTTACATCTGTTAGCAGACATAATTTTAGACAAATACAACTTCTTATCAAATAAGCCTGCAATAAATGTTTCATGAACAGAACCCTTCAATAGAATTCCCAACACTAATTTAATGAGAAGTATCAAATGAATTTTTTTTTATTCTGATATCTCCCCTGAGACAAATGATACTTTGCAGGCCTATTTTTAACAAATGAATTATTGACTTAAACTGGCACAATTAATCACAATATAATGGGATCAGGGGATGTTAGAGGCTCATTCAGCACGGCAGATGATGAGTACTGACTCTTCCAAGAAATGAGGCTCTTTAATCACTCCCAGATTAACAGCTACATGCTTTCAAATTTCAATCACAGGGAACTGGCAGTGTGGAATGAAAAGGGCCCACTCCAGCAAGATGGAAGCAATCAGGAGGATTTCTTACTCCATGAGAACCCTGGTGCTCACTGTCCCAGAAACAGGCACCCAACTTCCCTTGGGACAGGACAGGACCTAAATCATGCTGCACTCCCAAGAGTCTCTCTCAGGTGAGGATTTGGTGCTCACAACTCATCAGGCAGTTCAACACCTGTCCTTAGGGGAAAATCTGCAGGACTTAATCAAAAAAGCCTCTTAACTAATCCTCTCCCAACTAGGATAACTCTTCTCTAAAGTTTCTGCACCTTCCTACAAAAGGTGCTACTACATCTCATGCCATGTATACTTAAAGCTTCTCCTTTGGAGCTATGTTTTTCTTTTCTTGTTTTCTTTGGGCAGCTCCATAGGCTGAGAAAGACATTTCAATGGAATCCAAGGCTTCCCCATACCTGGATACTTCCTGTCCCCAGTCCTGCACCCAAACACATCCAAACTCTGCAGGCAGTGGAGCCACAACCAGATCTAGTACTCTCTCCTTGCATTGCCTGTGGTTCATAAGCTATGGATTTGTCCCTTCTATTTAATGGAGGAATCACATTCTGAGCTAGCAAAGCACGTTGGATGCTACACTCTCCACAGATATTGTCATCCCTGGTAATAAGGAAGATCTTTTTACTCTGCAAAGCAGTAACCTGAATATTTCCCCTTTCTGTCCTCAAAGGCTACAGTCCCGTTTTTCCCAAAGCTGGAATACAAAGCTTCCTGCACTCTCACTGAGGTGCCCTGACCCCTCAAAACAACACAGAGAAGAGCAGACACCCCAAGACACCTCTACAGCTATGCAGTTGCTCCCAGCACTTCTCCAAAATCCCAGGAGTCAGACCTCAGACCTCTGGGCAAAGAGCTGTTACAGTGGTCACCCAACCCAGGGGCATAAAGAATGAGCTTGGGTCTTTATCCTCAGAGTAACTTCAGTGGGAAGGAGAAGTGCCAGGCAATTTAAGCATCTGTGGTGGGGTCCTGCATGTTCTGTACACCAGCACCCTGCAGAAGGTATTGCAGCAGTCCCCAGTGTAAAATGCTTCACCAGTTCATCACCTTGGTTGGACACAGACACAGATCACAGCGAGAGCTGTCCTCACACCAGGGATTTGGTGCCATTCTTTCAGCTCCCCCTTTGACCCAGTTAAAGAGCAACTCAGAGGCTTTTGTGACAAACGATAGCAAAATAACTATACAGATTAACTTATAAAGCCAGAAATGACAAAGGAAATGAGACAAAATTAATATCAAGGCCAACTGAATGCATGCTGAAACTACATGGAAAGTCAAATCCTCTCTGCTTTCTTTCGCCAGCCTTGTGTTTAGGGTTCTGCCTTTTCTCAGCAACGGTTAGTGACATCTCAGACACCTCAAGCAGAGCTTTTTCCCTTCAGCCTGTGCTGCTCTAGGTGCTTGCAATACCCTGGAATCTCACAGGGAAAAATTCTCAATTTGACAAGAGACTTGGCAAGTAAATAACGGGTAACTAGATTCCCAGCAGCTAGGCTTCAAAACAGAACTGCAGTTTTGGAACTTACACTTATAAACAATTTTAAAAAGTTAGCCCCTTTCTAAATTGGAGAAAGGAAGCAATTTCCAGGGTGGATCATGTGCATAGAATCATAGAATAGTCTGAGTTGGGAGGGACCCCAAGGGTCACAGAGCTCCAACCCCCTGCCACAGGCAGGGACACCAACCTCCAGGCCTGGAGCTACACAAGTTTGCCCAGAGCCCCATCCAACCTGGCCTTGAACACCCCCAGGGATGGGAGTGTTATGATACTGCGTGGCTGCTTCCTAAGAGAACCTCCCAGCAATCTTTGCCTACTTGACTACACTACATTAGACTTCCAAACCAAAACAGGACCTAGTAATTCCAACAGCATTTGGATTAAAATGGTTAACTGTAAATTAACATTAACAATTTTAAATTGTTAGTAGTTGGATTAAAATTATAAATGGTTAATATGGTAAAAATTAAACCTTTTTCCCCATAACTTTGGATTTTACTTCAGACTGTGCAACAGTCCCCACTCAGATTTCACTGGAAGAGAGGCATCCAGATTATCTCCCTGATATATAACCACCTTCAAATATTTTGACAGGGAGAGGTGACAGCTTTCTGTCCACTTCAGTCCTGATTCTTGCTGAAGCTGAGTTCCCTGAAACAGAGTTCTCTGTCTTTACCACGTGGCTTTAACAGCTGCACATCCTCAAGCACGGAGGAAACATCACAGCTCCCATTATCCCTAAATTCACACAGAAAGGGAGAACAGCTATTTGCAATGGAAAAGCAGTGGGAAAGAGACTGGGAAAGGTGGCAGATGTACTGGGCTGTGCCAGACTTTTTCAACATGTCTCATTGTCTGCAAGGCAGAGCACAGAAATGGGAAACAGCAAGAGAAACCTGTTTTGTGCTTAAACACTCCTAAGCTTTCTCAGAACCAGGGTCGCTCTCGGAAACGGGGGCCAGCTCCTGGGTCTCTAGTGGAGGTCTGGTAGCCAAAAACCATTCTCTTCTTTTATTTTAATTTATAGGCCTGTCAGAAAGTTAGAATTGATTGGGAAGAGGTCTTGTTTTACCTACGGTGGGAGGAAATCAAGTGATGTTAGCAGCAACGCTGGGCACATTATCATCTGCTGGTTCCATTTAACAACTTCTCACAACATATGCAGTTTACATTATGGTATCCTGCACATGTAGTCTTTGGCTGAAAATATCCTCCAGAGCTCTGAATTTATGGTCATGCAAATACTCTGAGAGGCAAGAAACAGGCATGCCAAAGAATGAAAAAGGAAAGCCTTCTTTGTTTCTGCTTCTAGGTCAGGTTAACTCTAAGCCTGCCACGCCGCAGCGCAACAAGGGATGCTGGTGTTTCAACCCCACATGCTCGTCTCCTGCTATGGCAATTCCTCAAATACCATCATCTTGCACAGATTTACTTGGCTTCCACGTGCAGCTGGAGCTGGGCCTCTGAGAAAAGATCTGCTTTCAGCCAAGCTGTCTTTTTCTCTCTCTCTGCAGGCCTGGCATAAGAACAGGCCCCATTCTGCCATTACTCCTCCCAGTTCTGCATGCCCAGGGACTCTCCCAAGTCCCAGCAAAACCAGTGCAGACCCACAGGGCAGCAAATTAACCACCAGGGTCAGAACTCCACAAGTACAAAGTAAGGAGTTTGTTCCTTATCACTGCTATCCTTTCTCCTATTTTCTTTCTGACATAGAAGTTCAGTGTGACACAAGAGAGGGACTGAACAGAATCTTTGTCCATCCTTTCAGCAGGACTAACTTCCCCAGCAAGCTGCCCTGCAGCCAGGCGATGCCAGCAGCCCCAGTCCCAACATCACTACAGATAACGTGGTCCCTTCTTGACCAGTTGATTAACTTGAGCATAATTACGCTGATCTGGGAGTTGTGGCCTCAACGTGACACTGGTGCCTTTGCAGGGTGCTAGCTTGTGGCTCTAATTTTTGTCGTAGTGGAATCACAGGCTTAATGAAAGAAAAACAAGAGAGGTTGTTCAAAGACCTCCATTTCCTGTTAGGGCACAACAATATCTCCACCAACAACGCAGCAATCTGTCAGCTGTCGGCAAAAGCTTTGTGGGAAATTCATTTTCAAATGCAATTTCAGTTGCCTGTTGATCTGATGCTGTGGAACAACGGGAATGGCTTGAGTGGGAAGCAGAGCAGTGTGGTTCCTTTTCACAGCAAAGATGCAGCTGACTACAAAATATAAATGTATCTAAGAACTTTCCTCCTCTTTGGAACCTTTTCCAATATGAGGTTGGACTCATTCATGTAAATGAATATAGTTTCGTGGACTCAGGAGGAGTAACTGAACCAGCAGTGTGCCCTGGTGGCTAAGAGAGACAATGGGATCCTGGGGTGTATCAAGAGGAGTGTGGCCAGCAGGTCACAGGAGGTGATCCTCCCCCTCTACTCTGCCCTGGGCAGGCCCCACCTGGAGTGTTGTGTCCAGTTCTGGGCTCCCTGGTATAAAAAAAGACAGGGATCTCCTGGAGAGAGTCCAGAGAAGGCTACGGAGATAATTAAAGGACTGGAGCATCTCCCCTGGGAGGAAAGGCTGAGTGAGCTGGGGCTGTTCAGCCTGGAGAAAAGATGACTAAGGGGGTCCTTATTAATGTTTATCAATATCTTAAGTATAGGATGCAGGGGGAAATGGCCAGCCCCTTTTCAGTGTCTGTGGGGACAGGACAAGGGGCAATGGCTGCAAGTTGGAGCACAGGAAGTTCCACACCAACACGTGGAAGAACTTTTCCCCAGTGAGGGTGAGGGAGCCCTGGGACAGGCAGGAGGGGGGTGTGGAGTCTCTATCTCTGGAGATATTCAAGACCCATCTGGATGCTGACCTGTGCAATGTGAGCTGGGGAGCTGCTTTGGCAGGGGAGTTGGACCCGATGAGCTCTCAAGGTCCCTTCCAACCCCTGTGATTCTATGAATCTCATTTTTTACTCAAAGGCAACATGTTCTGAGAACCAGCTGCTTGGAACAGAAGGGTTAAACTAGCAAAATTCTCCAGAATTACATCACTAGGAATACCATAAAAATGATAGCATTCATCACCAACAGCCATACCCAGAGACTATTTTTCCTTGCAAGCCCAGCCAAGCCATCCATCGCCGATGGTGGCAACATAGCTCTAAGCATGGCTGTGCTCCTCACCATATCACAGAGCAAGAGCAGTAAATACAGTTATTTCCAGCCTGGACTAACCAACACCATAAATTAGACCGTCCCTTTTGGCTACCTGTGTGTTAACTACAGTGCAGCTTGGTCACAACTACTATACAGGTCTATTTTTTGAAAGATTTAATTACTCCTAATTTATATTGGGCAGTGCTGTACTTAGTATGTGGAGTACTTAGCACTGGCACTTTAATGTCATGCTTAATACACATTTTTAGAGCTCTGGTCATTAACTACACAATAGATTTGTGCCCTGGATTTACTACACAGTGCTCCAAGGCCACACTGGGCTTTTGGAGGATGTTGCAGCAGTTTCATCAGCGTTGCCTCACACACAACATACGACATAGAGCTCATCCCTCAATTTTGGTATCGCTGGGGAAGAGCAGTGCACCTCTAGATGTGACATGAGGTTTGCTTTTAAAGAGGGATTCAGAGGCCTGTGAGCTTTCAGACAATATAAATCAGCGTGCCAAGAGATGAAATTAAGTTTATGCTTCTTGGGAATGTTTATTATTGTGACAATTCAAAAATGAAATCTCACATTTTGTGAGAAAAAGATGAAGTTGTTTCTGCATGGATAAAAATGACCCACATTCCTACTTTGGTCTTAATTTTTTAATAAGCTGATTCATTCGCTGCATGATATCACTCCATGCTCATATCTATATCAAAAACATTAATAAAATATTCACTTGCATTTGTTTACCAAAAATGTCTTTTATGGGGATGAAATATTTCTAAAATCTGCTCAATTATGTTTTTCTCTCTGGAATATATGAAAAAATAAACCCCAAAAAATAATTTGTGTTGCTGAAACTTAAAGAGAATTCTGACAGCAGCAACAACTTGTTTTGCAAAAACTCTTTCTGAGGTGGAGGGGGGGGGGAAAGCAGTTCTTTCAAATTCCACCATTTATTTTTCTTTTAAAAACAACCTGCTTCTGTTTGTTCACTGCTGAGCACTCAGTGTCCTTGATGCCATCCCAGGCATCTGAGCACTGTAGAAGCATCACTGAACATACCAAACGGCGCTTGCCAAGTTGTCTAGCCCATCATCCCCCAATGGCCATTTCAGATAAATTCCTCTTAACTCATTAATTCAACTCCTTTCCTTTCCATGGTCTTGCCTACAGGTTACACTGAGGAAAGTGGAGACAAACGGAGCCAAAGCATGAAGCTAACGTGCACACAGCAAAGCTCGGCAGTTAGATGAAGCTGCAGCAAACTACAGATGTTCTCCCGAAGCAGAGCAATCACACAGGGGGTTTAATAGCCTTCAACTTCTGTTTGTAATCTCCTACAATTAGTTACTCCTCATGGCTCCCTATACAGCCAAGCCCTAAGCACACTTAGGAGCTTAGGGGTCGCGTGAGTTGTTGCTATATAACGGAGTCATTTATCCAGCACCGGGAGCTGCTCGGAGCACCCGAGATGCCAAGGCAGGGCTCTGTATTCATCAGTCTCAGGCCTCGAGATGGGATCCAACTGGCCCCTCTTGGTGGCAGTGGCAGGACCTGTGTCTGTTCACTGGTTTCAGAGCAGCTCCAGGGAAACAGCTACTACACATGGATTGTGCAGTAAGTGAGACTGGAGCGAGGTATAGCAGCTGATTGTCTGGGCTTTCTACAAAGTACATCTTCTGATAGGAATAAGTAGGACAGGGAAAGTTTTGTTACAGAAACTGCAATTACTCATGGCTTGTGTTATTCATCTTTTGATTATTTATGAGAACATAACAACAGCACAACTGAGCAAACAAAACCCTCCTTCCTCTACTCCTTCTCCAAACAAACCAATCTGAGCAAGCGGACGGTGCATACGAGCACTAGTTGGCTTTTACAAACACACAACCCCTACTAAAAACCTCGGGAAAAGTCACTCCTTTTCTGACTGACAGGTGCCACAGTGATCAATAAGGGCAAAGAAAACAATGTGAAATCACCGTCTGAGTTCCTGCCACACGATTTCAGCAAAGGAAAGTCTCCACTGCTGGGAGCAGGGGACACCAGTGTGGTCTCCTGTTTTTCAAGACCACCCCCCTCCCTGCGTACCTCACTCTTCCCAACAACCAGTGGTCCCTCCAGGGAAAGCTGCTGGACTGGAGGGAGATGCAGCTTAGGCATCAGTGCAGAATCAGGCACAAGGGGGAACTCGAACTCATCTGCAAGCAGGTGTGAATTCCTCTGAAAGGACAAGATTCATTCTTTTGCTGGCTTTGGGATGAATTAGCATGAATTCATAATCCATAAATCCTGGTGGCAGCAGAACAGCATCCCTCCTGTTGTTATTTATTTTGAGATTTTCACTGGGGCAATAGCTTTACGTTTGACATTTATATAGGTCACAGTGAGCTAATAGCCATCTGCCATCTGGGGACTTTTATAATGAACATTGCAGAAGACTATGAAACAATCTCTGGCATTTCCGATTTGAACATAAGCTGAAATAGGGTTGATCTTTACAATATGCTCTGCTGTCTCTCTTCAGGTTTGCATTAGTCATTTGCCTGGCCTTGCTACACACACACGCACGCTTGCACATATGGGAAGTGGTGAGCTTCAGCATTTAATACTATCAGTTAATCACTACACATGTGAAAAACACCCAATACCTTGCAGAGTTATAGAGGGCCCTCATTCACCTGCAAAGTCACGATGCATTTCAGAGACATCAACATCGCCCTGGCCCCCCTCCCCTGAAGCACAGGCGACTCAGCTCTAGTGCAGAGATGTGAAACCTTTCCTGCAAGGTCACAGCACCTTCCCCCAGAGTAACTTCATCACCCTGTTCATCCAAAACACATACCAGGCTGAACAACGAGTGCAAGAATGTGCAGAGGTGGAAAGCCCCTGGGAAACCAGAGCCAGGAGCTGGGGTACAGCAGATGACTCAACCTCAGCTTCCTCTTGAGTCAGGACAGCTGCTCCCTCAAGCTCGGCTATTTATCAGTTACCTGAGGTGCTGGGCAATCAGGATGGGAATCAGCTGGGCAGGGAAGGCTGAAGGTAGGGTGATGGCCTCACCTCAACATACCTTAGAGACATACAGTGAAAAATCCCTGTGAGGGATATTTAGTGGCATGAAACAGCCATAGTGTTACCTCCTGACTGTCCACACCGGTACTAAACGTACCATTGATGCAGCAGCCTCCAAGCTGGCCCACTGCAGAGAGCAGGAGCCAGTTGTTCTCCACTGTGTCCATGGCTTAACCTGCAGCCACCTCCCTCCTCTGCCTCCTCCTCCTCCTCCTCCTCCCTGGGAGGATTCATACAGCAACGTTAGCCCTTCCTAGCACCTGGGTGCACTCTGCTACTATCATCAGGTCTTGCAGGTGGAGAATTGATAGAGGAAAAGAACAGATGACTTGCCGAATTGTATCAGCTGCCTACAAGAGTTGTGAGGGAACCCAGGTGTCCTGAACTGCCAGTCAGCACTTTAATGGCAAGGCTGCCCCTTCTCCCAGCACCTCCACACTGTTTATTTTAGGACACAAACGTGTGAAGGACTGGATGTGCTCAGACAGATGAGAATATCCCATCACAATTAGTCACTCTCCAAAAAGCCTCCTAGGGGGCCAGGCCTTCTTACTGCTGCATGTTCCTCCTGAGCTCCCCAAGCCTCAGCAGGCCTCAGGGTAATAAATTACATTTGTCTCTGCCTCAGCAGCAGCAGCCTGGCCGAATCCTCCTTTCCATGACTCAACTCATGATGAAATGCCTATTTCCTGGTGCTGAGATCTGTGAAAATTGGTCTTTTCAGCTTCCCTCCTGAGGGACGCGCCTCAGCGCAGCGGCTGGGGGCATCTTTGATCAGATGTGCTTTTCTCCCTTCCCTTTGCCCCCCTGATACAGACGCCTGGTCCTGGAGTGTCACTTATTTGTATTATGTCTTCCAAGGACGACACACAGAGTGCGTTTGAAATCCAATCTGCTCTCATGGGGCTATGGGGATGAGAAACCAGGGAGATGCCTGAGCGTTGACCAGGTTTTGACCTGGTCCTACAAGGACTCGGGTTACCCGAAACGCTGTGCTGGCTCTGATAAGCATAAATCTTCTGGGCTGCAACTTTTGCAAAGTTCAGCCGGTGACAGCTTAAATAACTTAATGCTCAGCTGCTGCCTGCTAATGCTGACACGCAGCGGGGCAACACCAGCTGGAGGGTGACTGGCAAGTCCACCTTCCCCACTCATACCACCTCCCCGGCGGTTGTTCCCTACAGTGTGCTCTGGCTCTCCATCCAGGAACGGAAGGCAGCCTTGAGGCAGTATGGCAGGCCTTCTGCGGACCGTGAGGCCTCAGCTGATGACACACGCTACAGCATGACTTCCTGAAGCCTTGCAGACCCTCCTGGTTCCAGCATCAGCTGAGTTACAACTTGCCTTTCCTCGGCCTCAACCTACTGGAGTTCCTCTGCACCCATGCATAGCTTTGCCCATGTCACTGACTCCCTTTCCCAGGCATCGCCACAGACACTGGTCCACATGAGAGACATTTCATTACAACGGGAGGCACTGAAAGATCAATGCTCTAACAGCCTTATCTCTACCCCTTCCACCACATGCATGCTCCCTTCCCCACAACACAGGATACGCAACAATACGCAGCCGAGGCTGTGCTGTTAGACAGTGCTCATCCTTCTCAGCACCACTGGAAACACACAGCACAGCTCAGCCTGAGGAACGCTCCTGGTATTGTTATTAATGCCTGTGTCATAACTCCTTCCATCAGATTTCCATTACACCCAGGGATGGTGCAGGAGGTGCCAGAGCTCAGCCCAGGCCTGCCTTTCCTCAGCAGGATGTAAGACCCAGCTCTCTCTTTGAATTATAAAGAGGGCAGGAGTGAGAGTGAAGTTTCACACTGTTTCAGTTAAGGGGAGCATCACCAAAAGGGCACAGCAGAGAGCTGGAAGCAAAGGGATCACTCCTATTGCTGGGAACACACTTTTGCACCAGCCACATGATGTAAATGTTCTCCTGTGTTCCTGTCTGGCTTCACCCCTGATGTGCAGCACCAAGGAAACCCCTTCATCCAGTCTCTGCACCCAGGCCTGGCAGCCTCTGAGGACCTGCCTTGTCCCCCCATCTCTGGGCTCTGCACCCCTTTAAGTGCTGACTCTTGCAGCCTGATGTCAATCACAGCTAGTTTAATGTGCTAACCTTCCAAATCCACACTTGTGCTTACTTAACAATACGCTGCTTTGATCGGTCTAATACAAGCAAAACTAACAAACCCGAGCCCCTTAGCTCCCCTCCCCTCTCCTGAGGCAAACCACACCAGGCCTCAGGCTTGTAAAACCAAAGCAATTGCAATCTTTAATTTTATTTCCTTTATTTTCTGGCCGTTAGGTGCTGGTTCTGATTAGGGACACTCTGAGCAGGAATAAAGTTATTTTAAATAAAAACCATGTTGAGCTTTAGGTGAAAAAATGGCACAACCTGCTGAATTTAGAAGAAATGTCTTTCCAGCCAAAGTTGTGGGCAAGCTGGGCGACTTGGGAAGCAACCTTTCTTGTTAGTCACATTTGCTTTCATGGCTTACAGATCAGCAGGACATTATTTGTGGGTAGAGGGAAAGGACTTTGCTGAGGATTCAGAAGGACAAGGGTTCCAAGCACTTTCAGGAAATGTTATTTCAGCAGCACATTCAGTTGTAACTTCTTACCTGCTTCCGAGCCTCACACCACCAAAATATTTCACTTGGACCTCACTTGGGTAAATATGAAGCTGCTAGCTTGATTTCAATAAAGTGCCACTGGGTTTGTTCTTCATAGCCTGGTAAAGCTGAAGTTGCTGCACTGGGACAGCTCTACAGCTGCCTAATTCACTGAGGCTGGTACAGTTACACTAATTGTGCTGCTGAACAAACAGGCTGGTGTTTGCAGTAGGGCAGCTCTGGATTCTGCTGCTGTAAATTAAATCAAATAGGGCCCAGTGGCTGGACTTAAACTGATGTAACTAAAAACGTTGTCATGCCTTCAGAGCATGGGTCTGGCAAAGCTGATCCTACCAGCACAGAGCCCTGACCAGTGTACATCGAGCTCAGCAGCACAAACAAGCTGCCTAGATAGAATACGTAGGAAATAGATGGTGCATACCCACAGCTTGGTGATACTGCACAGGATTTTATAGCAGGGTCAGGGGAAGCCTGAGGACCAAACCATTTAAACCTGTTCAGTTTGGGCACGAAATCTGCCAAGCCCAGCATCCTGACTACACTTTCCCCTTCAAAGCAGCTTCTATTGCTCTAGTGACTCTGGGTAGCAGAACCTTATCTTTCTTTTCATCTGTCTGTCACTCTTGATTTTTATCACTTTGGATATGTTCACTCTCCTCCTATGACCTCCAGGTCCTTTGCCAGTCAGTGCCAAAATCATGTCAGAGCTGAGCTTCTGCTCCTCAGGAAGGAGTTACTGGGACCTTGCACGGGTCAGGGTTCAGATTAAGTTAAAGTGGCAAGGAGATAAAAGCTGGAGTGGGCTCTTGTGGAAGAGTTCATGGGCAGCTGTTGTACTGCAATGCAAGTGGCTTGACTTAAAGCGTGCTGAAGCCAGCAGAAAGTGTTTTGAATGCACCAAAATGCCTTAGGTGGTTATATTTTTATTCGTGACTTTTGCCCTGGTTAAAGACAGAGAGTGAAACGGCTCTACAAGGACTGAGACTAAATAAATGCTCAATGATCAGGCTTTTTATAGACCTCAGGGTGCGTTTTTTAAGACTGAAAAGACTGATCACAGTAAAAAGTTCTACAATCAGATTGAGGAGGAAGAGTACACGTACCCCAGCACAGGAGTGGATCCCTTTTAAGTGACTAGCTCTGTTCTGGTAATAGCTATTATTGTATTATTATTATTAGAGTGGGAAGAAGCTCTTTCACTGAGCCAGGCTCTTTTGCTGAGCAGCAGCTCAGCATGGCAGAAGAAAGGGCCCTTTATCCCAAGGGGCTGGCAATCCACACACAGTTCTGAAACTTGCTGCTAGTCACGGCCTTAAAAAACTGCCTCTGGCACAACCAGCTTCAAAGTCTTTCTCTCACTCGGAATTTTGCACTACAACATGATTTCATTAAGCAGATGCTAGACAGATAATGTGACATCTTCAAGAAAGGGGTGTTTCCCAAGTGCTTAGGAGTTTGCTGCATGACTCTGATGTCAATACAAAAACTTTGGCAGGCGTCAGAGGACTTTGAATCAAACCCCTTTCTTTTCTTTCCCTAAGCCACGCTTCTGCTGTAAGTAATATTTTCTCTAGCCGTGCTGTGATAGGTACAGACAGCCTGGCAACACCTTCAGGGAAGCTTTGTGAGACTGAAACACACCATCTCATGTCCCTGAGCATTGGTCCTCCTGGACCAGGACCTCATTACTCCAAGTGCTGAACAAGCGCTGGCAAACCAAATCGCCCCAGAGTGCTGAACAGAAAGTGCAGCAGACCAATGCAGTTGCATGTACTACAAAATGCTAATTTATTTTCCCAATATGTGAGTTAGTTTTATGATATCAGCAGTTTGTAGCTGAAAAGCCATGGGTTTCTTGCCATTATAGGGAAGGTCAGCATTCTCTAAAGTGAAGGTGGGTCCCTCTTGCTGGCATGCCAAGCCGAGGCCCCAGATAGTCCAAAGCACAGGTGCTCAGCTTTTGGAAAGACCTGGCCCTTTTCCAGTGCTTCCAGGTGGCTAACCCCAAAAGTGAAGGCATCTCCAGACAAATCACTTTGAAATTCTTTCATTGGCAAATCCCTTCGAAGCCTGCCCTAGCATCTTGCCCTAGCATCCAGCCCTAACATCCAGCCCTAGCATCCTGCCCTAGCATCCAGGCCCTAGCATCCAGCCCTAGCATCCCTCATTGCAAACACCGAGGGAATTTGCAGAACCAGTCTCAGCACTCCACCTTGAGAGGGGACACAGGCCCCCACATTGCCACGAGTGCTATTGTACCTCTCCTGGCAGTTGCTGCATTACTATGACAGCTGCAAACCCCGATGAGTGAATAACCTAATCGAGCCATTAAAAGAAACAGAAGCCCTCTGCCCTGTTTGATTTCTCTCTATAATGATGTAAAGTGCACTTTAATGGAGTCAAAGTGGTCCTGGGCCATTCTTGTTAAGGCCATTTGATGCAGTGCTATTGAGTCCCACTGCTCGCGTTCATTACCTCCCTTCAGCTCTCTCCCCTGCTGCATTGTAGTTCAGACTTCCCAGCACAGTTTCTCTGCTGCTACAGCCCCTTGCCTGCATTTTGTCTACATAAATTAGACCTTGTGCAGCATATTGGCCTGTCAGGGGACTAGGAAGAAACTGTATATTGTTTCTGGCATTCCCGGGCCCTTCTGCCCCTGACATCTGCTGTGTTTGTGACAGGGAATACATTCCTGACTCATTATCCGGGCAAGCGGAATCCCTCCCTGACAGCACCATTAATCAGAATCAAGCAGTCCAGCAAATAAAAAAGGGGGGGGGTTGAAAAAGAGAGAAGAAGAAGAAAAAGAAAGCAAGCAAAGAAAGAGACAGTTACTAACTTTCACTTTCGTGTCATTCCACTGTCTGGACAAGTAGCAATCTATCTTTCTGAGTGACAGCTCTGATGGATGGCATTATTTATGCTTTTGTGTATTAAAAGACAGTTCTGGCACTGGCTTGTCACTCTACCAGAGATTTGAAAAAAAGTTGAAATTTAATTTGAAGGAAGAGAGGGCAAAGATCACAGGATTCTGGCTAGGGAGTGCTGCCTGGGAGGGACAGAGATTACAGTGGGAGGGAGTAACTGGAAGAGGTGTGGAAACGATGCATAAAGAAGTAATTGCCCTTACAGGTGTAGAGGTGTCTGCTTTTCACTGCCTGTCTATACTGGTGTCATCCTGGGCTGGAGAGGTCTGTTTGTTGCCACAAACAGGTTTGATGTTCCTTGGAGGGATGTTTCGATGCAGGGTGAGACGGGCATATGCCTAATTTTCTGTACATAATTTGTGTGTGTGCTTGTGGATACAAACATGATTAGATATGCACATATATATGGGACTAAATGTGTGTATGGAACAGGGTGTCTTTACATGCACATGTGTATTTACACAAATTAATTTTAAATAGAGGCTTTTTGTTCTAGCATACACATCTTCAAGATACAAAACACATATCTCAGTATCTACACACACACGAAGACAGCCACATGGATACATCCCGTGAGGAATAATATATCTGGATTTTTAATTCCTTCCTTTTAAAAAACACTTGCTTGCCACACTATTTGTAAGCTAAAGTACAAACAAAGGACAATTTTTTTTAAAGTACCCTTACTTGTTAAAGTTTTGGGCAAAAATTGCACTTCATCTGGAAAATGAAGTTTGACTGTTACTCCAGTTTTATGGGTTTCCATGTATCCACACACAGGCTGATTGGCTGTTGAATGCAGAAACCCTAGTTTGAAGACTTAGATGCCCAAAAGTCATCAAAGCTGGTGCCTGCACATGAAGTGCCAGGCAGGGGAGCTGTCTCATACTGACCCATTTACAAAGTCACCACTGCAAGGAGTTGAAGTCTGCATCTTTGTTTAACTGAGCTGGTTTATATACTAGCAAGTGAACCTATAGGTATTTATACAGCATATACCACACCGTATATAAATACGAGACCACGGTCAAAGTATGTTTGTGTGGGGATATTATACACAGTGGTAGAAGAGGAAATAAGCAGGCCACCTTTGCTTCAAGAAGCAAACCAGTAGGTCTTTCTGAGCATTGTTGATGATGTGTATTTCTGCCCGCAGTGATTTTGGCTCTGCACAGAGCTATGTTTCTGCAGTCCTCCCAGGACCTGCTGTTCCATGTGCAGTGTGAACAGTGAAGACTTACCTGACCTGAAGACCACAGTTAAATTATTCAAGGATATGAATATATGAATAAGGCATCCCAAATTTAGGTGTCAACATAAATTAAAAACATGAATCTTACCTGGAAAGACTGAATTTGTTTGAAAAGTTTGGATCACAGATGGATGCACATCTCTTTCTTCACCCCCTTCTGATGCAGCCTGGGACTGAACGGAGGGAGCTGCCTGTCCTCTGTTGTGCTGGCTCCAGCGAAGGATGGGGATTCTCAGAGGTGCATCTGTGTGGGTATAAAAATGAAGAGAGCGATTTGGTCCAAGGTGGAACAAGGCCTCCACCCACAAAAACACTCCCCTCCTGCAAATGTCTGCTCAGCAGGCTGTGGCTGCCCAGGTTTCCCACCATGCCCAGGTTTCTAACTGCGCTGTGGTTTGGGTTTACAGGTGAGATACAACAAAATGAGGGCACATAGTTCCCCACAGCTTAACAAGACAAGGTGTTTTGCTCTGATATTTCCAACACTGAACGACACATGGTTTTGACCTGAGAAAACATGAAATTACAAGAGACATTGTTCCTATTATTTATAGCTTTTGCTTTCAGATGACCCATCTCTTGGCTATTTTGACAAACATCTGCTTTGGAACCCGTTAGCCAACATACAGCATTTGCTTCTAATTAATACAAACTTGTTTCATTCCCAAGTCTCAGCAGGTTTCAGCTCCCCTCTCCCAGCCTACTGGCACCAGCAGCAGTCACCCTACCACACCTAGCAAATCTTGACAACAACCACTCTTGAGACTATAGATCCAGGGCAAAATCCCAAGCACTTCAAAACCTGACAGAGTTCTTGGCTAAATCTAGGAATGGTGTTGACTTGTAGGCCCAGCTGGATTGTTACTATCATCCTCTTGGACTCTTTTTTCCCTTCCTGAGGATAGAGTATCTCCTCTTCTTATCCACAGGGATTTTTCAGCTCGGCCTCATGACAACACTCAGAAGTAACACTGTATTCTAAGCATATTGATTGAGCACTACGGATGGATGGACAGGGAACTGCTGTTACCCACGAGCATTTGAAAACCCACTAGTCCAGGATCACACCACCAGTGTTCTGCTCGAGATGGAGGTCACAAGGCAGCCTAGGACTGTGCACTGACCTAATCAGACAAAGTTCCCTAACGGGATGACATCACAGCAATCCCAGGCAATGAGCTGTCCCTTCAGGGTGTGCAGTTATGGAATAAACCTATTCTTTCAAGATCCAGAGCTTAAATTTCAAAGAAGGATGTGTGAGTAATTCCCTCAGGCTCCTTTGAAACCCCAGCCGGTGTTTTGAGAAGGAACCGGTCATTTTTCTACTCCCAGTCTCAGCACGGTAAAGAGCGTGGATTGGCTTTTTTAAAATGTTGATACCATTAAATTGAACTTGGCTGGGATGTAGGGCAGGCTGCAGTTAGTGGAGAAATATGTGGAGGGGTTTCTCTTCACTGGCTTTCAGAGGCGTAAAGTCGGGCCGGTCAGTAACTGCTCCAGAAGGAAACACAATAATAATCACTCATAATAGCTGGGCGCAGAAGAAGGGGAGAGTCTATCTTATTTGTCAGTCCTACTGTATCTATCTTCTGTGAAATCAACACATCCAAGGCTGTACCTCAGCTGGGGTAAACGTTGTAAATGTTCCTAGCTCCAGAGAAGACAATTTATACCTGCTAAAGATCTGCCCCTTGATCTCCAAAGCCAAAGGAACATAAGCTCTTGCGTTTTAAGTGTGGTAGTTGGAATGTTTAATTCTATTCTGTCGTCTGTCAGAACAGCAGGCGGAGGGAAGGAATGCATCGGTGTCATATGGAAACCATGGCTTGATGACGGACAAAATTAAATCCTTGCATTTGGACATAAACCATGGTAACACAAAATATGCAGCAAGTCAGGCTTGGTTTTCAATACTGAAAACACAAGGCCCCACTTGGCAGGCTGAGGAAGGGATATTAGTCAGATTTAGACATGGTTTTCTTTGTTTTATTGAAGGATAAATAATTATGTGCTGAGATATTCCAGACTCATGTTAACACAGTTGTGCGTGAACCACAGCAGAGGATGCTGTGTGAATAGGAAGGACTGGAGGTCCTTTAACCTACAAAGTATCTGGGAATCCTGGAAAGTTTTGGAGTTTACTTCTGGAAAAAAATCCCCAGGTTTCCTCAAAATATAGCTGACATGCTAATCTCCAGAAATTAAACCTTCTAAGCATGTGTTTTCTTGACACTGGTAGGTTAACACGTTGATTCAGTATAGACCACATCTCCCTATAGCGTCAGCTCAGGGTTCCTGCTCCTGCCTCGGCTGAGCTGCTGGCTGAGCCCTCAGCTCCCGCTCTGCACACACCCAGGGTGCAGGAGATGGAGGGTTGGCCATACACCTTTCTAAGTGCAAGAATTCCAACACAGATTTAGTGGACATACCCAATGCTCTGCCTCACTGTTTGTTCCACCATCTCCCAAAGGATGCTGCTACTTCTTGTTTTAAAAGAAACCCCAATGTAAAAGTTGCCTGCAGCAGCGAATCAAAGATGTTACAAACCTGTCCCATTGCCTTGTTCCCATTTTTATTTCCATATTTCATATTTCCAGGAGATAAACAGGCTTCCTGAAGCTGTGGGGCCACCCCTGTGTGACAGGACAAGCCTTGTGCCAGTCCTTCTGAACACCTGCATCTTCACCAACCTGGTACTGCAGTGTATGAAACACCCCTCCCTTCCTTTCTCAGTATTCCCACTCCAGCTTCCATTTCCCAAAGTGATTTATGATCTTTTGTGCAGAGAAATCAGCATTTATCTTGCATGCTGCCATTAGTGAGGCATGCGAAGACCTGACAGTATTGACTGGTCTTAGTCATTCATGTTTCTCTTTCTTGGTCAGCCTCTTCTGAGGCCAAAAAAACCACCCCATTTTAAGAGAGAAAAGTGGAATTCACTGGTGAAGCACTGACGTTTTCTAGGAAAAACCTGCAGTGTCTGCCCCCTAGACCGGAGAGTTCTGACTTCCACCACCCCCAGATCACTGTGGGTGCTGCTTTCCATCTTTGCACAGTCCTGTTACACTCACAGGTGTAAAATGGAACTTGTAAATCACTTTTGGGAAAAGGCAAGAGACAGAAATGTCAGCACAGCAGAGCGAGTTTACGTAGAGATGAAATCAAGCTGAGTAGCATAGATGCAGCATGGAGCTGGATTTCACATTTCACTGACGCTCTTGGTCCAGAGGTTTGCTCATTAACAGGGCTATGATTCTGTTATTGAAACTCATGGTAAGTGGTTCCTTAGGCAAAGATCCAGCAAAGCACTTAGGCAAATTCATAAATTTATGTCCCATTGACTTCTGTGCAACTATTTATATGCTCAAAGTCATGCATGTCTTAAATGCATTTCCAGATCAGGCCTTGTACTCAACAAATAGTCTTTCTGCAGCATCGTAAACCCCAACCTTTCAAAATTCATGAGTTCAAGCTCTCATTTCCCCTAAGCTACCTTAACTGCAATGCTGAATGCAAACTCAGAAAACACTTTTATTTTTTAAAAAATAAAGGTCCTAGTTAGTTTTGAACTTCTAAATCTAATAACCTCAGATAGGAGCCTAGCTTTAACAGAGTAAAAGAAACAAAAAAGAATGAAAACGATAGCTGTCATCTAAGCTCATGTCTTTGGGAGATGAGATTTTTAGAAAGCAACCTCAACACTGTAAAAGTTACATGAAAAATCCCTAAAAAGAGGACTGTTTTTCACATTTGAGAAGACTGAAACCTTTGTAGTAGTCTCAGGCTGGGTGTAACCAGCTAGGTGTGACTCAGGCTGTGCTGAGGGGGGGAAGACGGTGGCTCTTGGTCCGTGTGCCCCACACACCCGGCGATGCCTCTCGGTCACTGAGGGGCTTCAGCTTAGCAGATTGCTTTGCAGAGCTGTTCTGCTGCTTGTTTTCTTCTACTTTATATACAGTCTCTGTTTAAAGGTCATTTCTTGAAGGAGTATTTAAATGTCTTCATCAATAAAAAACAGGGATTCAAATTGCCTTTTAGTAAGGAATCCCGGCTTGTTTTTTGCAGCATGTACTTTTTCTTATCATCCTTGTGGCCAGTAAGTCAAAACTGACTCCCACATCCGATTAAGGCAGATGAATGGAGTAGTTTGGAGCATGTTTGGATTAATCAACCCTTTTCCAGAAGGGCCAATTTCATTTCTTATAGACTCCAGGCACCCCAGAGTATAAGAACGTCTTGAGTTCACCCATGTGTGATTCATGTTTTACTCTTTTCCTTCCCAAATGCAGCACAACATATTCTTTAACTGATGAAATATTTTAAATCCCAAAGTGACATTCTGCAGAAAATGATTTAGAGTCAGCTCAAGCTGCTCTTAATGTAAGTGGTAATTTCATCAAACTAAAAGCAGTGGTGATTTATTTTTAATTATAATCACTATTTCAATGCAGGAAATCGAGCTGTAACTAGGGTTTGCATTTCCTGCTGAGTTTGTCCTGGCCCCATGCAAGACCTGCTTCCAAGCTCGGTACACTGGCTGCATTTTTGGGCAATCCTGCACTAAATACATGCTCCACATTATGCATATGACTGTTATAAACAAGACCAGCTAAGTACACATACTCTAAGTTCTCCATACTCTGGCTCTCTTCTCCTGGCTGAGGAGGGATGACCCGGGGAAGCAGCTGGTGCTGAGGAGGAGTAACCAGCAGAGGAATTTCAAACACTCCAAACTTTTCTCCTACTTCTTCCCATGTGACTTTTCAGAGCCTGAACTGCCAGGGGCTGCAAGAGATGAGCATGCAATTAAACTCTCAGGGAAACCTGCCTTGGTGAAATCTCTGGATGGAAACATCCTTGGGCTTTTGATATTCTGTGGGATTTGGGCTTCCTGCTACTTTCCTCCATATAAAGCTTTGGAGGAACTGCTTAACTTTGTCTGCTGGAGAACTTCAGCTGCAGGAAATCCCAGTCTGCTGGCAATTGCTCCATTTCCCTTGATGAGCCTCTTCACCCCCAAAAGGCTGACAGTCCCCTTATGCTCTCCAAGGGGTGGCTTTGCACTGCGTCATGGTGTGAACGGAAACCACAGAGTGTCACAGGGTCAAACAGGAGCTTGCCAGGCCCCCAATTCTCTGACTGTACTACTGTAGAGATGGCTTATTTCTGAGCTAGGAAGGATGAAATTGCAGAGCTTAATGTCACAGATTCACCTTTTACCTCTGAAGTTGTAGGGGTGAGTACAGATATGCTAGCAGGGGTTGCCAAAAGGTACCAGTCCAGACCCTGCTGTGATTTTGAAGGTCTGTCTGTTTTCAGGTCATCCCTTCCCATCTTCCACCACCTCATTTTTTCATTTTACTGGCCTCATCGTAAAATACCTGGTGCAAACCTCAGCAAAGAAATTCAGCCCATAAGGCTGTGAGTTAAGCACTCAAAGGCTGGGTTTCCTAAAGCAGACAAAGAGATTAAAAGCACAGTGACGTATGAAGCTGAACATATCCCATAGGCCACTGAGTATCTTCCCTGAATCGGAAAAGATGCACAAGGAAGCTGTGTTTTCATCATCCCTGCCTATTAACACCCAGCCAATACACTTGATAGACTCTACAGAGATAAGGTATTACAAAGATCATGCAGCCCAGGGAAGTACAAAAGTGATTTCAAATATTCTGACCTCATTAATCTGTTTCTTCTCCCTAAAGATGTTCACAGCCCAGGCCAGATCCTTAGCTGACAAGTGAAGTAGAAAAGCACTTAAATAAGACCTTAAATTTAAGCTCATGCTCAAATTCTATTTACCACAAGGTTCATTTCAAGATAAATTCACACTAAAACAATATTTCTAAGCAAAAAAAACAACCAACCCTCACTTGAGCCAGAGCCTTTGCAATTTAAACAGAGCTAATCTGTAGATTTTCTGCTTCAGGACTTTTTTCCCACTCTTCTGAGCCTCTTTCATCTAGCAAGGGAACACAAACTGTGGCTTTGGTGACTAGTCTTAGCAGACCAATTCTGCTTGGATTTTGCATAGCCAACTAAACCGCTGGAAAAATCACAGCAAACCAGTTCATCACCAAGCTGTAATGCAACCGACCAAACAAAACCCCAATCGCTGGATTAATTAACCAAAAGGTGGTGTGCTTGGTTACAGCCCAGAAAGTCAGACCCATTTTCTTGACCCCTTTCTTTTTTTTCCCCTCACAGTTACTCAGGGATTGTAAGTGCTGCATCGGTTTTGGGTGCTGGGTGGATTAATATATTGAGGTTTGTTTCCATCTCTGAAAATCACGTGGTGTAAATCGATGCGATGCTATCACTTACAAACAACCTAACTATATTTTTACTATTAGCTCAGCTATTATCACAGACTCCCAAGTCTGAGAGCCAGTATTCCAGTATTTATCCCAGTGAGAAGACACCTGACTGCCAGTCCCCATCCTCCAGTAGCATGGGCTGGTTTCCACATACCTGGATTCTTGTTCCCAGCTCCACTGCTAATTAGTTTTGTAGTCTGGGGGAGGCCAATAACCTCCGTATCTGAGTCACTAGTTAGGGACTAATTTTGTGGAAGCTGGACAACTTCTTACTGTGCACTTGGCTACTCTTAACTTACTCACAGCACAATCCTACTTGACATCCCTAAGCCTCAAACATGTGAAGAAGCCAGTACAAATGTTTGCGATGGTAAGTAACACTCAGCCACAGTTGTAGCTGGAGGTACTACATGCATGCCAAACATTGCATTATTATTATTATTGCTATTGACAGTATAAATGGCAGCACCATAATGGGACAACAGCATCAGGTCTCGGGGAGGCAGAGGGTAAGGAGACATTAATATGTGCAGTCAACTTACATCTTGCACTATGAAAGTGTGCTGGTATGAGTGGTTCTGACACCTAGAACATAAACCAGATGGCCCCTTTCTTACGCCATATCATGCAAAAAGAGATTTGAATTAATTCATGTAGAAATCATGACAATTCTGTTACTGTTGGAACTCAGTATAGCGGACAGGGTGGCAGTAGATTATGCTGAATTTTTAACTTATAAAATACTAGTGACAGATGTCACTGCCTGCACTCCTTTGTTGCTTCCCATTCTTTCTTCATCCCCTAATGCCCAAGTGGTCCCTCCTCCAGAGCAGTAAATCTGTACTACATTGCTTAAAACCTTATTTAAATAAAATTTTGTGCAGAACCTTCTCAGAGAAAAATGTATCAAACCCCAAAGTGGGTGCCTGAAAGATAAAGATGCTGGGGTAGAGGAGATTCCATTTCCCAGTCAACTCCATCCACCCTTTTTTGACATTCCATTGGAAATGAATGAATTTTTACTGGCCACGGGGACTGAAGAACTAGGCAAGCAACAGCTCCTTCCACAAAGTTTGCATCCTGACTAGCCAAGACTCGTGGGAGGCAGGAACACCATCACTTGCACTCCATAGTGGCGGAGGCGTCAACGTTGAGGTGCTTTGCTGAGGCCCACCCTGCCTGTGTCCCCTGAGCCCTGCTGTGTGCCTCTGCCTGTGCTCCCGCTCCAAGGATGCATTCCCATGGTGCTGGGGGTCTCCCAGAGAGTGGGGACCAGCTTTGTAGCGTCGCAGCCACCCATGCTCTGAGCACGGTGTCCCTAGGGCCTGCTGCGGTTGTACGCTGCTGCGATGCAACACTGGGCCTCTCCCTGCGCTCTACACTTCACACATGCCTCTACGCTTCCATTTTTCAGCGCCTTCTCCGCACAGCCCGTCTCCCGCCGACACACCCCTGTCAGCTCCTCCATTGTGTGGCCAGCAGCGGCTTTCAGCACATGAGCCTCAGCCAATATGGCTTAAACACATCGACTGGGGCAGAGGGAGGGGGGGAGAGCGGGCGGGAAGGCTCTGCCGCCAGCGTGCGTTCATGTGTGTGGGGGTGTGTGTGTGTGCATGTCCTTTTCTGCCATACAAAAGCACAAGTGGTTTTATTCAAGCTGGCAGAGGCCGGCTGTGTTGAAGCTCCCTTTCATCAGTGGGTATTAGGCCCAAATCGCTGCCGCTTTGAATATGTACACAGCGCTTTCCATCTCCTGTCACCGGCATGACAGATCTGCCAGGCTGCTCCGGGGCCTGGCACCTGGGGCGCGCAGCGAAGCTGGCTTTTCAGCTACGAGCACACACAGCTTTTTTCTCCTAACCCCCACCCCACCCCCCCTCCCTCTTCTTTTTTTTTTTTTTTCCCATTGGGGAACTTTCTCCTCCTCCTTCCTCTCCGTTTCCTTCTTCCCCCCCCCCCCCTCCACCCCCAAACCTGAATGAACACTTCTTTCAGTAATGGGTTTTTTCCACCTGGTTGACTTGATGAAAGGTTTATGAGTTGACATTATGTGTGAGAAGAACAAAGCAAGCGCGGGGATGTGTGCGTGCGCGGGGGCGGGGAGCGGGCTCGACAGAGCTGCTGAAAACTTTATTACAAACTAAGAGACGTTGGGAGCAATAAATCAGTTGGATGCTCTCTACAAACCAGCAGAAAACTGCCACTGCAGAATGGAGAGTACACAAGGCTGGGCACCGGCAGGCTCTGGTGGGTTGCTGGAAGGAGAGAGAGGGGATAGAGGGCAAAGCCGGCTGTGCACACATCGCTCATAGGTGGTGCTTCCCCACTGTGATGCAGAGACCTCTGAGCCCCCACCTCAAACCACGGCAACAGCTCTGCATGAAGCTCCCAGAGACATGAACTGATGCCTGTGTGTTCAACTCAGGGTGCAAATCAGCACCTTTAGGAAACAAGCTGCCTTTTGGACTGATGCCCCATCCCTACTCTCCTGTGCCTGCCCTCCCCAGGCAGTTTGCTGTTTGCTCAAATTCTGCCTCTCCCCAAGGTGAAAGTCGGCAGCTCCTATTTACCAACATACAAATGAACAACAACAGCTTGCTGGGAGTGTTTAAAAAATACCGTACCTAAAACAAACAAACAAAAGAATTTCAGCTGTTGTTTGTTAGGAAACCAGCGTTAACAGGCTTACAGTTATGAAAAGCACCTTTGGAAACACAAGTGAAATGATTTTTACTTTGCACTACAGAGAAGGGTAGAAAGGAGCTGGTTGCAACACAACCAGGAGCTGGATGGTCACATCAGCTTCAGGGCAAGGTTTGGTAAGACAGGCATGATGGCGGCATGGATCCTGCCTCCAGAAGAGATTGGCTTCCCTCCTGGCCCCCCGTGCCTGGCATGGCCACATGCAGCAGGTTGGAGGGTACAGCCAGAGAAATGAAAGCCCGTTCCCTACAACATCAGTGAGAACCACACAGCGTTCCCCTGATTTTGTGTTAGCTTGGAAGTACTTCGTTCATCCAGCATTCTGAAAGCATTAGCCTTAGTTCTGCTCTAATTTCGACCTGTGTTAATTACCACAGGCTCTACTGGGGTGAATAGTTCCTTAGGAGGAACAGGTAACTGCTTTCCCTGACCAAGCTGAATAAATTGCTCTGAATAGCACTGTGATGTGAAAAGCAGAGCGGGTCCCACCGCATGAAAGCCTCTGAACCTTCAACTACCGTAGGTCACGCAATCCAACTGCCTGCTCCCATCGCTATTTCTCCTTAGCAATCCCACGCTGTACACAAAGGCAAACGTGTTTCTATTTTAAACTCTAATCCAAGGCTACTGCATGCCTTTTGGAGTGCGGATGTCCTGGAAATGTCACCACAGAGCAGTGTGCTCAAGAGATTAGAGCCGTTCCATTTTGCAAATGACAGAGTACAGTCACAGATGTTACTCTAGCCATGGGGTCAGCAGCAGTTGCTCAGGCTTAACTTGTTGAATTGCATTAATAAAAAAAGAGAAGGGGCAAATGCTGCAAGATCCTGAGCAGCTGTAACTTCACCCAGGGTTTGTATTTGTAAGGCTAGATCGTATTTTATCCCAGATAAAAAAATACCCAACCCTTTCCTCCATAACAACCAGTAGCCATTACAAGTTTTAGAAGGATGATGGTAATTCTTAGGCAAAAAGTACATGTCACATTTCCAGTCTGTGGGACCAGCTGAGGAGTCAACAGCCTCCCTGCCCCAAACTCTGCAGCGACAGTGATGGTCCTGAGGCTCAGTAAAGAACTGAGCAGCTAAAGCAGCCTGAGTATCTAATGAGACGAATATTTGCTTAGCCACCCCAAAGCTTCAGTGTAGAGCTGGCTGAAGGGAACCACTCAAGACCAGCAACATGGCAATGCAGAACTGGTTGGAGATATGGGAGAACTTAGACCAGACTGCCCAGGGGCAGATGTAGGCGGAAGATGGTGGGGAGCACGGTCATATGCAGAGAGCCCCATAGCAGCCCTGGTCTTCACAGCAGGGGATGAGCAGATGAGATGAGTCAGGGCCACAGTGCTGGCTG
This sequence comes from Laterallus jamaicensis coturniculus, assembly GCA_022605575.1. Classification (NCBI taxonomy): domain Eukaryota; kingdom Metazoa; phylum Chordata; class Aves; order Gruiformes; family Rallidae; genus Laterallus; species Laterallus jamaicensis. The sequence continues at coordinate 2,876,281 of JAKCOX010000049.1, read as the reverse complement.
CGGGAAGTATCACCACCCCAAGGTGATGCAGTCTAGGCTGCCGCTGAAGTTGGGAGCCGGAGCAAGGTAAGCACACCCTGCCAGAGCCTGGGGCCTGGTTCTCCCCTTCGGTGCTCAGTCAGAGCAGCCAGAACAAACTAGAAAGAAACCAGGCTGTGCTAACAGCATTTCCAGAAGAGCCCAATACTACAGGATGCATCTATTTTTACGTACCTAATTAGAGTGCTTCTGATTTGCAGATAGTGAGAACCGAACAGCTTTCACATTTTTAGAAAACCAGGTGCTTTTCAGATGTACTTTTAAAATCAAAATCCATTTTAAATCACCACTGAGAACCTTGGCTGGTGTGTAATAACTTGCTCTGAAAAGCAGCCTGAGCTCTGTCCTAGATCAGCATGCAGTGACACGCATCATTCACGCTAATGGACGACTTCTGGCTGTGCTGGGGAGTGAGAAAGGGAAGGGCTGGGGAAAAAGCACTGAGATGTACTGAAAAAGAAAACCCCAACATAAAAATCAGGTGCAACTGCAGCTTCAGCTTGCATCCTTGCTGTTAATCACTGGCTCCAGATCCAAGGCTGATACCTGCTCTATGGTTCCGCGCTGTGAGCAATTCTGGGCCTAATAGTGAAGTGCAGACACGTTTGAGTCTACAACTAGGACGGTATTAGTGGGGTCTCTGTGTACCTGCTGCCCAGGGCAGGAAGAACTTATCGTTTCTTTAGGGTTTGTAACTGCCTGAGCAAAGCTGGAGAGAGGAAGAGCCACAAATCACCCTGGCTCGAGGGTCAACTTTCTGCAGTAATCCAGTCTCTCTCCACATCCGAGCTCTGCCAGGGTCACCAGGTCTTGCCACAGCAACAAGGTCTGTGGGCTGGCTGGTCAGGATGCTGAATAGGGATGCGACCCCTTTATCCCAAGCACTCTGACAAAACCAGGTTCTGTTCTACAGCGAGGAGGAGCTGAACTCCAGACCAGCAACACGTGCCTCACATCCCCAAGAGCAAAGCCTTACACCCTGCGAGCACTGATTTTTCAGTCTCAGACCTGCATCTGCCCTGGTAGAGACTCTGATCCACACACTTGCTGACTAACACTGACAAATCAGGTTGCTGCTTACTGGAATCACCTTTCAATGGGGAGCTGACAGCAAGAACAATGCATCTGTTTGCAGCCTGTGGAGGCTGCCGGGAGCGTCTGTCATCAGAGGAGCTACTTGTCAAAAGAGGTTTCAAGCTCTGGCTGACTCTCAGAGCAGCAAGAGGAGACACGTACAGACCCATAGCCAGACTGGGTGCTGTACTGGTGGTGCTTTCATCTTCCCCTGTCTTTGCTTCCAAGGATGACTTTGTTCTATCAGATGTGGCTTTTAATTGTGAGAACTCTTCGTGCTATTAGTGGTTTAACCGAAGGGAAATGGAAACACATAAATAGCCCCATTTTGCTATTCTCTGTTTACATTAAGCTGGGTTCCCCTTTTGATATTTATTGAGGGAGAGGTGGACCTGTTTGAAGATTCAGTTCAACTAGTTAAGATTTTACTGGAGGAAGGAATTTAGCCACTGAAATTGCCATAGGCAGCATCACGAGTTGGGTAGAAAAGGAGCAAGCAGCAACCACTACTTAGGCAAGACAGATGACATCAAAGCACCATTCCACCAGGGGTTTTTTAGCAGTCAGTAAATTATGCGTGTACAAAGTAATAAAGGAAGTGTAATAATGCCTTATTGTTATATGAGCACCTTTCATCCTGAAGGATAGTAGTTTACAAGCTAGAGATCTCAACTCTGGAGTTAATATTATGTTTTCTCTTGCAGGGCTGGAGTATTAATTACTGTTTCAGTCCTAAGCTGATTAAAAAATTGCAGTTTGGAGAACTGTCAATGAAAAACATTACTGAAAAACCGTCTGAAAAAATAACATTTGAAAAAGTAACTTGTTATACTCTATTGGAGGGATTTTTTTTTCAGAGAGAAGGTTGTAATTTCATTTGAAAATAAAAAACCCCAACAGTAAAAGGCGAGGGACATGTTAATTAAATCTTGAGGCTCACAGATTCTTTACATTGAGCAGTATGAGCTGGTTAGATGCAGTAACACTGGGTGTTCTGTGGGAACTCAAACAAGTTGAATTTAAAAGCAGCAGCTTCAGGAGTAAAAGGGGGTGGCCAATGGCACAAGATGCTGCTCAACACACAGAGGTGAGGAGAATATTGGTTAAACCCCTGAAGTCCCCTGGACTGATAGAAGGTGGTGCCAGTTCTCTGCACAGACACAATTCCTGCTCTGAACTGCTTATCTGGATGGAAACCTAGAGAGCTTGATCCCCAACTCCCCCACTGGGAAGCAAAGCACTGAGTTAGCAAAGCACTGAGCAAGTGCTACCAGGAGCTGAAAGTGCAATTGTAGGGAATTGGGATTAGTGGCCAGAGTCTGGATCAAGGAGGTAAGATGCTCTAGAACGGCTCCCAAAGCAACTGACAGTGTACACACCAAGTCCAAGAAGTCAAGAAGTTCCAAGCAAGGAATTAGAAATGCTGCTCGGCAGTTCGTAGGTTGCACCGTGCTTGTAGGGGTGTGAGAGCAAGACCTGATGGGAGCCTGCTGTCCTCACCCTCCCCTCTTCTCAAGGCATTGTTTTCTTCCACAACAATGCATCATTTGACAATACTTATTACCCAATAAAGCAGGAGTTGCACATACTCAATCGCATCTTAGGTGACATGGGAGGCATCTGACCCTAACGCAGGAGGGGCTTTTCAGGCTGCCTCATCCTCCTCCTGGCAATGATATAGCTTCCTTAGAAGTGTTGTTTTAAGTGCATTTCTGTCTTCTGCTAGGCAGAGGCTTACAAGTGCACCTGGAACCAAGACCACCAGCATACAAACCCCAATTACAGTGAAAAAACAGACTGTGAGACCATGAAAAGAAGGAAGGGGCTGGCTCCTTCTGGTCTGGTTAAGGCTATGCAACCATCACTAGGATATTCTTTAATTCTAAGGACTGCTGGGTGGTAGCACACCCTCCCAGACAATGCTGGAGGCTACTCAGGGAGGAGCAGAACAAAAATGGGTAAATGTCTTCTCTGCCATTCACTGTCCAGCTTCACTGGTAATTAGCTTGGCCTCCTCTATCTTGTGTTGTGCGATATAGATGAAGACTTGATTAATTCTCCCCAATAATACTCACAAGCAGGGTTAGGTTTCAAGATGAGGAAGCAAAAACTAAAGTTTAATAGAAAGCAACAGACACAGACAAGCAGCCATCACCCTCTAATGATGTTTGAAGAGCTTCACTCTTTGGGCTGGATGTCTGTTTGGCCCAGAGGCATTATGAACTCTATCAGTCAAATTCACTGTGCCACCCCTAGTTTATGAAGCAAGCTGCCATTACTCATATTTGACAACCCAGTCCCACAAAGCCTTGGGAAGTTCAAAGCAGTACCCACCCCCTATTTCTTTTTTACAGGCATGAAACTACAAAGTATAACTTTGGGAATTTTTTAACCTTTCTTTCCCACATGCCCAAGTCTTCTTGTTCTTCCCTCCCTCTCCTCCTAGCTTTCATTTCTCTGAGAAGATTGAGATAATTCAGATAAGCAGGGGGATGAGGCAGGAAAGGGCCATTTAGCATCGGTGCTTGACTGAGTTTTAAAGGAAACCTGCCACGTTGAATAAATCAGATCCCTGGGATCTACTGGTCCCTCAAACTGGTCTACAGGACCCAGGATCAGGATGCCTATCTGTGCAATATGAGCTGGAGAGCTGCTTTGGTAGGGGGGTTGGACCCGATGATCTCTCGAGGTCCCTTCCAACCCCTGTGATTCTATGATTCTATGTTAACCCAGGACTGAAATGAGTTAACCAAAGGATGCCATGGCTTCAGCAGGCCCCCTGAATGCAGCCTGGACTGTAAGGGCTCAAGGGCTGGTTGCTGAGCTCATAGCACCACGTTATTATAGAGATGTGCACCTGAGGATGCCATGACTATAATGGAGAATGTTTATTCTGTCTGTAACCCAGCTGGCTGCTTTGCTGTATTTCAAATCTCTTCAAGTAAATAAATGAAGGGACTCTACTTTCCCCTCTACACAGCAGAGTATATACAGGAGTGTTCCTCTATCAGATTCCTGTACAAAAACCACTGTCAGGCTATTAATAATGTGGAAAAACACCTTGAAACTTGACTCAATGAGGGCACATTGCAAATGGGCTCTAATGGCTTTTATTTCTCATCTCTGTCACCTCAGATCTAATCTGCCACTTTCTCATTTTTTATCCTCTCTGGTCCTCTCAAAAATCATTCAGCACCTCTTCCCTCAGTGCCGAGCAGAGGGAGCCAGGGGATGGGTCAGCAGGTATTTATTAACTGAGAAAGGCCAGGGGTATCTTGCAGGGTGAAGCCAAGGGGAGAGCAGGGCAACTCATTCCCACCTCAAGGCACAGGATCAAAGAGCAGAAAGCAAAACGAGATGTATTCCTAGAGGGAAAAATATTCCCACCACACCAAACAAACCTTACACCCCCTCCAAACCCAAGCACCCCCTAGGACTTCTCATTTTATGGGCCATTAAGGAAGTTTCCTGGATTAAGACCTCCTTTTAGCCACAAGGAAAGAATTAGCCAAGACCACGCCAAAAAGCCAGCAGCAAACCTCTGGATGGTGATGTGCTTGTTGAGGGGACTTTCTTTTATAATTAAAAAAAGGAAAAGGCAGAAAAAGCAGCCTGGAACTGAAGCTAGATCCTAGTTATTTTTTTCCCCTCTTTTGGAGCCACATCTCTCTCTTCTGTGGAAACAATGTAGGTACCATCAAAGTTTAGCAGCACGTGTCCCTTCTTACATGGAGTGTGGTGTGTTTGTCTCAATTAAAAATGCAAATCAAAGGCTACTCAGTTCCTTCTCCTCTGAAAAGATAAGAGAAATGAGGTGAGAGGACACAGAAAAGCCTTATACAGGGACCTGTGACCTATTAAGGACTTCTGGTCAGACTTCTAAAAGTTGGTCAGATGCTCCAAATTTCTTAATTAGACATCACTCCTTTTTTTTCATTAGATAGCATTCCTTGGTGTCTAATTACCTTTAAAAAGGGGACCTCAGGTACCCAGGGGAAAAAGGCATAGGGCAGATTCTGACAAAAGCTGCACAGTATGTGATGCTCAGAGAGAAGCCACAAGTCCTTTTCTTCCTCGATCAGCTTGACATTGCAGCCTGTTTAGGAGTTCCTTCTTTTCTGTTTTATTTGGTTATGCAAACATTAATTTAAGGACTATTTCTCAAGCCTCCTGTGGGAATCCAACCCAATTTTCACAGACAATGCATGTGCAAAAAATGACTAACATTTCTCTTTGAGGAGGGGAGAAGATTTAAAGCTTTTGACTCAAGGTTGATTTTTCTCCCCCCCTTTTTTACTTCTCCCTCCTTCTTCTAAGTATCTCTTTATTCATCACTTTAATTACCTAATCATAAATTTCTTTAGGGGGTTACTTAGAAGGAAAATTAGCATCAAAGCTTGGCAGTAAATTCAGGGGCTTCTGGAGCAGGTCCAAGCTGTTTCACCTGTGATTAATTAGAAGATTTTTTTTCTTTAAGTGCCAGAGGGCTGCTGAGGTCTTTAAGCAGTTACATGACTGCTGGCAGCTCTGGAATTATGATTGATGCATTAGTCTGGCATTTAGGACTTCTGCTTCTTTTTGGTAGTTGCCTGGATAAGCAGGTATGTAAGACCAGCCACGCTGGTGGAAACAAAAGGCTTGCTGCTGGCACACACTGGCCAAGACTCTCGTAGAAGGGGGAAGGAACTGGGCACCTTTGCTTCTCCACGGCTGGCAGAGAACTCAAGAGGACTGAGATGAGAGAAAGGGAAGAAGAGATGCCTACTGCTCAGCTTGTATTTTACAGAGTCACAATATCAAGTCATAGCAGGGCTTCTTCAACTACCGGACAGGAGGGTGCAGAGAGGTGGGTGATGGTCTCTTCAGCCAGGGGACAGGAGATGGGACAAGGGGCAATGGGCTCAAGCTGTGCCAGGGCAGGGGCAGAGGAGATGGGAGGGAAAAGTTCTTCATTGAAAGAGCTGTCAGGGCCTGGCACAGGCTGCCCAGGGAGGGGCTGAGTCACCCCCTGGGGGTGTTTAAAAAAGGGGAGATGAGGTGCTCAGGGATCTGGTTTAGCACAGGATGGGGATGGTTGGACTTGATGATCTAAAAGGTCTTTTCCAACCTTGTAGTTTTGTGATTTTTTTCTTTAAAGCCCTCTTTGAGGTGTGGTGACTGAAAATGAGAGGAAAATGGAGCTAAACGTCTAACCTCAACCCTGGACAACTTCCATTAAAAAAAAGGTGAGACTCAAATCCATTTCTCTTTCACAAAAAACAAACCACATTCCTTTTCCTTTCCTCTTGCTCCAAAGGGGGAAGAATGAATCCCAGTAGGGTTGCTTTTTTTTTTCTGGTGGTTTGGTTTTTTTTTTTAAAGCAAAAGACTGTACAAGACAATTCCCAAATTCCCAATCTTGGTGCCTGACCTGACTGCTCCTTCTGGCTGGAAACAGGAATCTTGTTCCATCACCAAAAAACCACCCCAAACCCAACAAACCAAGTTCTTCATTAAAGCTGTAGCAGAAGTTCAAAACACCAGCCAAGTCTAATAATTATCCCCATGCTTCTCCCACACATCAGCAGGATGGAAGAGTTTGGGAAAGCATCTGAACTTGGGAAGAGCCAGAGGGCCGTGTCACGGCTCTAGCCACATCTGTTTTCTGGGAAAGGCAGAACCTTCAGTCACTAATGCTTATCAGTTGGCACATGTGTACTACAGAAGAAGTGTCAGAAGCATTAATGATGCACTTGCAGATTGCTTAATAGAGTTAGCTCACCTAATTCCCCTGCATGGCCTCCTGCTGGGGGTAGAGAAGCCATCAGCTGCTCAGCAGCTCCCATCTCTTTGGCCCTGGCCACGAGAGACAGAGGGAAGAGACCACTGCTTCATGGCATGCTGGTGGCAGGCCAAGAGAGTAAGCTCAAGGAGGTGGATGGGGAACCAGCAGACAGCCCTTCTTCCAGTTAGAAGAGGCTAGAGAGCCTAGTACCAGTTAATGACCGAGGGACTGTCTGGTCTGGTGTTAATTTAAACCATCAGGTCTTTGGAGTTTCTCTCAGCAGAGTAAAATCATCTTTCAGGAAACCGTATGCTCTCAAAAGCTGCTCCTGCTGCCATGCATCCTTCCTTCCAAGTGTTCTCAGGACAACAGCACGTCCCTTTCCATCAGAACACAGCTCCTCACCCTGCTGTGAAGCAGTTAATCTCTGTGGGAAGTTCCTAGGCATCCTGACACCCCTGCTCAGAGAGTAACAACACTCCGTGTTTGCAGCCACCTCTTGTTTTTGTCAATGCCCAGCCTGCCTCATCTAACATTTATAGAGTCTGGATTCTCCTCAGATGTCATTGACTAAGTGTCAGTCACCACCTGAGCGTGCTGTGCTGCAAACCCAGCCCAGCCAGCAGCAGCAACATCCCTCACCGCTCATCCCGACGGATTGTATCTGACTACAGGAAGGAGGAGGCAGAAGACAACCCTGGGTGGGTATATTCATCTCCTTATGGGCAAGTGCTCGTTGCAGAGGCCTGGGCTGGTGCCTGTGTGTATGCCCATGGCAGTGCAGTGGTCCAGGCAGGTGCACATACCCTTTAGTGTGGTCCAGCCTCTGCAGAGTCTACATATCCCCATGTGGATCTTTGGTGAGGTTTCTGGCTCTGTTCATCATGCACCAGCCTGAAACGACAGTGTGGCCTGGCTGACAAGATACAAAGCTGCAAGACAGCTGGTCTGATGGTTACCCTCACATCACTTAGAGCGTGAGGATACCTGTCTGCTCCTCTGAAGAGGCTGCTCATCCTAAACAGAAAAATAATTAATCAGGTCTTGCTCCATGAAGACTATTTGACCAACCTCTGGAAGAGACTGCCAAGTCCTAGACAGACTGGCAAGGGGATGATCCCGTTAGCAGGAGCTGAGATCTGAGAGTGGAGATGCAAAATGGCCTCATGGGAGAGCTGCTAGCTGAGGAATCAGAAGATCTGGATTCTGCTTCTATCTTTCCCACCAATCTGATATATGCTTCTGAGCAACCTGCAACCCCTCTGCTCCCCTTATAACACTTCTTTGTACATACCACCTGAGTGCAGCAGGGTCAGGGCCGACTTCTGATTTTATCTGATGCAAAAAAATCTCCAGAATTCAACTGTAACACTACTAAAAGGTGAAACCTACTACTACTGATCACCACCCAGGGGCTAAGGTGACCTTTACACCTCAGAATGGGTGCAGATAGGCAAACTGCAGCACAGAGCTCCTGTCCCAGCTTTGTGTACCACCCCAGAACCTGAGTTTAATTCTACCACAGGTATATAAACCCAGGACCCAGACAGCACATGAGAAGATTCCAAGGTGGTAGCTTCAAAAAACACATTTGCACACACCCACACACAGATTCTTTCCTACACCAGTGCTTTTCACAGCTCATGACAACAGAGATTATTCCTTGCTGGAAGAATGTGGCATTGTTGACATTAAAAAAAAGCAAAACAGGCCTTTGCTTTGCTGGAACAGCACAGGCTCTCTTGATCAGCTGTCTGAGGTGCCTCATCCGTACAAAGCATTTAAACCTGTCTAACATCAAAAAGTAAGGTAAGACAAGTCACTTTGATGCTCCAGAGCACTTGCCTAACATGATTATTGCAGAATCTTCCTGGTGATAATAGAATTATGCAAAGGAGGCCTTGACCCATTAATGCTTTTACCTTTCTTAGGATTTCTCTCCCCCTTCTTTCTTTCAGGAGCAGCAGAACTGCTTGCTCAGATACAGCATCTGAACAAAAAGGTGGAATTATCAAAGCCAAAGAGGTCCCTTCTCCACCTTGAACACTGTGTGCACCCCACCTTACCCCAACAAATCCCACGCTCTCCCAGTTGCACATTAAGCAACTGGAAATATGGATTGCTGTACTGGAAGGTATGACCAGAGGCAGGACACTGAGGAGATACTGTGAATGCTGGATGGGAAAGCAGGGTGTGTGTCACCTAAGATGCCTCAGAAAGAAGGACTGGTTTAAAAAAATGCATTTGCTACAAGCCTCCCTACAAAATCATCACATCAGGGCTTGCAACAATTTTACACCAAATAGCATAGCTGTGGAGTAACACAGTAGTGTATGCAATGTTTGGTTCCTTATAGCTGGAACCAGTATGTCCTGGAGCTCAGTCAGGAGCTCAGTCAGGAGATCAACATCTGCCTCCATTTTCCAGGAAAAGCAGATGATTTCAGACAGAAGGGTCTGCTGGCAAGACAGCCTGAGTTTCTCACCCACTTGCAGAAGTTAGGAGTGAGGTTTTGGGGTGGTTTTTTTTCAATTTTCTTAATAAAAATGCCTTAACATTGCACAAGACCTGCTTAATCATCAGAAGAGGGAGGTCCAGGCACGTGTAGTTATTTAAAAGCAATACACAATAAGAAAGAAAAAGGGATGTAAAAGGGATGTTAACTCCTCTGTGCCCTGTTCAGACTGAATTACAGCTGAAAACAAAGGTTCAGCTGATGAATAAAGCTTGCAGAAACTCAGTATGGAGCATCCTCTGTGGTCAGTCCTCTCCCTTCCACCTCCTGTCCTGGCCACTGGCAGCAGCTCGTGCTCAGGAACGGACTGAGACACTACAGGCAAAGCCTTGTTCTGCCAGAGGGTAAACAGAGCCCAGCACACAAATTCTTATCTAGGTTTGTGTATACAGAGGGTGATTTTAGGCCAAAAAACTCCTACCAAGAGATCAGCTGACTGTGCTGGCTCGAGTTCAGGTCTGCAAAGGGCTGGCAAAGGGAAAGCATGCTTCCTCTAAGCATGGGTCACCCATTCCTGCTTACAATCCATCCTGAATTGAAAAATGTACAATCAGTTTGTTCCAGGAAAGATGAGTCCAACCCATTAAGGCTCAGACCTGAATCCAAACTTCCCCAAGTGCAGATATGTTTCCATCTGGAGTTCTGGTCCAAGCTTTTCTCCTGCTTCTCACTCATGTCAGCAGAGTGAAGTCCCTGTATGTCCCATCCTAAACCAGGACCTATTTACATTAAGTCAAACAAACCCCACAAGACAGTCCTTTCCCCAAAGCTCCCCTTAGCTAAATGAACAAGTACTTTGCTGTATTTGCAGTGAGCAGCAAGCAGCATTAGGACACAGTGAAAGAACTCACCCAAGGTTCCCCAGCTGGCTTGTCACAGAGCTGGCCACTAAAGCCAGCTGCCAGGCTCTCAAGCTCAGTGCTTTTTCTTAGAGAAAAAAGAGGAGAGGTGCAAGCCCAGACCCAACCCTTCCCCTGGGTGGCAAAACTTCTGGAGCATCTATTTGAAACAAAGACTTACTTTCCCCCTTTTCCTGTCTAAAATAGAAAAAGGACCAGAGACCTTATTCTTGAGCTTCAGGGATCTGTTAATTGGCTCCCTAGTAAAATTACAGAGCCTCAGCTGCCTGATAATGATTGTAAATGACAGAGACTATCAGGTTTACCTTGTGATGTCCCTGGGGAGCTTGCAGTTAGTTTAGTCTGAACTCTGCGTCAGCTGTTTGGGTTCCTTTCTTCTCGGCATGTGGTATCTGGACTCAAGCTGCAGTCTTTCAAACCTAATTAGTGTTAGGGGAAAGAGAGAGAGAGAGAGAAAAAACCCCAAACATCAACACTCTCCTCCTTCCCTCAACTGACTTTCTAACATACAGGCAGGGCCTGATTTATGGTACAAGTTCATGGAGATTTTTTTGCTTGGGTGTTTTTGTTTCTTTTCATGTGTATCAAGCCAGCATCTTCAGTTCTGGCTGCAAGAAGCTGAGTTTCAGTGTGCTGGCATCTTTGAACTTGGAGAAGTTCAGTAAAGAATCTCTAAACTCAACAGAATCATCGTGTTTGTATAGACTTGGGTCTGTTCTGTGCAGTGCTGGGCAGAAACTCAAGGGGTTTTTTTTTGCTCTTTTCCTCAAAGAGAGCTCATTTTATTCCCTGATGTGTGTGTTGTGAAAGCTTAACAACCCTGGTTTTAGTAATAACCTCAATGTTAGTGTTTAGCCTGATTTAAACAGCCATCCCTACGAAATGAGAACACAATTTATTGTGGGGGGGCTTAATAACTTGGGCAATTTTTTATTTGCAGGGCAATTTCTCTTTGCTGGGCATGTCATAATCCCTCCTAACCCTGGCATGAAGGTGGCCATGGTACCTGTTTGCTTCCTTGGTAACTGACTTCCACTCCACACGACAGGTCATCAGCTGCAGCAGTGATGAATGGAGCAACACAAGTGCAGATCCATGGAGAGCATCGTCACATGCCAGCAGGCTGAGCAACCACAACCCTGAAAAAGCAGCAGCACATGAGACTCAGAGTGCTTCATGAGGCCTTGAACCTGGCAAGAAAACCAGGGTTTTTTTATTGCAGTGACTGATTACATGTGTGGAATTCTTTGTCCCACTGCTCCAATGCACATTTTCCCTAGGAATGGGAGGCAGAGATTTTAAATGAAGCTAATTAGTCTCTGGAACAGCTGCTGAAAGATGAGATAAGTTTTTTGATTGCTTAAATCTTTAAATCAAGACTAAATGTCTCTCCAGGAGATCTGAAGCTCAAGCAATCACTGAAATCTTGAAATGGAATCAGTGAGTGGAAGAGGTGAGATGAGAAAGTTCTCTCTGCCTGCAAACTCTGAAATCCCTGCCCTCAGCAGCATCGCTGACTTCATGCTCCAGCAGCTCTCTAATGAAGAGGGCTCACTTGTAGAGATAAATCACATCTTAAGTGAACATAAGGGAATCTCATACAAGTGCCAGTAAGCACCATGTTCAGACCACACACCAGTTTGCCTCAAATGGCCTTAGAATGCCCAGAAGAATGTCTGAATCCAAGACAACAATAAGTAATTCAGGTTGCCTATAGCAGATACCTAACTTCAAAGGCATGACTGCTATCCTTTGACTCACAGTACTGTTCCAGATAAGGCACACTTGCCTATTCTTGTCTGGATTGGGCTTTGCCATCAGGCAGTAGAGCCCCAAGCAGAGGATCCCAAACACATCTAAAGCTCTGCAGCAAAGACCTCCAAAGGAGGAGTCCTGCTAGAAGAGAATCAAAACCACTCAGCCCAACACTAAATCACTTCACCAGCTGTCATCACTGTTCACCACTTTCAGTATCACAGTACTTAGCAAGAAAGGAAGAGAAATAGCTGGTCCTCTATGAGATTAGAATCTAGTATAAAAGATGGGTGGCTGATGAGTTCACCTTATCAAAATACACCTCATGCCACCCAGCAAGCTACAACTGACTGGAACTAAGCTTCATGTAAGGACAATCCTCAAGTCTTAGCAGGAAGGATCAAAGTCTAGTCCATCACTCAGTGCCATAACTCACCCACTGTGACACCCATCAGCGGTGGCAGGAGTGCCACTTTGCATCTGCCTTGGGAGGCATCGTGGGTCACACTGTCAGGACTTCTGCGCACTGCTGGGCTTGTCCCACTTGTCACCAAAGCCTGCAGCAGAGCCAAGAGGTGATGGCTGTGGGCTACCTGGGAAGGAAGAGACAAGGAGGAATCAAAGACAAAAGAATGTGCCTTGGGAGGGAAAGCCAAGTTTTCCAGTGAAGATCTAGAGAAAGTGATCAGACACTTTGGAGGTTGTTTGTATCCTCAGAGCAGGCCTTAATTGTGTTTAAAGTTCTCTGATGATATTTATGGATCACCACCTGCTTAGCCCACTTCAGCTCCCAAGAGCTGTGAGAAGATCCCACCTCTGCTCCTATAATAGAAGGCACCAAGCTGTGGCTGAACAGGAGATCTTCAAAGGCACTGATGGAGCTGGTGAGGTGGGGTGTGTGGAACAACAAAACCAGGCAGCAGCACTGATGTCCCTGAGCCCAAGTGGCACAGCTGCACTGCCCAGCCCTGAGGATCCAGGTGTCCAAACCCCTCTGTGCCTTTATCTCAGTTGGTATTTTGGGGAACAACTCTTTACCATGGCTCAGATTCAAAGCTGAGGCCAAAGAAAGGCCTGGAATCTCTCTGGCTTTGCTTTGGGTTGTGCTGTGGGTATTTTAAGCCTTTCCTCTGCCCGCAGTGTATCAAATGACTTATTTTCCCCTCTCTCAAAAAGCTCCTTTCCTCCACAGAGCCACTTTGTGGAATCTGTCACCTGCTTTTGCCTGAGTAAAGCAGCCAAACAAGCTGCAGAGAAGGAACAGTGTTCCTAAATCCACGCTCAACTCAAATCCTCTTAAGAACATCTGACCATATTGTAGGGCAAAGGGCTCTAATGCTGTTAGAGTAATTCTCAGTCTTTTAAAGGAAGGAGCTATAGTCCAGGGTTATCCAGGAGTGATACAGCCTTGGGGAAAGCTGCACTTTACATATTTAACAGAAGCGTGCTGAGCTCTTTAACATATCATTGCTGTACTCTTTGACATCAAAAGGATTGCATTTCCATACTCGGGTGAATTAATGGGATTTGCATGTCACCCTCATTCTGTACTTCCTTTGCTGAGTTACACTGCAGGAATTTGAAAGGTGGGGAAGCTAGAGAGGTGCGCATGCAGGAGTGCCCACAGTCAGGAAGTAACACACTGCATTTACAAGGGGCCTTGGAGCTGATTTTAGAGGAGCAACATTTCTGTACCATGCCCATGAGATGTTGCCTCCTTTGCCAATTCATGTCTGGTCACAGCTCCAGCTGGGATTTCCTGGGAGCATCCCTACACACAAAGGCAAGGTGAGAAACCTTCTCCCACCCTGCAGTTTCCTAGTCCCACTGCCTCAGCATCACTACCAAGCTTTTCAAGCCGGTCCTGTACAGCTTAGGAGCCCACAGCTGGGCAGGGAGGGGATTCAGGGCTTGCTAGAGTACCTGAGCCATCAAGATCACACTCATTGAGTTGTTTTCTGTCTTTAGAGACCCCAAGAGCCACGTGGAAGCAAATGCCAGATCTGCTACAGGCTTATAAGGGGAAACATTTCACTTCAGAGACCACATCCAGCCAGACTCTTCTGTAGGTCTCCTTTCAAGCTAAAACAGCAGGGCTGCTCTGAGGGTCTTGAGAAATTTCCACAGCGACAGCAGGAGGTGACACTGGGCTGCTGAGGGCTCCCCTCCTGCCCCTCCTCCTCCAGTTCACACAGCTTTTCCCTGATACTGTGATTAAAAGAGTAGACAATGGCAAGACAGGGGAATGGATTAAAGCTAAAGGAAGGTTTAAATTAGATTATTAGGGGGAAGTTTTTTTACAGAGACAGTGGTGAGGGGCTGGACCAGACTGTCCAGAGAGGGGGTGGGTGCCCCGTGTCTGGGGGTGTTCAAGGCCAGGTTGGATGGGGCCCTGGGCAACCTTGTGTAGCTCCAGGCCTGAGGTTGGTGACCCTGTCTGTAGCAGGGGGTTGGAGCTCTGTGATCCTTGGTGTCCCTCCCAACCCAGACCAGTCTGTGATTCTATGATTGCAAATCAATCCCATCCACCCTGGCTGTATTTCCAGGATGGCTGAACCCGACCTGAGGTCCCCCTCTACTTTAAAGCAGAGCACTGATCATTCCTGGACAGACTTGGAATCTTACACTTGAGTGAAATTTTATCCTCTAAGACAGGTCATGCTATGTCTTGAGTTACTTTTACACTTGACACTAGCAGTCATTAATTACCATCTGGCTGATTGACATATCAGTGAGTAGCAGCAATATAATACTTTCCCCAACACTGAAGCCTTCTCAGAAAAGCATAACTGGACTTGACACACTTATTTTGGACTGCTTATTCCTCAGAGAGATTTGTTTTGTGTTTATTCAGTTTCTGTAAAAGTGCCACCCAAGCACTATCCCCCTTGGGCACGAGCATAGGGAACTTCACTGAGGAATTGTGGGGGAAGAGGAAGAAAGGAGCTTTCAGAAAGAAAAGGCAGGCAGTTTTGGAAGCTCCAGTTTATGAGCTGAGCTGCTGTTTCACTGCCAAAATCCTGGCTCAACTCCACCAAAGCATGACCCACACATCTCACCACAGACAGTATCACTCAGTTTTGACAGCACCTTAAAACAATTATCACCAGGGTGCGATCTTCACCTTCCCTTCAATCTTGTTGGTGCCATGTGGAAATGATGGAAGTGTTTATAAAAGAGTACGCTGCCAGGAATAAAACCTGAAGTGTTCTTCTGCATCAGGAGTGGCCTGCAATTACTCTTTCCATTGGCTTAAGTGGGGGGCACAGAGTCCCTGTCACAGCTGTCCTGCTGCTACAGGGATCTTCACCCACTTCCCAACTGGCTGAGACAGTCTCACAGGATCCTCCCCACTCTGAGAGCAATTCCTCCTTAATTTGCTTTTACTGTTTTCAGGGAACTCAGTACACCCAGGCAGAAAACCCCTGCTGTGCCACTGAGCATGCAAGGTATGTCCTGGCACTCCAGCACTACCAGTAAGAATGCTGATGAATGACAGCAGCACAGCAGGAAGCTGCAAGGAATTGAGATCAAGAACCTGTATCTTCCCATTAAAAACCAGCCAGTAGGCAAAACTAACTGTGTGTGAGCAATGACCGATTCCTGTGCTGTCCCCTTGGGTCAGGCAGAGTTTGAGTGCATTGCTTTTAAAGACAACTCCAACTAGCCAGAATCACAATAGTATTAATGGCTCCTGTTGTCTTGCAGTGTTGGCATCAGCCTTCAGCCATGTATTCCCTGCACAGATATTTCACCCACCCCAGATCTCAGAGCTGGCCCTGCATCTGGCATTCATCAGGATGACTCCACTGACGAGCTTGTGCAGTCTGGGTATGAAAAACACGGTCTCAAAGCCACAATAAAGGATCCACTTCATTTCTCCAAACCATCCTCTTCCTCCTTTATCTATTTGGAGGATTCTTACTTCTTTACAGATCACTTTGCTCTCTCTCTCACAGATTTACATCTCCTTATGGCAAGGGGTTGTGAGGAATCACCATTTACTCCCTGACCAGCTCACAGCTTTAAAAGATGCTCCACATATTGCAGCATGCTCAGCTTGGTGATATGGACCTGCAGACCACCTTGTGCCAAGTGGCTGGTGTAGCATCTCTTACATTCTGTGTCTCTCACTATTGGGCACAGAGAAGTGGCAGTGCATCAGAGCATGGTGACACCACACAACTCCCCTGCTCCTTCCTCAAGGCAAGGTTCACATCCAGCCCATTGAGAGGGGTGCAAGTGCTCAGTTACATCTGTTGACTCTGTCCCTGGCTACACACCACTCCTTTGGTGGTGGTGGAGGACAGGACAGCTCTGGGACCATGCAGGCATGCCGTCCTGGTCACACAGACCCTGTGGCAGAGACATCCTGCGTGGCAGTTCAGGCTCTGACAAGATCCCATGTTGCTTCCTGGGCCTGTTGAGATTAATTGCAAAAAACTCAGCAGTGATGGGACATCAACTAATGGCACAAAGGGTCTTAGCTTCTCCTAGAGCAGGTTTTGTGCAGCATCAGACACACCAAACTATACCAGCAGCCCTTGGTCAATGCTCCGTGTGCTGCGACCTAAGAAACCCCCTGGAACAAGCAAAGCCCTTACAAGCAAAGGCACAAGTATGACCCCTCTCAGCTTGTTTCTAGAGACAGGCACACCAGTGAGCATTTGTCTAGATCAAGGTCTGCCAGAGGGACGCACAGGAAACTTATTCAATCACAAGAAAGCTCCAGCTGGTTTTGTTTAGCTGTTTTCTGCTTCCAGGTTTTAAATTCTTGGGGTTATTTTCCTTCCTAGCCCATCCCTGTAACTCTGAACATATTCCTGTGCTGTTCGAGCCTACAGCAGGGGCAGGCATCCATGTGCTAAGGGACTGGGCTCGATTCATTATTTTGTCAAAGATCTGACATGACTAAAATCCAAGTCATGTCAACAGATTGCAGATGTTTTCCCCTCCACTGACACACCACATCCTGGAGGGAAATCGCAGGGGTGCAATGCCTGTCTGAAGATGTTAGCTTGACTGCACGGTGTCTGCTCAGAGGAGCTGGGCCTCAGTAGCCAGCTCAGAAACGTTTCTGAGACTTTTGGACACAGCAGAAATAAAAGCCTGAACCACAGCATCAGTTAACCAAACGTCACTCCAGGAAACTCCAGAGTTCTGCGATTGCTCAGGAGGCAGCATCATTAGTGTGTTGGTTTGGGAGTTTATTTATTGCAGAACCCCCGAGAGTTTCAGCCTGTGGAGGACACAGCCCTGAACAGCCCACCAAGGTGCTTAACTGCTCCTAGGACAGCTCATTGGGGGCAAGTCTGGCTACTTCTTCCTCCACACTTGGTGAGGACTGGGAGGCAACAGCCCCACATGTGCTGACTCCACACAGCATTTCCAAGCATGGGGCAGGATGGAAGGAAGGACAGACAAGAGCCTGAGTCGCAATGCCTAGCAACATGCTGCACTGATGGGTACATCCTTGTGTCAGCACTACATGTACAGCCCAGCCATCGCACTCTAGTGTAACACTGAGTGCTATGGCACCAGTGATCAGCTAACTGGTGCACATGTTCCTAATTAACGGATCCTGTTTGTAGGGATCATAGATGAAGAGGAAGTTAGCTATGAGCCCCATGAAGGAACTCCATGGGTTGCTGAGGTTACTGCATTGGGGGATAAGGACAAAGGTGTTTGGGCTCTGGGAGTAAAAGTGCAACTTCTTGTTTTTAAAGCCTGCAGCTAACCCCATAATCAGGGAATGAACATTGCTAGTGTTGCAGGAGGAGGGTTGGAACAGAGAATTAGGCCTTGATTCACCCCATTTTGCTGTGGGATGAAAGCTGGGCACATGGCCTCTCTCTGTGCTTTTTAAACTCAGAGAGGAATGCATCAAAGCGCAAGTCCTCTCATCTGGGCAAACTGCCTTTGGTGGTGTCTCTTTCTCCACTGAAAAGAAGGGTAACCCAGGCAAAGATGCTTCTGATTGATCTACCTTAGAGGAGGAGAGGTGGGATGCTGCAGGCCACGTGGCTAGATCTCTGATCTCCTCAGATCCAGCCCAGCAGGAAAAAAAAACATCCCAAGGACATTATCCTTCTCCTACACGGATGCTTTGGAGCCTTGCTACACACTGAGACCTTTGTAACACTTTGTTATATTTATTCTCCTGATAAACCATCCTGACACCTTCAAAGCCAGTGAATTAACATCTAAGTCAAACCTTTTAATGTTCCTTGGACATGTAGCGCTTGTCGCTTTCTGCCTGTGAATTCTAAAAAGGGCCTGGGGTAAATAAATAATGCAGCATGCATATTGCTTCTGTGAAATTTGTTCCTAAAGAATAACTTACTCAGCTCTGTAGTGATGGGGATCCTTTTATAACACGGCTGTGATTGATTCCCCAATGCTCTCGCTCTGAAAACAGCATCTGTAGAAACAGTCAATAACAACATGAGGAGAGAGGGAAGTGAGCAGAACCAGAAAGGGAGGGGGGGGAAGAAAACAAAACCAGCCAAAGCACAATGGTTCAGACCAACAAATGCAGGAAATCTCTTACCTATGCCTAAAAATAATGTCATTGTCATGCAAAAATCCCAAAGCTGTTCCCTATATTTAGAAAGTTTCTTGCCTCAGTTTGCTTTTCTGAGGCTTTTTTTTATTCACTCAGAGCTTCAAAGGCTTAAAAAAGAAAAGCTCTCCTGGGAGCTGCTTATTGACATCATAACTAAAATATAATTACCCTCTGTGGAGCAGCAGTGCTGGTTACAGTGATGCTTGGCACAAAGCCCCCACTAAGCCAATCTGCAGTCAGAGGGCTTTGGAGGGAGGGGGCTGTGGTTTTTCCTTCCCCTTCAAGAAGGCTGTACATAAATAGATGGGACATGTGCTGTAGGAATGAAAGCAAAGCATACCATCTTTATACCCTTTTTTTTAAAAAAAAAAAACCCAACCCAAAACCCTGGCAACCAAGAAGAGAAATCCAGAAGTTGCTAGAAGCATGCATCCTTATTTCCTCCCAGTTCTCACCAGTGAGCTGATTTAGTGGTATCAGCACCACTCTGCTTTCTATGTTTTGATCACACTCTTGACTTTCTTACCTTTAAGTCTCAATTTTCCCTTTGTTACCTAGCACAGCACCTGGGTAACAGTATTACTGATACTGCTTCTTGCACAAGAGAGCAGCAAAGGCAAAGTGATGGAATCCAACTCCACTAAAGACGTTGCTAGAAATCAAAGTTCCAGTTCAGATCTTCTCTACTTAGAGCAGCACGTGAACATTGGAGCTCAGAGACACTAACAGGGTCCTACATGGACCATTGCTCTATCAATTGTCTCTGAGGTTAGGCAACAGACTGCCAAACTCCTCATTAGATGTGTCAGGCATCACAATCCCTCAGAACAGCAGTGAGTCCTTCCCCAGTATAGCAAAGCATCCCTGAACCCACACCAGTGACAGCCACCGTGTGCCTGAAAGGAATCACTGCCTTTCCTGTGCCCTCCCCTGCCCTGTGCTGGGTGATTTGAACACAGCCTGATCATTGCCTGGATAACTTCTCCTTATGTCAATATTTTTGCTCTGAAACAGTACACAGCACTCTACCTGAAATCTTACAAACTGGCAGGGTGCTATTACAAAAGATTACTTAATTGTAGATTACTACTGTACATTTGAATTTCAGTATCTTATTAAGTTGTCAGATTTAATTACCATTAGATGTTTAGATTACGCCACAGATTATTTAGTTCGGTACCTAGGTTTGCCAACCTGTTTGCTGTGTGACATGACAGGGTGATAATTACAGCATTACTGGAAAACCTAAATTTTTCCATGGGAAAGACTAGAAGTCCTTGGCATCAGCAGTGACCCTAGTAAACGCTCATTCTCACAGTAAGTAACATTTCTCTCTGTGTGGGTTGGCTCTCTATGACCCGTCTGATTCTGCACCCCGTGAGAGGACTTGGGTTTGTTGGGTGCAAGATGCTCACAGCAAAATCTAAACCCAGAGGAAACACAGTTGATTTGGGCTTTGTTACACCCTCCACGCTGAGATGGAGCAGTGCTTACTGAAGCACCTGAGCTGGGGAGGGAACGTGGGGCCTTCTGCCCAGGGGACTATTTTCAGCTACGGTTCAGATACAAAATGCCACAGCTTCATCTGCAGCATCAAAGCTGGAGATGGGAAAGGAATTGGATGGACAGGATAGCTGGATATCCTGCCAAGTCACCTGCTGTCCCACCAGCAACAGCAGCCTCTGTTTTTCCTTTTTAAATCAGGTAATAAATGTATAACCATCTTGCTTTAGGAAGCAATCATGGAATGGCCTGGGTTGGAAGGGACCCCAAGGATCACAGGGCTCCAACCCCCTGCCACAGGCAGGGACACCAACCTCAGGCCTGGAGCTACACAAGGTTGCCCAGGGCCCCATCCAACCTGGCCTGGAACGCCCCCAGACACGGGGCACCCACCCCCTCTCTGGGCAACCTGTTCCAGTGCCTGACAACCCTCTCAGTAAAGAAAGCCTTCCAAATATTGAACCTAAATCTCCCCTGGTGCAGTTTGAAACCATCTCCTCTTGTCCTATAGCTCATTACCTAAGAGACTGACCCCCATCTCTCTACACCCTCCTCACAGGTAGCTGTAGAGAGCAGTAAGGTCTTGTCTCAGCATCCTTTTTTCAAGACTAAAGCTAATCCTGGGTTCTGCTCACACGTGAGGTGGGTGGTGTGCCTTTGGTCTGGCTCTGACATGACCACAGTGCTAGCTGGAATACAGGTACCCACTGTGGCTGCAGGCCTCAGCTCCTCTGATTATCAGCCACTCTCTCAAGCAGAAATCCTTTTGGTACTCTTCTCAGGGACACTGTAACTACAGCACTTGATGATGTTTGTTCCCTTTTCTCCTATCCCTCACGATGGCAAGGATGCCAAACAAATTTCAATCTGCAAGATCCATTTTTTCTGATGCAACTCATCAGATGCTCATCTTCCCAAGGGAAACCAGGGGGGAAAGATGCTTGTGGATTAAAAAAAGACAAGACAGACTGAGCATGCAGGTGGTGACTGCTCTGACAATGATACACCTGATAAATTGCCTAACCAGCCATGCCTCAGCTTACCCAACTGATCACACCTCTGGCAGTGTTAGGTCTCTGAGGTCATCTGCTGGAAGGAAAGCAAGCTACCACCTCAAAGAGAAACAAGTAAGTCTGAACTCTGCAAAGGCAGCTGGGGAAGGGTTTGACAAAGAGATGCTCCCATCTCTGTTTTATGCACTTCACATCCTACAAGATTGAGTGATAAAAGACACAGGAGGGGAGTAGGACAGCAACTGAAGGATCAAACACCCATTTTGGTTCTGAGTCTCTTTTCCATATAAAGGTTTAGAGATGCAATCAGAACAGCATCTCTGTCACTATAGAAATACATAAATTATATACAAAAGTATGTACTGTTTACTTTCTATATTCAATCAATGATGAATTCCATACAGCTTTATATTTATGTAGCAATAAATACATTAGATAAAAGTAACCTATTCAAGTCACAATTACCTCTTATTCAAATATACCTTATAAATAATTTGTCTTCTGTTCTGATTGCATACACTGTATATTGATAATATTTTGTCTAGTTATTATTAAAAAACCCTGTGTTTGCCTCAGTAATCTTTTCTTTGGCACAGCCACTGTTTTAAAAGCCTAGAATGATAATAAAGTATAGGGAAAACACTTAGGAGAGCCATCCATTTCTCAGCCTGTCTTCAGTTAATTAATACTCCACATTCTCAAGAGGAGGACAAATCTCAGCTCCTTCGCCAAATTAAGGGAAGAAGAGACACAATAAATATTCTACTGGGCTGAAGTCGTTTTTGCTTCCGTTGCAGTTCTGAGGTACAAGCTCAGGGAACAGAGCACCCACCCCCTGGAGCCTCAAGGGAAAGGTTGGACGCTTCCCCTTGTTGAAGGAGCTGTCCCTCACAAGTGCTTTCACCAACAGCACAGCAGTTACCCACCCTGGTTATCATTTACCCTCCAGCCATGATCACTTGACTGGAAACCTTGCAGCTTTGCTCAGGATTTGGGGGAGGGACTAGTGTGTTTCCAGGACCAGCAGTGGCTTTGATCACTCCTTCCTTCACATACCCACAGCTACAGAAACTGGACCAGGTTGTAGAGCTGGCCACGCTAGGATGGACTTCTGGCACTCCTAACTTACACACCTATGCTGGGGAGACACAGCTGTCCTTCAACTCATGGGAAGTAATTGGCACTTAAAGGCATCACCAAGTCCTGCAGCCCAGTTAGTGGTCAGTTTACATCAAAGACACAGACCAAAATGTGGTCCTGAGGGTTCAGCACAGTCTTTGAAACAATAAATTTAAACCAGAACTCTGCTCAACCAGCTAATGCTGAATTAACTGGGGTTATTTAAGATTTTTCTCTTCAGTTAAAAAGACTCAAACCACTTCTCTGCCATGTAACATCTCAAGCTATAGATAAAAAGTATCTCCCCATAAGTATCTGGATGCAAGATGTATCCTACAGCAGGGAAAATTCATCATGTTGGCATGGAACATCAAAGTGCAGAACGAGGTGACATACTAGTTTAATGCCAGGAGCTTAACAACAACTTTGGCCTGATGGTTTTTTCCCTGCCTAATTGATCATGTTTCTCAAATGAGCTAATTAGTCTGGGAAAATGTACATGGGGGAGTGGGTATTGCTTACTGTGGTGCCTCATGGTTGGTAGGTAGTATGGCCAAGTTGGCCACCCAGTGCATCAACATCCACATGAAGCAGGGATGGGTACATCCCTGCACCATTCATTCCTTGGTGGTTTTTTCCCCAAAGAGAAACAAGGGACTTTGTCAGCAAGAAGTTTCCTGATGAGAGATTAGAATCATAACCAAATTAAATGATTGTCTCTAACTAATTAGATTAGTTTAAATTGAATAATGAAACCTTTAGCTGTATTTAATGTAACATGCCTGAAGTCCAACGATTAGTCTGCTGAATGAAGCTAAACAATTAAAAACACAATCTATTTTATAGCTTATTTTATAGGAACAATTGGAAAAACTATTACTGCTGAAATCTGCAGAGGAAATGTGCAATTATAAGACCAACAGGAGCAGGCAGTGTGGGGAACGAGCAGCAGGGACAGCTGAGCTGTTCTGAGGACACTATGGAAGGACTTAGACCTTCCTTCCAAGCTGAGACCAAGAAGCTGGCCATACCTGATGTTTATTACTTTATTACTCAAGACAAGGGGTAGGGGGAAATGACATTAATTCTCAACCATCTATACTGTATTAGCCTCAGAGTTAACATTTCCAAAACACATATAAATTATTTAGTACTCTATACCTTATGTGGAAATCTGAGGACCATATTTTTTTGTGGTTTGCACAGACACAAGGAGGAACTTCTGAAGGTGCATCCATCTACCTGGCCATGGGTTCCAAACAGAATGGAATGCCAATGTCTTATGAGAAACCCCACAGGAGTATATCTGCACCTTTAAGCACCTAAGCTACGTAGCTTTTAAACACCCAAAGAAGAGTTGGGGACTCTGTCAAGCACCCAACCCATTCCAAAAATGCATCTTGAGAGCTTGCCTGTCCAAGAAACCTGAGTGCTAAGGGAGATACTGCCTGAATACAAAGTGCAATAGCTATTAGGCACCCATTTCCTTTGTGGACATTCTTAATCCTCATAGAGCGCCCCTCACACAGTCCAGCTTAGCTACACAAAAACACCCTGTACAACACAAGCAGCACATGGGGAGCTAGGACACACTAGCAGTTGTATGCTTTTTTCCCCCTCATGTAAACCTGCCTGTAAGATCTTTTCAAAACATTACCCTTCAATTCACAGAGCAGAGCTTCCAGTCCTATTGGGATATTTGCCCATTTGTAATGACTAATCCTATTTTGGAGGTTGCTGGGCAATAGGGTCCTTTTATTTGCTTGGAAAGAAGCTGCAGCATTTCAAGCAGCATGAATTCCAGCCTGCTACAAGTCTCCCAGCTGGCAGAACAGCTTGAACATTCTGTATTTTTGATGAAATCTTTGATCACCTCATTGCAAGATTTGGTTGCCTACTCTCAGCTCTCTGGCAGCTCTGAGCACAACCTGCCATTTCTCCATGGGATTTGTTCTTTTACGGATTAGACACATTAAATAAATAAACCAAACTGTCTTAAAGATTATCCAGATCAATAATGTCACGGACACAGGGGTCTGGAAACTCAACATATAAAATTCTGAACTAATATAGATGTCAATCAGACCTTCCTTTGTCCTTGTTTCCCCCACCCTGGTGGGATGAGGGAGGAGAATTGGAAGGGTAAAAGTGAGAAAACTCGTGGGTTGAGATAAGAACAGTTAAACAGCTGAAATAAAAGTAATAATAATTGTAATGGAAAGGAAAATAACAAAAAGATAAATAAAATCCAAACCCCAGAAGAATAAGTGATACAAATGAAAAATGATTGCTCACCACTCACTGACCAGCGCTCAGCCAGTCCCTGAGCCCCCCCCCCAGCTAACTCCCCCCAGTTTCTATGCTGAGCATGACATCGTACAGTATGGAATATCCCTTTGGGCAGGTGGGCTCAGCTGTCCCGGCTGTGTCCCTCCTGGCTTCTTGTGCATCTCCAAGCTGAAAAGTCCTTGACTTAGTGTAAGCACTACTTCAACAACTAGCACATCTGTGTGCTGCCAACATGATCCTCATCCTAAATCCAAAGAGCAGCACTATACCAACTACTAGGGGCTACGAAGATGATTAGGGGCCTGGAGCATCTCCCTTATGAGGAGAGGCTGAGTAAGTTGGGACTCTTCAGCCTTGAGAAGACTCAGGGGGGACCTAATTAAAGTCTATAATTATCTGAAGCAGGGGATGCAGGGGGAATCAGCCAGCCCCTTTTCAGTGTCTGTGGGGACAGGACAAGGGGCAATGGCTGCAAGTTGGAGCACAGGGAGTTCCACACCAACATGGGGAAGAACTTTTCCCCAGTGAGGGTGAGGGAGCCCTGGGACAGGCTGCCCAGGGGGTGTGGAGTCTCCCTCTCTGTAGAGATTCAAGACCCATCTGGACGCCTATCTGAGTGATATGTCCTAGGGAGCTGCTTTGGCAGGGGGTTGGATCTTATGATCTCTCAAGGTCCCTTCCAACCCCTACAATACTGTGATTCTACTAGTAAGAAAATTAACTCTCACAGATGAAAGCAGAACACCTTGCTCCCCTGGAGATCTTTCTCTGTTCCCAAGTTACCACCTAAACTACAAAAGGAACATGTCCTGGAATGAGCCTTCAGCTCCCACTGCTGCAACAGTCTCTACATGACATTGGTCAAGTTACTTTACCTGCCGCTTGCTGCTGAAAAAGGGGTAACAGTAACCCCTCAGCCTCTTACCTTTGCACATGAAATCAAAGATAGAAATTGGCTAAGATCATGTTGTTAAATGAACAGCAGCGAACTAGAGCTCTGTGACCTCTACCCAGATCGATGCAGTGAAGCTCCAGCTTATTCCTAGGAGGACAAGGAGGAAGACAGATGAGGATCCCAAAAGCAAACACCCTACAGCTACCAGAAGAACCTCCTGCAGTGGAAAAGCATCTCAGCAGTGGAGCATTCCTGTTGAATTTGGGATGACACTGCTGTTTTCCTCTCCTTGGCCATCAAAACCCCTAAGAGAGAAACAACTTGGCTGCAGAACCACCTCTCAGCAGCAACTACAGTTTACCCAAGCTGAAGATCACATCTCCAGCTGCTGCTGAGATGCCCTCTTTAGCTACATCATAGTTTCCACCTCACTTAGTAGCAAGGAGGATTTAGAAGGTAGGAATCACACATTAACCCTGACAATAAGAGGGAAAAGGGTTGTGTGATGGGGGAATTCCTTTGTCAATGTCAGCTGAGACAAACATAAGGAAAAACATACTGCAAAGTGCTTCCTTGAATTATTCTATGAGTTGTGATGTTTACAGCTGTTTGGACTTGGTCCCTAGAATTCCTTTAAATAATGAACTCTTCAGTGGGGATGTTCATTGAAGCAGTGTTTATATAAATGTGGTCTTGATTTAGAGCAAAAAAGTCAGCAGGAATTCTCCCTTTGTCTTTGGGGACTTTAAATTAGGCCCATATTGTAGGATATTCTTAGAGGCAAATTTCAGCTCTGTAGTGATGGTTGTGAGCATTGTGTTAGCTCAGAAGCAGCACCAAGACCGTGTGAAACAACAGCCACAGGAGCAGATGCTGCTCTGAACACCAAGCAGCAAAGGGCTGTGCCAGACCTGAACCACTGGAAGTCACAGAGTGACAAGGTTGAAGAAACCTTTATGACCATCAAGTCCAACCATCCCCATCCTGTGCTAAACCAGATCCCTGAGCACCTCATCTCCCCTTTTTTAAACACACCCAGGGGGTGACTCAGCCCCTCCCTGGGCAGCCTGTGCCAGGCCCTGACAGCTCTGCCAGGGAAGAACTTTTCCCTCCCATCTGCTCTGCCCCTGCCCTGGGGCAGCTTGAGCCCATTGCCCCTTGTGCCATCTCCTGTCCCCTGGCTGAAGAGACCATCACCAACCTCTCTGCACCCTCCCTTCAGGTAGTCATAGGTGAGGCTCAGAGCTTTCCTTTGCCTGGGAACCTTAAATGTACCTCCAAAAGTGTTTTTCTCGGCCAGAGCAGCATTTAATTCCAAACATGCCAAACATCCAGCAATAACTCCCAAACCAAAGGACCCAGGACTGAAAGACATGGCAAAACATTCCTTTTCCACCTGTTTCCACAGCCACAAATAAGCCAGTCACTCATGTGTCCATGAATCCAAGTAGATAATGGTCTCAGCTACACTAAAGGATGGCCAGACACATCCAAGATGCTTCAAACTTCATTTGAGGACTAACATAAGTGATTAACAGTTGTCTGTAGCATTAGAAGGCAGGGAGTGGAAGTCCTTTTATCAAATTGTTAGCTGCCAACAACTTCCTGCTGACAAGCTATCTTTAACTCTTCATAATGCCTCTGCAAAGCCCTGAAGCTTTGCTGAATCCCTTGCCTACAAGCTCTTCCACTCATAGGAAGATGTGGCTACAAGGCTCACTTTTAGGGGTGTGCATTGATATCTGTGCTCATTTGGTTTGCTTTCCTCAGAAGTCAGAGCTTATTTCTGAGTCCTACATTCTGCCCAGAGAGAGATAAAGGGATAGAAGCCTACTCACGAAGCACATTGTCACAAGGAAGCCCTGGAAGAGTTGCACCACAGGTCCCCAGAAACCTACACATGAGAAACCTGTGCACCAAAGTCTCCAGAGAGGACATACCTGCAGGTACCTGCGTGACATGGGCTGCCCCAGCACTTCGGCCTGAAAAGCCCTAACCCACCAGCATAAATACCCCAACTTCCTTCCCTTGCCTCAGTACCACAGACACAGGGATGATTTAACACTTGGCATGTGGGCTGTTCGCTTCACATCCCATTTGGGAATCCTCTCATTGTGTTTTTGAACCGCTCCCAGATCTGCACATATGTTAACCTTTCCCTTTAGGGAGGAGTGGAGTTTCAGACACACAATGAAAGTGCCTGTGAAGGCTGCTACAAAGCCCCTTTTCTCACTCCCAGGCCCGTGCTGTGAGAACGTGGCGCTTGTCTGGACTTGGCTTATTCATCACCCTGGATTATATCACCCCAATCACAATGCATCAAAGCCCTTTCCCCACCTCACAAGGAACTATGAGGCTTAATTGATGCAGAGGTATTAGCAAAATATCGTCATCTAGAGCATTCCATCCAATTATTAACCAATACATCAGGCAACAAGGAAAACCAATGTTAGAAATGAGTACTTAAATTTTTCTTAATTACATCCACTGAACCAAATCTGCCCCTAAGCAATGCACATGTAATCCCAGTGAAGTCAGTGTGGTTGTACAGAATACACTAAAGTAAAAATAGGCTGCAGTTATCATCTGTATTGCAGCAATTCTTACAGTCCCCTACTAAGTTCAGGGACTCCTGCTTTATTTAGAGTTCACACATGAACAATGAAGGTAAACTGAAGTTGAACAGCATGTGAAGGGACTTGTAGCGTTACACCCCATGCAAACAGAGAGGCTGAGTCCTCAGCTAACACACCCTGTCCAACATTGCATTTTAAAACAGAGCTAGGATTCTCTAATACGAGGACTCAGGGTGAGGATGCCTTAAGAACTGCTCCTGATACCTGTGTGGCTGAAGAGTTGGCAGCACTGGAGAAATTCAGAAGGCATCAGGATGACTGAAGCATCTGAACACTGATCAAGATGCATCAGGGACTGACTTCACTTCAGAAACCTTAGAGTGACATCAAGAAGGGACACCCTCTGCTGCTGTTATCTGCATGCTGTTTCTGCATTCAACCTCCATCTGAATCACCTCCCTCAGCTAACACTTTACTATATAAGGACACATCATTCAGGCATAGACATAAACCAGGTGTAATAACTCCAACACTTTTGCAAATTAGTACAGCACAGTTACTGTGGGGAAGCTGGATACTTCTGCAGGCAGCAGAACCTCTGAGAGAACCCAACAGCTCAGGATTCATAACACCCCTTGTGAAGACTTTGCTGAAGCCTCCATCTGCCCTTCCAAGGTGATAGGAGGGCTTGATAAAACACTTTCTCCCTGGCACAGAAGAGTCCCTGTGCCTATTTTTGTTCTTCCACCATGACTTGGGTTGGACACAGGTTGTATTCAAAAACTAAAGGCTGATCCCACTACCCACACAGAGAAGAGAAGCTTGCTTTGATTCCACAAAGCAAGCCAGCCGACAGCTTGAGCAAGGGTGGCAAAATTCAGCTCCTAATTATTAGATTTAAACCTTAAAACAGTTGTCATGTCTGAAGGGACAAAGTAAAATTTGGCAAACAGGAAGGGAAGAGAAACAAATCTTCTCCTAATAAGTAATCCCTAAAGACAGCCTTGTCATTTCCTGAGAGCATCTCAGCACTTCCCTGTTTTTATTTTTTTGGTCACTGCTTATCAAAATTTGCATGGCTAGTTAGTGGGTTAATTTAATTATGAGCAGCATTTATGAACAGCCTGATGGGGGATCTGCAGAGGGCAATAGAATCTGTTCTTGAATGATGAAATTGCACACACTCACACATCTGGAAGGCGTCATGGGACAGATCGCTGTCTTGTAAATGCGTGTTGAGTGTTACAATATTTCACTAAGCACTCCCAATCTGTCAAGGTTTACAGGAGAGTAGAGACTGGGAACGGTTGGGATCATTTGTGGCTTAGAGCCATTAGCTACTTCCACCCACTTATTGTGACGTTATTAATAGTAAAATAATCTAAAGAGCAGAACTTGGCTTACTTGAGATCTTAGATAATAGAAGTGATTTGCACTAAGAGCCCAAACCAAGGAGCCAGGACCCAGCTGAACAGTGACTACTCTGGGCCCTATTTTTGGCTGAGCTGGTGGTAACTTTGGGCAGACTCTGCTCCTCAGAGGACCTACCTACAGATCTAGCCCAGCCCTGGTGCGTGTGTAGGAGGTGGCATGTGGTGGCACCACCTAAGAAATGACCAAAGGAGAAAACATTAAGTAAGCAACGTGATGTTAACCATCCCTTAATAACTGCCCTCCTCAACAGCAGTAATGGCAGGAAGGGTGTTTAACACCATACACAAGGTGGAAACATTTACCCTTCATGGCATCATTGATGGGGTGACAAAAGCTGTTGGCCAGAACAGAAAACACGAGCTGTGCTTCTGTGCTAAGCCTAATTCAAGTTAACTGGCTATGTCCCCATGCCATCATGCTCGTGTGGCATCCAGGGATGCTATGCAACTACCCTATCAACATTGCCAAGAGCGACATCATAAATTCTCCTGGACTCAAAGATGTACCAGAATGGCCAATTACCTACCAGGAGTCAAATCATGCAGAAGTCCAGCTCTAGCCTGGCACACAGGCATGCATTTCATCCCATGAAAAGCAATCTCCTGCTGAGGAAATCAGGGCTTGGCCTGTGAAAGAAACTTTGCACAAAGTTTCTTCACCTCCTGGAACCACATGTGAAACTCCACGGAGCTTTTGGCTCCCTGTTAAGCCATTGCATCTCTGTTTAATTTAAATCCCCATCCAATCATTAAATATGGGGTGTTTTTTTTTAATGGGTCATTATAATGTGATTTATGACATTGGTGTAATTGTCAGAATTACTGTGGGTAATTAAAATATGAAACGCATGCTGCCAGAGGCTTCAGTCCCTCTCAGCACCCTCATTAAAAATCAGGAGCTGACCAAATTATAAATAGACTGGTTTGCACAAGTTCACAGAGAAAGCTAATTATGAAACTTATCCTTATGCACTCAGAACTCACACCATCAGTCATGCAAATTCTTTAAGTGATTATACGATTGTATAATGTGGAATCGGATTAGTACATACAGGTGGGTGCAACTCCAGTTACAATGTGTAGTACCACTGTACTTTGCACAGTGAATGTGAATCCCTACAACTTTTATGCAGGCTTGATGATAGATGTGGGACAAGAGCCCAGGGAAGAGAGGGGTGGTATATTTTCACATGGAACATATTAAAAAAGACTGAGGAATAGAGGGAGAGGCTGCAAAGGATAAGGCTTTGGGATTAAGTCTCAGAGAGGCATGTGAGCACATGGAAGGAGAGCTTGGGAAAGGAACTGGAATACACTTTGGATTAGGGGGCCAAATTCATAAGGAACTGGAGCTGGCTATAGTCACAGTGAGTTTACGTGCCAAATACAAACCCAAATGAAGAGAAAATTCTATGTATAAGGGTGGGCAAGGGCTGAAAGTTTTTCTTTCTAGTATTCTGAATGTTTTACTCTCCAGAAGAGAAGGGGGGAAAAAAAAGAGTAAATAACCAAAGGGCTAGATAGAATATTCAATCAGAATTGACTCAAAAAGGAAATCAGTGATGGAAGAAGAGTCCTGCTGGAGTTACCAGTCATATCTCTGGGGACTTAAAGGTGAAACAGAGCATGCTTTTGCTTAGTATGAAGTTTAAAGAGGAAAAAGAAAAGTGGAATTCCTCTTTCAGTGGCAGTAAACAGACTTGGCTTTCATGCAGAGAGACAATGCAGTCTGTCCAAAACAAGCCTGGGCAGATTTGCACACCAAGCAAACCAGGTATCCTGTGTCAGAGACCTACTGCAATACCTGCTCCATTGCACTGATTCCTTGGTCTTCTTGGTGTGCCAGTTTCAGTGAAGGCCTCAGCGTTCCAAGGGCGAGGTTTGGCCAGCCTACATTGGCAGAATAATGTCCTGGGGTCCTTAAAGATCCATGCACAGTAAGGAGAGCCACATTCCCACAATAACACTGATTTATATTCAGTGTACCTGTGCAGGATTCTGGAGGCTGGGGATTTGAAGAGAGAAAGCTTGGGGGAAAGGATGCATGGACAATGTCTCCCACCTGAGTTTTTTAACTCAGACCAATCTAATTAACTGCACATGTATTTATTAACTGAAGTGTCACGCCATCCAACCTGTCACCCTGACTGACAAGTACTCCTCAAAAATACACAGCAAGGAAAACAGGGCTTCCCACACAGCTGGAACACTAAGCCTTTTCTCTTCCTAGAAGAGCTCCCTGCCTAACGTCAGTTCACAAGCTTCCAGCATCCAAAATAACCTGTCCCCCACCTTCCATATGTGTCCCAAACTCCAGAAATTCCATTCATGTAGTTCAGTAGAGAAACTCCTTAGTATTCCTCCCCTGGAGTACTTGAGAGGAGCACCCACAGAGCTTGAGAGGAGCACCCACAGGCACCTGCACTCTGCCAGGTTTCCACAAACCCTCTGAAGTTTGGCTGTGACCAAAACACCTTCCACATCTCTCTCCCATTCCAGCAATAAAAGTAAAGCTGAAGGAACATGAAACTCCTTTGACTTGTGAAGGTTTTTTTGCTTTGCCAACAGACGGCTCAATTTTCCAGAGCCCCCACCCTGGAGTGTAAATACCAGGTAGTGATCAAAAGCACAATGTGCCTGCTGACAAAAGGGTTCTTGCTTGCTGTAACAACACTTTCTCCACCTCTATCTATCTCCTTTTTCTTGAGAACACAGTTTTACACTTGTCCTTCATACAAATAACCCGAGGGTGGGAATTATTCAGAAGGCTCGTGTTTGACACCCCATCTGTTCATTTCTGACAGCAATATATAATGTAAGGCTATAAAAACTTGAAAAATAATGCAACATAAAAAGGGATTGACTCGGCTCCAAGAGGCCATAAACGGTAACAAATACCATTGTATGATTTATTTCATGCTGTAATCTTTACAGTAAGTCATCTTTCAGACATTTCCTTGTGACAGGTTTTAATAATATTAATGCCCAGAGCAATCCAAATCATCGCCAATAGACATATTTATCAAGCTGCCAATCCAAGTAAATGAAATTCTATAAGCAATAATGTAACATGTTTAAAGGAAGCTAATAAAACAAGTCAGGAGAGAAATATTACTGCAAAGTATGCTCACTCTAATCCAGCCCTGGATTTTATACAGCCAAAATGCAAATCTTTCCCCTCCATGATTTATCGCTCCAAAAATACCAATGACCTTTTCAGGAGCTCTTGCACAGCCCTTCTCACACATTTATAAAGATTGTGATGCATTCTGCCAGATTAGCTGAGCTGGAGTGCTCAGCATCACTGCCTTGTCTTGCCCTACCTTTGGATTGGGAAGTGATGGGTAGCATCAAAGAGTAGGATCTTGTCTTTAAGATTTATGAAAGACAGACAAGCCTTAACATAGGCTTGGCAACTCAGCAGGTATTTATGAGCAATTATCCAGGCACTAGATAAGTTACGATTAACAGGGAGCTAAAACTTGGTTCTTAAACCTGGTTTCCTTTTTAATCTAATTCAGTTTCTACTCATCCACTGCTTGGCTGAAGCAACTCTACACCAGAGCAATAGGGAAGGAGACACTGGAGCGCTGTGCACACACAGAGCCCTGCTCACAAACCTTCCTTTATGCCTCACTAGAAGCTTAGCAGGAAGGCAAAACAAGAGTCAACAATTCAGCAAAACATACACCATTAAATTTGTCATGCCTTAGGCAAGAATGGGTGGAAAACACATGACTGGTAAAGCAACTGTATCGATGCAGGGGCTCAGAAGTGCTTGAGGAATCCTAACAGGTCTTTATGTGTTCACTTCTGGCTGAGCTTTATAGGTCTCAGGGTTTTTTTGTGTTGGTTTGTGATGGCTTTTTTATTTTTAATGGTGGTAATGAAGTTCTGCTCCTGGATATAAAGACCTGCTTATTCTCCCCCCTTATTGGGGAAACAAAAAGAGAAAGGAGGAAGCATACAAAGCTTCATACGTGCAGCATGACAGAAGGTATCTGTCACTGAACTAGTCCAGGACACCAGCAGTATCAGCAAGACCTGCAGCAAGAATGTGTTTTGAGTCTTAGAGCGCAGCCTGTCATGCCTCAGTCCTTCCCACTGTACTGAGCTGAATTCCCCTGAACTACAGTTTGGTTTCCCACCAATCAGCCCACATGCAAATCTTGTTTCAGTCTCAGATGCAAATTTCTGTCTAACAATTGGAATTTAAGTATTTACCTGGCTCAATATCCTGATAAATCCAAGTGTTTCCAAAGGACACTGCAAAGGGACAAGACTGTCAGTGTCCAGGTAATTTTTGAAGCACTTCCTGCTGGACACTGGAAGTAATCCCTATTGTGCATCCAGGGAACCCTGGAAATGAGACTTGCATTAAATAAGTCTGCCTTCCCTGGATCAGACTGCAGCTTAGCATCCGAAATCAAAGGGAGCAGAGATCTGAACCTGGAGCTCCCCTTGGCCACCATCTCAACCATCTCAATTTGGAAGCAAGAAGTCAGTATCAGTTTTTCTACCAGCAGAACACCCCAGGTAGAAATCCTCACCATAATCTGAAGGTGGGCAATTGGATCCAGTCCTAATTTTGGCTTAAGCAATAATCAGAAGTGATTTGGGATTAATTTCAGAACTGGTCCCCAGGAGCTGTGTTTTGCATCGTGACGTTTCCTCTATTACTTCCAACACCTCACTTCACCCTTTCCTACTCCCCTTTTCCTTCCCACCCTTTGTCTGCTCTTTCTATTTAGAGTGAGAGCTCTTTAAGGCAGAAACCACCTTTGACCATGCACATACACAGCATCCAGCCTAACAGGATCCCAGTCCCAGTAGAAGCCTCAAGGCACTGCTATAATACAAATAATAAATACTGCAACTAATAATAACAGCACAGTAAAACGTCCTCCCCAGGGAAGTGTTGGAAGACCAGTCCCTGGTGTCATTTAAAGCTAAACACCAGCAAACATACCTGCCCTGCCTGGATAGGATACAGAGTCTTTACGATACAGTGATGAGGGAGAATCTTGGTGGGGATGGGAACAATTAATCTGCATATCTGGCTATTTCTTCAGGGGATTTCAATATATCTCTTTGTAACATTTTTGTTCCTCACTGCTAAGCAGCAGTAGAGAACTCAGGGAAAATAAATAAATAAGAAAGAAATATATAATCCCCAAGGTGTAATCCCAGAGTATGGAAACTCACTTCACTTAAATACCTCCCTCTGGCATAATTGACTTTTCATGTGCATGTTAATAATGATATTTCAGCAGGTTGTGAGGGCTTGTTCTTCTCCCTCCCCCCACCCCCTCTGGTAAATTATGTTATTGGGCATGAGGAGGGGGAGGGACACATAAATCTAATTATGTTTTCGTTTATATTTAACAAGTCAGCACAATCTGGTAGTATGTGAGTGTGTATTTACTGTGCAGTCCCAATATTTACAGCTGACCTAATCAGTTGTAGGACAGAAGCACCGAGCAACACTTTATTGTCCTGATCCCATGCATGTGCTGGGGCCAGCTGCTGAGATACAAAGCTCTCCAGAGGACACCTCAGAGTCCTTGCCATGCTGACATTTGCCTTCGCTGCTGAAGCACAAGAGAGGCTTTTGGAGGGAGGGGAGACAGAATTTATTAAGCCTCTTCAGTTCTACAGCAGTTGCAAATTGCTCACAAGCAAAAACAAGGCAAGAATTACTCATTTGTGCATCTCTTCCCATACTAGGTTCCTGTTTACTCTCTGTAAATTGCTGTATGATGCTGTTTGCCAATGTGTCCTGTCACCCTCTCTAGTGGATGCTTTGGAAGAGTGTAACAGCTTGCTATTACTGACAGCTCGGTATCAACCCATGATACCCTTCCTTACACCGAATGTAGCTGCTCAGGTTAAGAGGAGTCCCAGTGCAACTCAGCTGGATGGGCAAACTAAGTATGCTGTAGATAAGAACAGGGCAATTCACACCTCACCTTACACAGCAGCTAACCAGCCCTGCCACTGGTTTGGAAGTCCTGCTGGGAAATCATTCCTCTGGCTAGGACAAAACTCAGATGCCCCAGAAAGGACTCCTCAGCACACCTTACTGGTGCTAGAAAGGCATGCCAGAGCTTGCTAGTCTTCCAGGCTGCTGTAGGTGTCTCACTGCAATTAAATATCTGACCCAAGAGCCAATATTGGTGGAGCTATTTCACAGCTGGAACATCTTTTCTGTGACATCTGATCTAGTCCTTCCTGGGCCATAATCTGAGGTCACAGGCCATTAAGCCCAGCACCATAACACCAAGCAGTGATTTGAGGATGTACAGCTGCACCCTCTTTAAGAGCATCATAGCCCACCTACATCTCCTGCTTTTCATGATGCTATAGCTGGTTCAGGATGCTGCTCCCCTCACTCCCCTGGTCTGTATCTGTGTTGCTGATCTGCATTCCTCCCCTTGGCAGCATCTGACAGGAGGCAGCAAAGCTCTCCATGTCACACATGTCTAAACATGTCCAAGGCATACAGATGGGAAAGGAAAGGTTGCACTGGAGGAACATTCAGACACTCATATCTTTATCTCACAAGCTGACAGATGAACCCTCTTCACATGCCCTAAACTCTCTTGTGATGTCGTAACTATTGCCAAACCATTCTAACCCAGATGAAACAGCCAGTGATTCCAAACATACCCAGCAGAAAGAGGGATGTCTGAGTAGGTGGATCTGTCAGCCTTAAGCTTTTATTGTGCTACAGAGGTGTGCTAAAAGCAGGTGCATTCACAGCCTCAGTAACAGGATTGTGCTTCCTACAGCCCTGTGTTCAACCAGGTGGGAGTCAGACAGGGCAGAGCAAGTTCTCCAAGCATGCTACACACCACATGATTGCTCTAGGTCAACCTCAGTGGAAGAGTAAATCAAGTCAGAAAATGAAAACTCAGAGCAGCCTCTTATGCTGGCACCAACAGGTATTAGAGAGAACTCTTCCATAGTCTAACCAAGATACCTGGCCAACTCCGCAGAGCTGATCTCATCCCAGGCTTTATCACAGACTTCCTGGGTCCCTGGGAGCAGGCCAGACTGCCCAGGGCAGCACTGAGGTGCTGCAGAGAAGCAGAACTACCCTCTCTCCTGGTTGGGTCCCAAAAGGGTGCAGGGTGTCATAGTCTCAAGAAGCCCTGTTGCCTCTTAAGACATATCTGATTAAAAACCCAGAAATCTAGTGATGATAATAACTTTTGATTAAGTCTGGACGACAAAGGAGAAAATAGGCTTTGTGTTCTGACTGCACACTGCTACCCCACAGACACCTGTTAAAACAGCAGCAGCTCCTTTGACTGAAGCACACAACCTGTGAGGCTCCTGTACTTGGCTTTAGATTCATGATAATGAACTTGCTTTGCACCAGTTCTCCCTGATTTCATTGCAGATGCTGGCAGCATAGTTCCCTATGCTAGTTGGGGTCTTCTCCATCTAACCTTCCTCTTACCTCCCTTCACAGAACACCACATACCACTGCAACTACATAATATGAAGAGCACAGGAATCAACCAAAGTGCTTAGAATTAAGCTCTGTTTTGCTCTGATACATCTGGAATCCTAAGGGAAACCAATGGCAACGTCTTATGCCTGGCAAAGCTCCTGATCCACCTCAGGCAACCACTCTCTCTCCAACCTAACTGGTGCAGAACTGCAGGTTTGCAAACAACTGCTTTTATTAATACCCATTTATACTGAAATGTCACCTTGTCCTTTTTTAAAATCTGAGATTGCCTAGGAAACAAGGAGGAAACCAACCAGGTGGAGAGCTCCTACAGAGTCAACAGCTTCCTATTCATTTGCCATTGACTTTTATTAAGATGCCTTTGCAGTTTACAGAAGTCTTTTTAGGGAGGTATGTGGCTTTCAGGGACTTTAGTTACATCTCTGCTGCTAAGTGTGTTGGAGTGAAAATGGGCTCCAGCTTCGCCTTCTATGTGACATTACTCCATGGAGCCCTCCAGGTGTCAGCACGTTTGAGGCTGTTCACTCAGTTTTCTCCCAGCTATCTGCAGGGCAGAGGCATTTTGTAGTGGGGCTTGGCTGCCATCTGCTGCTTAAAGGCTTTGTGAGTGTCTGAAGCAAGCAGGCAGGCGTGAGTACATCCACAGTCAGTCCAAAGCTCCTTGCCTACTCTAAGCAAAGCACCATCCCCATGGAGGGGAGACACTAGCAGGGGAGGTGCAGGAGCCTGGAAGAGGGATGTTTTGACCTTAAATGCTTAATGAAAACACAGCAGGCTTCAGTTTGGTGCAGTTACATGTGAGAGGCTGTTCTCTGTTTCAATGGGAAGCTAACCAACCCCTAACAAACTCCCACATCTTCCAAATGGAGTTGAGGTTGAGGTGGAGGAGTAACTTGCCTGGGGTTAGAGAACAGATGAATCACAGTAACTACTAAGAGCTGCAGCCCTCAGACCAAACAAGTGTTGCTGTAACTTGTATGACCTCAAACACATTTATTTGGCTGCAAGTTAAGATTTTTATTCTCCCAATGACCAAGCCCTAGACATGCTTTCTCAGGGAATCCCAAGGAAGAATCCAGTATAGACCAAACACAAAGCTCTGCTTCACTGCAGCTGCAGCTTTCACTTCAATTACACACATGCCAAAGTGATAAGACATTTGCTTTAACTCTGCAGCTAGAGAGCAGTATTCTGTGATAAACCTGGTAGAGTGAAGTGAGAATCTTGGGTAAGGTGTATTCTACCCTACTCTTTAGCCAAGAAACTTTGACTCCTAAAAACTCCTTATCAGGTAAGGGCTCTGTGATCCAACCTATCCTTGTAGAGAAACACTTCATAAAAATACAATTAACAGATATTCATTTAGCCAGCTTTTTTCTTTTAAATGAAAAAGATTTTTTTTAAAAATTACCTGAGAAACTTTTAAGTGGAGTCTGCTTTTACATCAGCATTTTTAATATCTGCTCTGGATCCTGTATATCACCATGATGGGCTTCGTAACACAACTGTGCACTAGGAAAGCAAAACTGAATTAGGCAGAACTGAATTGTATTTAACTGATGAGAGAGTAAACATATTTGTTTGCCTTTGAAACTTTTTCTGTTCTAGACTTTTTTTTCAAACCAGTAACGGAGAACCTTACCTTTTGACTGCTATCAGGGAAGGAGCTGTAGAGCAGCCCCTTGTATTCTGATGAAGCTTTATCTGCACAGATTGATCAGGATGGTGCTCTATTGAGAAACAACCAGAAGAGTAATCACAGTTTGTGTATCTGGTGACACTTCCCCTCTATTGTCAGAACTCAGACTATATGATCACAAGTTTCCTCTCACCTCACTGTCTCACATAAATCCTCTTTGTTACAGCTTCTGTGACTTAATGTGGACAATGGCAGGATTGGATGGGGGGATGGAGTGAAGCTAAAGGAAGGAAGGTTTAGATATTAGGGGGAAGTTCCTTACAGAGAGTGGTGAGGGGCTGGAACAGGCTGCCCAGAGAGGGGGTGGGTGCCCTGTGTCTGGGGGTGTTCAAGGCCAGGTTGGATGGGGCCCTGGGCAACCTTGTGTAGCTCCAGGCCTGAGGTTGGTGTCCCTGCCTGTGGCAGGGGGTTGGAGCTCTGGGACCCTTGGGGTCCCTTCCAACACAGGCCATTCTATCATTATGAGACACACAAGACCTGAAGTTAGCATGCTTTTTCCATGGCATAAAGGGAATTTACTGGCCACAGAAACTGGGGGGAACCATGGAGAAAGAGGGACTCAAAGCATGTAAAGGAGCTTTAGTCAGGAGTCCTACAGGTTGTTCAACTCAGGCTCCTGAGGATTTGGTGGCTTTTCTTTAATTACCCAAAATGTGAGCTTCACAACAAACAAATGCTTTCACTTCTGCCATATTTTTGAACATGTTTAACAATCAAGTCACTTGTAGCTCCAGGGGGTCACTGAAAAAAACCTGAATCCTCATACTTAAAATACAAGTTCTATGCAACTGAAGATACTAAGCAAGTGCAGGGTTTGAGGTATCTACTCTAATGCTGAACATGCTGGGTACAACAAGGCAAGGAAACCTTATTTTCTCACCTACATCCAGAATGAGTATCCCTGCTGAGCTCCTTTACACACATCTATGCTGAATCCCCCACAACATAATTAAATTGACCAGTTTTCCCTACAAAGACCAGTCAGGGTACCCAGCTCAGTCCAAATTCCTACTGTTCTCAACCCAGTTTTAACAGCTATCAGTAGCAGGAATGGCATGGGGAAAGACAAAGTTAATATTTTCTTTAAACACAAGAGAATGCTTGGACTCAGCTCCTCCAGATTCATGGCTCAGAGAACAAAGAAAATGCTATAATTATTACTATAGATATTGTAGTAGTAACTGTATTGTCTGGAGGTGCCATTGGTAGAACAGACACCACTTCTGTGCCAAGTGTTGTGCAAAGAAAGCAAAAATACAGTCTCTGTCTCTCAAATAGCATGCAGCTTCCTTTTCCCTCTGGCTTTCTCTTTTCATCATTCTATTTTCAGCCAGAAAATGTATGCACTCAAGGAAGAATAGATTGAGTTGTGGTCTGTTTTCCATTAGTGCTAAGCAACTGTATCTACTGACTGCTTTCAGCATAGAGTTCATTCACACTTCTGGAAGAGAGCCCCCAATGTATTTCTCACAGCAGTGTTTCCCCACAACCCTCTTGTTTTCAGAGTTTCTATTCTACAGTTTTGTCAAAACAGCCATTTCCTTTAGAAAAAGTGGAAAGAGAAATAATTGCACTCAATAGTCTGTATTTTCTGGGTGATTTCTCAAGCTTTTTAAAGATCTATGGCACTTATTTATTCCCCTTTCTGAACTAGTTCCAGCTTCCCCATTAGGATGTCTTGTATTTCATCATTAGAACAGACAGAGTGTTATCTGGCCCAGAACCAGATCAGCTTCAGAAAGCAAAAGCTCTGCTGCCAGCATTGACAAATTATCCCTAGATGACAATGTGTTTAGGAGCCTCTGTAAACTCCTGTGGCTAAAAATGAGGCATTTTCTTTACCAATGAAAATAAATATGCTTGAGTCATCCCCAAATCAGAGTGAGACTTCTGCTGTTCACATGTGGAATAGAAGTTAAGAAGGGTCTTCCACCCCCCACCCCGATCTCTCACCTGGTTATCTGTGATAAAAGAGGCTGGGAAGAGATTGTATATGGTTAAAATCCACCCCAGTGCTTATGTAACTGGGAAAACACATCCTGATCCTGCCTCCTAAATACTGGGCACAGGCAGGTAAGAGGTGTATAAAACCTGGGTTTTCTGAGTGCTTTGGAAATGATTTGTTTGGAATTAGTTGACTTGTCCCTAGAAAAGTCTCCTGGACACTCACCTCTTCCCCTCAGCTGCCAGAGTTGAGTTCAGTTCCCAAGAGGTCAGGGTTCAGTTTGACAAAGCACAACCTGGGGAAAGAAAGCAAGTCACAGTTAGTCATCATCTCCCTGCACTGTGAAAAAGACATCTGGAAGGAAATAACTGACCCACATACCAACAAACCTCTTCCAAAGTCATGTCTGCAAAACCACTGGAGAGTTGGAAAGTCATTACTTTTAGTCTTTGCCTTCCAGAAGCTTTCTGTGCTCCAAACAGTTTTCTCTTTGTCTGAAAGAATCAACCATAAAGATAATGTATTTATTGAAAGGCAAAGCAAGCAGGATATATAATCTAACACCAGGCCAGGGCTCTAACACCATGCTGTATTAGATTAAAGGCCCTAAGTTACTGGAAGCAGAATAATGTCAGCTATGTGTTGTCAGAGCCAATATCAGAGTTAATAAACATACCATGGAAAGCCTCAACCCTTCTAGACACTTGCAATTCATGTTACCATCAAAGAATGGGAGTTATTACTGCATACAAATAAAGTTACAGAGGAATTTCACAGCTGCAAAGCATTGGGAGCCCATTATTTGAGGACAGTTACACCTCAATTTGCTGTAAGATTAACCTTGGCTATTCACATGAGGACTGAGCTGGTGCAAGTTTTACCTTAGAGGTTTGACTGATAGTTGAGCTGTCATCATCTACTCCAGTAAAAGGATGTTTGGGGTTTTTTTTGGTTTGGTTGTTGTTAATTTGCTTGCTGTTTGTACCAAGGTAGTTAAAGCAGCAAAACATTCAGCTGCACACAGCTCCTTCAGGTTTCAGAGTGCTACTCACCACACAGCAGAAGATGCTGTTCTCTTGGGGTAAGAATGCCTTCCACGTGAAGTTTCATAGGCTCCTAAAAATAGGTTAAAAAAATTTAAAAGATAATAGATTTTGACATAAAGAGTTTATTTCCATTTTAAAAGCTTGTTAATTTTTCACAGCATGCTTAAAATAGCCCTTAAAATATGAGTTTTGCTAGCTTTGCCATGCCTGTGAAATGCTTGGACTTGAATGAAACAAAGGTCAATGAAAAACACTAACAAGCAGCCCAACCCTGCCCTGATACACACTCTGGGTTTATTTCACCCACTGTGTCTCTAGTTTGCATTAATTTTGTGAATGAGTAGTTTCTGAAGTGGGAAACAGCAGCTGAATCCCTCCACAGAGGAGCTGTGTGTGAAGTATCATATGTAGCCACTAGATGATAGCAAAGCCATGTCCACTGCAGGGCTGGCAACCCAGACACTTGCTCAGGCACCTCTGCAGCTCTGTTTTCCTCTTTCTTTTTTATTACAGCTTCTGGTGTTGAGTTGGAAACCTCTGAGCAACTTGTGTATTGCAAAGTTGGGACTTCGTTTTTAAATCGTGTTGTAGCAGGTACTGATGAGGCTGCATCAAGCACAGTGTGGCCAGTAGGTCCAGGGAAGGGGTTCTGCCCCTCTGCTCCACTCTGGGGAAACCCCCTGCAGTGCATCATCCATGCTCTGTACAAAGCATATCACTTCTGATTAGTGGGCTTGGTTTCTGCTCCCTCATTTCTGAGGTCAGACCAGTTGCTCCAGCAAACAGCAACTGGAGAGTAGTGACAAAGAACAGCACATTGGCCAGTGCCCATATCTGAGACCTCTACACTTTAAGCAGATTCAACTGCAC
This sequence comes from Laterallus jamaicensis coturniculus, assembly GCA_022605575.1. NCBI lineage: Eukaryota > Metazoa > Chordata > Aves > Gruiformes > Rallidae > Laterallus > Laterallus jamaicensis. The sequence goes on along the minus strand of JAKCOX010000049.1, from coordinate 2,833,841 downwards.
CATCTGGGGAAGGTAGTCACCAGCAAAAGGTTAAGATAATGGTGAAGAATTGCACCTGTAATCCCACTAAAAGTCTGGAGCAAAGAGAAGCCACTGTTATGAACAGTATGGACTTCACCAAGTCCACCTCTAAGGTTCATAAAGTAATATTTCCATTAATTAGATGCCCTATAAATAGAAAATTAAGACAATCCACATGGTGACTTGGACTCCTGAAGGGGTTTGGGGGTATTCTGGTCATGCCATGAGATTCTCTCACAAGCCAGCATTGCCAGGGAAGTCACCAGTTCAAGTCTGCCCAGTACAATGATGTGTAGAATCACCCGACCTGATGGCAGAGCTGCACAGGAGAGTAGTGTGCAACTCCCCACTGTAAGGGAGCCAGACTCCTCAACTTCTAATATCCAGGATACTGAAGAAGTAATTACACCATATTTAGTAACATTATATTCTGCATGAGGTTGCAAGGCTGCACAGCTGCTACCTGTCTCAATCCTTCAACCCATCTGATAAAATCATAGCAGAAAGCAGGCAGTTGGCTTTCAGAGTTCTCCAGGCAGAAAAAAAACGTGACAGGACAAATATGTTCCCCTGCCAGCAGCACTATCTGTGTCACTGTTAATATCCATCAGATAGAGAATGAAATCACTGGAGTGTCTCATCCTACCTCACGATATTGGAAGTGTCTTCACTATGAGGTTGGGGAGAGTGAACATCTGCTGGAATGAGACAAGCATTTCCAGACTCTACCTGTGTGCCAGGAGAGAAGAGTTAAAGCTGGGTTTAGCCCCATACAAAGTACAGTCTCTGATAGCAAGCTCATTTAGTGGCACCTGTCTTTTGTTAAGAACTTGAGATCATTGTGATCCTATCATTTGGAGCAGTGCACATGCCTCAACTTTTCAACAGTGAAGCAGATACAGCCAAACATATGGTACCTAATTGCATATTTCTGCTTCCAAAGTGCTAGAACATGTGGAATTAAGTTTCTAGCATTAACATTGTCCTACAGAGGTCACAAAATAGACAGCTTGGCTGTGTTCTTCCCCAGCAAAGTCCAGTCGAAGCACTTCAAGGGTCAGTATTTGGGCAGGTGAGAAGACCTCTGCTTCAGTCATCTACCAATACTAGGGCTCTGCAAAGAAGTCCTTAAAAACAGATTCCATTTATGGAACAGGTTTTAGAGTCTGGTGGGATCTAGGTGGAGACCTACCACTGTTTTTCAAGTAGGATACTAACAAACAGCACTTTAAAGTGAAAGCCAGGGGTGGTTTTTTTGTTGGTATTGTTGATTTCTATTATTCTTCCTTAGTCCATGTCCACTCCTTCTGCTTCAACTGGAATATTTTACTGGGTCTTTAGTAATTTGAAACTATGAGGTCTCTTCTTTCTGGACATCCTCAAATGAGACCCAACTATGATGCCCACTCAAAAGATGAGGTAAGGGCTATTCCAATTACTTAAATGCTATTTCCAGAAATGCTGCACTCCATAACATCCCTCTTTCAAAACCAGATTCCCCTTTTATTTTTCCTGTTTCATTGCTTAAAAAATTTATAGCCTAAGCAGCCTGCTATGCCTGACTCCTGCATTCTCAGTTCCCATGAGTGACTGAAATAAGGGGGGCTGCTCAAAGTGTAAATCTCAATGTGAACTGGGGAAATGAAGCTCAAGCATCCTTTAATAAGGGGCAAGGTTGGCTTATCTGTAAGAAAGGGCAAAGGATGAGGTTCTTACCCCAGTTCTCCTCAGATCTTCACAGTTCAGTGCAGAGCCAGAAGAGAAAGTCACATGGGCTGAATGGCATTTGAACAGCATTTCCAGCTCCACACTATGAAGAGACCTATTCAATACAAACAATAACGGGGGGGGGATCCATCAATCTCTCATAATTACATTCTCCGCAAGTCTCCCATTCTCAGAGAAGCTATTTGCCATAGCTACTCACTGTTTAAGAAATGCTAGAGGGATTTTTGGCAGCTCAGCTAAAGTATATAGTTTAGACTTTAATGAAAACAAGCTTTTCTAAAGCTCAGTCATGGAAGTGTTTCCTGGACTTTTCCTGTCTTCTGCTCGTGCCATTCATTTCTCATGAGGATCATTCCACAGCCATCCATGCAACTCATTTTACAACTCACTGTTACTCCACAAGAGTCAGGAAATGACACTTCCTAGGGCATGATTCTGCCTTCTCTTTTCAAACTGCTCAACTTCAGCTTCCTCCTCAACTCCAGTGTTATTTTCCTATTCAGTTTATGCAAACTGTAGCTCACCCAGGAACTTCTGTGACGTTCCCTTCCACAGGTGCTGTATGATACATTATCAAGACATCCCTATACTGATCCCAGGAATGAAGCACACCCTGTAGGAAGGCATCCAGTCTGGATTTAAAGACAGGAGCTGGAAAATCTACTCACCCTGAGCAACTTGTTTCAGTTATCAATCACTTCTCACTTTGGAAAACGCATGCCTTGCTTCTCATTTGAGTTTGCTCCACTCTGAGCTCCAAAGTCCCTACCCTCTTCCTGTTCTACTAAACAGGCTGAACTCAACATCTCTTCCTCTAAAACACTTTTCCCTGCATTGAGCCACTCCCGTACCTCATTTCTGTGCATCCTCAATTCCACAGCTCTCTCAAATGTCATGGTATTTCAAAATGGATGCCAGTAATATGCTGCTCACCTCTTGCCCCACCTCCGCTGCACTCCAAGTTAAAAACCTGTTTGTGCTCCCAGCAACCCCCTTCCTCTGAAGCTTCCGCTTTCAGAAGCAGGTCTAACAGCTTCAGCTGGCAGGCAGAAGGGGATCTGACAGGACACTTGAAATCCTGGTATTTTTGGCACAGAAAGGTGGTTTCACTTTCTCCTCTTGCCACACACTAGTATGACCAAGTGGAGGTTCTCATTTTCTCCCCAAGATGGGGAAAAAAAAAGTATAAGAGATTCAGCCAGCTGACAATGATCTGACTGCCAGATTTGGCAAGGCTTAAACATGGGGTGTATCTGGCAAAGCCAGATAACAGCAAGTTACAGGAAAACCTTTAATTGATCACAACAGAAAACATTTTATCATGAACATTCCAGCAAGAAAACCTCAGTGTTACAAATTTAGTTTGCAAGTCCCATTAATCACCTACCATTCTTCCAGCTCTCCTACATTTCCCCTCAGCGTTCAGGGAATCAGAGTGAAGCATCTCAGAAGTAAGGATCCTCCTTCTGCCAGTAAAAGGATTTCTGTGCAAGCATTTCCCTTCTCCCAATGCAAAAAGTCTCAGAGGAATGTAGTGATGCTCTCCAGAGTGATATTAGCAGATAATACAGCTAGAGGAAGAGATCAAGCAAGATTTGTCATTCTAGAAATAGCAGAATGGTGGTGAAGCTGATGCTGAACACACCTGCCTGCACTATATTAACACCAGCAACACAGGAGACTGTTTCTGTCTCTGGCTTGATAGAAATTTCATGTGTTTTAACTACAAAATAACTTCAGGAGGTTTTTTGGCAAGGAAAAGGAGCTGTATTCAAGGCAGCAAGTGGCAGACACTGCAAAAAGAGTCACAGAAGGAGCTTTTGAAGACCTGGTTAGAGCTTTACTTGCCCAGTCCAGCAGCCAAAAGAAACATGAAGACAACCAAAACCCCCACCCAAACGAGACCACGTGTGCACTGAAAAAGCCACACCACCACCAAAACAGTTCTCTTCAATCTCCAAGTGAAGCTATCATGTCAGCTAGCTTCTCTTCCTTGGAGAAATAAAGCCCACACTGAGCTGTGCTCTTGACAACATTTACTTAGTCTTCAGGTAAGGCTTAACCAAGCTTCAGGATTTCATTTAAGTTATTACAGGAAGCTTTATTTAGTGTCTTATTTCTTCTGAGCTGGTTCCCAGTCTAGTCACTGATTTGATTTTTATTTTCCAAAGATGAATAATAACCATACTTGCTTTTTCCTCCCCCAACTCACCACTTCACAGAAGGATTTGTAATTTTTTTATGGCTTTCAAAATTTTCCACAACCTCAGGGATAAAGTTTGCAAATAATACTTAAGACAACAAGAAAAAAAAATTAAAATCACCTTTCTCAAAGCCAATTCAGTCTCTTATAATGTGATAAATTAACTGGGAGGAATGTACAACCCTATTATGCAAGTGATAATGGGTTTATGCCATTGATACCTTGGATTAATCTTGCCCAGTGTTTTGGCTCTTGCCAGTATTTGCAGCTGCAGGAAGAAATACTAGAAGCACTGTCAGCTCTTAGAAGAGAAAGTTACTCTACAGCCATGCCAGTGAACACCTAACGTCAAAACTCTCTGCTAACAGGAGTCTAGTCTCTGCTGCAACCCTGCCCAGATCAAATTCTGGGTGACAGCTGCCAGTTTCAGAAGAGAAAACACAGGTTTCTTACCAACCCCATGGTAAGAACAAACAACATCATCGTTTTCTAAGCACAACATCACCACAAACAACAGCAGACAATCATTACTAGATATATGCATTAGCAATAGCTAGGTGACTGGCAATTTGCAGGCTGCACCCATGGATCTCTGTTGTTTCCTACCTGTCCAGGGGCACGAAAAGCGAAGAGAGGAGTTTTTAACTGGTTTTGGTTTCAGTCTATCCCCAATTCACACTTGCTCCATTAAAAAAAGCTACTGGTATTTTAATTATTACAGAAGTGTTTCGTTATTGGGGGTGTTGCAATGATGAGCCCATGTCTGATAACATACACAAGCTATGCTGGCCTGAGTCCTGCTTTGTCCCAGTATAACACATTTGTTCCCCCCTAAGAATGCTGCATTTGTTAGGAAAAAATATATACTCAAAGCTCCTATGATAGTGATTTAAGGTGGCAAGGAAGGAGGTGCAGTGGATTATACATAGTGGGGGAGTAAAACCTGCAGCTGTGAGGCAGCTGCTGATAAATACAGCTTGGAGCTGGGAGAGCCTGGCTGAATAACTGGAGATGGAAAGGGAAAAGACCCAGGACACAAAAAAAGTAACAAACTAAAGTTTCCTACAGGACCCTATTCCACTCAACAGAACTCTTCTCTAGCAGGTGTAAGATGATATACAAAGGATTTAGGATCAGAAAAGTCTTCCTACATCCAATCCTTTTTATCATAGGCAACATGTCAAACAACCCTATTTCTGTAATTTATCAATCTCTAAAAACCTTTAATACCTCTTGCATTTATGATTTCCACTCATTTCCCTCTGCCAGAGGTTCCCTGAGCTGATGGGTTATGAATTTTCTTTACCATTTCCAGTACAACATTATGGGTGATCACTGCTTTCCACAGGCATCACTTGTATTTTCCTTTATTACCCCAATCAGCCAAAATACACACAATCAAGAGTGTCAGGCTTCCAAGTATACTTGGAGAGGCTTTAACTTACTTGTCCCTCACAATCCTGAGGAACTGGAATGTTTGTGGAAGTTCTAACAACCTAAGTGCTCTCAGAACCCACAACCCTACAGAAAAATGAGTCAGAGAAGGAAAAAAATATCTGTCAAGATCAATCACAAGCCATCTGAGGCACCTCTTCCTCCACCCATGCAGGGGGGTCTTTCTTGAAAGCAGACACACAAAGTAAACTAGTTCCCTAGGGCAGCTGAGGTGAGCATCTGCTCATCTACAGGTGAAACACTGTTCATGGAAAGAACCCTGTAAACAGGATTAACTGCCTGTTTGTTCCTCCAAAACACCAACTCTTTCCTTCTGAAGCTATTCCTAGATGTTTGTCAGATTTGTAACATCTTGGGATTAAACACAATATTGGATTGCTCTTGATGTATAATTCCCCCTCTCAGGTTTCCCCCTGCCAACTGGATTTAGTTCAGAGTGCTAGAGAGCTTTTATGTTTTATTTATTTCATTTTATAATTCCATTTTATTTTTCTAGAGCTGTGCACCAGGCCAAGCAAAGAACTGAGAACAGTGTTCTGGCATATTAAACCAATCAAAGGGGCTGACATATTAATATCTTTTACCCCAAGCACATATGTATTCAGGTGAAGGCTGGTAGAGGCTGCACATATCAGTGCCCATAGGCTCCTCTGGTCCTGTCTGCAACCACAAAGCAGCTCTTAGCAAACACATCAGCTGGGCAGTTTGTTTCCACAAGCTTTTTGGATAATCATCAGCTACTTAAAGATTGACAAAATTAATTATGAGCACTCCAATATTCAGAGAAAACACCAGTATCAGCTGAAGACACAGGAATCAAAGATGATGCTGTTGTGAGGCTTACAGCTTCTCTCCAACACACACAAATTCACCCTTAAACCACTCTCTGGTTTCTGTGACTTACAGGAGAGGCAGAAGGGACAAAGTTCAGTTACCTACACTCTGCAGAGCCCAAGAGAGATTCAGTAAGGCACCTGCTCCCTGAACCAAGATCTCAACTGAAGGAAGTCAAACACTGTGTCAGGGTAACGTGCTGCTGTGGAGGCTGGGTGCAGCTGACCACATAACTCTGGTTCCTTGGGCACTGTTGTGCAAGGCCAGGCAATCCAACCTACACAAGTAGTTCCTCATTCCCCTGCAGCCACCAAAATCTAACATATGAAAGTGTTCAGATTACAAAAAGCCATTTGGACATGACAGTAACAAAGCCCAACAAGCCATCAGGGCCACAGCACTCCAGAGCAATTCAGTTACCCAGAGGATTGTGTAGCCAGACCCAGCAGCCTGTCTGCAGCCAGATAGGGAGTTTCAGGGAGTTTGTAGAACTTCTTTTTAGGACCTCTCCCAGTCATCTTCCCAGGTCAAACACATTTATATTAGGAAAAAAAATAAGACCCAGTTCATGTGAACTACAAAACTTGACATATACTTGTGTTTCCACTTGATGTCCTCCTAAGAACAGATATGCTTCACCATCCTGCACTAACCAATCTACTTACCCACACACCCCATGGGTGTTTGAGCTGACAGCATCATTTCTACCTGCACAGGGAAGACTCTTATCCAGTAGTCTGAACTTTGTTTCCTTTCACATGGCCACCAGACACCTCTGAAAGAGAAGCAAACAGATTATTAGCCTCAGCTTTGCCAGACACTGTTTCCCAGGATGGCTAAAGCAAACACATCCAACCTCCTCCAAATCTGAACAGGGATTGAAAATAAGAGGGGAATGGAATGTATTTGCCTTCAACTAAGATACTGAAGGTTACAGAAAGCCTTATCTTCCAGGAATTTGCTGAGGCCATGCTGTGCAGACACACACAGTAATAGAGAGATGCAGTCTCACTTCTTCCCTCCTGGTTGCACCAAGGAACACTGATTCTTATCACCTTAAAGTGATTGCCTCATAACCTCAGTCTGAAAGGAAGCGTGGGCTCTGTTGCTAAAAACACCTCTCCACTCCTCTCCCCATCCTTTCCCATCTTATGCCAGGTGTGAATTCATTCTCAGTTTTGACCAAGTAAATCATTTCCCTAGCACACACCTGGAATATTTCAGTTCCAGTGCTGTGTTGTAGCACAGCCTGTTACCTCTTTTGATGTATGGCAGCAACAGACCCAGGTAAGACTTGGATTTACCATATTTCAGCTAATACTGATTAGCTTTTGCTATCAGGTAGGATTCTGTGTCTCTTGCAGCTAGAGCTGTCACTGACTGTAACAAGTAACTAACACAGATTATTCAGTGACTGAAAACCTGTAAGAAACCCAGAAAACTAAGTAAAGAGAGAGCAGTGCTGCTTGTAACATTAGACACTGTGCTGGCCTCTTTTACACTGAGTTTCCCAGGCTCCAGACTCTGTGAAGAGCTAACACTTCAGAACTAAACCCCACCTCTGCTCAGCAGCCAAAAGAACAGCAGAGGATGGGATAAATGTGGCATCCTGGCAGACAGAGATGCAGAGGCTTTGCCAGCAGCACAGGTGTTCCCTGTGTGTGCTGCCCACACAACGCAGGTGAGCTGATGGGCATGTCAAGCCCTCCCTTGGAAGGGATGGGGTAAAACAGCCTGTGACAGTTGTTGGAGGCAACATGAAGTGAAACATGGACAGAGCTCCTCAGTCCTGCAAATGGCACTGTAACCATGTATCAGCAGCCTGTATGCCACACAAACCATCCTGGTGATACTCAGAGGCTACTAATTACTAATATCCTCCCAAACTTGTTCCCTTCTCTTAAAAGGGGGAAGACACTAACACCCAAGAGCACTAACCAGCCAGTGTAATCAATGCAAAGATGAAAGCAAAGCAAGGCAAACTTCCCCTGAGCATGCCCCATTTAGTACCCTAGAACTGAAGATACTGAGCAGAACTCCTGCATCCCCCACCAACACACAAAGAGCCATTCCAAAGAGATTCTGCCCTTGCCAAAAGATTTGACCCCAATTCAGGCTTCCTACCAAGAGCTGCAGCACACACACTGCAGTGCTCCCTCAAGACTCCTCACTCAAGTCTGGGATCAAGCCCTTCTCCTGCTCCAACCCAACCCAAGGGAGATGCCCTGGCATTGAAGATGTGCTGACAAGAGCTGCCAGAGCAGCACAGCAGAATAAGCCAAGTCAGACCACTCAGATTAAACCAAAGGTGTGCTTTGCCTGGAGTTCTGTCTCTCTGATGCCCCAGCCATCAGCAAAGTCCAGTGTGACCTCTCCGCTGCTACCTTCATTTCAATAAATAACCCTATTTTTAGTTTAATAAACCTTTAAATTTTAACAAGTTGAGTTTCTGAAAGGCACTGAGCTGGGATAAAGTACTCTCTCACCCATAGATGGCAACCTTTCCTTGGAGTTAGGCTACCTTTGCATGCCAGTATGTAAAAGCAAGCTGCTTCCCAGCATCCCTGCAGCCTCAGACAAAGAGAAAACCAAAGCAGAACAGCACAACAAGGCATCTCTCAGGAACTGCTCAGAAAACACACCAGTTCAGCTCATACAACACAGGCCTGGCTGCCCCAGCCACAGCTGGTGGGGTAGTGATGTGATCAGATGCCACCAGTTCATGCAGGATCTTCCCCCTTCCTATTGAAGGAGAGTATCATCAAAAGCTTTAGGTCTAGTCAAGAGTTTTGAAGTCTTTTATGAGCACTGCAGATGAATAATGCAATCAGGCTCTTCTTCATGCAATCAGGACAGCTGAGTATGGAAGTAGTGATTTTGCCTGAATTGGGAAAAACATGAGCCCAGGGGAAAAAAACCACCAAAACCCCCCAGAAAAAGAATGTTGAGATAAACAACAGCCCAGCAAAGAGTTGGCAGGGAGACAAGGAATACATTATTGTCACCTTTGAATACAGCAGTATTTAATGCTTGCCCTTTTCTTTCCTCCCTGGCTGAGCATCAGAGGGTACCATGGGTGACTGGAACCCATACAGTGTTTTGGAGGGTGGTGGGGACAGCCTGCCAGCTGACAAGAGTCATTACTCTTGTTTTCATGGCCACTAATAGGACAAAAGTGCAATCAGGTTGTCTGAGGCTCCAGGATGGCAGAGCCAAGGACAGAGAGAGTTTTAAATAAGTCCCTAAAGGGAAAAGGGGCAGAAAAGAGAAGGTTCGCTCTCCCTGTGCTAAGACCAGCAGTAGTACCTCCCCCTCTCTGCAGACACCCCCCAACTCCAATAAAAAAGTTATTAATCTGAATTCACTCAGATGACACAGGGATGTGACACCACTCAGTACAACTTCTGCTCTGCATCTAGTGCTTCTTTCACACATTTCTTCCACCTGGTCCTTGCTCTGTCTCCAATCTCCCTGTGGCACAAGGTCTCTTGACATTTCTCCCTTCCACTGCTGCAGGGAGGTTCAGGTGGAAGATGGGAGGCTTTGCCCCTGCATTATCATGGAGCCAGCACTGGGAAGGAATGGGCTCACTGCAACTCCCAGTTATTTCCCAGATCAACTGTCCCCAGAGCAGAAACAGGTTGTTCACAAGTCACAGCCACTCAGCAGGAGGACAGAGCTGCAAGGAGACAGGGATTGTTTAGCACACAGCAGCACAGTGCCCTGTCTGCAGTGCCAGTCAGAAGCCAGGAAAGGCAGCATGCTACAGAGTGCACTTCTGGTTTCTTTAACTACACTGGAGCTCAGGCTGCAGCAATGCTCACATCTGGAATGAGGTAGAGTGGAAATCCACCAAGAGGCACCACATACTGCTCGTTTCTGGTGCAAAACCAGCATCACTGATATCCAGAGAGCCATATGAACATGAGGATGCCCCCACCTGCCACCTGATGGGAAACTGCTCAGTACTGTCAGTATTTACAGGCAGCAAAACTGAATGAGAAAAATTAAGGCCCAAAAAAGGCTTCAGCAGGATTCCAGCACTAGTCCATTTTCTGGTGCAGAGGTCTGTTTGAAGCTGCTTCCCTTCTGCAGCCACGGTGCTGCAACATGGCAGTGGGATGCTCAGCTGCTGTCTGCAAGAGAAGCATTCAGTGCCCACCAGGACACATCATGTAGCTTCATCTCTAACCAGTAGAATACAATAATGCTCAGAGCACTTCACAGATGCCCTAAATTAGGCTTATGTTCTGGATTTTCCTAGTTTGTAACTCTGAACACATTTACTCTGGTACGTTCTTCCAATGGCTGATTATCTGACCCTGGAGTCATACATACTGATGCTCATTCCAGCTTCCAGTAAAGGCTGAAGCCTGACCTCCCAGCCAAATGTCACTGTGTATTTTCCTGCAGGCTGGTGGAACCATCCACCACAAGAAGTCAGCTTCCCTGTATTTGTGCTTGCACACTGCAATGGAATCTCCCCTCCATTTCCTCTCTGATAGCCTAAACTGATCAAGCTCCTTACATCTTTCACTAGAAAGATGTTTCCCAGACTCTCAATCATTTATATGGCTCTTTTATGAACCCTTCCAATTTTTCAGCATCCTCTTTGATCTGCAGACACCAGACCCTGAATCTCTATCCCAGTGAAGATCTGCTTAATGGGGGTGGATGGAGTGGTAAGCTTATTACATTAGATCTGTGAAAGGAAAGATTTGATTTTCAAGTGCACCAGTTTGACTGAGAGGAAAGCAGGATAACAGAGGCATTGAACTGGGGAGACATTTCCTGAAAGGATTAAACTTCTGTCTGGGTAATGAGAACATCCAGAGTCACATTAGACTGGATTAAAGAGAAAGATAAATTCTGCTGCTCCAGACCATAAACCAATAGCTGGTGGGGACTACAAATAAATGTCTCCTTTGGGTAGATTCTTCTGTAATTGTTCACTGTGGAGAGAGCTTACATCTCCCAGTGAAGCTGCTGGCTACCAGCAGATCCAGGACACTGGGATAAATGGAACTAGAGGAAATTGCCCATCTCTATTATGTGGAGACACACACACAGATTGAAGAGACAAAGGGTTTGCATTGGAAGATTAAATCCTCATGTCATCTCCCTCCACTTCTGAGCCTACCTAGGTGAGAGGGCTAAGAAATTCAACTGAGAAACATGCAGCACAGCCAGCATTCTCCAGCCTCCTTCCCCACTTGGGATTGTATATCCATGAACTCAACCATCCTCATACTCCTGCTTGGTAAATAGTTCCCACTTTTACTGTGCTCTGAATCTTCCAGGTGCAAAATAAAACAGATTGGTCTGGAATTTGGAAGCAAGTGAGCCAGGCTGCTTGCTCCAGGCTTCTAATTTAATAAACATGCATCTATATCTAATGGACAGTCTGTCACTTCCCTTTAATAGAAATCACCTGCTCCTCTAATAATCATTAAACAAATTGACAGCACAATAGCCAAGGCCTCTCATCTTAATGCCACCTGCAGCAAGAGTAAAATAATCCACTAATATCTTCACAGAAAGGCCATTATTCTGCCTAATATGAATGCATATGCACACTCCATGTGACAGAATCCAACATGTCCATGAAGAGAATAAAGTGCAGAAGAATTCTCTTTATTTATATAATGCATGTGTTTTAGTAGTAAGATCATTTCTCATTTTCTCCTGATGAGGAGAATCATCTCCTGCCTCCTGCAGTGCTCCCCTCTGCTAGACCTGAGCACCATGATGCTGGATGGCCAGACAGGCCCATGTCTCTATCTGAAATGCAGCTTTCAAGGCCAGGGTATGCTAACACTGCCTCTTGGCCACCTGGACACACTGCTGACTCATGTTCAGGCAAGTGCCAACCCACAGTTTTCCCCCTGTACAGCTTTCCAGACACCCTGCCCCAACTGCTCTCCCCCACATCCTTGTGTAGTTGTGGCAGGATCCACAAGGGCATTGGGACCTCTGACAGTTAACGGTGGAGCTCAGAGCCACAGCATGGGAGCTTTACATACAAGCCAGGAAATGCTTCAGGGTGAGATGGAACCCCTCAACAGATAATTTAAATACCTGAATACCCAAGGAGGCTGCATGTAGCCTCAGTCAAGCATTCAAGGAGTACCACAGCCCTGTATGGACTTTGCCGTCCACCAGTCCCCAAAGGAAGTGCTCCTCAGGTGGCCTCCTCCACAGGCTGCTAACACAGCCCACAGCACACCCAAGAGCTCAGTGTATTACATAGGACACGCTCACTAGTCCTTTATGGGCAGAGGCTGTTCTGTGACTCCTGTTCAGAGGTAAACCCACTGCTGTGCTCCAACTGTTTTCTGGCAGCTGTGAAAAAAGCTTTGTGGTGGATTACTCTCAGCTCAAACCAGAATCCACTGTCCTTCACAGCTCCCCCTCTGTGGGGGAACATCCACTCACACACAAGTATTCAAGAGAAATCAAGGTCACAGCACTGATCTAAACTCCAAGGCAAGTCCTAGACTCAAAGCTCATGGGGCTACTGATCATCTGATGCATACTCTGGGAGCTGGGATGGAGGATGCAAGTGAGAACACTGAAATGGGTTGTATGGGGATAAACTGAGCCAGTGCTGTTTGTCTGGTCCTTATCTCCACAGTACAAGAGCATATCAGTCATTTGCAGAGTTCTCTGCACAGCATGCCTGTGTGGGAGGGGAATTTTCCAAACAAGGAGGTGAAACAAAAGGAGTATGAGATTCTTCTGTTCCTCCCTGAAGTAAAGGAGATCTGCAGGTGAGTGGAACTGAAACCTGTCTCCCAAGCTTCCCAGTCTCCCAACTATCATCCCTTTACCAGCAGAGACAAACTGCTCAGGATCAAACCTGCCTTGCAGAAATCTCAGCAGGCCAATGGCATCTCAGCATACCTCCTATCAAAGACTTGGCTGTTGTTTTAGGGTGTTCCAGCTTCCAGGACCAGAGGCTTGATCCTTGCTCTCCTCAGTAGTGCAGCACTCACTGCAAGGCACCAGCATACACCAGGAGGTACAATTACCACCCACTGAAACCAGCTGCAGTGACAGTGTAGCTGTGAATTAAACTCCAAGGTCTCCATGGAGTAACCTCTTCCTGTTTCTCTTTACTACTGTCTACACTTAGAGGCCAAACACCAGCAGCTTTCAAGTTCTAGAACATTCCCAGACAGTACCAGACACACAGAGATAAAGGCAAACAAGTGTATTAAGATTTCTCTGGCTAAATACTAGCTTTTTTACTACCAGGACTGAAGCCCGCTCTTCACACTGATGAAGAAATCCAACAGAATTTCTTTTGTAGAACAAAAGCTGAAATTCAAGAAGCTGGAGGTTCTTCCATACCTTTTCACCACTGGCAAATCCAGGAGCAGAAGCCAGAACTGCTGGTCACTCAGTCTCATACAGCATCTTCATTTACTCCTTCACTACCAAGAACCACATTCACTGAGGTGATGGGAGTGTGGGTGACTGGAAACCTGCTGCTCTGGATCCCAAGCCCAAAAGTGAAGCATGGCTCCCAAGATGTACCATGACCAACCAAGTACATGCTGACCCATCACATATAAAGGTCCACCTACGTGACAGAAAGGTCAGAACATACTGAACTGTCTACCTAGGTCACACAGTATGTCACAGCCCAACCCGCTGCTATATACAACCATGCTTTTGTAGCATACAAACCCAGGACACCTCCTGGCCATAAAAACCTGATAGAACACATCAGTACCACACGCTGTGACCCACAGAGAACTCCACAAAAGCCAGCACCACGCAGTACATGCTTTTCCTCCAGCAAAGCAAGCTCCAATTCAACCCACAACCTGGAATGAACTAAGTCCTTCTTCAGATATGGTCCAGTTGTCCTGTCTGAGAGAACCTGGGGGAGAGGGCAGCTGCAAGTGGAAACAAGAAGGGCAAGGTCTGTACAGCCATCAGGTCCTTTGTGTTTAAAAAAGTCTCCTGTAGATTAAAGCTAGGTCTGTCTTTAAGTCATCTCCAGTTTAAATGACTCCCATTGAAACCTCTCAGCAATCAAAATTAACAGAATGAGCATCATCATCTCCAAGATGGAGTGGAATAGGAGAGGGCAGAAGGGCAGTCACATTAAGAATCAGACCTCAATCCACATGTAGCATGGAAGTCTGAAAAGCAGCACCACAGATCATTATATCTTGACCCCTCTTATTTCTCCCAGGCTCCTCTTTGACCTGACCTGGCAAAAAGCAGCCTCTTCAGCAACACAGATTTAGTAGCCAGCCCTGCTGCTCCTGCTGTGCTGCCATACCCTCCTGTCAGAGTCAGGAGACACACAGTGGCTTTCAGAGACAGCAGCAGTGATGCACATTCAGAGACACGTGCCTGAGCAGAACCACCTCTGCTGCTCACTGCAGAGGACAGCTCCATATACCACCCATTTTCTTTGTTAGTCAGGCCTCTTAACTTCAGCCCAGGAACCAAGATCCACATTCCAGATCCTCAGCAAGTATAAAGAGGGTTAATTAACTGTTGTGAGAGTCACAGGCACAGGGGCAAACTGAGCCAGCAGCTGAGATTGCAGCTACAGAACCTAAGCCACTGACTCTTCATCTAAAATGCCAAAGAGCTGCTGCTTGGAGCAGTCCTGATTTGAAAAGCATCTTCTCTGCTCCTGAGATTCCAGTGCAAATACTCAGAGGTGTCACAATGACACAGGGCCCTTGGTCCCCTCAGGTGTATTTAGAGGTGACCTGTAATGCTTTGGGGAGCTTGCACAGAGGATTGAACACATGAAGGGGTTCTTCATGCTACATGTGCTGATGTTATGATCAAAGTAGTTTGCTCTGGATGTAGGTTAGTCTAACCAAAGTGCATCAGACAGAGAAAGATTAACATGCCTAAATGATACATGTGTCCTAATTAGAGAATGTAATCACCTCAGGCTTGATCATGATTGCTCCCTTTATGTTTATCATCTCAGCTGCATTGGGTCTCTGGCAGTTCTTTCATCTAACTTTTATATTCAAGGACATCAGGTTTTTAATCATTAAACACACCTTAAATGCTATTTTTCAGGAATCTTTGAAGAATAATTGTTTTCCCAGTATAAACTGTATATCACAAAGTTGTTTTAAAAACCTCTCATCTCTGGCTGCTGCACTTATGTCAACAGATCTCTCTGGAAATCAGACTCTGGGAAAGTAGCTGAGAAAAATCAAGAAAAAAATGTTTTGTCATTCTCCCTCTAGTTTTTCATCCATTTGCTCTGTTGGAACATTTCCAACTCAGCTATAGGATCTGTCAGTATCAGCATTGTCAGAACTGAGGGGATTTTCATTTGAGACTGAGCCCTCAGGGGCAGTGCTGCCCCTGATTTGGGGCCGACAGCTAGAACTCATTGCTTCTGATTTAGCCTAATGCTTCTCCCCACACCTCTCTGCATACACCCAAACTTCCCCCTCAACATAGAATCATCAAATTGTAGGGGTTGGAAGGGACCTCGAGAGATCATCGGGTCCAAACCCCTGCCAAAGCAGCTCCCCAGGACATATCACTCAGATAGGTGTCCAGATGGGGCTGGAATCTCTCCAGAGAAAGAGACTCCACACCCCCGGGCAGCCTGTCCCAGGACTCCCTCACCCTCACTGGGGAAAAGTTCTTCCCCAGGTGCTGTGGAACTCCCTGTGCTCCAACTTGCAGCCATTGCCCCTTGTCCTGTCCCCACAGACACTGAAAAGGGGCTGGCCATTCCCCCTGCATCCCCTGCTTCAGATAATTATAGACTTTAATTAGATCCCCCCGAGTCTTCTCTTCTCAAGGCTGAAGAGTCCCAACTTAGCCTATCCTCATAGAGTAGACGCTCCAGGCCCTTCATCATCTCCTCAGCCTCCTCTGGACTCTCTCCAGGAGATCCCTGGCTGTTTGATCCCAGGGAGCCCAGCACTGGACACAGCACTCCAGCTGGGGCCTGCCCAGGGCAGAGCAGAGGGGGAGGATCCCCTCCTGTCACCTGCTGCCCACACTCCTCCTGATGCCCCCAGGATCCCATTGTCTCTCTCAGCCCCAGGGCACACTGCTGGCTCATGGCCACCCTGTCACCCCCCAGCACCCCCAGGTCCTTCTCCACAGAGCTCCTCTCCAGCAGCTCCCCCCCAGCCTGTCCTGATTCCAGCAGTTCTTCCTCCCCAGAGGCCAGACTCTCCCCTGGCTTTTGTTGAACCCCATCTGGTCTCTCCCTGCCCAGCTCTCCAGCCTGGCCAGGGCTCTGGATGGCAGCACAGTGTCCTGCCTGGCAGCCACCCCTCCCAGCTCTGGATCAGCAGCGTATATAGACCAACCACTTGTAAAAAACCCCAAAAGAAATAAAATTCCCATATTATCTGCCTTCCAAAACAATCATCTTTCACACTACTGGTGCTATGCAGGGAGACATCCAAGAAGAGCTGGCCTAACTTCTTGCATGTTCACTGATAACATGCATTTATTGGGTGTTTAGCTTCATATGATCCTGCAGAATGCATAAATCTGGCTCAGGATATAAAAATAGCCCACTATCAATCTTTCTGTAGTGGGAAATGTAGATTCATTGGTGCAGGCAGAGGGAGCACTGGCAAAACTTTATAGCTGCTTCCATAAAGCTGTCAGCAGTGAAAACAGGCTGGTTTTTAAGCTCCAGGAACAAAGACCATATTGGCACCAAGTCTTACAGCAGGAATACTAATGAGATCCCACAGCCAGAGGTTTGTGGCCAGGACAAGGAAACACAGATGGAGACCTTTGAGCTCTGAACCAGAGTGATTCCATCAAGTTGTTAAAAGTGACTGCAACTCTTCTGAAAGCATCTACAAAGGATAACATCTCCTTTTCCTCTGCAATTTTCCTCAGAAACCATTGATTCCTTAGTATGGCTGCCTACCAGATACTCATTCTGGACATAATTGCTTAGAACTATATAAAATAATAGCCTGTTGTTGTACCTCTTGCTTCCTCCCACAGATTTTGCTGCTTTGACCCTAAAATTGACATCTCAAGACTGTACATTAGGGTCAAAGATCACTAGTTTAGAGTTCTCCTCAGAAACATGGCCCTACAGAGTCAGGTAGGCTGGAAAAGAAGCTTAACTAAGGCATTCTTTTATATATGGCAGTCAAGGAAAACTCTGAATCACAGCTAATGGGGATACAAACCCAGCTGACTTCACAAATGTGAGAAGAACAGAGCATCTGCTGCTGTTGGGCTTCTCACCAAGAGTTTTATTAATTAAAAAGAACTGTAATAAATTCTATTCCTTATTACACTTAACCTAAACCTCTGAAAGGATCACTATCCTTTCAAGAAAGCAGCTATTTCCATTAGGAGTCCCAACAATCACATCTATTCCTGCTTTCAGCCAGGACTGAAGGCCAAAATATCAAAGAGGTCCTATGTGCCAGTTGCTTCTGTGATCACACCCTCAGAGAATATGCCACAAAGCACAATAGGAAGCTACAAGCTTATTCTTGTAGGGTGTTTATAGCTTTAAGCTTTCAACCAAACATGCCTTGAGTGCTTTACATATCTGAATGATACCCTGATACAAACTTGTGTTCTATCATGCAAGGAGGAATAAAGATAAGACAGAAGCCTGTATTAATTTTACATACACAATATACATGTATATAAAACACTCCAACAGTAGTAGCTCAAAGACCAAGGAAAGAAAAGCTTCTACAGAACATAGAACCCATGGGAAACTCTTTGCAGCTCACAAGGTCTCACCAAAACACATCCAGCATCCTTTCCACTGCCACAGAAAGCATCCATAGTAGGAGCCTGCAGAGGCTGGGGGCACCCAGCTCCTCTCCTCTACAGATCCTCATTAGCTGCAGCTGAGCTAAAACCCACCCCTCACACCCCAACCTCATTTATTAGCACTGATTTACATGAGCAAGTGGGAATACCTGTTACTGTTCTCCATTTGCCTTCTTTTCAGCAACCCTGATCACTAGCTAAGCTTATGTAATTTACATTGTAAAAAAAGGTGAGAATAAAAGAAAAAGGAAAGGGAAAGCCTCTTGAGTAAGAGCCAGGTAGAGACCTGTATGCACCTGGCTACAGCAGGTCCTTCTTTTGAGACCCCTCACCTTACAGATTGCTAAACATGGTCAGAACCCACAATGGTGGCTATCTGCAAGATTAGAAACTAGAAGTTCCTGTTTTGAGCTAAATGACCTACTTCTGAGTGAAAACTGAGTCAAATTGTCCAGACTATAGTTTGGAATTAGAGGATCACAATAACTTCAGCAAACTACCACCATATGCACTTTCCTCCCCTTTTAATCACTCAGAGAATTGCTGTGTTAACTCTGCACAGCAGAAGTACAGGGGCATCCCAGGCTCCAGCTCCTGACAGCAAAGTGACAGTGAATGTGCAAGTATTCAACACAAGCATGATGAAAAAACAGGAACATTCCTGACCCAAGCTGCATTTTTGATGCAGTTCACAGGAGACTGGACCCAAACCCCTTTGAAATTCATGTGAAACCCTTTCAGAATCCGTTTGAGCATCACCAGGCTGTGCTGCTGTGGTTCCTCTCTTGCATGGCACACACACCTTTTGTGCAGGAATACCAATAATTCAGAATAAAAGCACAACACATCTTTTGAGACTGTGCCCCACACTCAGCAATCAGTCAGTAAGAGGCAGAAGGCTCTTTCTCCCAACTGGCAGCTTTTACCAAGACAAGTCATCACTTTGAAGGACAGGAATTGTTTGGACCTAGAAAGATCAAAACCCCAGAGCACACTGCATAGCATTCTCTGCTGCCCATCGTGCCTCAGGATGTATGTTCCTTCCCTGGTGTGGCCAGGCAGAGGCAGTAACTTCTCTAGGAACAGTACCTACACCTCTCCTTGACTTCCCATCTCCCTCACTCAGGGTTACCACCTCTTCAGATGTCTTGTCACAGGATTTTTCTGATGTTTGTCACAGCTGAGGCAGGTCAGACAGATCCAGTACTAAAGCAAAGCAGCTCTTTTGTCCAAAAGGAGATAAAGAGCATTGCTGTGAGGAGGAGACACCTTTCCACAAAAGGCAGTGGTACCATACCCATGGTATGGGTGTGATGCTCCACAGACTTAAGCAACCTCCCCATGAAGACAGGAGCAAGAGAGAGACTCTCACCCTGCCACCAGGAATGAAGCATCTGTTCCATCCTTACCAGGGTCAGGATATTCAGTGGGATTTACCCTGCATAAAGTGGGTGCTTTTTGCCTCCAGGACTGTAGCACCATTCAAGTGGGCACACAAGCCTGGAGCTGTGAGCAAGGGGAATGCATTGGATTCCCCTCATACAAACAAGAGGGAAAGCAATTTTTTCAAAGGGTAGATAATGGCAGGACAAGGGGGAATGGATTGAATCTGAAGGAGGGAAGGGTTAGATTAGATATTAGGGGAAGTTCTTTGCAGGGAGAGTGGTGAGGTGCTGGAACAGGCTTCCCAGAGAGGGGGTGGGTGCCCCATCCCTGGAGGAGTTCAAGGCCAGGTTAGATGGGGCACTTCCAACCCAGATCATTCTAGGATTCAGGAATCTGGTGGCTGGAAAGCCCCAACGTTGATACATCATCTACAAGATTGTTAAAAAGTAATCCCACACACCAAACACTGTAAAGCAGACCAGTAAGTCCCTGTAGTGGAAATTACATCACCTAGACATGGCTAAAACACCAAGCTCTGCCTCCAGCCAAGAATTTCCTCTATTCTTAGAAAATCAATTACTTCTCCTAATCTGGACTGCAAATATTGGATGTGACTAAGTATCCTGTGATCTTTTCCACTCAAACTCCTCTCTCTATAGTAGGCATACCACAGAGGTGGTAATAAAATTGGTATCTAGTGGTTCATGCACATTTCAATATTACTCTCCTGCAATTGAGCCTGGTGAATGGAAAACAAATTTAAATCAAGATAAAAGCCCAGGCAGATGCCATCCATATTGTTAACTGCTTGTCATAGGTAGAGATGTATTTTGTATCCTTTGGGAATGGCACTTCTCATTTTCTCACTGTAAAGCTGTAACATTTACTATCTCTGAGCAGGAGCTTGGATGGAGTGTGAGAATGGAGTGGTTTAGAGTTTACTTTCTTGTATTCCTCCCTACATTCCTCCCCAGCATTACACATCCCTTATTTTTTCTTTGTCTTCTTTGTTATTAAGGTATCTGCCTCCAAACCACTGCAGTCAGCACAGATCTTTCCAGTGGCTCCAGAAAGATTGGGACCAAATGCTAACAGTTTCCTTGTATCTCTCATGAAGCCTGCAATGATCACAAAACCCCAGACTGGTCTGGGAGGGAAGGGCCCTCAGAGCCTCTTCAGTGTGTCCCCCTACCATGAGCAGGGATACAGGAGTACACCTCCCTCCCAAAAGCCCAAAGCCCCATCCAACCTGGCCTTGAACCCTTCCAGCAATCCAGGGGCAGCCCCAGCTTCATGGGGCTCCCTGTACCAAAGCTTCAGCTAAGAAGGATTTCAGCCTAGTATCTAAGCCTGCCCTCTCTTAGTTGAACCCCATTACCCCTTGTCCTGTCACTCCATGTCCTTGCAAACAGTCCCTCTCCAGCTTTCAATATCCTGAAGACTTTTTTTTTACAGCAGCTTTTGGAGGCAATACATTTCCTATCAAAACACATCTGTCCTGCAAGAACCTCAGGTACAAGTATGAATGGGTACCTTCAGGGCAGGAGAAAGAAGAAATATTCCATGTCAAAATAACTGACCCAAGATAGCTGCTTTAATGCAAAATCCCAGCAAGAAGCATGCTTTTACCTGGGTTTAAATAGTCAAGATAAACTGCAGGGTGAGGGCTATGGAGGAGTAGAATATTTTGATTGTGCAGGCACCGTGCTTCATTTCTGCTACTATTTATTTCAACCTGGTCAGAGACAGCTGGTACTTTACAGAAAGCACATTGCTTTTACAGGGAATATGCAGGCTGCCAAATCAACAGTGGCTTCAATTGCCTTTTCTTAACAGGCCAGGGGTTCAGATACAGAGACAGAAATAAATGTGCCTTACTAGATCACTGCGCTGTAGCCCAGTTTTTAATCACATGAACAGTTATCACCACAATTAACAGTCCTGTTTCTTCCCAAAGGAATCCCTTTTCTTCAAAATCACACCAGTGAGCTGAAGCTACAAAGACCCATCAGTTACTGCTTCTCAGGGTGGCAACTTCACCCAAGGACATCCTCTAATCCCCATCCCAGTCAGCCTGCTGTGGGCTTCCTCTTCCCTCACCAAGACCTCTACAGGAGGTCAGAGGGCTCCATCAGAGAGGGTTAAATCTGCAGCCTTTTGGCTTGTTTTGACTTAAAACCTGAGAGTAGCTGTTTTCCTTGGTTTGTGTTCTCATTTTCTGTTGATCATTTTTATTTTCAGAGCTTCAGGAATTGGAACTATTATGCAAAGGCCTCGTTAAGTATTATATAATTAATTTCACTAATGAAAGAGTTTCTAAATGTGTTTTTAAATATAATTATTTAATTTTTAATGTAGTTGCCTAATTTCCTAGGTAAATACCAGGCTATTGACATTTTGCAAGGCTCACATTTATAAATAGCATATTTTTAATGCACTAAACTTAATAGAATCCTTTCAGAAAGCCTATTATACTCTTTAATGTAATGTAAAATTTTATTACTTTTTAGTAATTACAGTGTTTGTTTTGTAGAATTAATTACCAGCCAGCTTCAACCTGAACAACTCATCATTCCAAGCTTCTCCCTCTCCTCTAGCTACACACTGGGTCACTGGTGTAATTACTGGAAATTAAGAGAAACAGGTGGATTGTTTCTAAAGCCCTGATCAAATTAAATTTGCCCAAGGACATCAAGGGCAACAGCCCTTCTACAGGTATGTCAGTGATGAAAGGAAGAGTGGAGAATGTTTGGGCCTCTCTGAAAGGAAATGGGGGACCTGGTTACCTGAGATAAGGAGAAGGCTCATGTACTCAATGTCTTTTTTGCCTCAATCTTCACCAAGTGCTTCACTGGGAGAATGAAGAGCTGCCCACTGTAGGAGGTGATCAGGTTTGGGACCACCTAAGGAACCCAAAGGGTCTCAAGCCCCCAGGACCTGAAGAGGTGCACCTATTGGGGTCCTGGCACTGTGGGTGAAGTTCCTAAGCCACTACCCATCATATTTGAGAAGCCGTGGCAGTCTGGTGAAGTTTGGTCTAATTCTCAGCTCTGTGCCCAGTAAGATCCCAGAGCAGATCCTCCTGGAAACTATGCTGCACAATGTATGTCCTCAAAAAGCACTTGGCAGGACTCTGCACCAGGACAGACTAAGTATTAATGTCGTGAGAGTTTGCAGAAGCTCACCCTGCCTCCTTGTTTCCACATGTGCACACACCCCCACCCCCCAGTGATTCAGTTCTGTAAATCACAAGCCACACAGGGACATGGGCAAAGCCCCAAATTCTCACAACAGCTCAGAATCCAGAGCTGGATGCTAATGCTGTCGAGCCCTTATGGGGTTGTTCAGAAAGGAGCTGGTGTCTCTCTGAACTTTGATCCCAAGAGAGGCAACTTACGCATGTGCCAACACAATTACATGATCAAGGGCATAATGACTACCAATTACTCTAAATTTCCAAACTGAGCAGTCACTTGCATTACATATTTTTTGAAAACCCTGCAGTCTCAAGAACAAGTAATTGCAAGCCATTCTGTGATTTCCTGGAACTAGAGTCAAACTTCTTTCTCCTGCTGAGCCCATAGATCATTAACATTGTTAATGTTCCCACTAAAACTGTTTGGAGAATGTGACAAGTCTAATTTGTTACTGCCAAGCCAGTTGGGAGTATGTTTAAAACGCATCAGTCTTGCTGTTGTACCCTTTGAATGGATGTGTGGTTCCTGTCAGGTAGACTTGCTATTTTCCTAAAGACTATCTGTTATTTCATCAATCTTTGTAGCTGGCTCCAGAAGGGAAAACCCTCTATTTTGCTTAATTTAATTTCTACTTTTAGATTTTTAAGAAAAAGCTATCTTGAAAATACAATGATTGTGGCCCAGGGAGGGAAAGGCAAAGCTTGGGAACCCACAACTGCTTGATTCCTCAAATGAAGCTATGTGAAAGTTGCCTAGCTAGTTACCATTTGGTTAGATACCATGCCTACCCTCCCACCTTTATTTTGGTGTTTGATAATGCATACTCACAGAGTTAATAAAACTTCATCAGTCACTGATATTCCTAACATCTGTGGTTGCTGTGATCCTTAACACAGGCACAGATCAGCAGCCAAATGTCTGAAAAGGATGCTTTTTTCCATCATATTCTTATCCCTACTTCACTGTCTCCAGCACACTGTATGACATTGCTAAACAACAGTCAGGAAAGAAAGTAGGGAAGCTGATTGAGATGCAATTTCAGGAGCAATGCTGGGTAGATGGACCTAGGTGTACCTGCTTATGATACATTTGATATTTTAGCACATGAACAGGACATACCTGTTTGTATTATGCTTTAACATCTTGGGAAATACTAGTTTAAATTGGAAAAACCTGAAGCTAGAGCAAAGAATCAGCACTGGCTATTCAATGTAGCAGGGTAGGTTATTTTCACTTTGGCTTCAAGAAAAAAGAATAGAAAAATACGATTTCTGATCTACTGGGCATTGGTATTGTCTGATTTCTTCATGAAATATAAATTCAGTTACCCATTTCCATGCAGAACCTGTCTCCATCTCTGCCCTGATGACACAAGCAGAGCACAGGGCACCCACTTGTTTAGCACAGCTGCCTCACTGCAAAACACCCACTCTGCTGTTTGGCACCTCACAGCTAATCAAGCTCCAGAGCTCTCTCCAGTAAGCTCAGCTTCCCATGGCCTTTGTACCACCCCACATCCATAGGCAGGCAGTATGGAATGATAAATCTCTCAGCTCTAATATGGGAACAGCCAGCTGTAATGTGGAGCAGCTGAATCCTGTCTGGGATGCAGGATTGTGATAAACATCACCCAGGTGATGAGTGGGGCTGTCAGTTTGATGAGGGGCCCAGCAGAATGAAGGATCTCAGTGACTGTGCTAAGCAGCTGGTGTTATGAAAAGCTATCTAAGAGAGAGGTGTGCTTCATTTACGATCTGCAGCTCTGTACACACAGCAGCCTTGTTTCCTCATGGTTTAACAGGC
This sequence comes from Laterallus jamaicensis coturniculus, assembly GCA_022605575.1. Lineage (NCBI taxonomy): Eukaryota > Metazoa > Chordata > Aves > Gruiformes > Rallidae > Laterallus > Laterallus jamaicensis. The sequence continues at coordinate 2,809,436 of JAKCOX010000049.1, read as the reverse complement.
TTCCATGACACAACCACTCCTGGACTTTGTTCTCATACAGAAGTCAACACCAGTGAATGGTTTGGAGGATGTTCAGGCAGGACAAGAGCACTTAGAGGCGGGACAAGAGGATTACTTCACCCATTTAGTTAAGTGCTGCACCCCATCCTTCTGCAAGGCATCACAGTGCCTCTGCTTGATGAGCAGAAGACAGGATTTTGTAACAGTGCCTAGAGAACTATTTGGTCCCCTTAAAGGTCTGATGTGTTGGACCTTACCAGTGCACAAACATGAGCTCAAACTGATTTTTATAATCAGTGTTACAACTTTGTGGCTAGACATGTTTAAGTTAGTTTTCACTTAGTGAAAACCAGAGTAATATAAAGTGTTGAAAGCAATATAAACCCATTGAGAGCAGTGAGAAACTCAGGGTAAAGAGAAGTGCAACTTCTGTGAGCAGCTTAAGAAGTCCTTCATCTATTCTTCTGCAATATTCCAGACAATTGCTTTCCTAATAGTCTCATGAACACAACCACTCTAACCTGGTAGCAAAGAGCCAGAAGAAACAGGGGAAGTGGCAGCCAAAGAGGAACTGTGAAGAATCTCTCTCCTCCTGCCTCAAGCAGACATCAAGTACGTTCTGCTCCTCATGTTGACCTGCTTAAGAGAGATTTTAATAGTATAACCTGCAAAGATCTGTCTTGCTGAGTTTTTAAATGTAGTCCCTTTCCACAGCACAATGCTTCTGTTAATTTAACAAGCTGAGAGGGATTTATAGCTCCAGCTCAGAAGTTTATAAATTGTTATTGCTTTTCTTGAGTTTTTCATTTAAACAAGTTGCAAGGCTTGGGAATCTCTCCTGGAGGATGATTTAAATCTGGCCCTGCTGCACATCTGTAACCAGATATAATGCAAGGCTGTCTCACTAAAAAGAAGGGGAGAGGTAAGCCTCTTGAATGGGCCCATGAATAGAAGGATGGCCATTACACCTGGTTGCATTACTACACACAGTATATATCTCAGTGTGCACACTACCTCTGCTTTGCTATCAGCTATGCCATTCTGTATTAATAGCAGTGGTTAGCATTTCTCCTGGCCTCATCATATGGAGGTGAATGTTTTTTTCCTGAAGGAAGACATTATTTCTACCCAGCAGAGAGGAGTTAAGGTGGCAGAATGAGAAGGGAGTAGCTTTCCAAGGTTCAGAGACCCTGGCCTCCGCTGCAAAGGCTCTTATCTATACCTCTGAAGAGCTGTCCTGCTGAGCTTGAATGATGGCACTCAAGGCTACAGCCTAGTTCCTCTTTTGTGACATCTACTGATTTTTATTGGGCAGACCTGGCTGTATCTGAACAAGGAAAACTGAGTGCGTTGGTATGGTTCCACAGCAAGCTAGAGATGGCAGGGAGGACTGGGAAGCTATAGCAGGATGTGCAGTGGGAAGCACAGAATAGATATGTTCATGGGAATGTGGGAACTTTGAGACACTAGCATGAGATACCCTGAGTGAGAAAGGCATTTTCAAAGGGACAACCACCATAACCTACACACCCATACAGTGCTTCTGCAACACAGAATAATACTGAGCTAATCTTCTGCCATCTACAGGATTCACAATGCTCAGCTGCTTAAAACTTAACTGCTGTGAGCTTTCAATACCAGTAGCATGAAGCCTGTACCCTTGGAGATGTGAGGTGGTAATGCAAAGGCATTAATCCTTCCCAGCTTCTTGGGAGTTCAGCACCAGGTGAGATCAGTCCCAGAGGATCTGTGCAGCTTGCTTTGCCTCTAACTTCAAAGCACAGGGAACCAGGTACCCTTCATGCTCCTCATTTCCAGCAGAGAACATGAGTATTGGGCTGGTACATTGGCCTGAATCAGTGCTGAGACAGGTGAAGGTCCCATCCACCACATTCCCCTTCCTTCTGCAAAATGGCAATGGATCCATTCATGCCAATGTAGAAATAGCTTTTGTTTTAAGCAATTAAGCTGACACTGCTAGCTAGAGCAGATATATAAAGTTGATCCTGAATCAATCTACATAGTTAAATTGGGACTTCTTACCTTTTAAATATTCCCTGAATCACAAGGATGCCAAGAGCTGATCAGAGAAGATTCATGTCTCCTTTGGTGTAACAGTATTTATGTTACTGCACATCCTGATAATTACTCAGTGAGAGTTTCAGGCTGCCAACAGTACCTTGAGAGAATTCCCCCATGGGTGATTCTGTGAAGGAAAAGGAGAAAGTGAATATTAAACATACTGTAGCAAATATTTTTTTATATCATCCAGGCAGTGCTACAGAGCCTGAGCCAATTTGTGATTAAGCAGTGCTGAGTCCTTCCATCTCAGGCACAGCAATTTGTGCCTATTGCTGCCTAACTTTAAAGAAATCAAACCTGTTCTCACATTAGAGCACAGAAGATGCACTTTTCATTTCATGCAGGGAGGGAGACTACAGCTCCATCAGAGATTTAGTCAGCCTCAAAGCTCATTTGGAGCTAAAAGCCCTATGAGCAATCCATAATGAGAAAGATCTGATAGTTTAATGCATTTCTGCAAAGAACTGTAATTTGCTAAGAAATGAATAGGATAAGATCAGTCCTGGGATCAACTGGAGGTCAGTGTGTTACATTTCAGCTCTAAGTGTTGGTAGAGAGAGATTCAATTAGGAATGGGTGACAGTTCAGAGAGGCTCAGACTTTGTGACACCTCCAGGGAAATTCCAGTCAACTCCTAATACTTTGATGTTCAGGTAAGTTCATTTTTTTATGTTGCGATGCCTGCTTCTGGTCAACATGACTCAGTTCAATGGGCATCTTGGCAATGTTTGGATATGTACCCAAACTAACCTCCAAATGTATTTACTACAGCAAGATCCAAAGAACTCAGTGTCCATGGTGTAAGTGCACTGTAAACCAGCACTTGAACCATGCAACTTAGAGCCCAAACAGACAAGGTGGGAAAACTGTCATCAGGTGGAGAATTAAGCAAGCAGCTGCCAGATTTTCAGCAATGCAATTCTCATTTGGGGGTCCTGGTAGATGATGGGGTGGCCATGAGGCAGCAGTGTGCCCTGGGGCTGAGAGAGACAATGGGATCCTGGGGGCATCAGGAGGAGTGTGGGCAGCAGGTGACAGGAGGGGATCCTCCCCCTCTGCTCTGCCCTGGGCAGGCCCCAGCTGGAGTGTTGTGTCCAGTGCTGGGCTCCTTGGTTTAAAAAGGGCAGGGATCTCCTGGAAATAGTCCAGAGAAGGGCTACAAAGATGATTAGGGGCCTGCAGCATCTATCCTATGAGGATAGGCTGAGTAAGTTGGGACTCTTCAGCCTTGAGAAGAGAAGACTAAGGGGGGACCTAACTAAAGTCTAATTATCTGAAGCAGGGGATGCAGGGGGAATCAGCCAGCCCCTTTTCAGTGTCTGTGGGGATAGGACAAGGGGCAATGGCTGCAAGTTGGAGCACAGGAAGTTCCATACCAACATGGGGAGGAACTTTTCCCCAGTGAGGGTGAGGGAGCCCTGGGACAGGCTGCCCAGGGGGTGTGGAGTCTCCTTCTCTGGAGAGATTCCAGCCCCATCTGGACACAGACCTGTGCAGTACGAGCTGGGGAGCTACTTTGGCAGGGGGGTTGCACCTCAGGAGCTCTCCAGGTCCCTTCCAACCCCTACAATTCTGTGATTTAGACAATGAGACTAAGCAGGTAAAGTATTTCCACATCCTTGCTCTTTCTCTCAGCCAGGTGAATGTAAAAGCTCTGACTTTAACTTGAACTTCCTCTCTACCTGGTCTGAAAGCAGCTTTTAGAGAAATGTCCATTTGCTTTGTTCTCCCACCCTCAGTGTGGAAACCAAAATAATTCACAAGAAATTACTCTATGAGCTATTTTATTTGCTGTGCAGAATCAAGGCACCTCACTAACAGAGACACTGCACATAGAGAAGGTTCATGTTATTAATTTTAAGAGTTTTCTGCAAGTGAAGTATCACCAGTGTGGCAGCTCTTTTTAGATTTAGCCTTCATGGTTTGCAAGAGCAGCAGTCTGTCCCAGTGACCCCAGTATCTGCAATGGAGTAACAGAAAACTGAGTCAAAGGTAAGCAAATAACCACATGTGGAGAACCAAAAGGAAATGACTCCTAGGTGCACATTCAACCAAGCAAGCACCAGTAATTCCACAGATTTGAAGTAATGACCACAGATACTACCTGGTATTTTATATATGGAGAAGTGCCAAACAATTTCAAGGCAAGATTGACTAGGAAATGAGATCCAACAGAAAGAGAACTATCATTACCTTCTAAGGATGCTATGTTGCTGCAGGATTTATAGGCAAACTAAATCTGGAAAGACTAGAACTAGTAAATTAAAGGGAAAATGTTGAAATACATCAAACTGATTACCTTGGAGCCAAGAAGAAAACAGCGTAGAACAAATCCACTGCATGAAGATGGTGGAGGGATGAAGCTCTGAACTACAGGAAAATTTGTAAAGCCAGAGGTGGGGTTAATGCATCTTTAGGATTAATGTAGTCATAATGTAACACTGCAAAGGGAGAGCTGGTCATAAATTGCCACAAGGGAAGGAGATGACAATGGGGAGTCTGCATGGACTTACTGAATAATAGTATCATAGCATCTGCTATACAATATGGTTTGAACTTTGCAAAGCCCCACTGTATAACTCACTTGTCGTTTGGGCTGAGGAACAGATGACAGATCTGCCAGGAATGCTCAAAAACAGGCCTATTAATTATTTTTTTCCAAAAGAGAAGTTTCTAAACCAGCTGTTCTCACAGAGAGAGTGTTTCAGCCAATAGATCATGCAAAAAACCAGAAATGTGTAGAGTAGAATCTAGTGAAGGTCCCCGTAAAAGCAAGAAAATGTTCACAGTGAAAATTGTGGCAGCCTCAGTTAGCTGACAACACAAAGCAATGGGAAACATTACACTGGAAAGGACCCACTGGTCCAAGATTAAGGTCTTATGATGCAACACCAGCAGTTGTAGCAGACCTGAAGATGTTTTTCCTTTTCTCCAGCAACATCCCAAGACTAAAAGAGAATACAAAAGAGGGCTGCTGCCTATCTTGCACTCAAGAGTTGACAAATGAATTCAGCATCTATTTGAAAAGCCCTCTGACCAGGGTACCAGGTGGTCATCGAGTTCATCTGTACACCCAGTCCTTTTTTTGGGTGTTATCCAGACAGAAATCTCTCAGAAGCCTTTCAAAGGGAAGTTCTCCCAAGCCTCTCAGGCAATGTGAGATCAGTCCAGGGCTGTCACCACCATTACTACCAAACAGTGAAGTAACTGTTGTTGCCTTTGCAAGCTGTGGCAGTCACATGTACAGCTTTTTTCATCACACCAAGGCAAGGAACACCTACCAGTAAAACTCATTTATACCTAGCCAAGCAAACATGCATCCTAAATCCAGGTAGTATCTTAGCAGATGTGTTGCTTTCAGTTTACCTTTTATATCCATTTAATTTGAGATGTTTCTGTTCAGATTGTGTACACAAGAGTTATTTCAGAAGCCACTTGTAACAGCAAACACAAACAACTGCAAGGATTAACAAGAACATCCCAAATGTAAGGCTGCTAGCTCAGGGTTCAATTACTACAACTATATATGCTCCAACAATTTTCTGTATTAGTTTACAGACATATCCTCCTGTATCTTCCATTTTATCAGGGGATCTAGATTGTATGTCTATAGTAATTAATAAAGGAATAAAAAGCATTAAACACATCTGACACACAAACCAAGTAAGGCTCTGGGAGAGGCAGAGGAACCAGGATGCTCCCTGTATGGCCCCATCCTATGAACAGCCTTTCCAAAATGCAGATGATCACTTGCATCACATGAATATACAAGAAGATTAAAAGTAGAATGTGTTTGAAGTCTATTCAAAAACTCAAAGCTATGAATTTTGGTAAATTAACTGAATTTTACTCTATTGTGCTTACACATCATCTGATAGCATGTCCAAAGTCAGGTCTCTCTATATTACTCAAACTTTTGCAGAAAGATGCCTTTTGTCTCATTTAATTCCTCAAAATAGAACAAGAACTCCAGCCTTATGCTGGTTTTCTGCAAAGAAGCATTTTCTTTCACCCAGATAGATGCACACTGTTTGCTTCAGGTGACATACATTTATAATGGCTTTAAAGCACTCTGGCTTTCTCGAGATATTGCTACAATTACCAGCTTCCTCTATACCTCTCTTTCACAGTGCTACCATGCTCTGATCAATACAGAACAGTCAGATGTGCTTGCTTAGGTATCTTGCTTTATTTCTTGTGACCTTCATGTATTTATAAAAATATGATCAAGTGCTACCTCACTGGCCTGTTTAATACACTCAGAGCCAATCCTTACATTATAGATGATCTTCTCACTAACATCAGTGGTCAAATAATTAAAACAGGGTTTGGAGCCTTAAAATCACTGGATGCAATTCACAGGTCTCTGCTGGACTGGGGTTTCTGATTTAAGACTAGTCATTTAGGCTGTTTATCAAGGTTATGCATCTCAGGACCAGGACTCGTTCTCCGTTCTGACTTGGTTTTCCTCTGACAGATGTGCTGTGCAGATACACACAACAAAGGATCATGTAATTATTTACACAATTAGGGCTACTAAGATGATAAAAGGCCTGGAGCATCTCCCCTGTGAGGTAAGGCTGGGTGAGCTGGGGCTGTTCAGCCTGGAGAGAAGAAGACTGAGGTGGGGACCTAATCAATGATCAATGTTTATCATTATCTTGCGTATGGGATGCAGGGGGAATGGCCAGCTCCTTTTCAGTGTCTGTGGGGACAGGACAGGGGGCAATGGCTGCAAGTTGGAGCACAGGGAGTTCCACAGCACCCTGGGGAAGAACTTTTCCCCAGTGAGGGTGAGGGAGCCCTGGGACAGGCTGCCCAGGGGGTGTGGAGTCTCCTTCTCTGGAGAGATTCCAGCCCCATCTGGACACCGACCTGTGTGCCCTGTCCTAGGGACCCTGCTTTGGCAGGGGGTTGGACCTGATGAGCTCTGGAGGTCCCTTCCCACCCCTATGACTATGATCTAGACACTGAAGGCTTGTCTACAGGCTTAGCCCCTGAGTCACTGCTTCATTTCAGTAAGAAATGTGATCATCTATTGAGATCTTCTCTGAACTGTCATATGCTGATTCATCAAGAACTTGAGAACAAAGTGTTTTGATCATTTAAAAAAAATACAAGCAAAGCAAAGCAACTTGCAATGACATCTTTGATGTTTTATAGATTAAGAGAGCCCCTCATGAATAATAGTCATGTCTTGTGTCATCTCTTTTCTGGCTTTGAGAGTTTTCATTAACCGAGATTAACACTAACTGGAAAATAATTAAACTAGCTTATAGAGTCTGGCCTTCCCATCAGCACTAGTAATAATTAATCAGCACCATCAATAAATTTTAATAGCATTAAAATTCTGATTCACTTAGCTGCACACTCCTTATTTCTATTCTTAGCTTCATTGCATGCAGATAGCAGGACTTAAGAAAATACCAAAAGGATAAATATAGACACCAAAACTAGCCTTCATTCTCACTGTCCCTGCAAGAAAGTGTTGTGTTTTCCTACCTAATTGCCCAGCATCATTTACCCTCCTTCCTGTGAGCTCATCATTCAGGTTCTCTGCTCAGCTCCAGAGGCTTCTGTGAAGAAGCCAAAACAATAAGGAAAAAGATATTAAAGAAAGAAGTGTTCTCCAGCTGTCATAATCCCATCTCTCCTTTTCACAGAATCACAGAGTTGCAGGGGCTGGAAGGGACCTCAAGAGATCATGGGGTCCAACCCCCTGCCAAAGCAGCTCCCCAGCTCATACTGTACATATAGGCATCCAGATCGGTCTGGAATATCCCCAGGGAAGGAGACTCCACACCCCCTGGGCAGCCTATTCCAGTGCTTTTGGATTACTAGAAGGTTCTTTTAATTAACTTTTATGTTACTCAATATGTTGAGTATTACATAGTGTTTGTTATATATAGATTAACCATTTCCTTATCACCAGGAGCCACATTTCACTAGAGCAGCATCTGTTTTAAGGCACACAGGCACTGGAGACCATGCAGAAGCACTTGGCACACAATGGGAACCTACAAGCCCTGTATGACTGTTTCACCACTTGAAGATGCAGGAGGGAAAAAAATTAAATTCCAGGTTCTTCCTAAGCCTCTGAATGCAATCCTTAATCCCAGTAATCCAAAAGGCACTTTTAGTTGTGGCTGTTCTAGTCACTGGCAACAAGCTCAACCTAAACTTTGTTAATCACCTCAGAAATGGAGCAGAGCTTTTCTCATCTTTTACTTTCACAGAACTTGAATGAAACTGAGTCTTCCCTCTTAAAAAGAGAAAGAAAAAAAATCAATATTCCTGCTAGCACTAATACATGTATGACTTTCAGAAATGGAACAAGCATCTGGTCAATTTTTCTTCATTCTTTCTGATCACAGAAGATCAGAGATGCACCACCAGGGTTTTTTTTTCAGGCCAAATAGGTCAATAATTATCTTCTACTACTTCACTACTTAAGAGAACAGGCAATTTCTTGTCAACAGCCAGGACAGTGTTACAGTGCTTTGTTTACTGACAAAGGAGTGGAACTAACCCTAAAGATCTCCTGTTCTTAAAGCTTATATGGAAATACAGGCATGTGTTACAGATCTATCAGGGAGCATCCATTGTTATTTGGAAGTATATTTATTCCAGGGATAACTCAGTACAGCAAGCCAACAGCACAATAAATAAGTATTCTTCTAAGGGCCTCTTCATTGCACAGCATCTAAAACATGACAAAACTATGAGCAAACACTTGTTCCATTTAAACCTCCACAAAGGGGCAGATGAAGGAAAGGCTGGTAGAAAAGAAGCCATTTGTCTGGCTACTTCAAAGCAGGTTTGTGGAAGTACTCACATCTTTTAAGTGTTTTCCAAAAGGGCAAAAGTAAAGGTAAAGTGAGCAGGTTGGGTAGAAGTCACAGATAAAGTTTTTATTAAGTTCTACAGAAATCTGATGGTAGGCAACCATCTTTGAGGAGCACAGATACATCATAACTATGAAGACAGCATTAGACAAGGTTACTATTTAATTTTACTTCAAGTGACTTCGGATTTCTCCTGCTCTAAAAATACTTGGCCCTTAAAGGTTAGGATAGAAAATAATGTTATCCTGAAAAGGCTGATATAGAGTCAGGGTTTTAGTGAAAAACTTAACAAGAATAATCCCAGAAAACACTAAACCACAGACATTATTCAAAAACTGTATATATCAAACCCAATAAAAGTGACAGTTACCTTGAACTTTTTATTTTCACTCTTTGGTTCTGCTAAATTCTGATGGAGAAACTCCAGCTAAATCAGTCTGGGATTTCTACATGCAAAACCAGAGGCATATCTCCCCCTGCAGCAGAGTTTGTTATGTCAGTAGTTTATCAGAAGGGGACAGCTTTAATTCTGCATTTCTTTCCAACTATAAGGTTCTTTTAATTAACTTCTATGTTACTCAGTATGTTGAGTATTATATAGTGTTTGTTATATGTAGATTAACCATTTCCTTATCACCAGGAGCCACATTTCACTAGAGCAGCATCTGTTTTAAGGCACACAGGCACTGGAGACCATGCAGAAGCACTTGGCACACAATGGGAACCTACAAGCCCTGTATGACTGTTTCACCACTTGAAGATGTGGGGGGAAAAATATTAAATTCCAGGTACTTCCTAAACCTCTGAATGCAATCCTTAATCCCAGTAATCCAAAAGCAATCTTGTTGGCAATCTAATTGTGTTTTCTAAGGAGAAGTCTGCAATAACAGTTTGTTTACATATAATTGGATCCCTTTATATGTTTGTATCGTGCTTATTTCTGAAACCTTTCAAAATTGAAAGGTCTCCTGTAATATTTACCTTGGCTTTTCTCTCTAACCTGGGGGATTACCCATTGCTTTGCACATAATAGTCCAGACAAATGAGAATTTTGTATTAGCACTGATCAGAAAGCACAGCTAGCAGGACCACCAGGACATACAGGAAAAACTGAGCAAGTTGCACTGAGTTATTCTTCTTAACCTGCTTTTATTTGGTTTTCTCTTCTCTTCCCATCTAGATCAGCTTCTTTGTTGTAAGTGGAATTCAGTGGGGAGAGCACAGAAAGAGATAGTTCCCATTTGAGACCTTTTTTAAAGTTAGGAACTTTCTCAGAGTATTTATTCCCATCTGCACACTGGAGTGTTAATAGGTTTCAGAGCACACGGTCCACACTGATACCACACACAGCTCTCCAGGGGAAACACTGCATTTGCCTCTCACTCCATTACAGTTTCCAGAGGACTGTGATGAAATAGAAGACCAGAAGTTTCTTGTGACCGAAGAGAAAGCATAGCCTTACATAGAGGTGACAGAGTTCCTTGTGTGGACAACAGCTAATGTCAGATTCATTCTAAAGAGTTACCTTCACTGACTGTCCCCCCCCAAGTCTTATGGTTGAGTTTCAAGTCTAGCTTCCCACACACTCCAGTAACCAGCTCTGACAAGCAAGCATTATTGCCTAGGGGTGAACTGCACTATGAATTTAAGGACCTAGGATTTTGCCAAGTAGTATCAACTCAAGAGCCCATCAAGTTATGCTGAGTCCAGCCATGGCTGGTACTCAATGCTCAAGAAGCCAGACATCCATCAAGTTACAACAGGGGAGGTGGTGGGTGCCACATCCCTGGGGTGTTCAAGGCCAGGTTGGATGGGGCCCTGGGCAACCTTGTGTAGCTCCAGGCCTGAGGTTGGTGTCCCTGCCTGTGGCAGGGGGCTGGAGCTCTGGGACCCTTGGGGTCCCTTCCAACCCAGACCAGTCTGGGATCCTATGAGCTGTAAAGAAATTGGCAGCAGGGGATTTTCCTTGCCACTATCAGCCCTCCCCAAGCCCTCAGATTACAGAAGCACAAGACTTGGAAATAGAAGCAGCTTCTAGGCTTGCATGCTAGATCCCATTACCCAGAACTCTTGCCCTACCAGGATTTGATTCCTACCTTCTCCTTCCTCATGTACTTGGCAAACATGGTGACAAGTCACAGCACAGGAGCCACTGGAACTGAGCAGTCAACATTTACTCTCCTGTTACGGCTCCTTGTAAGTACAGCTATCTGCTTGTCCAGTCAGGTTTAAAATAGAAAGGAAGGCAAAGGAAAGAGCTATCAGGCAAGATGCATTTGAGACAGGAAGGACACCATTTGCTTAAAAGCCAACTGACAGGTGAGTCCCATAATTCTGCATTGCAATAAAAGTCCTCCCTAGACTTTACCATGGAGAAATCCTGATGTACAGGAAACACCTGAAATCTGCAGTACCAGTTCAATCCAGTCATTCTACACATTCTACATCCTTTTCTGCTGGCTCCCTCAGGAAAGAAAAGCAGCAATGCAGCCTTCATCACTACTTCTAACTCCAGCCTGACACTTGCAGAGCTATTCAAACTGAGCACACAATATTTGTCAGAACAAGGCTGACATTTTAAATGAAGAATAATGATAAAATGTCTAAAAGCCTGCTGCAGAAACACTCTCCCAAGTAGAGCTGGCAATTTGAATACAACAGCAAAGTGTTATTGTGAAAGAATTTCACATAGCAAAACATGGAGTTAAGTGATGTAAAAGCTGCCTTGCAGAGAGGGGAATTTGCAAGTCCTTGTTTTGTGGCTGAATGTATATGGGTATTTTGCATTAAGACTCACACTGGATTCACTTTCCCCCTTGACAAAAATAGCCATTTCATGAACAAACACTGGGAAGTACAGATTCCTCACAGCCACAGGAAATGAAGTCTCTTCCATTCTGTCGAGCTAAATCAGTATGAATCCTTCTTAAGCATTTATGCTGTATGCAGTGCTACAATAGAAACACTAATGGTAATTAATTTTATAGGCTCAAAGATCAAAGAGCTGTAACAAGCTGTGGACAAGCCAGCTGAGCATGTAATACACTGAGTTTAGTTATCCTCTGCATTTGGTAGGGCATTATAGTGGAATCCTGTTGCCTTTTTACAGCCTGGATCTTTAGCATTCACACTGGTTAATTTGAGCAGGAATTCAAGAGATTTTATTCTGCTTTCCTCATCTTCCTTCCCACTGGAAGCTAAACATGTCTAATGCTACAACAGGGTGTCACACTGAGAAGTTTCAGAATCATTTTCAGCTATTCTGGATGAAAAGAAAAAGTTGCCAGCATGTCTGAAGTATCCAATGCCCAAGCTGAAGACAGACTACACCATGAGTTTATCACACAGATCCAAAGATACAACCACTTCTTAGGACAAGTAAAGGGGAGTGGGAAAATCTATGTACATGTGAATTCTCAGAGTTGATAAGTCCCTTTTGGACAGTTTTACTGCATAAGGGCAGATTTGTTTTATCCTCTCACTAATCCATAATTAAAAATTAAATAATTAAGTACAAGAAATCCATTACATTCTTTAAACAATTATATTAAAGAGTCAGTTAAATATGATGGGCCATTAAGTTGTTATTGAATGAGGTTGTTGTGTTTGCATAAGCACTAACTTGCTTCCTACAAAGTATGTAGTGCCTGGTAACTCACACCCACCCAGGTCTGATAGATACCACCCCAGCAACGTTAAAATGCCAATTTCCCTATAGCTAGAGAGCTCTCTCCCCTGTGGTTTGAAGGTAATTTAGCATGGAACATTTCCCCACTAATATCCAGCAGGATGAAGCAGCAGAGCAGAGGTGGTGTCAGCCAGCAGATGGTACTGCAGGCTGCCATACTGAGGGCTGCAGAGGACAGGCCAGCTGCTGTCAGGTTGGAGCATCTCAAGCTGCGAGGGAGCAAGCCCTGGCAGAGGTTGTGCTCTCAGCCTCCTTCCTCCCAGGGTTCTGATGTCAGGAGACAGGCAGCTCATTATACTGTGGAGCCAGCTGCAGGGAAGTCAACTTTGCAGGTAGCCAAAGGCATCTTGTCTGGGAATAATCTAGAGAAGCAACATATACTAGAGAGCACCGGCTGTACTCCCACCTTCACCTCACAGGACCACTCCCCTGCTGCTGTGCATCTCTGGGTGTGCAGGGTGAGGGCAGCCACATGCTGCCTCATGGCTAGGAGCTCATTTGCTCTCACTCACCAGCTCTCTTTTGCTCAAGGACAAGCAGCTGCTCCTCAGACAGCATGGAACCCAGCCCTGCACCCAGAATCAGCATAAATCACTGCTTCCACTTATACTCTCAACTATTTTAGTTACTGCAGAATCTTTTCCCAGTTGCCTTCACAGGAAAGGGAGACCTTGTCTGTAGGGCAGGTTTCAGCAACTCTCCAAGTCACCTTTGGTTACCTAGGATGCAGTGCTCTTAGGTTTTTTTTAATCCACACAGAACAAGACACCTAAAGTAGCCAATTCTCACTGGCTAAGGTAGGCTACATCTCCTTGTCTTTCTCAGGGGCCAGAGGCAATGATGAATCCAGCTCAGGGATGCAGCACAACTAACAAAAACCTTAACTTCATAGCATGTAGGAGTTGCTTCCTTTGGATTGGGGGTTCTTTTAGGGTATACAGATGCCTCTAGAGGTCCACTAAGCCAAGAAAGGCGCTTTTTAGCACCTCAGTCTATTCCTGGATTCTGATTTCTGATATGCACCCTCCTCTCCTCCAAGATAAACTGCATTGCTTATGGAACATGAAGATTTTTGTTTAACAAGATAGGTGATGACCCACTTTCGACTTGCATGATTGGCAACTGAAGGGGAAAAATGTGCTTTAATTACTAGTCTCTCTGGGGAAGATTTTAAATAGTTGAGCTGGTTCTAATATGACAGCACTTAGCAGATTGTTTTCTCTTCTCATTTTGAAACGAAAGTTTACAGGTCCATGAGGCACCATTTGGAGCAGCTACTGGAGTCTTTACTAGAATAACTGTGCCTCCTGGGGACCCATTCCCCACTCCTTTGGGAACATGCATACCATGCCCTAGCTGTGCAGCAATCCATTCTTATTTAACAACTAACTCTGTTTCCCCTAATTAACTAAGCTAATTGGGAGAGTCGAGATACCCTGGGTTTAGACCTGTCTGCACCACTGGTTCTCTGACAAGTTAAATAAGTTGCTTCAGCTCATGCTTTCAGAAGCAGCACTCTGAGGCTCTGTCTCTCAGATCCTGAAGTGTCCAAGCCCCTGTTGGAGTCAGAAGGGAAAGGGCTCTTTGGGGCTGGGCTTACAGAACTTGAATTCCATGTCTGCATCCTTTGCTTTCATTATCTGTAGTTGCCAGTAACATACTAGTAACTCTGACTTATAAAGACCAAGGAGAACTTCAGTGGATAGCTAATGTTAGGAAGAGGTTTAACCTTTTCAATAAGTTCTACCAAGCCAAAGCCACTTTCACCCTAAGGCAGTCACCCCCTTTACCTCCATACTGCTACACCTTCTATCATGACACAAAAAAGCTGAGAAATTCAGTCCCAAAGTCCTTCTGCACAAAATCTTTAATGTACCAGGAGTTGCAGTGAACCAGGTTCTCTTCCCAATGTAAGCAAAGATACACATCACACACGAAGCAAGTTCCTGCCTCATCATTTTGATATAACATAATTTAGATGTAGCCACAGATATCCAAGGGCAAGCCAGGAACTGCAGGTAGCTCTGAAGCCCATGTTTATCACATTCATTAGCTGCTATCATGCTTCTGTCCACAGAAGTCCCATCAAGGTAACAATCATCCTTAAGCCTGCTTTGTTAGGTGGCTCACACACATAAAATTGTGCACAGCATTTAGCTAGCTGGTTTTCCTTTGTCTTCCCCTTGTGCATTAAAGTTTTAAAGACTGAAAAATGAGCATTGAAAAAATTTCCTCAGTCAGCAACCTGCAATCTATTACAGCAATTAATCAAAGGCATACTTTGTCAACTTCTCCTTGTTCTCTTGTGCTTTATGATCATGTTGTTATTTCATCAACACAATAAAAAGGGATTAATCTTCATTGCTGGAAAAATTGTTTTCAGGACTAAGGGTAGCAGCCTTAGCTACGCTACTGATCTCATGGTCCAAATCAATCCCTGAGAGCAGAATTAATTCTTTTTAACTGGGATTCATTCATTAAGCCCTAGCAAGTGCATTTTCAAGTTCTGCACATTATCATAACACAAATCTGTCATTCAGGGCAACATACTCCTAGTCACTGCAAGCTCAGCAAGCAAAAGGAGGGCTGCATGCAAGTGAACAAGCTGATGGGGTGACCACGTATGTGGCTGTGTAGCATGCCTACAGGAGACATCAGTATGCTAGTGCACTCCTTACTGAAAGCAACAACCAAGATGATTGCCCCATTATGACAAAAAACCTACAAAGCAGTAACTGTAATTTAATCTGTTAAAAAGGATAACATCACAAATTGTTTCTTACAGTCTGGAGAGTAATTGCACAGCAGATAGTTCACAGTGCAGGTTGACACACTCAGGCACTTTCTTACCTGGTATCAATACAAGTTTGTCATGAAGCTTAAGGAATTTAGGACTAAGTTCAACTAGAAGAGGACACACAGGATGACTTTGCAGCCAGTGACCCTCTTGACCATCCTAACCTGCAGTTTCTCCTAGAATAATCTAAGATCAGCTTAATTTTGTCACCCTTCCAGGTCAGACAGTCCCAGCCAGGACTTGCTGTTAGGCATACTTAAAGCAACATCCCAAATCTTGTCTGGGCTCTATGAAAGCCCAATATCCAGTAACTTAACAGTGCATCACATTGCAACGCTAATGAAACCTGCAACCCCAAAATTCAGTAGTACCAGCTCAAAACAGCTGCACATTTGATAAGCCTTCCTCTCACACTGCAGGCAACCTAACACAAAGCCAACAGTTAGTAAACGTGTGCAAAGAAGGGAATAAAGAAATAGTACCAACTCCCACTCCTAGTTACTAGCACACTGGTGGTTCACAGCACCAAACCATCAGCATCCCAAAGGCAGACAGAAGTGTGCTACCCTGAGATAGACCTTCAGATGGGTAAATCCATTAGGAAAAAATGTTTAACTAAAAGCCAAAATAACTTGGTGACATTAACCAGGAGAATCTAATGGAGGGGGCTCTCACATTTCTGTTAGATTAGCCCAAGTATAGCATATGACAGTCCTGGAAGACCCTTTTATTAGATGTGTATAAAGACTCACACCCTTTGTAACAACACTAGCAGTTCCTGTGAAATGAGAAACAAGTCTCCCAAATTGCTAACTGAAGTTAGCAAGGAAAATTCATGGGAGGAAGCTTTGATCAGCTTGCCCCATCAAGCTTGTGAGCAAGCAGGCACATTCTGTGTTATCCTGGACTCTCACTATACCATACCAGGATAAGCCAGTGCATGAGTATGCAATGCTCCAAGGATATGAGCAGCAAGAGTGGCTTCCTTTAATTTTCACTAGTAGTTACCCTATCCAAATGGAATGAATTTGAACTCTCCAAGCAAGTTTAATTCCTGCAGCAGGAGCCCATTCTGCAGAACTCTTGGCCAACATATAACTTCAACAATAAGCTCAACTGTCTGAATAACAACAACAAAATCACACCTCAGAGTTTAAGGGCTTTCCAAAGCCCACACTCACTCAGGATGCCTCAAGCAAGCAAGTGAACCAGTGCTGAAGCTTGGTTATAGACAAACAAGGAACTCAATGATCAGGCTGCTGGCACCACCCTCATTTATCATTGACTTAAGAGCATCGCAGCAGTAGAAAGAAAAGTTCCCTACAGCTTAATAGCTGTAATCTCCTCCCATGATATCCAGTTCCTTCAGCCCTTACAGCTTCTGGAAACTTTTCCAATAGCTCATGAATTAGAAAAACTATGCCTTGAGTTATAACTCCCCTGCATTAGAGTGATCATAACAGATTAGTGATAAATACAAAGCAATTGATTTTTTTTCATTTCCTCCCACCCCAAACAAGCTTAAACTAATAACAATAATTATGTGAAAGTATTTCCATTGGGAAGTTTGTACATTTCTAGCAGTAAAATCAATTGTTCTGAGGACAAATTTTATCTCAAGAATTAATCATTGCTATCATCAATTACTGTATCACACAATTATCAGTGTTATTCATGATGCAAAGTATGTAGGGTGGCATCTTAATTACAAAATAAGACTGTACAGTAACTGCTACCAAGTCTTCTGAAAGCAAAAAAAGGGAAAGCATCCCTGATGGAGCAGAGCAATAAGCACACTCTGCCACATCAGGATTCCTGGGAATCTGCTGCAAGTATTTCCCACCCCAACATAGACATTACACTCTATAGAGTAAGTGTTGTCTTCAAACTCAGCACAGGAAAAACTACCCAAAAAACTGCAATTGAGGAAGAGATTTCAGCCTTAACTTTGTAGAAAAGTATAGGTTTGATTTGTCAGTGTGGATGATTTTTGCTGTGTTAAAGGCTACCTCTGGTAATGCTGTTAGAAATTGGAGAGGAGCTCCAAATAGTTCAGCAGGGCTCACAGAAATGCTCAGGACACTGATTCATAAATGGAAATACTTAGGAGAACCCAAGGTCTCCAGCAGAGAAGACACCAGGCAAAAAGCACCTGAGAAATTGGTTTCCAGTTCTTCCACAGACTGATTGTCTGAACTCAGGTGCAGCACTGAGGTAAGGACAACCCCAACCAAGCTTCATTGCAAAACCCACTACACAGATCCAGTTCAATGGAACTATAAGGGCAGCTGCCTCTGCTGTCACAGCTAGGCAAACAGGAGCTACATATTGCAAAGCCAAGCCAGACACTGCCAAGACAGGCTAAGGAGTTATCCTGGCTATGTGGATGGTGAGATTTAAAGTCCAGGGAAGGGTGTCACTCTGCTCTGCACAGGAATACCTCATTAGAAGCATTTTAGCATCACCACAATAGAGATGATAATCTACACTGACAGCCTTTTAGGACAGCCCTCCCATCTTGAAGGGGTAAAAACTACATAGCTTTTTCAGGTAAGCTGTTAAAAATCTAAACTTGACCCACCTAGTCTTTTTGCTTTAATATAGCAGTCTTTTTTTAGCCTGAAAATCCCAAGAGCAGCTAATAGCTTGTAGTCTGGGAAAGGGTGAGTGTTAAGGTGAGGCAAGGCCTCAAGTCCAAAAAATGAGTGATGAAACTGGGGTACCCTTCCTCCTAAAGGAAGTACTCTGTTACTCTGCCTTGCTAGTCTTTGTTGGTTAATTACAAACACTGTCAGCACCCTACAAACACAGCCTGCCTAATTATTAGGCTTTTCATATAATACATAATTGGTCTCACCACTATCCCCTGAGGGGGAGGAAATGAATAAATCACTGGGTAGCATCAGGGTGGTTTTCTTTGAGGGTGACCCAAACAGGTAAGCAGTACCACTGTGCTCACTGCTACATCATTTACACTTAACCTTCAACACCTTACCTGTCAGACCAAGGCATCTACCAAGGTTTCATTTTCTTTGTAAAGGGACATTTATAAATATTTAGTTCAAATTCTCATCTACTATAAATCACAATTGTTCAGCTGGTTTATATCTGTAAAGCATCTAGCCCTTGATCTTGACTTTCTAATTAATTTTCATACTGCTAAGTATAATGTGTATTTAGTAAGAACAGCAGTGACTGTACTGCTGTTCTACTGTGCCATGAGATAAGTTACATTTATCACATTGTCTTAACTATGTCACCCTCATAGTGCTCAGAAATTAATCTCCCATACTCCTTATTCCATTCTGAACCTTTCAGCAGACCCCAAGGGATATTAATTGTTAGCATATCTGTCAGGCAAACCCATCTCCCCTCTTTCCAAAGGCTGCTCTGCTATTACAATAGGTAGCATTTTATCTCCACTTTGAAACCTGTAATGAGACTGTTCCACTGGAGGGCAATGAGTGCAGGTAGGAAAGTACACAGGGAAGCTCACCACAACTTCTGGGTACACATATGGTGGTGTCCTGGGGATATGACATTTGGTTTGTGTCAGCCAAAGCCTAGGACAAGATAGCTGGTGCTGAAAATAAGTCTTAAACTTACTGTACAGTCCATGGAAAAGAGTCCAGACAAAATAATCAGGATCAGGTCCAGAGGAACACAACTTTGCTAACCAGCCTGGCAAGCAGACCCTTTTGTTCCCAAATTAATGTGAACTGTAAGTTGGCAAGTCAAGCCCCTTGCAACCCTGCTTTTAAATGCTGGAAGAGACTGTCTACATGGAGTCTATGTCTGACTAAGCTTTAAACACAGCTCTAGCCTTGTGCAGTCCCAAAACAGACAAATCATCTGGATTTGGTGCAGCAGTAGCCTTTTCTCCAAGAGGAGTGCCTCCTGTGTGCACATAACAGCATAAGGGCTCCACAACTCCAACTTCCAGCTCCTTCTCCCTGCATGTCCACAGGAGCCAACGGTAGGATGTCAGGAGGCAGGAGAACGCTGTGCAGAGCAATTCCCTCTGGAAGGAGAGAAGGCCCTTTCTTTGGCTAGCACAGAGGCTTTCCACTGGTCCTCACAGCACAAAGATCTAATTAAGCCAAATTGTACATTTCCTCTTTTAAGTGATACTAATTTCCTTTTGTGTACACTGCCTTGGCCAGGTCACCATGCCTCATTAGCCACAGCATCTCAGGTACCCAGCTATCAGGGGGTCTGGGCTTGGGAAATCTTTCCCAGAGCCATTCTTTAAAAACTGTTATTTAAATGCTGCTTTAGGGACCAAAGAAAATTATGTATTTTAAACATTAAAGTATTAATAGTAGTAAGCAATAGAAATGATTGTTCTGGAATAGAAAAACACTTCCTGAAAGAATCTGTGCCAGCCTTAATTACACTCCTATTGTATTTCATCTTCATGCTCCCCACACTGAGAGGGAGGGGTGGGAGGAAGATAATTGGAACAAGGTGAAAATGAGTGCTCATTAAATTGCAGACTACACAAGTACTCATTCCATGTGAGAGGGCTGTAAATATGACTTTTAATGAAGTTATGACATGCTTGCCAATAAAAGTCATTTACTTCACAGTATTACAGTTAATTATACACAGCTGGAGCCATTTATTGCCCATCCCTTGTTAACTTTGCCTAGGCTCATTAACCCTTTCCCAGCTCTGAGCTTATAATACCTCCCATGCAAGGGGAATAGGTCAGAGTCCACAGGAGTTTTAGGAGTGGGAGTGTAGATACTGTCGAGAGCCTTTGTAAGAGTGCAAATGCTTCAGCTGGGAACAGCTGTGCACTCAGTTCTAGAAAAGTGTAAATAAGTAGCCTGCAACAGACATCAAGGCATAAGTGGAGAAGGAATAAGTGCAGAAGCACCAGAACCCAAAGGGACATGCTCGTGGCAGATGTGGATAGCACACAGGTCAAATCATCAGGGCTGCAGTACCTCTACAAGCAACCTTGTAGATGGACAACAAGAAGTTTTATCTACAGTGCAGTGGATTTCAAACAGCTGGTTCATAATGTTAATAATCTCTTCTGGCCATAGAGCTACAACAGAACACCAAGTCACATCAGCACAAAGATCTGATGAAGGGCCTGGAGCATCTCACCTGCAAGAAAGGGCTCAGTCAACTGGGGCTGTTCAGCCTGGAGGAAAGAGAGGGGATCTGATCAATGGGTATCAATACCTGAAGCATGGGACACAGGGGGAAATGGGCAGCCTCTTCTCAGTGTCTGTGGGGACAGGACAAGGGGCAATGGCTGCAAGTTGGAGCACAGGGAGTTCTGCACCAATCTGGGGAGGAACTTTTCCCCAGTGAGGGTGAGGGAGCCCTGGGACAGGCTGCCCAGGGGGTGTGGAGTCTCCTTCTCTGGAGAGATTCCAGCCCCATCTGGACACCGACCTGTGTGCCCTGTCCTAGGGACCCTGCTTTGGCAGAGGGTCGGACCCCATGGGCTCTGGAGGTCCCTTCCCACCCCTACAACTCTGGTTCTGTTTTGCAGTGCAGACTTCTAAACATCCCTTTAAGTCACATTTGCTTCCCTATTATTCAGGAGAGAACTTAGTGCCCAAGCCACAAGCTTTACACTGTAGTCCCTGCAAGTGGAATATTCACTTTTCCAGGAGGAATCCTGGAATACAGGTATCAGTATTGGTTATTTCAGTTCCTTTGCAAATTTGCAAGTAGAATGGGTTATATCCATTGCTTCCCCAATTAAAGATTTAAATTAGAAGTCAAAACTTAATTTGATGACAAGATTCAGATCCTCTTTTGTAATGGTAATTTTCTGGTGACTACCTCAGCAGTGATGAAGAAAACAGATTAAGGTTACAGCTATGTTTGTCTTCAATTCCTGCTGCAGAATTAGTATTGCAATCAACACCCCCAGCTTGGATGGAACTGGTGTTCTAAGCTCTTTACAGAAAGAAGCTATGGCTCCACAGGACTGCAAATCCAGTTTAGGATGCCTAATAGTTGATTAGTTTAAAGAGACAAAGGGCTGAACTAGGACAAGTGACACCTAATAGTATAAATTAAAGCATTTTGAAGGGGTAACAATCCCTGAAGATCTAATGCTGCTCCATTAGGAATACTCCTACCACAGCCAGCATAAAGCTAGTAAGCCAAAGCAAATACCCCATTATGCACTGTGGCTAACTCTGCAGAAGCATGCTTGCAAGCTTGTCCTACCTGTATCAAGTCTGCACTGCCAAGTAATGCAGAGATTTGGTAACACTGAAAATAGAACCATCACCTGTCACTTATTGACACCCACTGTTGCACAGAAGTAGAGCTTTAAGAGTCTATGGTTAAAAAAATAAGGAAAATTATCTAGTCAATAGAAAACTAAGCTAAAAGTCAAGCTTATTTCCCTTACTTATGTCCTCATTTTTAATTTGAAGGGCTGCATCACCAGATTACATATTAAAGTCAAAGGTGAACATAGGCATTCAGAACAGAACTGGTTCTAGTTTACCTGCTGGTAAACAATTTTCAGCTCCTTACCTTCTGCAGTGCCAAACAGTCCAGCTCTTCAGTTTGAGCTGGAATACACTGACAGTTTTGCTAGAGAAGCACAATCCTGACCAATCCCTCCCCTAAAAAACTTCTCTTAGGAAAATAAATTAAATAGAGAATTTATCAAATTTCACTAGGCAGATTTAGAATCCCTGCAGTCAGGAACCCCCACAGCTGACAGCAAACTGCTCAGTTACCCAGGGATTTGTTTTCCTTTGTCAGAAGACTTGCCAGCACACAAACTTTTATAGTGGCAATAAAAAGCTTTAAACCACCCCATAAGCCTCAGAGTCAAACAGCAATCCCTTAGCACTGCTCCTAATTAGCTTCTAACCTGCTGGCTGGATGGGGGTTTTTTTCCTCTTTATTCCTTTTTTTCATCTGCTAAAGAAGTCTGCAAAATTGAACTTTTCCCTGGTTTTTATGGTTTGATACATTTAATTACAGGTCCTCTCTGCAGCTCATAAGGATACTGGCTACCACAGTATATACTCTTTTCCTGTCATCTTAGTCTAGTGTGCAAGTTCTGTTAGACCAAGGGCATGTCATGATCTAAGGAGTTTGTCATTTACATAGCTACAGGTGGTTTTAAGCAGAAAATAGACATTAATTTCCTTCTAGTTTCACTGAGACAAGAGAACAGATACTGGGCCTCACCAGGGTTTGTTTTGATGGAAGGATATAAAAATAAAGCATTGCAGGAAAAGATTTTTCCAGGCTGTTCCAAGGGCTTTGGGGGACATGTTCAGAAAAGGGGTGTCACAAAATTAACCATTATTCATATTGGAAACCAGCTTCAGCCCATCACACTTCTCACTAGAGAACAGTATGTGAAGCCAGCATAGACTGCTCAGGCTTGGGCACTGTGTAGCTGATGTCCCCAGCTCTGAAGTTCTGATTAATAATCTTATTTATAACCTTATAATTCTGAGTTAATATCTTATTTTTCATCTTTCCCCTAGTTTGCCTGCAATTCCTTCTGTAGCTCAAAACTGGGTCCTGTCTCTGCCCTTAAATAAGGTAACCCAAGAATTTAAAAAACAATTCTATTTAGATATTAGAGTTGTTTATTTGAAGTTTACAAGGTAATCACCAATCTCTTTGCCCATTTAACACTAATCTGAGTTGGGACACTCTTGACTTCAAACTATTCAGAAATAACTGGTGGAAAAGTTGTGGTTATTTGCTTTTTGCTGCCCTGAAGCTATCTTACAGAATTCAGGCTTGCTTTAGGTAGAATATTACCCCTAAAAGGTGGTGTCATTGCCTTCAGTTGCTTATCAACAGTACAACCTGTTTCATTAAACACCATTAACTAGCAAAAAGTCTAATCTGAGCAGCTGGCTTACAGTACCATAACAGTAAATAACCCCATTGATTAAATTGAGCTTTCATAATTAAATTTAAATGAATCCTGTAAAGAAGGTTTTTCTTCATTAGAGCTGTTTTCTGCTTTCCTTATCTACAGCCATTGGAGATCACAGAATCACAGGGATTTGGAAGGGACCTCCAGAGCTCATTAGGTCAAACCCCCTACCAAAGCAGGGTCCCTAGGACAGGGCACACAGGTCAGTGTCCAGATGGGGCTGGAATCTCTCCAGAGAAGGAGACTCCACACCCCCTGGGCAGCCTGTCCCAGGGCTCCCTCACCCTCACTGGGGAAAAGTTCCTCCCCAGAATGGTGCAGAACTCCCTGTGCTCCAACTTGCAGCCATTGCCCCTTGTCCTGTCCCCACAGACACTGAAAAGGGGCTGGCCATTTCCCCCTGCATCCCATACTTCAGATATAAGATAAAGTCCCCCCTTAGTCTTCTCTCCAGGCTGAACAGCCCCACCTCATTCAGCCTTTCCTCCCAGGGGAGATGCTCCAGGCCCTTCATCATCTTTGTAGCCCTCCACTGGACTCTGGACACATTCCTACTCCATCCATACCACTGTCAGGAGCCAGCAAAGAAAGCAGAATGACAAAGCAACACAAAGGCTCACTTTTGACTTTTACCCTTTGCCACAATGAATCTCAGTTTCTTCCTACAGCTTATCCAAGTGTACAGAAACCAACACCAAAACAGGAAATCAGAGATTTGGTAAACAGACTATGCCAAGTGCTTTTACTCTGTGCATCCTAGAAACTTCTTAAAATAAGGGCTACAAACAGGAAAGCTACTACAGAAAAGCAACCACCATTGTAGAGCATGCTTAACTTCCTCTGCAAACAGTATTTTTAAAGATTGCAAGATTTTCCCTGCTTCTCAGCACTGGTAACCAGCTAGTATGAGGCCACTGAAACAGCTCTGAACCAGAAGAAATGGTAAAAGTCAGGTTTAAGCATTGCTGGAAGCACAGAACAATTATCACATGCTACTCAATGAGGAAACAAGTTGGATCCTTTCACACTGAACCATTACCTTTACCTCAGAGGTGGTGTCCCTGTAGTAGCTATGAAAGCCATGTACCTTCCAGTTCTCTATTGACCACTGAGCCCCACAAAAGCATTCAAGTTTTCAAACAGTTAAACACAAGCATTCTACCGAGGTTGATACAAACTCCACATTTATGAGAAGTGTATCTATTAACTGGGATTTTGTCTACCATGGGTAGGGTTTACTCTAGCTGATACAGCCATCCAAAACTGCAATAGTAGTAGGAGTAGATTATAAAGCACCCTTCCTTAAGATGCTGGCAGAACATTCAAACCCAACACTAGTATTATTCTAAACTCAGTAACACCCAGATTAAAAGAGAAAGACAAACTCTCCATCTAGCATGTTATACAACCTTGGCACTATATCATAATTTGCTCCAATTTGCTAATGAAGACTAATTATCCAAATAATTCAGCATGACTATCCGTTCCTGACCACTGCAAACCATCCTGCTGTTCCTCAAAATCCTGTTTGTTCCTTCTCCCTTCTCTTATTTTAAGCCCCTGACTGTTCCAAGTGCCTTTTATTTAAAGAGAAATTGGTTACCTACTGTGTAAATTCCTGCAGGGAGCCCTTTAATGTAGACTGTTGCAATTTTCTCCAGGAATATACTAATAATTGCAATGACTGGGGGCTTGCATTTTGCTATCTTAAAGGAAGCAACAAAAACATGATGAAGACTTATTTGTTAAAGTCCACAAAGAAAAAAAATGAGTGCAATGAAGCCATAGGATCTTCTTAAGCAGTAATGGGTTGGAGAAGAACTAAGGGCATAAAGAAATTGAAGAAAGAAGAGGAGAGGCAAACAATTAACTGCTCACATTAACTGGGACAGCATCTCTTCCTCTCCTCCCCCCATGGAGTTTCTGCTATAGTGAGCAGGATTAGACACAGCACTGCAGCATTTGGGATTTTTTGGTATTATTTCAACAGCTGGGAGAAGAGTGGTGTCTGTTGACA
Organism: Laterallus jamaicensis coturniculus; assembly: GCA_022605575.1. Classification (NCBI taxonomy): domain Eukaryota; kingdom Metazoa; phylum Chordata; class Aves; order Gruiformes; family Rallidae; genus Laterallus; species Laterallus jamaicensis. Next base: position 2,784,113 of record JAKCOX010000049.1, on the reverse strand, counting down.
AGCAGGAGATGAAAAGGGAGAGCACAAAGGACACATAAGGAGGAAGAAATGGAAGGAGCTGAAAAACACGAGATAAGAATGACACGCAGCTCACAGGGGTTTGAAGGAAGCACCTTGGATAATTAGTGAGCAGACCAAGCCATGGAGCATTATACATCTCCAATTTTAAAACTGAAGACATTACTTTTAATTCAGACTCTTATTAGATTTACAGGTCACATTTTCAAAGTGATTTCTGCTCAGCCATTTAAGATTTTTGAATGGAATTAAGAGATCTGACCAGGCATGAAATCCAGCAAATTCATGTGCCACATAAAGCCAGCACGAGTTCTCCACCATCAGGGATAAAGTCATTGATGGAGCAGGTGAATCAAACTGTGGGTGGGTAGATGGCTGAGGACAATTACATGTTAAGAGCTTCTCATGTCAGAATTCTGAGTTGCCCAAGGCAAAAACTAGACCACTGCTGCTTGCCACCACGTTCTTTAGCCTGCTTGTCTTTGGAGCCCAGGGGCATCACTGTTTCTGTTCAGAGGCCCTTCTCTTCCTTCTCCTTGATGTAGATAAGCAGATAAAATTTAGCTTTTCAACTCCATGCTATTGATTGGATTTTGGAACATATTCTTAGCGATTAAGTATTCCCTGTGTTGACAGTTCAGAGCTAGATATTACATGCCCATACCAGAGTGCAGTTACAGTCAACAATTAGGTAGACCACTAAGGGGATTACATTCCAATCACCTCATTCCAGAAACAGATATAAAAGCCACCTTTCTTACCCTTCCTAGTACCTACACAGGAGAAGGCAAAAGGGCTGTCAGAGATGCAGTCACACAGCTCATTTAGGAAGGTGTAAGAGAGCTGCCTTGGTTAAAAGGCAATAGCATAAAGGCCAGCAATCCAGCAACACCTATCCCACTTCAAGCAATCAATTGAAGGCATCATAGGTGCCATTACCTTTTTTCAAGGAGCTTTTAAATCCACATTTTCAGCTTCATACATTGTCACCCAGATAGCCAGGCTCTAGATTGCTTTCAGGTGAGGCCTCATCAAGCCTCTTGAAGCTCTCATTTAGTGCAGAAGAATGTAATTAGCAAAGAAAGCAAACAAGGGGATGACTCACTATCCTGGTTATTAGAGGAGTCATGAGGCAGATACAGCTATTTCAGCCCCTTCCTTGCCAAACCCTGAGAAACCAACAGTGAAATGTTAAATACAGAAGGGGCTAGAACTTGCTAATGATGAAAACCTCAGGAATCACGTTCTAATAGCCAGCACAATTTAAAGCACAATACAGTTTCTAGGGAGTAATACTTAACCTGTTGGATCTCTGGCCCATTGGAGATTTTTTAAGGAGAGATTAGAAAAACATGTGAGGAGCCTTAAGCCTTACTGATGCTGCCTTTGAACACACGACCTCAGGAGATCCCCTTCACTTCTGTTTTTCTGTAATTGCATGTTGTGGAAGGCTCTGAAATTCAGCCCTTACTGAAAGACAAATGTAAAGCTTGAGACACTGCCTGAATATGAATATACCATTTCACTCCACCCTAAAATCTGGGCAAGTGATTACAAGGTCTCACAAGCAGAGTCAAGCCTCACACTAGCTTACCACCTCAGGCCCTCAAGTGTCCCTAGTTAAAATAAGGTATTACACCACTATCTGAGAGCAGTCTTATCTCCCCATTGTAGCAAGGGCTTCACAGGAAAGTGTTACAGGAATACTTGAAGACCTGACAGCTAATACGTCAGGTGCTACACAGTGCAAGGGAACTCTCCCACCCCTGAAGCACTTAAAATATTCAGGGGATGAACAGATAAGGGGAAGAGGCAGACAGAGAGCAATGAACCTTCCTATAGAATCTTGGGAGTTCTGGTCTCAAACAGAATTCTAGCTCCAAAATAAACAGCAGTCAAGAGATACAGCATTCACCTCAGCTCTAATTAGGAATAACAGTACAATGAGTATTACATTAGCACACAGCAAGGATCAAAAGGTGAAGGTAGTGTATGAAGCAGGAGGGCAACATGTGCCTGTGCTTGCAGGCACAGAACAGCAGACCAAGTCTTAGGCAGAAGTCATTAAGTTATTACTTCAATTATTTTGGAGAAAGGTGTTGGAAGAGGGGAGAGAAAGGAAGTATTTATCTGGAAAGCTCTTACAGGCTAACTTATATTTGTTAGTATAAAGCTCTCCAAGTTTCCTGTTCTTCAGGTCTGAAGATACTTTGTCTTTCACCAAGACCAAATAGAACCTAAAGGGAACATCTATCCTTGAAACACAGGTTATTCAAAACATCTCCTTAAAGGAGTTTTAGCTGACACAATCCTGGCCAAGGTGTAATAGTTGATTTTCACTAAGAAAAAAGGTAAAAAACACTCAAAATCCTCAAAACAAGCTAAAGCATACTGATAACCATATAGAACTTGGACTGAATGCACAGCCTGATTCCAGGCAGTTCAGGTAAAGCTTTCTCTTTGCAGAGAGAACCAATACTAGCTCCAACTTACTGCAATGTAGTTCTCTGCCTCAGGGAAACTACTTTCTAGTAAGGAAAGCCTCTAATGCCTTTCAGGCTGCCAGGGAGTAGCACTGATACACAAAGAAGCCAAGCAGGGAGCTAAAAGCAATTAATGACAACACACACAACAACAGACCAACAAACAATACCTGGAAAACCAGAACAGCAGCAGCTCAGCAAATACCAAATCCAGGCAGCAAGTCCAAGCTCAGTCTCAAGCAAGAGCCCCAGGATACAACTAAGAGCCCATCTCCACAACTCAACCCAAGCAAACTGGTGGGCTGCAGGACTGACCTTAAATAGAGCTCCTGAGCCCCAGGAGTGGGTGGGTGTGGGTGGGGGCCAGGTGATATCAACCAGGCAAGGCACCACCCCTAATTTACAGGGCCAGGTGAGATCAACCAGACAAGGCATGGCCCCTCGATCATGGGGACCAGGTGAGATGAATCAGGCAAAGCATGGCCCCTAGTTTATGAGGACCAGGTGAGATGAGCACAGCCCCTAATTCACAGAAGGGGCTACGAGGCGCAGTGCTCTCTAAGCTTTTTCTTTTGACTTAGAGGGTGATTCTTTTTAATTAGTAATTTTTTTGTGTGTGTGTGCATGTCTTTTCTTTCTTTCATTTCATTATGGCTACCAGACTATGCAAACCAAACTTTTTTGTGGGTAAGATATTTGCATTAAAATTTTCATTCAGCACAAGGGAGGATTAGAAAGAGAGAAACCCCTTAGTAAGTAGTGATTCTTTCCTAGATAGTAGGCCTTCAAGTATGACCCTTTGTTTTCTGAGTTAATGAAGTAATTACTTTAGCTAAACAATAATCATAGATTTTAATCCTTCTATGCTGAAGCAGATTTGTCCAACAGAAGTAATTGTTTGCAGTAGCTATATTTATAATTTAGCATTTTCCTTTTCTTTGAAAGACCTATGCTGAAAAGATATTTCAGTGATGAAGAATGTATGCTCTCAGCTTTTCTGTTCCTGGCCCCTTGTAAGCTTTGTAACTTTATATATTTTAATTTTTTTTTATCATATTCTCTAGGGTTGCTGAAGATTGTGTGTTAGTGGCAAAGGCCTATCTTCTTATTACCTGTGGCAGTTTGGAAATTAGGGTAAGTTAAATGTGTCACACTGCGGTTAAGCAGGGAACAAAAGAAGGAAAAATCTACTTTGGGAAGCTTTTAGTCAGTTTGAGTGGGTGAATGTGGGCAGATAATGTAATGGAAAAGCAAATATGCTGTTAAAATAAGATTTAACAAGCTTCTCTTTCAACAAGGGGTGACAGACTCATACCACTAACTCACTGTGAAGAGCAACTCAAGAGATAATCCCAAAAAGGATACCTATGGTCCTTCTTTTCTTAAAAAATTGCTTCCTCACCTCTTCTATGAGCTCTGCCCTTTAAAAAAAATTATTATGGTAATACTTATATTATTTTCTCACTTTTTATTCAAGGCTTTTCACTTAATGCTTGCTTAAAAAAAAAAAGGACCAAACCTCATAGCATTTTATATGTATAGAAAGGAATAAAACCTGTAGAAGTGAAGAGTTGGCTTCCAAAAAGTTTCTTCTTTTTCAGTTATTACAATTAGGAATTACAGAGTGATGTTATTCATGATGTAACACTTCAGTTAGTGCCAATGTGCATGTCAATAAATCGAGCATTTGGCTGCTTCTGCATCCGCAGGGTCTTTTCAGAGCACTGCTCCCTCGAGCTGCTGCATTGACTGTTCTTACTCTGGGTTTGAGGGGCACAAGGGACCCCCCCCTTCCTTTCTTATCTAGTACTTGTGAAGATTTGCTGCCCCCATGTGAGTCTGGAATATATATTCACTGTCCCAAGAAACGTGGTGCTTCTGCTGTCAGTTGGCTGCCTTGAGGTGTTCACCCATCACCTTTGTGCTCCTCCCTTTCAGGGGTCTGGGGATGCCTGTGAGGTTCCAGAGCAGCAAGGAGCAGGGTGCTAGCTAGATTTGTATTCCAAAGAGCTTTCAGGCACAAGGATTTAAATGATCTCTGGTTAGATAACTTCTCTTCAAGCAAATTCCTCCATATTGTGCACAAGGATCACCCACCAGCAAATAAAAACCAAAGTAGGTGTAGGACTTGTAGTGATATGCCTAAAATAGGCCAGGCTGGCTTGTTGGCCAGCTGTAGAGAGGTGTGTGCTTCTAACCAAACACCTCGTTTATCAGACAGGGAGGTGAAGGCTTGTTGGAGGCTGGTTAGATGATGCTTATCCTTTTATCCTTGCACACTGAAAGGACTCACTTCGTACAGGTCAGTCAATGACTGCAGAGCTTTCTGCCTCTTCCATCTCACATCAAAGCACATTGGTTTGGCTTCAGTGGTATCAAGATTCACACAGGTATCAGAGAGCCAGCTTTGCTCAGGCAGTTTTGCTGATTTCTAGGGGGCAGTTAAAAAAAACCCCAGCCCTCTCCATCCTATCTTACTGCTGCACTGCTGAGAGAGCTGGGGCTGTTCAGCCTGGAGAAAAGAAGACTGAGGGGGGACCTAATCAATGGTTATAAATATATTAAGGATGGGGAGCAGGGGGAATGGCCAGCCCCTTTTCAGTGTCTGTGGGGACAGGACAAGGGGCAATGGCTGCAAGTTGGAGCACAGGGAGTTCCACACCAACATGGGGAAGAACTTTTCCCCAGTGAGGGTGAGGGAGCCCTGGGACAGGCTGTCCAGGGGGTGTGGAGTCTCCTTCTCTGGAGAGATTCCAGCCCCCTCTGGATGCCTATCTGAGTGATATGTCCTAGGGAGCTGCTTTGGCAGGGGGGTTGGACCTGATGATCTCTCGAGGTCCCTTCCAACCCCTACAACTCTTCTGTGATTCTGCTTTGGGAAAACAATGTACAGCCTCTCCCTTTCCTAACAAGCTTGTATTGCAAATTCCAGCCCTTCCAAACCCCTGCCCTTGAACAGGTAATGTGTTTGTATCTAAATGTCTGTCCCAGTGTAAAATGTGAGTGCAGAGAAGGCTCTGAGATTTTTCAGCTTTAATATGGCCAGCCAGAATAAAAATGAGGTGTTATGTATGTAAGGGAGTAATGAGGAGTATAAATAGCTGCATTACAATACAGATGGCTTGGAGTAGAGTTGTTGGGGGGGAGGGCAAGTGAAAGATCACAGAGCTTGCAACAGTAGCAGTTTCCAAAGCCTTTATTATTGTTGTTTTAAATCGTATGAGCTCAGCTAATAGAATTTGAACAGCCTGGCAAGAAAATAAACTTGGAACTGCTGGGCTTACGTTTTCAGAGGGACTTTTTCCATCCATCAGACACTTCTATGACAGTTGCTACATGTCTACATTATGCAGTTAAGACAAGATATTGATCAACGTTATGTGTCTGCCATAGAAGGGAGTCGAAAGGATTTAGAAATGACTTGCATGATCTCTCACCGTGAAGTGAGGTGATTTACTGGGGAAATGAACCTGACTGGGATGCACCACATGGAAAACTAGCAGGTTTGGAACTGAATTTGAGACTTTGGAAGAGATGGGATCATCTATTGCTAATGTGGTCTACTAGTGGCTTACAGGAGGCAAATGGGATCTAGGACTCGTGACTTATCATCTAGACCACGATGATGAAGGGCACATAACTGCAGTTGAGCACAGCCCTAACCCTGTTCCCTGGTCCAAATCTGCCTACATCCCATACATGAAGTCACTCTGACAGGCACAGTTTGTGTCCTTCTGTAACATGGGGAGGGGGGGGAAAGGACAATTTTTCTCACCTTAAAATTACTCTTGGATAAACCCATATTTTTAAATATTCACACTATGTATAAATACAAGAAAGAATAAGATTTCCAATGAGTTATTCTGACCACTATAGAACTAATTCTTTGGGGCTGCAGGAAGAAGGAAAGAGAAATAAGATGATGAGGTTACTGACAATTTAGTTTTGTGGGTTCCTAATCCACCTGCAACTGTGTTATTCCAAATACTGTGTTTTATCAGGCTTCCTAATCCTTCCTCAGAGGAATTCAGGGAGGGCTTTTCAAATAGATGTTTTGGAAAGAAGAAGGCAAGGCAGATTACTGAAAACGGTTTGATCCAAATCACATCTAAGTGTGGCTATCCAGAGGAACAAGGACCAAACCAGACCCCCATTCACAGTCGTCAGAGTTTAATTTTGAGGATGCTGTGTTTTAATTTGGCACACAGCAGGCCTCTCAGCCACGGAGCAGAAGTCTGTGCAGGGAATTTAGGACTAGATGGCATCTGCTGTGCCTCGGCTCTGGCTGCTAGGAAATGAAATGCAGTGAGGAAGGAGAAAGAGAAGCACAGGAGTGCTGCGTTTCCAAATGGGCTTTACTTTTAAAGTCCCTTCCAGTGGAGAGTTTGGGGTCTTTTAGAGATGTGGGCTTCATATTGAATTGCACAGAGATGTTGTTTACACTGTTGGTAAGAACTTGCAAGCTGAGGGGATGGTGGTGACTGCGTTTTAAAGATCTACAGAAATTCTCTTAGCCAGCTTATTTTATCAACAAGAATTAAAAATCAAGGCATACTTACACCCCAAACCTGCATGGTGTTTTAGCCAAAGCAGGGCATGTACATATATAAATATGTGGGTCATAGTGTGTATATATATATGTGTACATATATATACACACTATTTATATATATACATAGTGTATATATATTATTTACATAAATAAATTATATATACATATATAATGATATATACTTTATATAAAGATATATAAAATATATAATTTTTATTTAAATTAATATAATTCTATATTTAAATTATAGAAAGCCTGAGTTAATTTTCAGGCAGAAAATTTTTCTATATGTACACTATATGTAGATATATATATGTTTATATATAGAATATAAAAATTAGATTTATATATGTTTTGTATGTGTAAATATAAATTTTTATAGATTTTTATATCTGCACATATAAAACATACCTAAATATAATTTTAATTAATTTTATAAATAGATTTGCATATAATATATATTTATATATAATATATAAGATTTATATATAATCTTAATATATTTAAATATGTACATTTATATGTTCTATATAAACATTTATTTATATAAAACAATGTTTATATACGTTTATATGTGTTAATATGTGTAAATATATAATTTTTTAAATATATGAACATATATAATGTGATTTCTATATACATATAGTGTATCTATTGAAAAATGTTCTGCCTGAAAATTAACTTAGGTTTTCCATCAGTGCAACCGAGGAAGAGTTGATTTCAGACATGAACCTGGCTTTGAGATGCTAATGTGCTTTGAAGAGAGCAGTATTTGAACACCTTAGAGAGTCACTTTGTGGTGGGACTTCAAGGGAACAATGCAGAGATTGGGGGTGTGTATATATTTCGTTTATCTTCACAGTAGTAGCACTTATTCTTGGAATTTAATTGTAGACTGTTGCAGAGTGCAGAGCTTTACTGTAAACGTGTTCCCTGCACTGAATACTTAATAATAATAGTAATTAACAGGAGAGACATGCAAACAGTTTTCATTTAATAGCAGAGTTGCCTGCAAGCGCTTCCGTTGTTAAGAGTTTGTCAGAGCTTTGTACTTTAATTAAAGGGAACATGATGCTGGTAAGAAAGGTGTTGAATTGACACTCCCTGCAAACGAAATCCTCTGCTTATCTGCTAACAAACAGCAGCTGCAGCTGCCTGAGTGCTACTGTTTGGAATAAATATGGGAGGGTCAAGCTCTAAACCTTCCTAGGGATACTGCTGCCTGTGTATTCCAAGCATTGTTCAGAAAGATGGAAGGATGCATATGCCATTTAATCCACAGGTAGGAAGGAAGAGTTTTGTATTGCAGGCTGGGCTTTGGGAGACAGGGGATTTAACTCCTCCTCTGTGACTCCTGTGCCAGATGGTCATCCCAGGAAGTTCAGGACACCTAAAGCTTCTAGGGTGCCTTACTTCAGACCTAAATCAATCTCTATGAAAAGTATGGAAAAGAAATAGCTTTAGTTTCACAGTCACTGTTAGGAAGAACTGTAACTTCTTCCTGTCTTAGGGTAGGCTTCGAGAGCCTACCTCATACTCGAAACAGCTCTTTGTGGAACACACCAGGATTTTAGAAACATGGAAACTGAATTTAACACCCAAATCCTGGGAAAGCCCATTGGAGTCTTATAATCCCTATGTCCAGCCAAACTCAAAGCTTGACCTTTACTAAGTGTGTTGGTACAGCTCTTTTAGTTAAAGATGTTTGGTTTTAACTGAAATATTTATACCCTTCTTCTTATGGGGCAGTAAAAGGGAGTTTATACTGGTCTATTTATATTCCTGCTACAGAGGAAGAGCAAAGCAGCAAAAGCCTCTTTACTCTGCTCCACCATTATCATTTTAGTCATCCCAGTGAAGTGGTGTCAGATGAATTCCTCCTCACGGGTCCCAGGCTGAACCTGTGTTATAGCTTTGCTAATTTCCCAGTGCCTGGCCAGCTAACAGTTGTAGCTGCTGTGATAAGAGGAGTCTTGTTTACAACAACATTCCAGATAGCCTGCTTTTGTTTTAATAACACCTTTTTCATCTTCAATCTAGGAGTCTGTCATAGCAAGGTACTATAAATTACTGCCACAGCATGCTCCTTACCACCTACAGCCTTTCTGTGGCGATATATGACCCATAAATCTCACTGACATTCTCTTCCATGGCTCTTTTAATGCTCTTTCCTTTCTCTCCTCCTTTCTTCTCTCCCTTTTCTTCCCCTCTTTGCTATGAAGAAGTCCAGTGGTTGCACCAGAAAGTAAAAAAAAAAGATGAAACAGAAGAAATGGGATTTTGTGGGGAAACCTGAAGGTGAACAGAAAGAGAAATTCATTGACTCCGGATACAGAGTCCTACTTCTTACTCTGCTGTGCAACTTGGGAGTTGCAGAAGGGTTTTGCAATGACAACAAGCCCTTTTACATAGAATATCAGCTATAGATTTGGTCCTGGGAATTTAGTTCGTGACAGATTTCTTTCCAGAGATCACTCAGGGTTCTGAGCAGCCACGTGTTCCAAAGGAAATGGAATTCCAGTCACTTCTGGGAGCAACTGTGTCACCGAAGTAAGCTGGGTCGGTGGCAAGTGATGGAGCTGGCCTCTTGAGGTCCATTTTCAGCATCAAACACAGTAACTCACAGAGAGAGATATATACTCACAACCCCCTCTAAGAATTAATTTCAGCACATTTAGATTTAATAGATTCTCTCCAAATGACTTGCGTTCCGTTACCAAACAAATTGCTTTAATGATTTATATAATAATTTTCCCCCAGATCTTCCATTGGGTCATTGGACAACTTGATGGTATCCCTGATATATGCTTCTATTATTTCTTATTTCATTATTTATTTTGCTCTTTGTCCTGTTACATTTATTCTATTTAGACAATAACAGCTCTGTCAATTGTGGTTTAATTGGTATCTAAGGCCTGGTCTGCATTTACATTTTACTGGGATAATAATGTTGGTGTGATTTTATTATTTTTTTTTAAGGAAGAATTATGCTGCTATTGTAGGAAATGTTGGGGAATGTTGCTTTTGCAAACTGAAATGGGTTGTGGTATTTTTTCTATGCTGACTTGGGAAGTGGAGGACTCCTCAGCAGAAATCCTTTGTTGGGGATTTAGGAATAGGATGATAAAGGACAAATTTCACTCTGGATATGCAACAGGTAGCACATAAGATAAGGGGGAACACTGTTAATGATTATAATTTGCATCATTGTAGTAAGATTTGCTGTTGGTTGTGTTAATTATGGTAAAATTGCTGTCTTGGATAAGGGTTCCATTAGAAACTGAGGAATACACAGCTCTGCTGGAAGATGCTGATGAAACTTACATCCATACATTGGACAATGGGAACATGGAAGTGGTTAAATTGTGACTCAGAACATGGGGTGGAATGTAAGGAACCATCTGGCTCAGAGTTCCACTAACAAGCTTTGGCAATGTCAAACCCATCAGGCGACTCACTGGGGGGTTGTACAGCGTGTCAGCCTTGAGTTGCCTAAAGGCCCCATCTCAACCCATAGGGAGCTGTGTAGCTAGCTGGGACTTGAGTTGTCCTGTACAACGAGATTAATCAGGGCACTGCTGCATAATTCAACGAAATGAAACCTGGGTTGAGCCTTGAATGCCTTCAACAAACAGTATGCTCCGAGTCCCAGTCAAGCCCCACTATTCAGCTGCCTAGCAGTAAGATAAAGGCAAGCATTTCAAGGTCCCCATTTGGCTTCAATGTGCCTAGACAAAGCAAAGATGCACAGCAGTTAAGGGCTATGCGAGATAAACAATAGTAACTTAGAAAGACAGGGCATTTTGCTCAGTAAACTCATGAATATTAATTTTCTTCACCAAAGAGAAGCAGGAACCTGCCAGACATGTGATGTGTATTAGTATTATGCACTCTTGTGAAGAAGGCACCTCGGTTGAGCCTGTAAACCTTGGAAATACCTAATCCATAGGTAAACAGGGGAGGGATTTTGGCTGGGAATATGGTATTAGAATGCTGCAGGCTCTGCCCACAGGTGCGCCTGCTTTGCTAGGCCACCTGCTCTTGCAGGAACGTCTAATTACTGCATCTCCTGGTCCTTCTTAGGACCTTTAGGAGTCCTTTCTTAGGACCTCTGGCATTTCTAACGCTATCAACTCCTTGGTGGGTGCAATCAGGTTAGTACCAAAGTGATTTATACCAGCATAGTTCTTCCCCTACCCTATGATAATAACTAATGACAAAGTGTGTTTATACCGACACGGTTGTATCCACAACCCTGCTTTACTTTTCCATTCTTCACCTGTCCTCCCCTAAATTCTGCTGGAGGAGCACAGCCCATACACACACGCGTATGTGTGCCCACAAACGAGAGCATCCCAATCCTGACAATCCATTTGGTCAGATCCAGCAGGAGATAATTCTGTCCCCGGGGGCTTTAATCTCTAACGAGCGAGACCCGCTCCTGGTGATGGCAGAGGCTCGCTTTGCATGGCAGCAGGTCATAAAAGGCTCCCGCAGCACCTCAAAAATGTACTATTGATGGGACTTCCTCGAAGAAAACAGGATCAGAACCGCTGTGAGGTGCTAAATGGCTCTTACTGAAGGGGTACAGCGGGTTAATTGAACCCCTCAAGCTCTGCGTGCAGGTGATGCACTAGAACTCCTCCGTCACGCTGTCTGGGGGAGAGGAGCGGAGTTTCCCCCGCACCCTTCTGTGATGGACGGGCAAGAGAAGCCCCGGGGAGGTGGCAGAGAGGGACCCCGCCGGTGATGGCGGCTGATTTTGCTCAGCGTGCTCCTCATGAGGCACCTGTGATGCTGCCCCGCATCCCCAGCGCTCCCGCCCCGGCTGCAGGGGGCTTGCTCCAGGTGCAGCTGGGTTTCGCAGGTTCTGCACGAGTTGGCCGAGCTTAGCCAAGGGCTGTGGGGGCGGCTAACAGGCCACAGCTGTGGGTACCGGCTCTTAACGAGCACGGAGCGCGCTGCAATCACAGCCCCGCTGTGCTGGGGCGCTGAGACCTGCGCCCCGAGGGCACGGGGCCGCTTCTCCCGCGGGAAGGGGCAGCCACGGGAGCTCGTCCCGAGGCCACCGGGGAGGTCCGGCCGTGGGCAGAACAAAGCGAGGTGAGGCGCGGGGTTAGCGAACGCGCAACTTACTTTGCCTTCGCTCCGGGGCGCTGCTTTGGGGGCTTCGCCTGAACCGTTCTCGGGATGCGGGGAGAGGGGGTGGTTCCCGGGGGGAGGGAGATGGACGTCCGCTCGGGTGGTGGGTCAGCCCGATGCTCCGGCTCCTCAGCCCATCCCGGCTGGGGGGGGGGGGGGGGAGCGAGGCGCCTCAGGGGCGCGAGGATATGCCAGACCCCCACCCAAGCCGGCCGCGTGCGGGCTGGGTAGGGGAAGCATCCCCGCGAGGCTCCCTGCCGCACGTGCCGCGGGGGAGGGGGAGCGCAGCCGGGGTTGCTCTGCCGTTCCCAAGGGTGAATGGGGAGCGCGATTGGCTGCGGGCCTCGAGACGCGTTTGCCCTGGGCTCCCGCGTGCGTGGGGCGGCTCTGCGGGGGCGGTCGCCCCCCCCCACCCTTCCCCCCCCCTTCCCCCCCCCCCCTGCGGCCGCTTGTTTCGGCCCCACCCTGGGCGATGTGAGGCGCCTGGGCTAACACGCACCCTGGGGTGGATGCGGCCAGTGGTGCTCAGGGAAGGACGAGCTATGGAGGGTGAGCGTCGCCGGGAAGCCCAGCTGCAGAGGGGGGATGATGCTGAGGTAAACGCTGGTTGCGTTTAGTGGTGATGAGTTTTAAGAATAGCTTGAGAGCCGGGAGTGAGGTGGGCTGGGATGGGACACAGGGAGTCGCTGGGTGCGGGAGTCACTGGGTGCGTTCCCCCCCACTGGGTGAGCTGTTGGGTATGGGCTGTGCTGCCCTGAAGCCCTCCTGTGAGGAGGGGGCTCGTTGATGGGAGCGTTGCAGTGTGGTTTTGTGTAAGGAAGATGCAGATTACAGAAAACGAGACGTGTACAGCCCGGGGTGGGTCAGTCTCTGCTGTACTGGCACCCACCAGCTTCACAGAGATCCTTTGACTCGCGCTACCTCCTCAGCTGAGTCCCATCAGCTTGCTGGGATGGCTGACCAAGCAGCTGTGTCTCTGGATGGCTGACCAAGCAGCTGTGTCTCTTGCTGGCTTGCCCCTGCTCCGTCCCACTGAAGGGGTCCCACTGAAGGGGTCCCACTGAAGGGGTCCCACTGAAGCTTTGTGGGTGGTTTGTTTCTGGGGTCTCTTTCAGTTGCTTGTGCTGGATGTGGGGCATGGTCAGCGCTGGTCTGTGAGGTTGGACTCAGCCCTGTGCAGGCAGCTCATCCTGGTTTGGTTTGAATCTGATTAAGCTTCTTGGTACTGCTCATGATTAAAAACCATCAGCAGAGAAACGCTCAAATAAAGTGCAAATAGGGTTTCTGGGCCTCTGTGTAAGAGGGTTTATGCTGATGTTGTAATACCCTGGCAGTCCGGTGTTAAGAATGAAGAAGCTGAGCTCCACAGATGAAGTGCTACGGTGGCGTTTCATCTCCCAGAATAAAGATAAAATCAAGGGGTTCCAGTAAAAGTTAACTTGGATTGCCCTAAAGCCATGCAGCACGATCTAATGCTGCGATCAGACAAGAGCGATCCTCCTTGAGGCATGCCCGTGCTGGAGACTGGGGAGCTGAGCAGCCCTCCCGTTCCCTGCCAGCAGGACACGGCTGCTCCTCGTAGCGGTGGGTGGGAAGAGAGGTGATGGGCTGTGAGATGAGCCTTGCTGTGTCCACGGTGATGTGTGGGCTGGTTCCCTGTGCCTTCCCCCAGTTAGCTCCTGTGTTTGATGGGGAGGAAAATGTGCTGGGGTCTGGCTGAACGGCCAGAACACGCCAAGGCCTTTCTGCTGTGCCGGTAGGACAGCAAATCAATATCCCTCTTGTTCAAAGAGCAGAGTGAGCGGAGAGTTTAAGAGTGAAACTAATGGGAGGGCCAGGAAAGAAAAGCCTCAACTCCTGTTGCCATGACAAATAATGACAAAAAATGACTGAAGCATTTTAAAGGTAATGTTGCAATAAAAAATATCCTGTGGGTTGCTTGGTTATAATTGGGCTGGGCCCTGTCAGCACTTGTTAAGGCTGAGAGCTCGGCAGGATGCACAAGGGGGTGTATGTGCTGGGTGACATGAGGAAGGGGGCAGACAAAGCTGCTCTGAAAAAGCTTTGGATTTAATTCCTCTGGGAACTTCTTTACTCCCCCTCCCGGCAAGAAGCTGATTGTTTCTGTTCCTTCCTTTGTTATTCTCACAGTGTATCGTTTTGGGAAGTTGTGTTGCTGTTCTGTCACCTGGTTTGTTTATCTACACAAATGGGAGTTGTAGGGCTTGGGAAAGTGAGAGTGAGACTTAGGGGGTGTGAGGAAGGGGATGGTAAATGGCTGCTGGTGCTTTTTCAGGAAGGCTGAGGGGTGAAGTGTTCATTGACACTCAGTACTGAGAAGTTGTGGCTGAGTATGCCAGAAGTACTGCACAAGTGCAACCAGTTGGACTGCTGAATTAAGCCTAATGATAACTTCTGTGTGCATGTGTGCCTCTTCCTTCTGCTCAGCCCCCTAAGTTTTAGATGTGGTCATTGTCCTCTCAGGTTCTGATACATTTCCAAACTCAAATGTTGGCCTTGTAGCATCCTGAGGATGTGGAGACCTCTGCGTCATTGTCTCTCTGAAGTGTGTTCAGAGATGGATTATTTATGGCTCCCTGAAACAATACTGAACTGAAATCTTAAGGCAGTTATAATAGATAGGAATGGAAATTAAGGGTGGCCCAATGTGTGCAAAACTGCAGGCATCCCAGGTTGGTCTGTTGGGGAGCTGGTCACCTTTGGAAACTGCTCTGCACAGGACAGTGTTTCTGGAGCAGGAAATGAGCCATACTGGGATGGAGTGGGCTGTTTAAAGGGCTAATATAGTCACTACTCTCTTCAGTAGGGCCTTTGTTTGAATATGGCAAATTTCTTGCTGGATTCAGATAATCCTGTGTATTTTTTAGAATTTTCCCATTCTTCAATGGATGTAAATGAAGGTACCTTATATTAACAGCCTTGATTTCAGGCATTGCACAAATACTGATAGCTAATAGTTTATTTTGCAGTTTCAAAGACCGTGCTTTTTTTTGCCTGAGAAGCCTGCTGAATGAGTTAGTACCAATTTCAGTGCAAAAAAATAATCCAGTAGTGTAGGAAGTCTGTAATTTTAGTACTCATACAGCTCCCATCATCCTGTAATGACCACAGGCTGTCAGGGTGTCATAATTCCACTACGGGGTGACATTACAGCAATAATAAGATATGTGAAGGTATCAAACATTCATGGCTGTATCTGAGGCTTTCTAGTCCATAAACCTGCTCTGAACTCAAGTAATAGAGTTATCAAAAAGATAAAGCAACTGTTCATCATAAATGCACAATATTCATAGGCAGCATTGAAACGTCATTGTGTATTGAGTACTTGGGTATAATTTGGTCTGTTGTGTATATATATAAATGAATATATTAAACTATACTCAAAAGACCTAAACTTCTGGATTTTTCCCAATCTTTTTCCCCCTTTGAGGAGAAGCACGTTCTCTGGTGCATGCTTTTTACTGATTTGTGATCCTTTTAGAACATGCAGGATGTATAGAACTTATTTGTTATTTTAATGGGGGACCAGAACGTGCACGTTCTTATGTTGAGCTCCTCTTTCAGAGGACACTCTCCTGTCTATGCTAAGTTACAGTCAGCCTTAACTGCTTGGTGTGTTCGTTGTCTTTCTAATAATGCTTGGGATGGGTCTGTTAGCAGACATCCTTCATGCATTATGTGTTATAAATGGAGCATTGCATGGTCTAACACTTTCTGCAAAGCCATTCTACCCCCCAGCTAATGAAAATTATGTTCTCAAAATCCACATCCTGCTGAGTTTTCAGAATGTGGGGTGGAACTTGTGTGCTTGAGGCCAGTGGAGAGCATCCTGTAAAACAGGGTGTGCTGAGCTTTGCTCTCCCTGGTCCATGGATGTTACAGGGGTCAGGAAATACATGCAAACAGTGCTATTTATCAAAATGGATTTAATAGGATCCTATAAAGTGAGCTTTTGCTTCACATTTTGCCCATGAAAAGCCCAGCAAAGCACATGGTGTTGTGGGCTTTCACAGCTTCTTGGATTGTGCCATAGGAGAGAGATGACAGTCGGTGCTGCAGTTTGCTCTTGTATCACAGGACATTTTAGAAGCACTCGAGATGGCCTTGAACAAACATCATCAGGAAAAAAAAAGGTCAAATAATAACATAGTGTGGAATTTGGATGCTGCAGAGTGTTTTTATTACTTTTGAGGGAACTTTTGAGCCCCTGCTAAAAGCATTGCTTAATGGAGTCTCCTATCCTTGCAGAAAAAGAGATTTACTTTGAAGAGATTCAAATCTTACCTGTAGGAAAATACTTTCTTTTTAAAAAAAAATTCAGAGAGGTCTTTGCAAAAGGCATGAATACTTGGTTATCAGTTCTGTAGCATTGTTTTTGTGTCCTGTGTCACTCCGGAAACGTAATTTAAATTTCAGACTGAGTACTTGCTTTAAAATTGACTCATGAAAGGGATGTGAGGGTACACTGTCTAAAGAGTCACTTTCTCCTTGTTTGTTTTCCCCCTAGTTCATAATATTTACTTCTGCCATGTCCCAGTGAACCTTGTATAGAGCAGAATTCTTTCGAACCAGATTAGAGTCAAACTTCTATGAAGATGTTCCCTGGGAGTAAATTGATCTCTTCAATGCATTTTTGTGGGGTTTTTAAGCCAATCCAGCTATGATATTCTAGTCCACAGCATTAGTCATTACACATCTCCTAAAGTGTTCAGACTCGATAGCTAGTACATACAGTTGTAACTTGCTGCCTGTGTGCTCTCAGGGTGAGTCAGGAGAATCCCCTTTGCTTTGCAGAGGTTCCTGGTGAGCTGTGCTCTAGCTGATCTGTTAGGTAGAGCTTTGCTCTTGGCAGAGAAGGCTCTGCTCTTTTGTATGTGTATTATCGCAGCATGGTGAAGTGGGGTGCCTCTGCACCCCCCTAGCATGTTGTGGGGTTGTTACCCCTGAAGCAGGTACGCCCTAAAATTAGAGGTGCCAATCCATGAATGAGCATTGTCCACTTGATGACTTACAACTCGAGCAAGCGTTTGAACTTGTGTTACAAACAGTTTTGTTTGAGGGGCATCTCCCAGGGAAGCTTTTTTATGGAATGGAAGAATAAAACTGTCACAAAAGAAGCTCTGAAGAGCTCTTATACCCTTCCTGTTTAGCGAAGAATAACCTGAAAAGAAGCTGAGACTCATGGTTACTATGCATTAGCTATCTGGCTTTAATCCTGTTTCCATGCTTTCTGTGTCTGATCTACTCTCAGTATTTCCTATGAATTAGCTGATGAGCTCTTTGAGGTAAGAATTGGCCTTTTTCGATGCGTATCTGCAGTGAGCCTGGTGTAATTGTGCCTTGACCTTTGTTTTAGGCTTAAGAACAAAGAAATTGCTCAAGCTACCGTTGTCTCCAACAGTTGCTGTTTCTGAGTTCTTAGATAGTGAGCCAAAAATCCGTAAGATGATGGTTGCATTTATATAACTCTAGGGGAGAAGTTTCATTTTTTTCTTGCAACTTTAACCTAAAATAATACCTAAATAGTTATCACCTCTGTTTAAAATCTCCCCCAGCAATTACTGCAGTGCCTCTGCTTGGTTTGCAGCTCTGAACGTGCCCTGCAAATTCAGGACCTAGTGCTGTAATTTCATCTCCAGATATCAGTAGCTGGGTAATTTAATGGCAGCGATTCTGAGCTGTTTGCAAGGACAGAACAAGAGGTTCTCTTGATCCGGGATGGCTGGCAGGGTCACTGTGACCAAGTTAACATTGACCATGGAGGAAAGGAGTCGGCTTGATAGAGCAGCAATTTGAGGTGATCAGGCAGTAATGAGATCTTAACCCATTTCAGTTGTGTAGCATACATCACTCTAAATAAAATAAAATGGACTCACACAGCTGCATAATGCAGGATGAGTAGGTTCTTCGTGACCCAACCTCTAGTTGCAAGCAAGGGAGAGTCTTGAATTTTACTTGTTAATCTTGTGTTTGTTGAACCTTTTTTTGCTGCAGGTGTTTTTGCTTCCAAATTAGATTTTTACCTTCCAATTAATATATTGGAAGTTAAAATTATATTTAATATATAAATGATATAACAATATATTAAAATATAATGATAAACTATTATATTTTAATCAGTCTTTAGGTTTATACAATTTTTATATTGTGTCTGGTCTCCCTGCTTGAGGATATTAGCACAGTCAGTCCAGGACTGGTCCCAGTGATGCACCAGAAAAGACAGAGGCAGAATGGCCATGATGCTGCTTCTCCATCTCAGGAAGCTGCTGGGCAGTTTGGATGCAGCCAGCATCCTGCATCCTGGTGTAACTTGGTTCAAAGGGCAGAGGTGGCAAACAGCTTCTCGTTGCTTTCAATATTTCACCTGATCTTTGCACGAACAAACACAAATCAAAGCTGACAAGGTTGATTCTTTCTCTTCAAAGCTTTGAAAATAATCGTGCATCCTGCCCATAACAGTGCAGCATGTTGCTCAGCCTTTCATGCTCACATATGTGTGCACACATGCACAAAGGGGTTCTTTGAATTTACTCAGGGGTGGTCTGTCACCCTCCAAACTAAATAAAAAGGGGTTGGGGGGCTGTGTGGGACAGGACCAAACAAAAAAGTTTTCCACTGCCCAAGTTCTACAAGGGGAAAAAAAAAATCCAGTGGGAAGGAAAGTTTGTAAACACCGAGTTTGTTATGTACAAGAGAGTAACATTGTTTCCTTTCAGAAATGCTGTCTGTATGTGACTGCTTGTCCCCGGGGTAGTCCTCTGTCTGTCCCTGGCTTCGCAACCCCCTGGGGTCCATGTGCTGCCAGGGAGAGCAGAGCACCCTGAGGCTCTTCCACTTGCTTGTGCCAAGGACACACATCTTGCAGCCTGGTTCTTCTCAAAGCTTTCAACCTTTCCTTGCACACCTGCAAGGAGCTGGATGATTTTCTTTATTTTCTTTTTTTAAAGTCTCTTGAGGCTTTAAAATTTTCTGTTTATTGGTCAGTACAATCATGTTTTTTTTTCATGCTGACTCTTTCTAGCCTCCTGAATGCCTTGTTTTCATTAATAAGGATGATGCAGCATTTTTGGGTGTGATAATGTCAGTTCATATAGTCCTGGGAACCTTGTGTAGCTCCAAGCCTGTGGCAGGGGGTTGGAGCTCTGTGACCCTTGGGGTCCCTTCCAACCCAGACCAGCCTATGGCTCTATGATAGAGGGACATGTCTACTGTCTGTTCTGCTGCACCTACACTTCACACAGCTTGGACTCCCATAGTTTGAGAGGCAAGACAGCATATAGCTCTTACTGATATTGGCTGGATTAGTGGGAATTCAGCATATTTATTAAATTAATCTAGACCAGTCTCAAAGTGGGTACCCAAAAGTGAAGGTTCTCAAACTGTACAAAACCAATAGAAGCCAGCCATCTTCCTGCTGTGTGATTTCCAGTATCAGCAGCATTTAGACAGAGACCTCTGCCTCCATATAAGCAGTCAAATGTGGCTAGCAAGGGATCTGTCAGAGGATTTTTAGATTAGTACATGTTTCCAAAGAGAGTTAACCATCTCTGTTTGGATGCATGGAAGGGGCCATAGAAATCTAGGAACTTTTTTTGAGGGATCTCTTTTTTTTAATTGGACTTGGAAGCAGGGTCGCTGCTGGTCAGCTGAGCTCTGCATACATCTTGAGGAGAGCTTTGCCTGTAGAGGAGAGCTGCTGTGACTCGCTCTTCTAACTACTTATGAACGGTTCTCGCATGTGAACAAATGTGTGCATGCTCTCCATGTGTCTGCTTGAGCCAGGAACACTGCATGCTTCCCCTTCACTGTTCATCTTTTCCTGCGTTATTCCTATGTTATCTGGCAGTTCTTGCATTGAATTTGCCTCAAGTTTCAAAGGGAGGGAGGACTGGCATTTTTAAGTTACACTTTCCACTGGTCTTCTAAAAAAAAAAAAGTGGATAGTGAAGCTAAAACAATGAAAAAAGAGGTTTTTCCACCCTTTGGTGAGCTGCTTTTTGGTCATCCTACTGTTAGCAAAGCTGTTTAGCTTCCTAAAATCATACAGAGTGTGTACAAAGGGTACTTCTGCAAACCATCATTGGTGTTCTTAGCTAAATGTAATTCAGTAGTACCTCAGAATGGTTGTGGTTACAGAAGATACATCTATATGGAAGAGTAAATAAGGAACATTCTGGTTTTGTCTGCTTCACTGTTTTTGGTTTGGGTTTTTTTTTTGTGTTTTATTTGGGGGTTTTTGTTAGAAAATGCGTATTTTGATTGACATTCAGAAACTGCCATTTCTGAAAGGAGTGTGTGGGTTCTGCTTGCTGACTTCTGTGAATAAAACTTGTGGATTATTAATTAGATCAGCTCAGGGGCTATTAGTACCGTGCTGGTTCTAGCTGAGTGCTTTTTAGAGGTGTAAGTTAAAGGGCTTTACCAGAAGAATCAGACTCAACCCTTTACTCTTCAGAGTGTGTGTGAAATTCAGTGACCTGTTCCGTGACCTGTTCTGCCCTTTAACCACAGTGCATGACCCCAGTAATACTCCTCTGCCAAGGAGGAGTATTATTGGGGTCCCAAAGTTCACACTGGTTTCTGTACTGTACGTGTGTCAGAAACCTGGGGATACTTCAGTACTCCTTTAATAATAGTGCTGTGTTCAAACATGGCAGCAATTCTGAGGAGGGGGCAGGTTTGCTACTGTAAAGACCTATTGACGTGCAAAGTGTCTGGTTGATACCAAGAGGATTCTCACAAGTGTATCTAGGATTTAACTGCGTTCAGAGTCAGGCTCTGAGATCCGTGCAGCAGTAGTGCATGGTGCTTTCCACAGCTCAGCACTGCAGTGTGATTTGAAAGCCTTCTGATGAGCAGGTCCTCCTCGCCTTGCCAGAGAACTGGAAGCCTTGCTGTTTCCATGTCGTTTGCAGGGCACCCTCTTGTTGTGTGTGTACTCTTACATATGAATTGTGGTGCTGCCTGTGGATTACATTAAATATTTCACCCTATGCCTGTCTAAACTTTTAAGCATTACAGTTGTCGAATGTGCTTGTAAATAATTTATGAAAAATATTGTATGGATTTTAAGTCTTTTGGCATCTGCATTTTCATCTCTGAATGTGGCTTGTGTATTACATGGCTGTGATAAATTAGCTTTTTAGCGAATTGGTTATGGTGGATTTTTAGCAGAAAGCAGAAGTAGCTCTTCCTCACGTAAATATGCAAAACTTTGCTGGTAACAAACTAGAAAAAAAAGGCTAATTAGTGTAATTACTGTCATTATAATTCTAATTTAACTGCATAGACTTGTACTGCAGCAACATCAGAGCTGTCACATTTGCAAACTGCATAATTATATGTATTACGTTCTGACTCTGCATCCAATATATAAAATGGGCTGTTACCTTAAACTGCTCCAAAAAAGAAGTCAAGATGTCATTAAAGGGCTGACTTAATCTCCTTGATTTTTCTGATTACCAGTAAAAGGTGAAACAAAAAACTTGTCTCTACAAATATCTTTTAAAAAAATTGGATAAAATTCATAAATCTACAGCGAGCTGAAAATAACGAATCTGAGTGTGCATGTCTATATTAATATGTTTATGTCTGCATTTATAAATCCTGCTGCCTTGTACCTGTAGTACACATTTACCCTGGAGTGCCAGAGGTCCTATACCACACATTTCCATAGGAAGAGTCCTAATGTAGCTGTTGGGGAGTGATTCTTTCCAAACAGGATGCTCTGAGTTTGGCCTTGCGGATAGCATGTGAAATAAGATTTTTTGGAGGTCATAGCACATAGAATACGATATTCTATCCTATGAACTCCCAAGTGATGTGTGTGTTGCATGCTAAATTAAACTTCTAGAGGCTTCTTGGTTACTTAGAGCACTTTGAGCTTATACTAATGTGGAGGGAGCGGTGGGTGTTGTCAGTGCTTTGGAAGATAGGCTGTAACTAGAAATAATTTTGATTCACTGGGAAAACGTCCCAGAATTAGTAAGATGACATGTAATAAAGACAAGAAGAAAGGAGGAAGCAAATACACAGACTTGTAATGCAGAAGTGGATGTGGTATTACAAACTGAGCAGGTCCAAAAGGGATTCAGCTGTGGAAAAGCCAGTGCCACTGCTGGGTATTTGTCCCCTCTCATGTGACATGTGGGAGGTGTTTATTCCTCATCGAGCTGAATTAGCAGCTGAAGACCTAAAGCTTTTATGCACTGATCTGCAGAGTGGTTTTATTACCTAGCACAGAGATGATGCAGGTGCCAGTTTAATCCCTGCCCAAGAGTCATGCCGTGATCCTCTGGGGCTTCTCTGAGACTGAGCTGAGGTGGTGAGTGTGGTTTGTGTTTTGGGTTGTTTGTTTGGTTTTTTTCTTGTTTTTGGAGCCGTAAGTTTAAAGAGCAAGTGTTGTGTTGTTCATTTAGCATGGAATAAAGCTCCATCATGTGACAGCTTGCACGCCTGGCAGAAATGCAAGTGAAATACACCTTACGCAGCAAATCACGTGTATGACATACCTCACGTGTGGAAGTTCTAGAATTGCCTGAAACTACATAGAAAGTCAAAAGGAGAACTCAAGGGATGCCAGGAGGAATCCTGGAATTTCTCTTTGATTTCATTATTCAAAAAGCCAAAACCCAGGTTGCCCCAGCAAGAAGTAAATGTTTTTTTAGCAGTTGGCTGTATAATTCAAGCTGTCAAGCTTTGTTCCTTTCATAAATAAATAAATCTCTGCGAATCCCCACATTCCTTCATCATGTACTCTCTGCTCATAACTTCCCCAACCTACCAGTTGTCTTGAAGAGTCGCCTAACGATTGGATCACCCAGTCTTTGGTATAACCTGAACTGAATAACTTAACCACCTACGCCAGACAGCATTGCAGCTGATCAATATGCAGAAACCATGATTCAGTGCCTTTAATGATCAGGATATTAAGTATAATGATAATTTTAAATAACACACTTTGATGTTACCAAGGTTTTTAGTTTTGCAAGGCTTGGAAACTTAAAAATAAAATCTGAGAGTCCTCCTAATACCGTGATTCTTGTACAAAACCCAACAGACTTTTAATTCTGAACAAAAATCAAAGCTTGTCAAAGAATTTCAAGAACTAGTACTGCTGTTACTTTTTAGAAAAACACCTATCAGTGTAGCAATGTATTTTTAGATGCTTATTTTACATGTGCAGTTCTCAGATAGGTGCATATTCAGGTGAAGTGGGAACTTGGTCAGAAGTTCTGCCTCAGAACCTGCTGTAAACTGCAATGTTATTGTTTCTCAGGCAGCATTTAATTCTTATTTCAACCTTCAGTACTCCACATTTCAAAATCAGGCTTGCCTTTCTTGCTGAAGCGTGGGGGTGATGATGGCAACACTCACCTAGCTAACACCGTAGACACAGCTTGTGCTGGACCTCAAATGAAACTCCTCCTGAGGTTTGAAGCTGTTAGGAGACCTGAACCCGAGGCTACAGCTCTCATGAGGATGAACAGAAATCTTGGATGGGAACAGCTAGGAGTTTTGACATGACCCAAATGAAATTTCAATTCTGAATGCTTTAACTTGGTTTCATTCCCTGAGACCATGACATGTAGCACACCCCTTTTTGAGCCCTCAACCCTCTTTCAACAGACCGAGAAAGTACATCCTGTGAGACATCCTTACTTAATATGTATTTATGCTTCTGGAGCACTCTTGACAGTTTGTTTTCTCCCCTTTTCTACATAAAAAATGAGTTGCTTTTGTACTGCTCAGCATTGTGTTATGAATATTAATCCAGAGGGTTTATTTTTGTTATTCTAAATCTGCCTGTATCCTTTGTAAGAAGAAAAATGGGACATAATTAATCTCTCTGTTAATCTTGATATTTGCATGGAACGAGTGAAACAAGCTCTTCAAACCACTTGCTTCACTCTTAAGAAGTATTTACACTGCAGTTCAGAGGGAAACTCGAGGGCTTGCTTATTTATTTATTTATTTTCATCATCTAACATTCAATACACCCAGTGGGAGGCAAATTTACTACTTCCCAATGAGTTTTATCTGGTTCAGTGTAGTGGTCGGAAGATGATTTGGAAAGTAGCTGCAGGAGAGGAGTGGGAACTTACCCAATTAGAGAACACAGCTCACTTAATAAATCATGTGGTTCATGGTGTACAGCTCGAGCCTCCAAAGGCAGGAGGCCAAGGGAGAGGGCTGGGGTGCATGTTTCAACTCAGACCTGAGGGCTACCCTGGCTCTGTGTTAGCATCAGGGACGAGAGTCACTTGGATACTTGGCACTGTTGATAACAGAACTTCATCAGGAAGACTGTTTTGCTGGATGAAGGCCACCATACTTGGCATTTACTGATGTGAAGGTGCAATCAGGGTGCCTTGAGCCTCACACAGCATTCCATAATTCATTGCTCAGAGATGTTGGTTGGATATAGTGGAAGATACACACTGTTCCATACGCTGTGATACATTTAATTGCATTTAGCAATGTAGTAGCCTTGCCTAGAGTAAAATCCAGAGTTTTCTAGAGTAAAATAAAACTGCACGTATTACAGCTGTAATGGAGTAGAGATCCTGAGTTGAGGTTTCTCCTCTTTGGCCACGCACAGGAATGTTAATGGGAAAGGGAATAGAAGTTTTCCTGAATAATAAACAGCCTTTCACATGAAAACATATTTTCTTCCCTACCACTTCTCTGATTTAGAAGTCATGTCCTCTAAATTCTTCTGAAGGCAAACAGGATAAAGATCCTGGAAACAGCATTAATCTTGCAATCCAGATGTTTCCATGGTGCAATGTGTGTGATCCTTTAGATAACTGGAGGTAACCATTTGTTTACAACAGGCCTGATGTTTTTTTGAATGGTTTGGTTTTCCTCTCTGTATCTAGGTGATGTGTGGTTGAGTGATGTGTGCTTTGGAGGAAGCAGCAGAATAGCAGAGAAGCCCAAGCTGCATGCTTTCTAAATCATGAAAAGCAGTTTCCTCAGGATACAGATCCTCTTACACATGTAAATATGAAAAGACTTGAAGCACAGCACCATAAGCAGCCTGTTTTTTAACATCTGGGAAGTCAAGGGTTGCATTGTATGGGTTCTGAAAGAGTATTCAAGTGCCCTGGAAATGTGAACAGTACAAAGCACTTGAACTGTCCACAGTCTGGAGAAACTTGTGACTTAATGGTGGTCTACTTGCTGCACACATTTGTTGCCTTGGGGCACCAGGGTTCAAACCTTGTTTTGGGCACTGTACGTTCTGGTTGCTGTATTGGGCACAGCAGAATAGCTCACATAAGTTCAGAGATCTTTATGCAATTTTAATAAGCAACACATGATGTAAAGGAATTGAAATTTATTTCATCTCTTGCTGCTGTTAACAAAAGAGTGACAGAGGAACTGCCTAATGAACACATGGTATCTTCTTGTAGCAGGGCATCTTGCCTAGTCTTGAGGGAGAGCTAAAGGTGCTGTTGCCTTCCAGAGATGTGGAGCAAATCCATCTGAAGAGCAACACAGTGAAGCAATGGGTTAAGCCTGTCTGTAGGGTGACTCCAGCTGACAGCAACAGAACTGCACTGTGTGCTGTACAATGAAATGACATTAGTAGGTACAGTAACAAATGTTTTCTAAGACAAGCCCTGTATATTAAAATTTGTGAACTAAAGTCAACTCTGGTGTCTGGCTTCAAAAGGCTTGTGATGAGGATGAGCTTGGCCCTCCATCTGAAAAATAAATGGGAGCAATACTGAATCTTTTGGGAATGGTAACCCTGCTTTGAAGGCTCCTGTTTTATGAAAGGTCCTTTGAAGGTATTCATTCACTCTGAAATGAATTCATGCTATTCATTCTGCCACTCACAGAATAAGATATAATAGCAGTCACTCATGATTGCTGTCATCTATCAACAGTTCATTACATACCAGTTAGACTGAGATTGTAGCATTTGTGAACAGTGTTACTGTGTGCATCTTGAAAAGGAAAAGCCAGCAACTTTGTATGTAAAGATACTGAGCCTGTTTCTCTAAAAGACTGGATATCTGATATTGTAAATGGTTTTTATCAAGTGAGGCTGCTGATATGCTGAGCAAAGAAAATGGTGCAACTCCAAGGAGTCAATTTACCCCACTTGAGGATCAGGCCTTTTCTGGGCCATCTTATCCCATGTGGTGCTTTACTATATGTAGTGACTCGTACAGGTAGCTGTGAAACATCAAAGCAAAACAGTGCTTTACTCCCATTTTCCACTACCAGATGTGAATGATATTCCTAGTGTAATTTTCCTTAGAAGCTCATCTCTTCAGAGTATCTGCCAAATTGCTGAAACATCTCTGCTGCTTTAGCCTCAGGAGCTCAGCCAAATACCCTTTAGCTAGGTGGGGAGATGGGAGCTGCCAGTTAGATGTGTCTGGAATTTATTTACAAAGGAAGGTGGATGATTCTTCTGCTAAAATGGCTTTTTAGTAACCTGATTGTGTGACTGGAGAGGATCGATGGTAGAACAAACAGTGAGTACTGTGCTGATGTGGACAATTGTGCTGTTTCAAAGGTTGGTCAGGAAGGGACCTGTGTCTCTGCCTACCCCCATTTTTCCATTTGTACTCACCATGCTAAACTCTGAGTAGGAGTAAAGCTGGCAGGAGGAACCCCAGGTAACAATCACTTCACACACACCTTTCCCATTTACTAATGATTTAGAATCATTTTGCTATTATTTAGGAACGATGTGAGTATAGATTCATAATGTGTATAATGGGACTGAGAACTGCATGAAGAAAGACTATAAAAAGCAGTATTGAACACTTAAATAATCATTTTAATTGGCTTATCTCAAAGAACATGATCACTATTGCTATTACTGTTTCACAGGTAGGGAAACCAAGGAGAAAAGAATTGCTAGGTCTGACACAAGGAGCTTGCTTTTGCAATTGGCCAGGAAGCAACCTTTGACTTAAAAACACCCTCCAAAACCTAAAAAGCAACTTGGAATGTAATCCTCTTTAAAGTACAGCGATGCTAAAACACCATAGGGTTGACTGCTGATCATCCCAGACCCTTCATTCAGCTTTGTGTTTTCTGACCTGACAAGGCATGTGCTGTATTTACTCATCTGCTTACTCCAAAGAGTTTCCTGGTTTGCAAATCCGTAGCCTGAGTTATGTGTGGTCTGGAGTGTTTGCTGCATGGAATCTCAACCTCAGTTCACCTTAGCGTAAAATGGTTGTAGGAGTAGTTCTCTCTCTAACTTCTAATACTTAAGCAGTGTTTTTAATATGGTCTTATTCTTTTCAACAATTTATCTGTAGATTAAAGAACATGCAAAATAATAATATACAAGCTAGAATGGACACCTTAGCTAGGAGTATAATTTCTTCCAAATCTCTGAAGAGTAATTGAGTTAATAACTAGTTAACTACTTTCTAATGTATAATTTTCTCATTTAGACAAGTAAATTGTAATTAACACTTATGGCCTACAGACACACCGAGGGGGAAGGGGAAAATACCCAATTTTTTCCCACTTTTCCCAAGTAAGGATAGATTAAAATGTCCTGTTTTGTGGGAATTACATTTTAATGAACTCTAATATGCACAGATTCCTTTAATGAAGGGGGTTTTATCTGTTCTTTTAATTATGAGGATCAGCTTGAAGCAAAAGAACTTTAAAAGAATGGCATTTGGGGATGGGGGGGGGGAGAGGAGGGATCCCCACAACTTTCCAACAGTTTTTATTTCTGAATATAGTATTTGTACTTTTTTTTCCCTCCTGTTAGGTGTGTGGAACCATTTTGTTTGCAGTTACTATATTTTAGGTCAAAACTTCACAAACATCAGCTAATCAACATCATTATGAGGCTGGAGAGATACTTAAAGCAGGAATTGGGGTAGGGTGTAGAGGTAGTGACAAGGTTCTTATATCTCCTCTTTTCTCTGATGTTTTCAGGGGAGAGGGTTGATACCCCCACTCTTTTACCAGAACTGTTTTCTTCAGCAGGATGAGTGCTTGAAGAGCAGAACACAGGGTATGACATCCAGACGTTTTCCCATCACTTTGTATACACCTCTAGCAAGCTTTTGCTAGTGATAGCAAGAGGACAGGTCATGATAGCATTTGAGATTCTCCTCCTACACCAAGGCTCAGTAACACAGGGCTGGTGCTACGTGCTTGTAACGTCACCCATCGCCAGAAGATGTCCCTTCACGCTCACCAATGCTCCGCGTTTACCGAGGAGATGCTCCTGCGAAGAGACGGAGCGATGCTCTGACCTGGTGTCCAGAACACTGCTCCGTGAACCGGTGAGGTATACCACAGGTTCTCTCGAATCAAATGCCCCAGACTAAGAAAATTGCTCCATCTGAGTGGGCAAGGTGATGATGCAACTAGAATGTATTGTAGGGTCCCGATTTATTTCTCTATACGTATAACTCTGTGCATAATCCTGATTCCGTGATGTTTGTATGCATTCATTCTGCCTGTCAAGGGATGATTTGTTTGCTAATGACTGACGTGGGCTCAGATACCTTGAAGACACAGCTTTTAAAATATATAGGCAGATTTGTTGTTAGAAGTCAAACCCAAACACTCTTGAAACAGGTTTCCTGAATTTGTTTGCTAATCCTGGCTGTTATTTTGAAGGCATCTTTATTTCATAGGTGTAGTTTGAGGAGTTGATTAGGGTTTTGTTAAAAATAATCTCAAAGAATAAAGCTGTTGTGTTTGAGGAGGAAGGCAGAAAGAGGGAATTCTTTTTGACCAGCTCTAACTTTATAGCATCCTTGCTTATGTGAGAGATGAACAAAATCTATTTCTGAAGGGGAGGGTAGAAACCAGCAAAAACTGCCTTGTGAGAGTTGCTAGTTTCAAAGCTAGATGTTTCTGGGGCTTGTACTCAGCTAATGTCTGTGAATCAAATTACTAGTTTTCAGTGTTGTTGGTGTGTAGGAGGTGGCTTAGCTGGCTTGGATATTTTTGTAAGTTATCATTTAGTAAGTACTGCTACTATACTGGTCTCGTACAACCAGGAGATGTGGTGCTGTGCTGGAGGGGTTCCTGAGCCTGGCTCCACTGTCTGTGATAGAGGAAAAGGCAGAGGGGGAGTCCCTGCTCCTATGCATTTGTCATAATGCATCAACTCGTCTGTATTGCTGAAGGACCTCAAGGGCGGTAGATGCCTAGGACAACGTTTTGATTCACACTGCCTAATAAATGACACAAGACAAGTTTGAAAGTACTTTGTCAGACTGGATGACTGACAGAGCTGTGAGGAGCAGCCTCTTCGTTGTCTAGAAGGATGTATGTGATAACACACTGAGCAGCTTCTGGTTCTTGTGTGTAGGGGATTGACAGCTGGACTTGTAGATTTAGTGGATTTGATTTCTTGTTTCTACTGGATGTAAGTGTGGAGCAGAGTCAGGCTGGGACTGGTAAAACATTCTTCCTCTATGTGTGAGTGTACGCTGTCTTCTCACACAGAAAAAGGCTCTGAGATCTTCAGGGCTTAGATGCCATTTGGACCTTGCTCTCATGAGCATAATTAGTCTCGTTTATGAAAAATTGAAATGTCATTGGAAAGAGAACCAGCATTATTTGTTCCAAATGCAGGTGGTTGATTTTTGGTGTCTTTTAAAACCCCTAACTTTTTAGATGAGTAATAGTAAACCTCTCTGGGGTAATGGAGTTGTTTGGCTTGCTTGGACTCTTCTGTAGGTCGGATATAGGTAGGTTTAAGTTCAGTCCCCAAAGGAGCAAACACTATGACATGCATTGTCCTGCACTGAATCTGCAGAGCCTATCTGTCCCATCCTGATTTCCAATCAAATCTCTCTACAGAGTGCCTTGGGTTTTAATTTTGCACTGGTTTGCTCATCCTCCAAGGACAAGTGGGGTTAATAATCTTGGTCTATACTGCCTGCTTACACATGTTGGAGCCCATGGCATTTAGTGAGTTATGGAAAAGTTGATTCCTAATTAAGTACAGATGGTTCCCAACTCTCAGAAACACCCATAAACAAATGCCTGCGACGGTGAGAAGCAATAAACTGCATCAGCACCCCTCTCCTGTGTGATGTTCTCTCCTCCTGTGCCTCCCCCTGTTCTGCTACTCTCTTGGAGTTTCTTTTCAAAAGGCAATGACAGCCATTTCCCATAGCATTCCACTCCACATAGGTATCTGTATGCCATTCTGTGCCTCCAGATTTATAAATAAATGCCTTGTTGTCAAGGTGACGAGCATTTTATGATAGTTGAATAAATAAATATGCTGGGAATTTAAATCTCTTGAAGCTTGCCAGTCATGGTTAGTATTCCTGCTCTGTGTGTTGCTGCTAACACGGAGGACAACTGAAAACTGTTCTTACTGTTCTTCCCCTTTCAAAAATAAGCCTCTGTACAAATCTCACCTCAGACAATCCCCAGCACTGGCGTCAGATGGCAGAGTCAGAGCGGAGGCTTTGGAAGTGGAGGTGGAAAGGTCTGTGGGTGCTGGCACACAAGTAAGAAATCGATCTGGAAATGGGATCAGATGTTTTGGTGTATGGGAATGGATTGTTCTTCATGTTGTCAGACGTGAGGGGTCTGAACCTGCTTAAACACCCACCTTGTGCATCATCATCCACTTCCCCATTACTCTCATTGGATCTTATGGGCCAAATTACACTTGTGACAGTTTCAGTTTCCATCTGTATCCTTTCCTGGAGTGAAAGTATCTCTGTGTGTGTTTATTACTGTAATTGGGGATAAAACACATATTTGGGGACAGCCCCAGCTGAAGGGCAAACAACTCCTCAGTATTTTTTCCCCTCTATTTGGTTCAAGTTTGTATACACCAAGGAACTGAGAGTGAGCCTCATCTTACTATTATGTTTTCCTTAATTTGCCTAGTTAGGGGTGTTAGATTTCTTCAGATGTGTGTTTATGCTCCCCAGTGTTTTTAGACTGCCCTCCATTACAAACAGTGAACTCATCCATATGATGCTGTCATTATCAGACTGGTAATGAATTCCTACCCAGATGGGCTCCACTTCCTCCCTTCGACCCAGGAGCTGATGGAAATTTCCCCCACGGTTGGTAGCATAATGTAAGGAAAGAAAAAATTAAAAACATATGATAAGTTTTTCCCCTTGTAGATGACTTGTGACCACTTCTGTCACAAGACCAATCTGGT
The DNA here is from genome assembly GCA_022605575.1 of Laterallus jamaicensis coturniculus. Classification (NCBI taxonomy): domain Eukaryota; kingdom Metazoa; phylum Chordata; class Aves; order Gruiformes; family Rallidae; genus Laterallus; species Laterallus jamaicensis. The sequence continues at coordinate 2,752,747 of JAKCOX010000049.1, read as the reverse complement.
CATCTATTCATATTCTATTAACAGTTGGTGTTTTGATATCCAGTTCATTATTTTTATAGTTTAAATCTTGACTGCTTTTGATGGCAGAAAATATTGTAAGAAGTTATAATAAATAATGTTAAAAGTTAAAAAACTTATTTTTAACTACAGAATTAATATCTTGGGGGGAAAAAAAACAAACCTCAAAACCACCTTAGCGCAGTAGTGTGGAAGCTCAGTGGATGTTGGAGACACCCAGAAACCCCCTATTTTCTACAGAGGGCATAATATGGGGAAAAAAAAAGTGCTTTGAACTTTTGTTTGGCTTTTATTTGACAAATCACCTGCTTACTGATTTTCTTCTTTCTTTTCACGTTGTCACATGCTGCTGAACCACAGCCTGAGAAATGTTTCCTACCCTGAAGGGGCTCCAGTCTAAACAGACACTACAAAATGAGTCACGTAGTGTCTTGCACAGGGTCCCATTACAGATCAGTGACAGAGCCAGAAATAGAATATTATTTTTTTTTTTAATTTGGGCCCCATTCCTCAAGCATGTAAAACCTGCTCTTTCTTTTTCATCTCTGCTATTTTAATACTGCCCTAAAGCATTACCGTGCCGTGCCTTGTATTTTGCTTCTGCTTCTTGTCTCATCTTCTATTTAAATTGTGTGTGCTTTGCAGTAGCAGTTTATTTTTTGCAGGGTTTTTTGTTGATTCTGTGTTGAGGTGGGTGTTTTTCTTTTGCTGAGGGTGACATAGCCTCTGCCCAGGGAAAATCTTTGCACAAGGGATGTGAACACAAGTGTGTTTGGGATGCTCACAAATAATTTTGACAATCACCACTTACTAACACCCAAATTTACACGTGCACATAAAGTAAGAGAGTCGAGTCTCCTTGAGTTTCCCACTTTACCTCCCACTCAAATCAACAATCTCAGCTATTCAGTGCCATGTGTTGCACAGTTTAGCAGAGTACTTTAAAGGTCAGTGCTCTGCAGGGTTTGGTGACATTTGTGAATCTGTTGGGATGGAGAGGCAGGCAGCAGCTCTCAGGAGCAACAGGGGCTGGAAGCAGAGGGAACAGCATTCTTCCCACAGCTCTGGTACAGGTCTGGACTGCTCTGGCTCTGCAAAGATAAACAATTTTGTTTGCTTGAAAAGATTAAGCAAAAATCACACATTAGTGCAGAGCTCTCTAGCTTGACAGGAGAAGCTGAAGCATAATAAGATACTGTGTAAATGAGGCTTCCTTAATTTGGAATAATTACAGTCTCTGCTATTCCCTGTTAGGGCTGTCAGATCTCAGGCTTTGTTTTCCAGGAACATTGCACCGTATGACTGACCTTTCTCTTGACATCTGGTTAAAGTGGTGTAGGAAGTTAATCCCTAAAAAACCCCAAGTTAAGCTGAAATGTACCTGTCCAAGGCTGAAGTAAGGACATCCTCCTCACGTTTTATGCCAGTTTAATTGACGTGCTTTGATACCGCACTTAGAATTGACACAAAATTGCACGTATGGTAAGCAAGATTGATCTTATTTGCTCTTTTTTCCTCTTGTGTAAGTCAGAACGTGATCTGTTTGACTTTTAATGTGAAAACATACTAAAATCATGGATAAGCTGTAAAGGTTCGATACTTTAATGGGGAGAGAAAAGGACTGCTGGTAACAAACATGAGCTTTTCGAATAGGGAGTTCAAAGAGGAGTTGGGTATGTTCTGAGCTGCATGCCCAGAATAGGAACTTAAAATCAATAGGAAAGTCAAAGAATACTGTGGCAGTTCCTGTGCTTACAGCCATAGCAAAGGCCATTTTTTTCTAGATGTGATTTCTTCTAGACACATCTCCCTTGTTTGCAGTTCCTTTATTTTCTTCGTATTTCACGAAGAACTTTTTCCCACTCCATAGGTACAGAAGGAGAAAACACACAAGGAAGTTTGTGTGCATTTCCAGGTTCTATCATAGTTTTAATCTATTATTCATGAAATAACGTGAATGCATATACTGAAGAAAATATTTTAGACTAAGAAAAAGTCCAAATGTTTAAAGTCCAAAATTATTTAGTCAGGCAATAGGAAAAAAACCATACCCCACTAATTTATAAGTGGTCAGTCAAGGAAATAACTGGAAAACAATAAACAGACTGAGGTAAAACATTATGTAAAATAGGAGTTAAAGATCATCTGGCAAATAATGTTTTGATATGATATTCATGAAATAATTGGTAGTGAAAAGCAAATTAGTAAAATCAGAGCTCATTTGTTTTGGGGGGGGGGGGGAGCTAAACGAGGCAGATACATTATTTGTTGCTAGTAATTTAACCAGCCCTAACAAAGAATAATAACTATTGTTTGCTAATTTCAGTCATGCTAATGGAGTGGGATTTTGAATTAAATAAGACACTTAATTTGTAGAAGGAAGACTGTGTGGTGTGTAATTAAATATCAGAGGACTGTTAAAAGTATTCTGGAAGAAATAAGCTAAAGACAGCTGCTATCTTCCTGTATTTACACAAAATTACAGAAGCAGCAAATGTATAATTAGGGTGGAGAACTGTATATCCATGCGCCGTTGTGGCGTAAAATTACAGCGTCATTGCTCTGCTTGCAACAAGATTGATGCCAGTGAACAGGCTCTTGGTGTTGGAGTTTGTGGGGGGTGTGAGTATCTTTGTACGTATACAGTCTGTGTGTGCATATGTACGTGTGTACGTGTGTGTATATAGAGAGTGTATGTGTTACAGAATCACAGGGTGGTTGAGGTTGGAAGGGATCCTTGGAAGTTGCCTTGTCTCCCCCTCCCCAGCTCAAGCGGGGCCACCCGGAGCCAGCAGCTCAGGACCATGTCCAGGTGGCTTTTGTGCTCTTGTGCTTTTCCATGTTTGTGAGGATGGAGACTCCCCAACATCTCTGGGCAACCCACACCAGGGCCTGTTCACCCTCACATTACAAATGCTGTTTGTTGTGTGTGCAAACGCTGGGACTTGCTCTTCCTCTCTCTTCCCTGTTGCTCCCTCAATGAAGAGTTCAGTGTAGTTGCTGCAAAATAGTCTGTCAAGCAGTAAAGAATAAAGTCAGGTTTGGTTACATTCAGTAGGCTTGATCTTAATCTCACTTAGATTGCAAGGTGAGTAGTAGTATTATGTATTTTGGAACCATAATATATATTGCTTCTATGGATGTAAAAGCATGGGAAAAAGGTCTGTCTTCTGCCAGAAAACATCTGAATGATTCATGGTAAAGTACTGTTGCTTGTTATCCTGGTGTGTTTTCCCTTTCCTCAAGTTCAGAGTCTCAAACCCAGAACTTTCTATATGCATTCATCAATGTAAAAATGCATACCAATCTCCTATCTCTGCCTGAATGAAAAGAAACATCTTTCTGGCTGCCAGGGTGAAGTTTCTTCGTGATCTATTCAGCCATGCCATACTCAGTAAATGTTTTCTTCTTCCAAGCTGCTGACTGAAGATACTAGAAAGCTTTTCTATTGAGTGTGATGAGGGGCTGGGAAGCCAGTGATGCAGGGGGTCCTTGAACAAGGTCTAGACATACATTGTTGGCTCAGCAGTCAGGCGGTGGCAGTGCTGCAGGCAGGCTAATGCATCCTAATGCTCGGCTGTTCCTGGCATCTTGGGCACCTGATTTGGAAGGAGTTGTGGTGGCTGGTGTTGTGTGGTGATGCTACATGCTGGTGGGTGTAGAACTGACCAGTTACAAGATGAGGCAGAGAGCATTCAGTGCTGGTTTGGAGCTAGGGAAGTGAGACAGGTCTTATCCGTGTAGCTCTGCTCATGTGTTTCCCTTCTTTTCTTGGCTTGGTTTCCTGAGATTCTCTTAGCTTGGACACAGCACTGCACTATAGGATCTGTCTCAGTGTTTTGGAAAACTCTGGGGCTCAAGCTTTCTTTTATCTGCTGATGCTGTTTTTGTCACCGCTGATTTTACTCAAAATCAATGCAAGTATTCATTTTTTGGTAGTTAATCAGACACTATCTATTCACAGGTTAATCTTTCTCAGTTTAACCTTTACAATAATAGATAAGCAGCCTTGATGTGAGAGGACAGGGAATTAAAAAACCCAGTAATGTTTTGTTGGCTTTTCCCCCATTGCTCACCAGGAAGCAAATACCAGCAGCCCGTGACGAATCTGCAAGCGGTTCAGGCATGATCTCTGTCGTTCTATCAAGACATGCACAGTATGCCAGGGGCAGAGACCGAATGTAACACTATTGCAGATTGCTGTCATGCAGTGTTCCAAAGAGATTTGCAGATACAGAGCTAATAAAAGAAGTTCTGTGAGCCTGTGGCTTCAGAGGAGGTGGGCAAGAAAAGAAATGGCAATTTGATGCATTTTTCTGTCCATTAGTGGAGGCAAGGTACTGCATAAATAACCAGGTTTGGCCTTTTCTCTGCCCTTTGTTATTATCAGTGGTCTGCTATGAAGGAAGGAGAGGAAAAGACAAGGACAGTTTAAGCAAAGAGCAGGAGGTGGATCACTTTCATTGCAGGGTGGGATGTGCAGAAGGAATGCTGTCCAGCGTGATTGTTTTCCCAGCTAACTGTAAACGCACTGTGCTGCAGGCTGTAGAGTTGAGAAATCCAAGTGAGATGATAGCTGGTCAGGTTTGGTGAGGAAGGAACTCTTCTGTGTGTCAGGACAGAGCTCAGGGATGTTTTACTGACCTGGTCAACTGACAGAACAGTTTGTACAGCAGGAGGTGGCAGAGTGTTGGTAGCAATTCAACTATTGCTGTTTTTTTCCTGATTCCTCTCTTATTTCCCCAGATGGAGTCTTACTGGGGTCCCAGTGCAGAATCTAGCTATGTCAGGGTATATGTCTCTTACAAGAAGTGTTGCTGCTTTATACATTTCATTCCTCTCCCACCTCCAGCTATATTTCAGTTTACTGCTTCTCAAGGAGTAGCATGTCAAGTTACATAGAATTTCCTCCTTGCTTGTATAACTGTTGTATGTTTTCTGTAAAGATGCAACAAGAAAACAGAATAGACCTAGGAGAGGACAGAGGATGTGAGCTTAAAAAACTATTTTAAAAATAATTTCCCTTTGTACTGGAGACCATCGGTTTGTGGTTTAAATCAGAGCTACTTCCACTGGTGGTTGTACATGGAAGTGGAGGTAGACCATCTTGGCAGAATTCCTTCTAAAATAAATGGGCAAATATAGTTCCTCTGGCTTTGCTGAGCATATGTCAGCTGGAGCAATGGCCAAGATCTTCCAGAGCTTTCAGTTAAGGTAATTCAGTAGCTTGTGTTAAAGCATGGAATGTCTGCAGTAAGACTGGGTTCAAGGTTTGTCTAGCCAATAGTTTACACAGTTCCAGGATTAATTGTTGAAAAAAAAGAGAGAAAAGCAAGAAGGAAAAGTAGAATTTACAAGAGCAGTTTATATAAAGTATTAAATTCAGTGCTAATGTCAGTATGAATACAAAACAAAAGACGCAGCTGGACTAGAATACCTGAGCTCGCCTGTTATTTCCCTTCAAGTCTTCAGAATCACATTAATCCGGTTGCCAGTAACAGGCAGGGTTTTTCCAGTCGTTGTTCATTTTAAGTGGTTTTAACAGCTCTGGAAGTATTCATGAATTCAGGTTTCCTCACTCCCCTAATCATGTTGTCGGCTTAAAATTCACATTTAATTAACCTCTTCACCCAAGGCATAAATCAATACTAAAACTCGGAATGCTAACCATACTGATAGTGATTTTCATTTGGGCTAGCCTGCTGAAAATTAGGAATTCAGATGCCTGCGGGAAAGGAGCAAACTGGTTGTGTGGGGTGAAGCACAAACTTGTAAACTGCAATAATGAATGTCCTTGGATGGGATGGGAAATCCATTCCTTAAGGTTCCGGGGAAGAAAGTGAGAACTAGATGAAGTAGAGTGAGTGTGATTCAGGACCAAATTCACCTAGGTGACTGGACTCCTACTCAAGTACCAAAGGCAAGTGTGTTCGTGAAGGTCCTGGGGGTCCCAGGAAGATGCTTGAAGTAGCAGTGGCAGAGAGAAAGAAGTTAAATTGTGTGGATTTGCATGTGTGTGTATTTTTATAGTGGAAATCCTAGGTAGTGTTATTTCTGCCTCTTTATATTTTTAGAAAAGTATGTTTAGTATGGCAGCTCCCTGTATAGCCTTTGCCTTCCGGGCGGTGTGGCTGGAACACTTGGTGGTGAAGATTGAAGCAAAAAAAGTCATGGAGTACCTGAGCCTTATGCCTATCTCAGGTAGCCAGGTCTCCTGCTGCTTTTCAGAGAGGGCCCACATGTTCCCCAGTCTTCATCACTGTAGAAGGTTTCTCATTGCTCTTGATGTCCTTGGGCAGATCTAATTGAGTCAGGGCTTTAGCTGCTGGGCCAGTCTCTGTGTTCCTCCCCGGGTGCCTGCCCTCGCTGCCAGCCTCTGCACGCTTCCTTTTCATGTTTGAGTTGGTCCAGGAGCTTCCCCTTCATGTGTGGGAAGCCTCAGTGTGTGTAGTCAGTGACCATTATCTGGTACCCAGTGTGAAAGGGGCTGTTACAGAGACAAAGCACAGTATTATTTTGGGGTTTTTATTTTCTTAGTGTGCACTGTAGGCACTTAATTCCCCTTCAGATGTAAGGATAGGAAGAGCACAATAAGTGGGGTCCAATATTTTGATGCCTCATGAAGAATTTCTACATAGTTCTGAAATTGCTTCTTTTTTCCCCCCCCTAAATAAGAATTTGGTGCCAAATAAAGAGATTTCTTTTCACAATTGTTTTTCTAAAGACAAAATCTTAATGCAGTGAGTCCTTGTTCTGTTGCTAAAGTCTTGAGTACCCCTTGAAATAATAATGAATGATAATTGAATAAATAATTAATAATCATCTGAGACTTAATGAGATGATGAGGTCGGAGAATGGGTTGTTTAGAGAGATGTGATAGGTTTCATGACTTCCTGCTGTAATTTGTATTCTTTTGGCAGGAAGAATTCAAGTCTTTGTGTACTAGGAACATCAGAGCTGTTTTCTGTGCTGGTGACTCAGTTGTGTTTTGCAGACACAGAAGGCATGAGATATTCTCATAACTATATTTCTGTAATGCAGTCTTGCTTCTAAATGGTAAAATCCTCTATATTTGGGGGATATTTCTGCAAAGACCTTGAGAACTCTGTGGCCAGCTTTGCAGATCTTGTGTACAGATGTTATTTCAGGTGTCCCTTTGTATTTTGCAGTAAATGCAAGTCTGCATACTTGAACCTTTAAACTACTTGAATTACACACCTCATTTCACTGAAGTCTAGAGGTTGCTATATCTTCAACAGAACCATTAAATGAAGTCTTAGCTCAGCAAAGTATTTAACCATGTGGTTAAAGCTCAGCACACTCTTAAGTCTCTTGATACTTGAGGACCTTCAGACAAAGTTACATCTCCAATTATATTATGCATGTTAATTCCTTGGTTAAAATGGAATAGCTCAGTTGTAATAAAATGCAGAATGGGGCCAAAAGAAGCCCATCTTACATCGCTATATCTAGTTGGCTTTTTTTGTGAAATGGGTGTTCTGGTACAAAACCTTGGGCAGAATACAGACCTGTTGCATTATCTCAGCTTATTTCTGATATTCAGGTAAGTTTAGGGCTTGTAATACAGAGTTAGTCCCTGTAGCTCAGTAAATCAGGAGTGCAGAGGGAAACTCAGCCCACTTTTAAAGGGTTAGCTAAGCATGTTTTATTGGGAATCTGTGACAAATATGACCTCCCACAATGCTCTTTGTTCACAGACCCTGTTCAGAGTACAGCAACACTGTAAGGCAATAAACTTCTTGTCCTGCCCTAGCTGGCCAATGGCCATAATTAATCCTGTACTCTATTAATCTCTCTTCACGTGCCGGTGGGTTCCTCACCAATTTCCCTTCTGTTTGCTTTAGAGTGAAAAATAGGCAAACAGTGTTCAACAGCTTTCTGGCTGGAAATTCTGAGTATTTCATAACAGGCTGGAGAGTGGGATTTTCTGTATTTAAAGAGGCTGGTGTTCTTATGCCTAAGCCAAAATCTACATAATTTTCACTTCAAACCCTGCTAGAATCAATGCAGCATTGCTGTTTCATTCATCCTCCAATGAAATAGGAAAAAATAGGGGTTTGAGGAAGTGTCCTGTCTTTATCCTTTACAGAGCATCCCTTTTCCAGTCCCTGTAAGGTTGGTTGTAGGCTCTATGGTGCTATCCCAGTGCAAAGCAGCATGGTGCTTCAGAGCTCAAGGAGCAGCAGTTAGAATCTAGTTTCCCTGACCTGAGAAGTTACTGTATTCTGTAATAGTCTATTTCTAAAAGCATTTCTTGCTGAAACAAACTCACTGTGTATGCTGCTCAGGTATCACCTGTTTATTGCTTATATAGGCAGGGTTACTTTGCTGGGTATGTTGAGGGTTTTGTTGTTTTTCTATTGAGTGTTGTTTCTGGAGTCGCCCTAGAATTCTCTCGTTTCTTGATACATGTATGGGGTAGTGTTTCAATTATTTTTGAGGATGAAAAATCCTGAAACAATCATAGGTCTTAAAATAAATTGGGGAAAAAAGAAAAAAAAAAAAGAAAGCATCCCTGATCTGTTGACCACTGCTTTTCTGTATTTCATACATAAGCTATTCCCCTGCTTCCAAATCAAAAAAAGAAAGGAAAGTCAATTAAGATCCATTAAGGTAAAAACCCTCAGAATGGCATATATTAGGAGGAGGTCTGTGTGTACTTGTAAATAAAGCTTTCTTTTCCAGGGCTTAGTAGTCAAAACCAAAACCAAACAAAAACCTCCTCCAAAACCAAGCCCGGCTTGCACCTGGTTGGGGTCAGTAAGGTAGCAGTAAAGAAATCCCTCTCATTCCTGTATTCTGCATGCAAAATACATTTTGGGTTTTATCAGAGCTTCCCTTATGTGCTTTGCAGCTGCGGAGCTGCACAATGCATTCACATATGATAGCCATCACTTCAGGCTCTATTTCACCTTGTCACATCCCATTTATAAACTGGGCTCTTTAATAGGGTGACAGTCAGTCACTGAAGAGGGAAGGCCTTAGAAAATAAATAAAGATTGAGGAAGTCGGAGATCATTAAAGCTGACACCACCTCACATGTTCATTCATTATGAATCTACTTGAAAGAGCTTTGTTAGACCCTTGGCAAGTGTGTGTGATATAATTTTTGAAAGTGTTTGACTCGACTCTTGGAAGATCTGAAATAGGAGAACCCAGAAGTGCAATTCAACCCGAGGGTATTTAAATTCAGGTCCACACTCTAGTCCAGAATTTAAGTTTCCTTAAGGCTGAAATTCATGCTGAGTGGCCTTTCTCTGCAAGCTGATCTCCAAGGTCCTTTCCTCTTGTAAAGACAATCTCTTTCTGCACGGAAGAAGAGTTCTCTTTCAGTGGGTCATGTTGTCACGGTTGTTCTGTAATTTTCCTATAAAATCCCAGCCAGACCCCCAGTATGTGTTATGGAGCAACTGTTTGGAAATGAATGTCTTGGCTGTCACACGTGGCAAAAGCCTGGAGAAAGAGATTGGTGTATTTATTCTGTTCTGTATCGTATTTTTCCCAAGGGAATCTGCTGGTGAGCAGGTGACTGTGCATCACTGATATCTGGGAGAAATAGGTCCATGCTTACTCTGTACCTCCTCTTCTTATTTTTTTTTAATTTGGTGAACTTATCTTGGTTGCTTTCTGCCTCTCAAGTCCCATGTACCTTTTAGGCTTCAATTTTAACAGCTTGTGAAAGCTCCAGCAAACCTCAGGCTTCTGTTGACAGGTTTTTTCCATAGTGGTACATGTCCGGAGGAGCATTAGCAGCAAGACCAACATCTCCTACACAGACAGATTAAAACCTCTGTAGGAAGAGGCTTATGAAACCAGACCGAGCTGGTCTTGAACTGAACTTTGGTTTTAACAATGTGTGAACTTTGTTTTTTAACCATATATATTCTGGTCCTGGAGTCCATTCAAGCTCTAGTCAAAATTTGATATTCTGTTTTAGCCTCTTAGTTATGAATAAGTGAATGTTGCTGATGAGGGGAGGAGATGCTCTTGCCTGAAACACCTCCATACCATGAGGAAACTGTTAATTTGTTTGGCTGCTGTTCTTCAATGATTAAAAGAAGGATAGTAGTGTGTATCCATACTTCCACCCACGTGTTGCCCCACACATTCTGCTGCTTTTGCTTCTGAAGGAATCAACACTTACAGCCTTATCTTTTCTCTGCCTTTTTTTCCTAGGTTCCTGCAGGATCTTTGAAGACCAGTTTCAGCCTCAAATGAACCATCTCCAACTTCTCTTGCTCCTGGAAGGAGTACCCCAGGCACCCCGCAGACTGCACACCAGAAAACGTGAGTGAATGGCACAAAACCACATCTGTGATTGGGGGCTGTTCTCATTCTGATCAGTGTCGTGCCACCAGATGCACAGCATGACAAACAATGGTGCTTTGCTGACCCTCTGTGTAATGGTAATTATAAATAATAGCCTTGTAATTACCTTCTCAAAAGAAAAGCAGAAGCTGAAAAACAACCAGGTGAAAACCACAGGTGATGTGTGGGACAGATACTTTCATAGAATGGGGAACAGTGTTCCTGCATGGTGTGGCTTGCACGTGTGCCAGCAAAGTGGGGGAAGCAGGCCAAATGTGCACCCAGCCATACGTCTTCTGTGCCTCCTCGTACACAAATGAGCCTAGCATCTGTACAGCCAGCTGAGGAAGAGCAAATTAAGTGGGACTTCAAGTGTGGAATTTTTTAATGTGCTAGTAATCAAAAAAACCCCATCCAAACACAGCAACTTCAGTTTTCAACAGGGGGGTCCTAGAACCAAACACTTAAAGATATCATTGCAACTGATTTTTACTGAGTAAACATCTCTTCAAAGCAGAGTATTTAAATTCCCTCTTATATTAATGGCAGAAGAGAAGCAACTTGAAGGAGTGTCTATGTAATCCCTACTTGGGTCTCTGCAAACTGCTAAGGGTGTAAATTAGGTGAAAATGTGATAATCAGTGTTGGGGAATCATTTGTGCGCAGAGTTGTGTAAGTTCAGTCAACAAACATAGACAAATTATTACTGTGGCTTATGTTAACCAGCTGACTTTACACCCAAGCTGTCTATAAGCACTTAGACCAATCTTTGTCTGGTGACTGTCTCGAATGATAATGAACAGTTGAGGGATGATAAGCTTTAGCAGTTTTAGCTAGAGTAGTTTGAGCTGTTACCTGCTTATACAGTAAGGTGTGATTAAAGTCAGTTAATTAACCTGACAAAAGATTTCATTGACACTTTACCTTAAGCTTATTTTTATTTTAACTTAAGAGGAACCTAATTAAGTTATCAGTTTAAACCAAATGTGTCTGCGTCAGAGTTCGCCTCTGTTTAGCTAAAACACTTGAGAGAAGATGGCAGAAAGCTCTGTAGAGGAAAGATATTTCTTGTTTTAATAATCTTGGCTGGGATACAGCTATCCTTATGATGTAACTTCTCCTAGCCTCCCTAAACTAATTGAAACATGAAGGCAGGACAGTGAGCCAGCACCGAGGAGCTAATACATTTCCTTATCCTGACTCCTTTGAGCCAATTTTGACTTTCCTTGTCCATGCAAGGGCAGCTAGAAGAATCCCTGAAGCTTGTTGCCAGCCTGTAACAGAAGCTAGGGAAGGGCAGGCTTTCCGAGCTGCAGCTGCTGTCTGACCCTGCGTTGCGTAGTGAGTGACCTCCGCAGCGTGCGCAGTCTCCGCGGGCCTTGGGCAGGGGCCCTGCAGTCACTGCCATATGGTCGGGTTTGGTGGCATAGGGCACAGTGTCTGGGCCACCGTGATGCCTCCAAACCACTTCTGCTGTCTGTGTGGCAGTGGCTCTTGGGTTTCCCGCTTGGTGCAGTCTTGGAGGTCTCCCCTTTGAGTGTGGGGAGCCTTTACAACCACAGGGTTACATATTTTATGCTGCATAAGCCAAAAGCTTACTGTCATAGTGCTGCTTGCAGATCGTTCCCTTCTGTGCTTCCTGCTGCTGTCCCAGGGGTAGTGGTATTTCATGTCAAAGAGAGAAACTCCTCCTCATGCAACATCAGCAGGATCTGGGCAGCTTGTGTAGCACCTTTCAGCTGAGGACTTTGGGAAACATTTAACGTGTTAAGCTCATGTTATAAATACAAGGGAGTCATTGAGTTTCTAATCTTCCTATATGAAAAGGTTAATTAAGGTGAACAGAGCCATTTGTCCAGAGTCAAACAGTGACTGGTGGATCTAGAGAGCTCAAGGGTCTTGATTATCCATTGTGTGTGATATTTACTTTTCTTGCCATGTCACAAAGTCCCTCTAGAGCCCTGGATCCTCTCTGGGTCTGAGGAGCACTGACATTGTCCTATCCCAAATGAAGTCTGGTTCCTGCTCCTATGGTTGTACAGGTGCATCCTGTGCCAGCACAGCATTGCTTCCTCTAGCACATGGGATATGCTATGGGCCTGAGCTGGTGTTTGCCTCTGGGTTTGAGTCAGTGTTTAAGAAATACTGGTCAGTTCTTCACCTGGAACCTTTAGGGTGGTTTTGAAGCAGAAAAAGGGAAAGAAAGAATGAAAAAAACCCCCAAAGCAGAGGGTTTGATTGGTAGTTCTTGTAGTCGTGTAATGATTTCCACAAGGAGGTGGTGCAGTGTCTTAACCAGGGTGCACAGTGTAGTGAATTAATCTGGATTTATTTTCTTATATTCTCAACAAGGTATCTGCGTGTTTGTGTGTTACAAATCAAATCAAATGAAAAATACTCCTCTGTTTAACTGTTCTTACATGCAATTGCATTTTGACTCCAATAACGTTATCAGAACATCTCCCAAGCTCCAATTAATGCAACCCTAATTCTCCCTTAATACCAGTACCAGGAGGATTTTCACTTAAGAACTTGCAGCTTTATCTTGGTGCTCCTAGGTGATTTTTCAAATGTCTCTTGTACAGTTTTTATACTGTGTGTATGTTGCTTATGGGATGGAACTACTGATGGAGATGTCTGCATCAGTTTAAGGACCTGGCTTTACTGCTGTTAGTTACAGAGCAGTTCCTTGCAGAATGGACTTGTGACCTATGGAGACAATTTCCATAATGCCAAATAAAGACACACTCTGAGAATTAACAGATGTACCCTGACTTCTAGTCTTAAATATTGCTATTATTTTACATAAGTATATAGAATTATTGGCATTTCTATTTAACTACAGCCTTCTCTCAGAAAGGGGCAGTACTAACCTTTGGTTTACTTTTGCAGAATGCACTTGACAGACTTTTTTCTTTTTTATTTTTGCTGGACTTTTTTTTTTTTCTGAGATATTTTAATATACTGTTACTGAGAATATAAAATTTCAATGTGCATTGCAGGCAGTGTAGCATATTTTAGTCATGCCTGAATTTTCATTAACATCATAGAAGTTTTTTGGTTTTGTTTTTTTTTTTTTTTATGGGTTCCCATGAAATGAAAACAGGTATAAAATTTGTGTCTGATCGAAAATTTTATAAGGGAAGTTACACTGAACATTAAGTAGGTCGTCTTCTTATACCATAAAGCATAGTGACAGGAGAGGAAAAAGATGATTTGAACTGCCTATGCAAAACTGGGGAGATCTGTATCAAGTAAGAGGCTTATATCTTTTTCTGAGGTATGCCAGTTGAGAGAGGCTGAGAAAGCACAGATCACTTCTCACTCTGTGTCTTTGGAGTCTAAGGTCATCCAGAACTGTATCAACTCCCATACTTAGAGCCTAAGTGCTTGCTCACTTTATAGCTTGCCTGCAGAAGGCAGGGACATGCAGCTGGGTTTAGCAGGGGATGGAAAGGACTGTCCTGGGGCTCCATGAATTCCTAACTGTTCTATGGAAGGGGGACTTGAGGAATTGAGCAGGATTGAGGTGCAGGATCACACCGTGTTGGTTACATACAGGTGTCTGTATTAGAGCCCTCCTTAGTATCAGCTAAATGCAATAAACAATGGAGGGATTTCCTTATTCCCTACACCCAGCTTCATTTTCTGGCTAATCCTGGCTCAAGGCAAATGCAAATTTGTCACTTGCATCTACCTGTGCATGAGGCTACAGTAACAGGCAGTGCATGGAACAAATTTAAACTAGAAATACACAGTTATTCTTTGTGATACTCTTGATTTATAAGGAGGTTTGGAAGATAAGTAGATACTGAGTTTTAGCTGGTGTATTTGTCAGCAGTCCTGAAGGGAGATAGAGTAGCTCTCCTTTAAGGTGCTCATTTGTCACCCAGTTGTTTAGTTTAAGGGGAATCTAGATCACTTTAACAAGAAAATGATAGGTCTGTGAATTTAATGTTGTACTTGACCTTAATGTTTAAGATTCAGTGGAAAAAAAAAATCAGAGGGCTTTTGCATGTAAAACCACAGACAGACAGGAATCTGGAGCAGTATGTGGTTTGAGGGTCCTTGGCTATCAAGCTAAAGTGTGGGTCTGAAGAAGTTTCAAACAAGCCATCTGCTCAGTGTGAATTGGGGAGGTCTTTAAAAGAAGACCCTGGAACATCAAAAGTGCTGAAAAGAGAATTGCCATGGGGTAAAACTTCCTGGTAGTTAGCAAGCATGCATTACAACTCTAGAAATGAGGCAGAAAAGATCAAGCTGAAATCTAAAGCTGGTAAAAGCAAATTTATCTCATCCAAACCCTTCATTTGCTGCCTTCAGAAGATCTGCAAAAGCCTTGCATAGGATTAAAGAAAGGGCATCAAGATGAACAGAGTGCAGCCTTGTCAGCTAGGGGGTTTGCAGATGGCATCTCTCCCTCTCGTGAAAAGATTTTTATACCTTAGAATGATGTTCAGACAGCTTAATATAGGATTAAATATGGACCCAGGAGGGTTGAATAATCAGAAAACCAGTATAGCAGGTCAAGCTGAATGCAGCAAAGCAGATCTTTTGAGACTGGATGGATTTTACAAGTAATAAGCTCTGCTTTAGCAAAGCTTCCTCATGCTGATGTCACTACGTGGTGACATTTGCTAGTTCCTCTTTTACTCTGAGGCACCCACCCAAACAAATGCTGATAGCTTCTAAAGAGCAGAACTGTGGTGAGAGAGTTGGGAGATGTTGAAGAACGTGATCCAAGTCCCTTCTCAATGTGTTTCCCTGTAAAAACACGCTGAGTGAGGCCTTATTTTGCTGAACAGCCAGGACACCAGACTAAGCTCTCCTGTGCTCAGGAGAGTTTTCAGTACTTTGTGCACCCCAGTCATATGTTTGTGCCAAGATGGGGAGCAGCCATTTCAAAGTGGGGGACCCTCAAAGCCTTGCTGGTGTAATTGGGCAGGCAGGTAGAGATTTTTGGTGAAAGATACTAAGTGAAGCTCTCTTCCTACATGCGTAATAGGCAGGAATTTCAAAGTACACAAGAAGGTGCAAAGCAGGCCAGCAGGTTATAAAAATAAAATCCTCAGAACAAATTTCTAGATGGTATCTTGCAAACCTTCAACATTCTGTACCCAGCTGTCAGAAAAATATTTACAGCACCAAAGGCAGGCCTGTGTTTGCTCCCCTTTGGTCCCCACAAAGAACAGTTAATTTCCTTTTCCCCCCTCTTCTTTTAGTGTTAGTTGTGGGATTCTTAAATACAGCTTGCAACCAAATGTTATTTATGCTGCTTTTCTTAGCTGTATCCAGTAACTGCTAATTAAGTCTTTTGTAGCATGACTCTGAACTAATTAGGGTTAATTGAGCCTGCTTGTGAATTAGCTACTCCAGTACTTATCCTGATAATCAGGAGTTTTGAGTGCATTGAATATTTTTTGTGATTAGCCTAAATTCATGTTCTCTGCTGTTTTTCCTGGCCTTTTGTGATTACTCTGATAGTAAACAGGGGTACCCCTGTCCTGCTGTCTTGTTTCTTAAACTGCTGGTCACTATAGCAGGCTTTTTGTTGGGCTGGTTGCAATCATGACTGCACAAAGTGGTAAGTTAAGAATTTTCGTTGTTTGGTTCCATGTTGGAAGTTGCCAAGGTGCCAAGCTGCTGTGGTTTGAGATTCACTGAATGTTTATTTATTTATTTATTTAAATAGCATTGCCTTAGTGCCACAGATTGGTGTTGATAAACTGCTGCCATGGAAGGGAAACTCTCAGCCCTGGAATTGGTGATGATTCACCTGCTGCAGCGTAGTGATTTATGGGGGTTTTTATCCCCTCCCTTTGGAGATCCTTCCATCCAAGGTGTCGATCCAATCTGTCTGTCCTTCGCTCCGCTGAGGTTATTGCCAGATCAGACACAAGAAGGCAATCCACCAAGTGACAGCTCCTCTGCCTTCAGTGTGATTGACCTGTGACATCCTGATCGGGCTCTCAAAGGTGCTTCCATTCAAGAAGGTGAGGCTGGCACTGGTGCTCCTGTGTCTGCAGAGATGGCATAGCAGTGTACCAGCCACAGAGCATGCCACGGTGCCATGTAAGGTCATATGCACATTGTGCAGCTCAGAATGCAGCCTCACATCAGCTGCACTCCGTGGAAAAGCTTCTGTTTCCCCAAGCACAGGGTGTTTGAGTCTGTTGCTGCTTTAATACAGACATGGCAATAGAGGAACCAAACACTTGGGTTCAAATGTTTCTCATGCTGTCAGGGTTTTGAAGGTTTCCATCCCTCCCATCAGCACCACAGGAGGGTTCAACTGCGTTGCTGAGACCTCAACAGTTACAAATACTTTAGATTTCAAACTTCCCATCTCGGAGTTACAACTGTTAGAACATACTGTAGTAGCCCATTAAGCAGCATGCTGCACATGAATATTCATTCTTTTGCCTTTGTTATTTACATAAATAGAGTGCAAGGCGAGTCTTTACTCTTGCTTTAGCTTTTCCCATACAATATAGGTACAGCTGCACACAGTACCTTGGATTAGAGCAATACCTTTTATTTCTCTCTGCCTCTTCTCCCTGTTGGAACTGAAAATATTTTTCTTTTCTTTTTGACTGGTAAATGTGGAACTGTGTAGTTAGCTGAAATGATTGCATATGTGCATTTCTGAAACTGCCTCAGAGCATCATTTGTTTATTTTTTGTACATAGCAGGGCAAAAATACTGATTTTAAAGCTGTTGTACTGATAGGTAAATAATGTAAAGGTGAGTTAGCCATGTGTGGCCAATTATATGTACATCTATAGATAGGAGCAATGTAAATACCTACCTCTTGATCCACAGACAAAGTAATTTAGGCAGTCAGCTCATTCTTTCTTATATATGTGCACTTGCCTAGCTGCTTATGGCGGCACTGAATTCCAAGAGGCTGGAAGAAGGAAGAGATCTGGGAAACATGAGCTGTAAGGAAAAGCCTGAATTCCTTTGCACTAGCTTGGTCTGCCAGAGACCTTGAAGGGTGCTGGGACAGGGCAGCACAGGCTGTGTTGAACCATCAAGAACATGAAAGGCTCCTTCAGAAAGAAACTCATAATTCATTCTTTTTGGTAACCAGCACAAGAAGTCGTAGATTTAAATTTCATCAAACAGAAATTTGGTTTAGAAATGAGGATTAAACTTCTGCCTCTGAAGGGAGGTTTCCTGGAGCATCCTGGGGCATGTCCAGCGGTGGAGAGCTTTGATAGCTGGATGAGCACACGCAGGTAGAGCTGATCAAGCCCTAAGTTAGGTGCTTCAGATGCTTATGAAAATGACTTTTTGAAGTTCCTTTCAGATGTTTGCTCCCCTCATTCTGTGGCAAGTTACTAGATCAGATAACAGGTCTTCTCCAGCCAGTATTTTGACTCTTGCAACTGCAAGAGCTTGGTGGGGATGGAAAGGGTGACAGGAAATGAAGTATTTAATGATGCTCTGATCCATTCTCTTGTCTCCCGGCGATGGTTGCAGGTGGAGAACCTGCAGCATACAGGATGTGCATGAAGCCAAGAGTCTTGACTGCCAGTCTGTAATAGTAGTCAGAGCTTCCCATTGCTTAGAGATGTTCTATCCACCTTTGGAACCCTGCAACCATCTGAATTGAGCCACCCCTATTTCTGATGCTACTTCCAGACCTTCAGTGCTGCCTCATACTGCAGCTTGTTACCCCGAGCCTGACATTGCTGTGCTCTGTATGAACCTGGAAGCCAAGGTGCTTTCTGCAGAAAGCAGCATAATTATTACTTTGGCTGCATCAAGTGTTTAATGAAAAAAGTCACGTAACGACTTTCATTGCCATTCTGGACACAGTTTGTAAACTTTTCCATTTACAGTATGTGTGTCCTTACAATAGGTATCAAGGAAAATGAAGCCACAGAACTAAATGTATTGCAGGTTTGTCTATTCATCCTAGGGTTGCTGCATTGAAGGTAATTTGTTCATAAAGAACTAGAAAAACTATTCTGAAGAAACACATTTTCTTCAAGTAAATCATTCTGTGTAGCCCTACAAGATTTGTACTGGTTTAATTATTACTAGGAAGTAAGTAGCTAGTAAACAGCAGTGGTTGATACTCTCTGACCTTGTATGAAACAAACCAGGTATTTCCACAAGGCATGTCTATCCCACAAAGTCACAGTTGCATGGTTACCCCACTGTGTGAAGTCTAAAGGCTTTCCTGCAGTGATAGGGAGAGGAATTGTGTGGGTTTTAGGGGAGGATGAAGTGGAATTTGCTCAGATTGAAAGCTTTTGTTATTGGGAAGGAGAAAGGTGAAAGTTTCAAGATACTTCATTCTCTATTGTAGTGGTAAAAAACCAAAATCGCTGTTTGCTGGTGGCTGGTTAAGTAGTTAAATGTAGGCAAAACCCAAAGCAAAAGATCTTGGATTGTGCTTGCTTGTCTCTCTGTTGAAAGAGAACACATTTTCTCTTGGAAGGCGTTGTATGTTGGTCAGCCGTAGGCTACATCCTTTTGTCTGGGCCAAGCTGTGTGTGTTGTGCTTTACTCCATGCAGGGAGCCAAGGAAGAGCAGGGACATGAGTTGCATGTGCAAACACGGTACCCAGCCACGGTTCCCTGGTGTCCGTTCGTCACAAGACTGACAGCTGCTAATGCCTTGCTTAGGGCCCTTGAAGCCAGAATGAAATAGGTTTATTAAGGAGCAGCCAAGCTGCTGGTGTTAGTGTGCAGTCGATACAACGGGACCCTTTAGAACACAGGCTTTAGTCCTCACAGCGTGGCCAGTTGTTTATTTTCTTCTGCTTTAGCTGATGTTAAAGGTCAAGAACTCTATTTGTCAGAACCAAATATGTGTTAGAATAGGATGCTATCTCTTTTCCAACAACACTGCTTTCAAATGGGGACAACGTTTAGAGATGGGGACAACATTTAGAGGTTTAGGTTTTCTCAAATACTAGAAATTAAAGATGTATAAAAGTTAAGAAATACTTTCCACTTACTTCCTCCAATGCCTCAGTGTTTTACAGCCCCTTGTTGTTCAGTCAAAAGATGACAGTAGCAACTACTTCACAAAGGGTCCTGGAGCACTCAGAATCAGAACTTTTAAATAA
The DNA here is from genome assembly GCA_022605575.1 of Laterallus jamaicensis coturniculus. NCBI lineage: Eukaryota > Metazoa > Chordata > Aves > Gruiformes > Rallidae > Laterallus > Laterallus jamaicensis. The sequence continues at coordinate 2,733,314 of JAKCOX010000049.1, read as the reverse complement.
CTGGCTTAAAGTTTGTAGCAGTGGAAAGCAGACTCCCCTCTCTGGTTACCCTTAATAGCCTTTAATATAGTTAGTGATCTGAAATCTGCCAGGTAAATCATCTGTGCCTTACGTTTTCTGGCAGGTGTGTATGAGGAGCTGTGCAAGTGGTAAGTTCTGATTGTGTTTTGTACCACCAGCTGGTTAGCAAAAGCTCATGCAGATGACTGGGCTGAAACACGCCGTTAATTTGATTAATTTTCATTTCTTTCCCTCATCCAACTGCTCCTGATCTGCTTTGCTCTGCCTTGCCGATTCTGATGATAAACTTTCTTGAGCTGGACTTCTCTCCAGTTACACTTAGGTGGTTTGCAGCTCTTACCTTTTAAAAAAGGAAAATGGGTACCTAGGGACTGTTAGAGTAATGAAGAACACAGAAGTGTCCTCTGCAGAGAATAGGAGCTGTGAGCAACTCTGCAACAACCAGGTACCTCATCAGCAAGCTGTTTTCTGCAGAGGCAAAAGGGTATATACAGGAGTTATACTGTATATATACTGTGTTCCCCCAACACATCTGTAACCTTCATAAAAAGAATTTAAGCACCAAAGGTAGAGATTAACTTCTCTGGTTTTCTCCTAAAATACGTTCCCCATCCTACCCCAGTGGGAGTAGAAGAAAATCATTATCAGTTATTGCAGAGAGATTTAAATTAAGATTTTTTTTTTTTAATTACTATTTTATAAAACTGAACTTCTAAAACAAAATCCCAGAGAAGTGGAATTAATTGCTGGATCTGCACTGAATCACCAAGAGACATGGCTTTATTTCTGTGTCGCAGCAGAAAGTGCTTCATCAGTAGGAATTCACGTGGAGGAAAACTAAGCATGTCCCACTTACTGAACACAAGTATGTCTGGGATGTTTAATTATTTTTTTGATTAATTCATTTAACATTAAAGAAGTCAAGGACTGCAGCATATTCAGCACTACACAGTTTGCTACCTGTATATACCTCCAGCTCTTCTTAGTTAAAGGCACCTTGTGGTTTCTACCTGCAGCTGTTGTAAATGAATTACTACTTCTTTTCTAAGCCACCTTCATTACCCTGAGGAAATGCACAAAACCACACTGGAGCTAAGATGATTTGCAGCATCTGTGGTTAAGATTTAATATAATGTACTCCATGTTTTCAAGGATAAAACATGGAGGGGGGTGGCAGTTAAAACAAGTGTAAGGCATTAGATTAATGACTTGGACACCTTTCAGTTAAGCAGTCTGTTTACTTAGGGGAGAAATAAGAAGACAAGAGTTTTTTTTTGTTGTGTGTATTTGATATGAATTTGATACAGATTACATAGTAGAAGTTGATCCATAGCGGACACTGAGGTTCAGCAGTTCACAAACAAGACGTGGTGATGGGGTTTCTTGGTAGCACCCGCTCTGGGATGTGGAGATACCTCCAGCTGTGGCAGTGACACAGAGACTTCACACGTGCCCAACCCCACTATCACCCTTCCCTGCAGTGGTTTTTCTCCTTGTATGAAGTGCTGCATCTCATTTTTAAGTGTACAAGGGATTAAATGGCTGAAGTTCAAGATGTTAGAAGCATTACTAAATGATCAGGTTTTATTAGTGAGTAGATGGTACGCTTCAACACTCCTGAAGTGGCCATCAGTTTTATTTGGGAGTAGTGGAAAACTTGTCATCAGGCTTTGTTCTGGAAGCCCAGATCTTCTGTCAATCAGTTGACATTGCTGCTTTGGTGGAGAAAGCTTCAGAATTTTTGGTCTCAGGAAATGTAATAAGCGTTCCCTTGAATTCTGTTCATTAGATGAGATTAGAAATTGCCAGGGAACAACAGCTTCAGTAGGTCTGTGTTGAAGAGGTGTTAGGAGTCCCCAGTCCTGAACAAACATCTGTTTGTCAGTGAATGGAAGGCAAGATTTCCTTCTTATTTAGCTTTGGCTCTCTATTTCCGATAGCTCTGTCCATGGCACGATGACACAAGTAGAACAAGGAGCTGCTCAGAAAGACTTGCTGGCTGTTGTGCTTCAAATACAAGACAGAAGGGGTTAAAGCAATCTCCAGCAAAACTCAGTGCAGCCTGTTATCCTGATAACATCATGTATTTTGCAGAAAGTGAAATGAAAACTTTACAATACCCTACTGGAGACTAATTAGCACCCCTGGGATTAGTGTCCTGTTCTCTGTGGGTTTGTAGGTGCTTTTTTGCCATGCAGCCTGAGGGTTTGACCTGTTGCTTCTGAATCCAATGTGATGCTGTTTTGTGTGGCCCTTTGAGTATCCCTATCATGAATTTTGTGAGACCTTGTGTCCTGAGTACACCAATTACTCTATGCATAAGTATGTATTAATAATCTTTAAGTATCTTTTAAAAACTCTGTCCCCCTCTTCATGCAATTTGAGAATAAAAATGGGTGAGCAAGTTTGTTTTGCCAAGTAACATGTGGCTTCCTTCATCTCCCTTGTCAGGCTTCCCCCCTCACCCCCCCTCCCATCTTCTCTCTGAAATACCCTGTGATAATTTTGTTAATGTTTGCTCATGCAGAAGTATTTCAAGGACTCTTGTTGTTTGCATGTGGCTTTAGTAGCTCAGCTTGTGGCTTCCAAGAACTCACTGCCCTGGGTCTTCTCACAGTGGCTCAAATTCACCCTAAGAGAGAACCACCTTGGGCAACCTGGATGGCAGCTGTCATAGCTAGAGCATAGTCTTGCCCTGAGCTTTTCCTTCTTCTCCACACCTCCTAAATGCTGGCAAATGAGACCAATCACACACAGCTCTTTGCTGATTTTTCAGTAGTTTCTTTTTTGGGTAGGAGAAAAAACTTTAGATTATAAAATACTCAATTCCACTGCTGAATTACCCATTGTTCCAGTGACTGGAGTGAAACATAATCTGCTTCTCTAATTTGGACTGACTTAATCATTAAGATCCTGTTTCTTGTAATTAGCCTCCCTCCTTTGTTTCCTCTGGATTGGAATCATCATCAGCACGCTGGTTTGCATGGATATTCTGGTGTACGTTGTGATCTGGGAGCTGTAGGGAACCCTCAGGTCTTACCTACCAAATTTCCTCCTGGAAAGCTAGGTACAACTTCAGTCTGGAGAGTTTTTTTTTTCCAGTGCCACAGGAAGAGGATAATAGGCAACTGACTTCATTAATGTTTAAGTCCTTGTAAACAGATATTTGTAGTCTTTATGAAAGGATATGGTCTGTTCTGAGTCCTTTTATAATGGCTGCCAGATTGCTTCCCTGCTGAAATGCAAACTGTGCCTGGATATGGATAATTACTGCAAAGCATTGCCAAGCTCTGGAATTCCTCTCTGTGGACCAGTTCCATGGGGTTTGTGATTTACATTTGTAATGGTTTACTTTCAATGGTCCTGTCTTCATAGCCAAAACTCTGGCATGCAGCTTCAGGGTTAAGTTTGGCTTCATCCAGAGATGTAATTGCCATGTCTGGAAAGAAAATGGGATGTTTCAGATGCTGCTCTGCGCTGAAACACAACCTTTTTTCATAGAATCGTAGACTGGGCCCTCCTCAAGGCAGAGCAGAGAGGGACAATCCCCTCCCTGTCCCTGCTGTCCACCCCTCTTCTGATGGAGCCCAGGATTTCCCCCTGATTCCATGTAAATTTTTTAGTTCCTTCAAGGGAAGTGTAAAATCCTAATACAGTGATTTCTTTAGTTGTGGGGTTTTTTTCTCTTTTGTATCGCTTTACTAGCATTTTGTGCTCCTGCCTGGCAGGGTTCAGAGTGCTGAAGAATCACTTCAGTTGAAATATTTTGTGGGAAGCCAGGCTACTAAGAAGCTGGTGCTTTTATTTTCTGCTCAGGCCAGCAGCAAAGAGTCACAGCCGTTTCCAGTACTATTGACTTGAGGGAATATTAATCAATATTTTCCAAGAGATATTTATTTATGTGTGTGCTTTCCTCTCAATCCTGATGTTGAGAATTCATGACATCAGAAGCAAAAGAGATGAGGAGAAGATACAGCAGCAGATACTTTCTTTCAAGTAGTGGGATGTTTACAGCATGCGAAGACTTTAATGCCATTATGAGAACTTAATCTAAACCTCAGGGAACATAGGACAAACTATTTTCCCCAGCACTCCATTCAGAAGTCCTTGGGTTCCAGCATGTCAGTCTTGCACGCACGTATCATTTTGTGTACTAGGCTATAGGCAGTGCTTTGTCACAGGGCACTTGCCTTCCCATCCTTGTGCTTTGGTTTAAAACTGGAGACTTGACATCTGGTTTAGAAAGTATTTAAATCTATGGTGCTGAGATGAGGTATAAATCAAATCTGTATGCATTAGTATCCTGTTTATTAGGTTAAATTTATCAAAAGTTATACCAAAGTCTTATGCCAACCTGGGATTGAAATTCACTGTATAAAGATCTGGAAACCTCTAGAAATCATGGTAGGAACATACTCTGACACACAATTTCTTAAATACAGAAAATATTTATTTCCCTGCACTGTGCATTTTAAAATGTTTTAAAATGTACAGTACACTTGCTTGCTTATACCCTGCTTTATATCAAGCAAATAAAGACAAACACATCCACTGTCACCCAAACCAGTACTGGCTCCACGGATGGTGTTGGTGAGAAGATGCTGTCCCGTTTGCTGCCTGTATCTCCAGTGCTGCTCTCCACTGCTTTGCTGGAGCTCACCTCGCTGCAGCTTGCTCCAACGTGAGGATCCATTCAGAGAAGATTGTGACAAGGACAATATATTACTGACAAACCTTGAGAGAGTGTTAGGAAACATTCCAGCTGCTAGAGTCAATGAGCAAAACTGTGAGTCTTGTCAAGTCCTTTTGCTATTTCCCAGCATAAACCTGTCACCTCATTAATCAGAGGGAGCCTGTTCCTGCAGTACTCCAGTGTGAATAGCATTCATCCCTGATCTTATCAATTCCTTGGAATAAAACTGCAATTTGATAATTCCCACCTTCCTCATTTGAAATTCACAGTGAAACCTCTGTTTACCGGTGAGGTACTTGATTAATCAAACTGGTGAGGATTTCAATACGTGTATGAAAAAGCATAATTAAAGGGCAGACAACTAAAGAAGCTTGTCAGGAAGGAGGTTGTTACAGTGAGAAACCTCTATTTAAAGCAGAGCTGAGTCTTAGCTGCAGCTGGGAAGCACTACTGGTTTAGTCCAGTCTGGAAATGGGGTGGGATAGTGAAGTGATGAAGCTCTGTCTCATTAGGGATGTAACCCTGACAGGACTTCCCACCCAAGGATCTCAGTTGTTTCTGTGTCTGCTTGCCATGAGTACTTTGATTGTATTGTTAACCTGTGCACACTTCACAACACATAGGTGGAAGTACAGGGTTTTTTTCAACCTTCCTCATTTTAATTCTGGACAAAACAGAATGATGCACAGAGAGGATTTTCTTGCCCATTGCTTGAAGAATTACTTTAAGTCCAGGTGAAGAACCCAGTAGTTGGGAGCATTTAAAAGATTTTTTTAAATTTAAATGATACATTGTGAATTGAAAAGAAATGCTGAAGGAAGAATGAGAATTGGTATGAGTGTGATATCTTCCTTTTAGACTAGTTTTTGAGGAGGAAATGGGGGATTGCAGAGATGACCTACCCATACCAGCTCAGCTGCAGCTCTGGTGCTAGTAAGCAGTCCACAGGTTCTATAGAGAAAAGATGGGTAACATCACCTCAGCTACTCTTAGTGTATGTTTTATGAGAGCAAATAAAGATCATATGATAACTGTAATGTTGCCCTTTCTTTGGAGTACCCTGCTAACGATCATCAGGAGATCAATCTGCCTACAAAGCTATTAATTTTATTCTTCATTGGAGACTTCTAGTTTCTGGCTTTGTGTTCTTCCACAGCTTTTGATCATGTCGTGCTAAAGTAATTCTTTCCCTGGCACAACAGATGCCTTCATCATGATCTCTTTAAAGAGGAAAGCACAACTCAAAGTTACATGCATTTAAACATGTCACTTCTCATAAATGTCATCAGCTCTGTTGTATTAAGCCATAGAGAAGCCAATAAGTTGTTAATAATTTAGCATGCAGTTACAGAAGCAAACATCAAGTCACGCTTTGATCAAAACCAGGTAACACAAAAGCAGGGAGTGTTCTGCCGAGGAAGTGAACAGACAGAAGTTAAACACTTGATGCTGTAACTGGACTGAAATTGCAGTACAGGAGGGGAATCAACTTTTTAAAAGGGTAGATAATGGCAGGACGAGGGGGATGGATTAAAGCTGAAGGAGGGGAGGTTTAAATTAGATATTAGCAGGGAGTTTTCTTCCAGAGAGAGTGGTGAGGGGCTGGAACAGGCTGCCCAGAGAGGGGGTGGGTGCCCCGTGTCTGGGGGTGTTCAAGGCCAGGTTGGATGGGGCCCTGGGCAACCTTGTGTAGCTCCAGGCCTGAGGTTGTTGGCCCTGCCTGTGGCAGGGAGTTGGAGCTCTGTGACCCTTGGGGTCCCTCCCAACCCAGACCAGTCTATGATTCTACACTGGAAAGTTATTTTTGGAATTCAGTGCTGAAGTTCAAACGCTTTCTGTCTCAAAACCCTTACAGGGATTTGCTTGTGTGCTCCTTGAGGAAAGTGTCTTCAACTCGAGAGGTTGAAGTTAAGGATTACTAAATCCGAAAATGGTTTAATTTGAATTAAATACTATTAGTGTGTGTGCCCACACATCCCTATCCCCTTCTGCAGTCGTATTGTGAATAATGCTTACACATTCAACTTTGGGAGTGCAGAAACAGTAGTTGCCTGGTTTTAATTTGTGTTTGTGTGCCACCAAGCATAATGGAATCTTGATTTGTGACAGAGGATTGTACACAAATAAAGCATAGTAAAGAAAATTTGCATTCTAACCCTTGCTGTGTAGGACATACCAACCCTTTAAACTTGGTTTATTGTCTTCAGAAAATGGGTAATAATCTTGAACAGCTGCTGTGTAGTTCAGTGTTTGCAAAGTGACTCGAGGTGTTCTCTTGAAAAGTGACATAAATTAAAAGTATTCTTTTCAATAATAAGGAGCAGAGTTTGAAGCACTCAATTTTGGAGATGGATTTTGAGGCTGAAGCATGAAGTAGTGCAGGAGGAGTGTTTACAAAATGCAGAGCATAGCTAGTAGGAGTAAAAACTGCAATGCAAGTGGAATTCTAGGATGCTTGCAAAGCAAGTAATGAGCAAAAAGTTATGGAACAGCTAGGACTCAGTTTATAATGTAGTTCATAAAAAGGTTCCTAAATTGCAGGTGAATAAAGACTCCTAACTAGATATAGGCAAGGAAGTTCATACTGCCACTAGCCTACAAGTGAAAAAAGAGGTATTACATGCTTAGTTGATAAAATAAACGTGCTGTAAAGTTGCCTTATTGATTCAAATGAAAACTGCTCTTCCTTCTGAAAACTCACTTTAATGTATACACCTTGCTCTGTAAAAAACAAACCCGATATCTTAGTTACTCATTGTGGTTTTACCCTAGCCAGATTTTACTAGAGAACTGTGTTCTGGGGCAGGAAGTCACACTTCAATCTGGATGAATTTAAAGAGCATCCAAAATAGCACATTTGAAATTCTATTGGAGGTCTTGCAATGTGCGACCAGCAGAAGTAAATCACAGCACTAGCATCTGTGCAGCAGCTCTCAAAGCAGTCACAGTCTTACACCCTAGTGATACAATGGAAGATAATAAGCTAGACCAAAGCTGGCATCATTCATCTGTTTTGGGAGCAAACGGGCAGCCTCTCTAAAAGCCTCACTGCAGGAGGGCTCTGGGTATTTGGTAGAGATTTCTTTCAGGATAGGGATCTGATACAGTCAGGAAATGCTATGTGATACCCGAGGTGTTAGCTTGTAGCTAAGACACATAATATGAGCTGTATTTATATTGTTCTGCTAATGAACAGGCTCTGATAGAGGTGATGTTTCTGCTTCTGGGCCTTCTGCAATATGGAAGGGTGGGTTTCTGGCTACAATTACATATGCATCAGGCTTTCCTCCTTCCAGCAGATACTCTTAAATTCTTCTGATAAAGACACAAAATACAAAGTAAATAGTCCAAAGTTTAATTTTAATCATAGAACCACATTTTAATCCAGTGGTTTTAGTTCTGTCAATGTTTATAGGAGATGTCTGAGGCAGCAAAGTAGAATCTTTTGCTGAAGCAAAGGGACAAAGTGTTTCCAGGAAGCACCCTGGCAGGAATATTCTCTTTCTTCCAGCGGATGTTCCTAGTCAGGATGCACAAAGATCTCTGCCTGGCTTTGGCAAATCCCATGGCACATTTACAGTCCTGTATTAGGAAAGCATTTCCTACTGCTGGAGGATGCACTCTAGTCTCTAGAAAGTTCATTAGAGTTAAAAGAGGAAATATTTTATGTGACCAGACAGGTTGATTGCTCAAAGACTGGTGATCTGCAGTGCCTAATTAGTCAATCAAGTCAAATTGTATTTAGCAAGCATGACACAATTACATTACAACAGAAACACAAAGGGAATTCAGTTTTTATTACCACAGAGAAGGTCAGCAGCTGGGGAGAAACATGACGGTTTCTTTGGAAAATAGGAGGGGAGAGTTCTCAAATAGAGAATATTGGCCACGTTAGCAGTGAGTTATCTCCTCTGCTGAAGATCCAGCACAGGCACCTGCCTTGGTCCCAGCATCCTGAATAAAGCTTCTCTGAGCTAGGGCTGCAAGGTTTCCCCCTTTATATTTCCCCAGATAGCCCGAATAAATGGGGAGGAGTGGGGAAGGCAGATGTCATTTCCTAAGTGCTTTAAACTTCTAGCGGTAAAACGATTTTTAAAAATTTGTATTAATTAATCTAATCATCAGCTGTAATATAAAGTGTGGAAAACTTGAAACTAGAGTTGGTATATACAAGTAAGATCCAGTGTGTTTTGCTTGATGTGGAAGCTGACACAGGAATATTTGTTGATTTCTCAAACATCCTCACACAGAAGCTTAGACAGGGGCGAATGCAATGACAATGTAGGGGTTTTTCTTTTCCTGCTCCTTAACAAACATTTATATATAGGAGCTGTAATGAGACATGCACGCTTTTGAGAAGGGAAGCATATTTACTGGTACAGGAGACAAAAATGTTAGAGGAAGAAACCGTTGCATTTTGTCACCTTCCTCCTTTGGAAGAGGGTTTTAGGCTCCCATTTAAATATGTCAGCCTAGTAATAAAGCTTCATTTATAAATCGTAGACAAGGTGGGGGGTTGGGGTTTTTTGGGGGTGGGTATTTTTTGGTCTTCCCTCCTAAATGCTCAAGTATTTAAAATATTCAGCATGCAGGTTTGGTGCTCAGAAGAATTAATCAAGCTGTCAGGCTGCGGACCAGACGCTGCAGAGAATACACAGTGGTGTGTCATGGTTACTTAGCAACTGTAGCTGAAGAGGTTAAGGTAGAAAATACTGTCATTTTCCTGGGTTTGAGATCTCCTCTTCCCCCCTTCTTTGTGTACATATTTTTTTCCCTAACAGATAAAGTCTTTTGTATGTTTTAATGATCTTATATTATAGCTTTCCAAAGAACCAGCTCTTTCTGTAGACCCAGTTGAATTAAATGATGAATTCTGAGGATTTCAGTGTAGCTCGTAACAAGAACAGGAGGTGTTAACCTAGAACGTATGTAAAAGAAGTCCCCACTGTTGAATGGGAAGCTGTTGAATTTTACTGTCATTTCTTTTGCCTTAAAAATTGAGATTGGTAGGGCTAAGTGTAGTTTTGACTAAATCATTGTTGAAACAGTGCTCTGCCAGGGTGGCAATGGAAGTGGGAGCTGTTTTGCACTTATATTATTGGTGGTAATATTTATTGCCTTGATAAGGAAATTGAGTTTGCTTACTAGGAGGAAATAGATGACCTCTTCCAGCTGCCTACCGCTAGAAGTTTGCCTCTGGCAGTAGGTTAAAAATAATAGCAGTTCTGAAAATTTTATGAAAGCTTCAGGGTAAGAGTTACTTTAACATCAGCAGCTATAACACAAACAAGCCTTAAATCTGGAACTTATGAAATGATAATGAGAAAAGGATCCAGAATTTGTGTTGTGTTCATGAAGGGTGCGTGTCTGACTAGAGGAGGATGTATGTGTGACGGGCACAGCTGGAGCCTGGGTGGAAGCAGTAGGATCCTGGGTGCTGACTGAAGGGCCATTCGGTATTGCTAATCGTTAGCACTTCAGGTTTGAATTACACCAGTTGTTTATTGGTCTCAATACTAGGAGGTGAAGAAAAGCAGGAGCCTCCTCTGCTGCCTCCTTGTTACATGTGCTCAAAGAGCTGCTGTTGCACAGTGCAGCACTCGTGGGGGGGCTGAAACAGCATGGTCTGAAGGCACCATGCCTTTCTTCTTCTGGCAACACTGTTGTCATTCTAGAAATTTCTGAATGTGTTGAAATATGGATATGGTTTGCACAGATACAGTGGAAACATACCCGACATGGCTTTAATCAGAACTCTCATAGCTGAGCTGGGAAGAAATACTCAGTAAACTTGAATCTCATTTATTCTGTGCTGTGGAATGGACAACTGTGGTCAGATTGAGAATGGGAAGGTGGCTGGATCACAGTTCTGAGCTTTTTTCTTTTGCCTGCTATGGTCTTGGGAATGTCAGTGATGAGAAAGCTATTAGTCATTTAATTGTGAATTCAGTGAGCTGGACTGGTGATGCTGCTGAAGCAGTTGTGCCAAGGAACTGGCCGGTGCTGTGGCAGGCACAGAACAGATGGGTGCCCCTTACCAGCATTCCCATTCTGCATGGCATTACTAAATTCTGTTTGTTTCTCTGAATTTTTCTTAGCAAGTTTTCCCAGGCCTCATTTTTGTTGTGCTGATAGTGCCCAAGGAAGAGCAGCTGAATGCTTCCTTCCAGGCACTTTACATCCAGGCAGCACATGAGAGATGATAGATCTTCAGTGCATAGGCTGCAGCATCAGTTATGCTGAGTTTGGGGAGAAGGGAGAGCAGAGAAGGTGAAAACACCCTGCTAACCTTTAATAGGAATCCCAGCCCATTTCTATTTGTGCACCAGTGCTCTCAGTTTCTGTGTGATGGATGCACCTCCTCATCCAGATGACACAACGTGCACATGCACCTCATTGCCCTTATTGAATTTTTACTATGATTTGGGATTTAGGTTCTGAATATTAGCTTCTTGAAGAGGAGTATTACAAAGTCTTTTCAAATGTCATATAGGGAACTCATGGCTTTTGCACTGAGAGGCAGGAAAATACAAAACGTGTGTGGAACTCAGTTGTCCCATTGCAATCAGTGTGACCACAGAGATACTTAGAGACACAGTTAAAGTGTAACACATGAATCAGTGAAGAGGAAATTGAGCCCCTTAAGGATACAGGGTCCAATTTTGGGTTCTGGAAAGAGTATGAGCAAACAGTGCAATCAATGCATTCTATAAATACACATCAGTTTGACTGCGGTCCTCTTTCCTCACAGTTTGTCTTGAAAAAAAGAAATGGGAACAAAGAAAAAGCAGAATTTAAAGTAAGAATTCGGAAACATTTGAGATGATGCAGTTGAAAGTGCATGCATCTTTTGAGCGAGGTCTGATTAGATTGCCAGATATATCCAGTCCTCTCAAATACTGTGATTTGGATGGAACTGGTAGTTATGCTACAGCGGCCTTTCTGAGGGAAAAAAATAAGGTGTGTATGCTACTGTCAGAAACTGTAAGGTATATAAAGGAAATAGCTATAAATTTTGGATATTTGGCATTCCAGGGGAAAATGGGAACATGTGAGATCTGGGCAGCTATGCTGGAGCCTTTTATTTTTGAGTAGTAATTTGCTAAGGTGCCGACAATGTGCCCAAGCTCTGCATTAGACATAGATAGCAAGACAGTCTCTAAATACAGCTTTGCTTTATTTATTGTTTGCAGGATTTTTTATATCCTAGTGTTACATCTTGTGGTTCCATTGATTTTTATGGGTTGTGTAATTTAACTGTGTATTGATTCATTGGCTTTCTAGAATGCTACATCTCTTTCTGTAATCACCCAGCTTTGGGGGGTGTGTGTGTGAGAGAGATGAGGAGTGACTATGAAATCCATGTCTGTTCTAGCAAAGTTTATTCACTGATTGCTCTTCTACCCCCATCCTTGCTGGTTTATGCATTGCATTGCATTTCTTTTGGTAACTAGCGATGATCCTTGCTTTGTTGTTGGCTCTTTCACAGCATCAATTGGGCTGAAACTTAGCCAGAGGCAGGAAATTGTGGTAAGGAGCTGTGGTCATCTGGGTTTGTTGCATTTGTCTTTTGCTAGCACTTGGAGGACAGTGTTCCTTTGCTCAGGTACCATGTGCGTGGCAGCAAGAATCCACAGACACCCAAAATTCAGGCAGGAACTCCCAAACAGCTGGTGGCCGATGTCAGTGTCCATACGGGCAGTGGTTTGATTGCTGTGCAGCCGTGGTGGAGGGTGGTTCTGGTGCCTGGGAGGCACCTGGCCAAGGCGTAGTTCTGTTGTCCGATGCCTTCAATAGCTGCTCCCTGATGAGCCCACCCAGAACACCTCCACTGCCCAGGAAGCAAATTAAGTAGCAGATGGACAGTGGGAGGAGGTCTCAGCCCAATCCCACAAGCTGTGTGGCACTTCAGGAATTGACAGTCTTGTGCAATTCATCCAGCTCAGTATGAAATACAAGGCGGTGAAGCTTCTGGGTCTCTGCCTGCCTAAGTGCACAGTTACAGGGTTGCTTCTCGTAATTTTGTAGCACCTCTGAAATGTTTTTTCCTTGCATAACATTCAGTTAGACCACACATTGCCAGAGGCAAGAAGGAAAAGTTTACCTTAAAGCTCCAAACAGAGATGGGTGCTACACAGTGTGATACCCTGCAGTTGTAAACAGCTAGAAGTGGTGCAAACTGTGCAGGCGTGTGTGGAGCAGCATACAGCTGCTGTGTAGCATGAATGGGGCTGTGGGGATGCTTTCTCTAAACAGGGCAGTGAGATAGGTGCAGCATCCTTCTGGGGTAAAGCCTGGGCAAAGCTGGTAGCTTTTTATCCTCCCTTGCTCATGTGAAGAGAGTGCAGAGAAAGTTCTCTGACCTTCTTCATCATTGCTGAGCATTCGTAACACACTTCGTAAGACCAGCTTTGAATGTATGAGGAGGCTGTCTATGAACATCACAGCTTGTGGCACAGGGGATGTCATGTTTGTCTAGACCATCGTGCTGCTGGTGCCTCACTGCAGTGCACCACATCGCATCGAGTAGCCTTGCTCTGGAAGCAAAGTGCAAGATGGAGTTTTCTCACGTCTTACTGGTGCAATCTTCATTCCCAGGCTGAAAGAGGCTTACTGGGTTACAGCCCAAATGGATCACTTTGCAGTAGTAAACTCTTCTCTGCTAAAAACAAGAATAAAAATAATTTGGATCAAAACAGGTCATTTCTAACATCAAAACTATTTCATTTTTCAGTGGTGGCCTAGCAATAAACTTCTAAACCAAAAGAAATGTTGGCTTAATGAAAAGAATTAGATAAAATTCTGAACTTTTTAAAAAAATGATTAGAGATATAATCACAAAAGAAAACATTCTAAAGTGTTCAGTGACTCAAAGCCTTGTCTGTGTCTTTTGATTCATTGTTTACTACGTGTCACTGTGGCTTGACCGCAGATCAATTCCCCATCACCCTTCCCCTCCCCATGGTCAGGTTTTACTCTTGCCTGTCATGGCTTGTGGTTGTGGGTGATACAGGAATAGCTGTATATAAAAATGAGAAACTGCTCTTGTGGAAAAAACATCCGTGCTAACTGATTACTTGTGGAAGATGAAACTGGGGCATTCTAAAATCTTCCACTGTGCAGTGAAAATCAAGTCAGGAGGAAGGAGGAAAACTGTTTGTAGGAGAATGTGACCCTTAAAATAATGGCATATTCAGCTGGCACAAGGAACCCAAGAAGATTGTCGTCATTTCAACCCTTGTATAATGAGCAAACTGTTTGCTTTAACTTTGTACTGGGATAAACTTTGTCAAATTCCCTGAACTTCTTTCGTTCTTCTCTTCCTGTCATGTTCTTCTCTTCTAAAGGGAATAGGAGCCACAGAGGCTTTCCAAATATAACAGCATATGCAAGAGAAATTAAGTGCTAAAATGCTTTCCTGGGTGCAGGTTTTTGTTAGTGTGTCTGTTGAGATGCCATCTCTTTAAAAGAGGCAACTTCAGCCTAACAAACTGGCCAGTTGTCTTTTTGTAGGAGTATAAGTGTTAGCCCAGTATTTGAATAATTACAGCTGTTCGTTTAGCAATTAATAATCTACTGGGCTCTGAGATCCCCCCCTCCCTGTTTGATGGGCAGAGATGATGTATCAGAACAGAGATAGTACCAGAGCAGCTGTTGTATGCTGGGCAACATATAATTAAGTTACAGCAATTAGTGGCCAGCGTAAAACATAGGCACTTGTAGTTCTTTCTCTCAGACACCATGTAACTGTGTGAGGGATGAGTAGTATGTCTTCCAAAAGGAGCACTGGCTTCAACAAGTTTTAAAATACACTTTTAACATTAAGCATATGTTTTAAATGCTTTCTCTACTCTTTATGGCTACCTAGGGCAGGGACCCTCACACTTATATATTCATGTAGCACTTAGACCAAGGGTTTGCCCATCCAGTAATAGAAATACCACATCAGAATCTCCCTGGGTGATCTCATGGAAACACTTATAGTGCCATCATCTCAGATACTATCACCTAATTACTAGTTTAGCATTAGTTTTAAGAAGTCTGAGTCCTTCTCAAAAGTTTTGAAAAAAATTTGCAATGCAAATGTCACCTGATGTCAGCAGCCATTAAAAGAGAATTTACTTTGGTGCAGTAATTAAGTGGTGTAAGGCCATCATGTTGTAAACCTGAAGAAGAAACTGCATCCCATTGTGGGTCATTTTTTTTTTCTTATTTATTTATTGTTCTATTTATTTATTAAAAGGAAAAGATCATTGCTTGCACTCAATTTACAAAAGATGATGATGGAATGTTTATATCCTCTGCAGACTTTCTGACAAGAGAAGGGAAAGAAAATCATTGTTTAAGCATTGCCCGACTGTTAAATGGTTTGGAGGTGTTATTATTGATGTGATTTTTATTGGAGCTATTTCCCCAAACAAGTTCTCAGTGGCAGTCCACTAGTGTGCAGTTAATTCATTAGAACAGGAAGAACTTGAGTTAAATGCATTATAGATGAACTGTTAGTACGTAATAAGGTCAACTCATACAGGGCAAATACTCTCTGGGTTATTAGCATTTGTTACTGGATCTTAGCAGTGCATGCTTTGCTTTTTCCTGAGACTATTTCTGCAGAGCTATTTACTGACTTTGCTTAAAATCCCTTTACAGAACCTGCTTAAATCTGCAGGTGATGCTGTGCATATAATTCTCTTCTAAATAAAAGTGGGGGGGAGGGGGGTCAAGTGCTAGGCTCACATAGAGGTTTCCATTCAAAACATGGATACTATAAAGGCAGTGCTGTTAGTGTAGATGAATTTCTACCTTCAAGCATTAAGCTTCCAGTTTCCACAGACTTTGGTTTGTGTTTTTTTTTTAAAAAACCCCAGAATTACTATGTGGCTGGAATAGGGATAATCCTCACATGGGCTGTGCTTCCTACAAGACTTTTCTTTAGTAGCATTAGCTGTATCCTCAGGATCTCTATATTTGTTTCTCCCAAGTTTCCTGGTAAAATATGAAAGGTGTTTGATCCTTCATACAGTAACAGTCCTAATGAGTTTTCACATACTTCCAAGGAATCTGTTTGACCCAATATAGTCCTGACCTCGACCGGTGTAATATGGCAAAGCTCCTCTCGCTTCAGTGAAGCAGTGCTGATTCAGATAGACTGACCTGTTAGAATGTACACACAGGATGCAATTAGGAGGAGAATTGGGTCTCCAGTGCTAGGAATAGTGCTTTCTGTATTGTACTGGGGGGAACAATAGATTTAATTAGCTGTTTTGTAAAGGACTTGAAGAAGGTGAAGTGTTAGAGCGGTGTTAAAGGTCAGCCTGCTGTTTTCCACATCTAATCTCCCTTGGGAGAAGAACCAGAGGAATAGGAAGAGAGGAAATGTGAACAGATAAACTGTGAATAGCAGAAATTATTATGTTTGGGCTTCTCCATGCACCGCTTGTCTGTCTCTAGTTAAATCTGTAGCCATAGTGCTGCATGGCAAGGATCACTCTTCAATCACGTCAGTATCTGGTTTGGTTCCAAACCAAGTCTTACAGCTCCTACCAGTCTGAATGTCCCACATCCCTTCACTCCCTGTTACTTCTGTAATTCCACAGGCTGCATAGTTCCACCTATGAATGCCAGTTTCCATGGGGAATACATGTAAAGGGTAGTTTTAGGAGGGTTTTGTCCAGATTTTTTTTTTTCTGGGCACAATAGCAACTGGTTACTGTGATCGACTTACACTCTGGGTGTGTAAAAATGATTTCTTTAGTGGCATGGGAATGGCCATATGGCACTATTGAGCCTGGTAGTACTTTAATTTAATAACCCCTCCAGTAGTGGTTACTACTAACAATTATGTTGCAAAGTGATTTGGGGCACTTTTTAATTAAGAGCTCCTTGCAGGAAAAATCCTGATCCATTAGAGGTCGATTTATGCCTTAAAGCAAGGTCAATTTTTTTTTTTCTTTTCTTAAATCTGTGCAAAGGTAGACTTTTTCTCATTGTGCATATGTTAAGCAGCTTGGTTTTGCTTTTTTATCCTGTATAGAATTTTGAGATCTGATTAGTGCTTCTCAGCAAATAGCATATGGCATGGTGCACCATTTACAGACTTTGTAAATTTACTTTGTTTCTGGTCCACTGATCTTCCTTGCTATTAAATAATGAGGAAATGGAATTGGAAGTGTCTGAACTACCATTTTCTTACGTATTTTAACTAGGTGTCTCTTTTAGACATATGTTTACACATATAACATATATAAAGTATAGAGAGAAAGGTCCCGGTGTCTACAACTCTTTTCACTGGTGATTCAAATGTAGTCACCAATATGCTGATGAGGAGAAATCTCAAGTAGTTTAACAAAAAGCTGTGAAGCTAGGGTTATCCCTGAACTTGTGAAAATAACTGAACACTGTATTGATACTGGCTAACTACAACAGGTCAGCTCTGTGTCTTTAATTGCCTAAATGATACCTTGATGAAGGAAACAAGAGTGCCTTTCTCTTGCTGTGTTTGTTTCCATGCACTCTAAGATGTTTTAGGAATTCCTCAGCAGTGCTTTCTGGCCCTCAGAGGTGTCCAGTCATGTATAATGTGCTATAGCAGAGCTAGCTGCTAAACTAACCCTGATAATCCAGGCCCTTGGAGATTGCTGCTATGCTAGTGAGGCATGGATTAATTCCCTATCAGACTTGGCTTCCACAAATGCTGCCAAGGTAAAAATCACGTCCAATTACCACAACTGTATGAGGACAAAAGTCAAAGAGCAAAAAAAGAAGAAAACCCAAACTTTTAACTATTGAGCCCTGAGAGACTGATGAAAAATTTGGGTGTATATATAAACCCATCTTCAATTTACTATGGCTCACTTATGCTACTACATTACTTAAAGCTGGTTGGCCAATTTCTCACCATAAAGCTTGTTGGTCTCTTGTCGATTTAGCAGTAGAAGCTTGTGAATTTTGTCTCTCCAGGCTCTGTTTGACAGGACATTTACACCAGTGTGGCAGATCCATCTAGAATAAACCAGGAGTACCAATGGGATTTCCTCACAGTGAGGAGCATGAAGCAGGGTGATCTCCTACTCCCAGTCTGTGCGTGGGGAAAAGCCTTGTTCAGCCCTGAAGCTCAAAATGCAAGCAGTTTTCCAAGTAGTTTCCACTTACAGAGTTTCATCCCCTCAGAACATGGGTCCAAACTGCTCAGACTTCATGGGAAAACCAGAGGGATTTGCAGGTCAGGGATGCTCGAACTAACTGTGGCTCCACAGCACCCACTTGGTCACTGGCAGTTCAATTATTCTGTGTGTTTTCCTACTGTGCAGTATCCTGATGAGAAGTTGATGCCAAAGGAACAAATTGCTGTCTGTGACCATAATGCATGCAGCATCGATGCTCTGGGCTGAGATTTTCATGTAGGTGTTGTGCAGCTAAGCTCTGTGTCCAGCCAGTTGTTTGATTGTGTAGTCCAGCAGTAACACCTAGTCTGAATTCCATGCAAACCCTATACATTTATGCAGTTACCTGTTGTACACCCAGTAAATGGGAAAGGCCAGTGCTAAAAATGACAGGCATAGAAAAAAAAGTAGAGAATGAAAAAAATCCAACTAAAAACCTTTCCTAAAGGGAAGGATCTTTCCTAAATTGGGCTAATTTCAGCCCAAAGGGAGTAATCTGGGTGTAGAAAGCTGAACAGGAATCTACAAATTAACGTGGCCGTTGCAGAGGAGAGCGAAATTTGTTCAACGTCTGAACACTTGGAGTAAGGCTGTATTTGCCTGACAGACTGGAAAATACCCATCTCTGAAGAGTTAACGTGGTATATCCTTCAGGGAGTGCAGTCACAGCTGGTGGGGGGCTTTGCAGAAATAAAAAGCCTCTGGCAACTGCCTGCTCTGCAGGCTGCAATGTTCTTCAGAGCAGGGCAGGCTTGGAAAATGTAGGAAAAAGCAGCAGTTGGTTTGCAAAGACAGATAAAGTTGTTGTTCAGAGAGGGAGCTGCTATTTTTGTGCAGCTTCTCCAATTGCTAGTTTATCATTCATATTCACTGCTTCTCACATAACGCTATTGTATTCCCTAAGGTTTGGGTTTTTTATTTTTTTCCCCCTGCTTTAGTTCTCCAAAGTTCAAGTTGCTCTTCTGGAACTTGCATTTAACCTTTAAGAAACAAGCTAAAGTCTCTCTCTGTGACCTTGAAGAATGGGGGCAGAGAGGGTAAGAAATATCACTGTCTCTCACTAAAGACACCTTTAGAAATACCTAACAAGGCATTTAATCTAAAATGGGAGAAAAGGACACTTAATGTAAGTGACAAGATCTGTAGAGGGGCAAAAAAAAATACCTTGCCACAGTGACTAAAAGAGTCACATCTAGGACAATGGATGACAGACACGTGAGCTGGAAGAGTAGTGTCTTGTTTGTCATGTGAGTCCCTTCCTGAAAAAGATGGCAGAGAAATGAAGATCGGAGCCATGCAGGTATGGGGAGCATAGAACCCAGTTCACGTGCCAAGGTGCCATTCCAAAATAGATGTAAAAGTTATCAGTCCTCAGATTTCAGGTGATAAGGCTAAGAGGGCTTCTCACTTTTCTTTTCCTGCCTTTCCTTTTCTGTTGGCCATTCAGTGCTGGGGCATAAATCGGGAACATCACATCCATTTTTGAAACTTCTACACTGCTACTGGAGGCAGAAGAGCGATTGTGATGCAGACTGTTCACCCCAATGCAGGGAAATAATTTGGTCTATGAGATTGTTGAGTCTTCTCTAGTCCCCAGCCTCTGCAGCTGAACAGTAACTCCTGTAGCACTTGGTGGGAGAGAGAACTGCCCACAGATGATCAATCATTACCATCATGAATCTGACAGTAACCGTAAAACAGACCTTGTCCATACTGAGTTGGAGGAGCTGATCATATTTTGTGGCTCTCTAAGTTGCTTAGGGATTGGGAAGTACAGTGCTGCTTCTCCAGCTGGGGCATGGTGGTACTAACAACAGAGGGAGAGTTTTGCAGCATCAAAGGGCAAGTCTAGTAGTGCAGACTGCTGCCTTCTCTACCTGTTAGGGCCATGGTGCTGAGCGTTCTGTGAAGCTGTGTTCTGCTGTACCTGTGACTTCACCCCTTGTGTCAAAAGCTGCAGCGCTCTCCCCAAAACCTTCTGCCTCTCCACCTGTGACGTTGCCATTCTGCTCAGCTCCGGATGGAGCCAGCTCAATCAGCTTTGTTTAGTCAGTTTGGCACAGATCTGTTGATGATGCTCCCGTGTTGTATGGTCCCTCAAGAGGCTGCAGAGTGGGTAGAATCAGGATAATTTAAGTAGGAAGGGACCTCGGGGTCAGATGTGGTTAAGCAAAAGCCCATTGCATCTGTTGTGCACTGTCTGACAGTGACTGCACAGTGTTTTTATTTTTATGATATCTGCTGTCTGCTTCAGTTTCAGCAAGAGTTACCTGCTTCTCTGTCAGAAATATGCCGCACCTCTTTGTAGATCTATAATTGAGTTAGGAAGGTTGCCATAGCAACCACTGCGATTAATTAAAGTACTTTGGCATGGTAAGTTTATAGATGCAGAAAACATTTTCATGTATAAATAGTGCAATCTGTTTATGCTCCAAGGATTTGCCCCTTCCCACTTTTTCTCTTGAATCTCAGCTGAGAAATTGGACTCTTTTTATTTCCTTTTTCTTTTGGGGATTGATAAATCATCGTGCATAAACTCTGCAAATAAGTCTTTGCAGTTCATGTCCACTGAAGACCTGATGAATACAAAGTGAGAAGCATAGCACTCTACTCTTGGTGGGAGTGAGCATTTCCAGGGTGGTGAGGACACCAAGCTGCCACTGTCCATGTGTGTACGTGACCCTACGGCACTGTGACAGAGCCATACTGCTTATTCTTTTGTTTTACCAGGTCTGCAGGTCCCCCCTAACAAATAAGTCACCAGGTACCTTCCTGTCAGCTAATTGTGTGACCTCGGACCTGACTGTAGCAGTGATAACAGTGATCCTTGCAGACCGTGCTCCTGGTCAGCATGGAACGAGAGTGTGTTGGTAACAGCCTGATTACCTCTGAGAGTGAGAAGCTGGGGTTGTGGAAGTTGTGCATCTTTTATAGATTCCTCTCAACAAGTGGAAGTCTCATTCTCTAAGATTAAAGAGAGAAAGAGGAGAACATTCTGATAAACAATGCTGTTAGCGAGTCCTCTCTCCTGATCTCTGGTTTTTTGGATGGAGGGGTGCTTTTCCTCCCTTTTACTTTTTTACTGACGGTGGTTACTTTAGGCCAGCTATAAGCAGTAGAGAGAAGGCAATGTGTGTGCTATGTGGTGAGTACAGCAGGAGGTATGGACAAGGTGGAGGTGATGCTTCTGAGGAGAGTCACGGGTCAGACATGGAGAGCTGCAGGGTTCATATGTGATGAGCAAAGGGAGTTGAAGGACCACAAAATACAAGACAGTTTTTTTGGAGGTTTTTTAAAAATCGTTTGTTCTTGTACAAGGTTTATTCTATATTCTTGTTCCCAGGCCTATCAACAGGAGAGCTAATGGTTGGCTTGCTCCATAGAATGATGATGATGCTATTAATTATTAATTCCCCCTCCAATTTGCCTATCACCACTGTTTGTATAGAAACACCACTTCTATTTAATGAAGGATGAGATTCTTTACTGCCCAACAACTTATGCTGTTGTAGATAGCTGGACAGTTTTAGATGTAAGTCACTGCCTAATGAGAAGGGGCTTGAGTCTCTTTTATTTTCACTCTTCATTACTGTCAAAGTGTAAAAGGTACCAGGTGTCAGGGAATTAATTCTCTGCTGCTGTGTTTTTTATGTATGGGGGCATCTGAAATCCGAAGGCAGTAGCACTGATAATGGAAGTAATGTAAGCACGGGACCATGTCTGGGCAGATACCCTGCTTTTAGATATTTATTGCATACTCCATTTTACAAAGAAGGGAAATTATCTACAGGAAGACAAGGCATTGCCCCTGTACCTTGCACTTAGAGCTGAAAATGAAACGTGTGAGTCTTAGCAGTACCCATTTGGAACCAGGGAAATCAGATTTCATTTATTGTGCTTTCAGCGACACTATTGCTCCTCACAGTTTTTACTCTGGAAGACAAGCATTGTCTCTGTTGGACTGAGGTGAAACTTGCCTTGCATGTAATCTGTGGCCTGATACACGTATTCCTTTGGACTGGCAGCTGAGAGGTTTTTTGAGAACTTGCTTGTACCTTCTTTCTTTGAAGTACTTTGAATCAGTTGACTTGAGAGCCGAGATGGATAGTAAACAAGATACAGCAAGGGGCTGGTCTGCATTTCAGCTACTAAGATGAGTTGGTTGTATCTGACTGAGAGAGAGAAACCCTATAGGTGAAGGACGGTGTGACTGAGAGCCCCATAGAACATTTTAATACAGTGTTTTAATCAAATCTGCCTGGTCAATAGGTTTGCCTTTCAACTGTTTGCAGAATCAAAGGAACAAAGACAGAATTGCTACTGAAAGGTTGAGCTTTGTGCAGTCAGCATTGAAATTATGTTCAAACGCCATCAACTTCCATTTTCTCTCTCTGCTCCTGGAAGTTTATTCATCAGAGTCATTATCAAAGCACTGAGCATAAATAAGCTCCTTAGTAAAATGCTCTCAGAATCTGATGTAACAAATTGTTTAGTATCACATAAACAGATGCTCATTTGCAGACTGAAAGCTTCCCCGATGAGGATGGGAGGTGGTGGCGGCTGCAGATGCAGATGGAAGGGTGTTAGGAGGCCTGGGTGAATTAGCAACCACTGGATGGTCGGGTTGGCCCCACCTGACTGGCACATAAAGATTGTGCAGGGTGTGCAGTCTCCAAACCAGACCCCACAGCAGCAGTTAAATGAAAATTCTCACTGTCCACAGTCATTGCCAGTAATAAGCTGTCAGCGTTCCATATAAAAGGTCAAAATACATGCAAACATGCAACGCAGCAGTGATTCCCATTGCTTTTCTGCTCAGGGATCTGCTGTCATATTGCAGAGAACTGTGTGCAGAACCCAGATGGCATAATGATAGATCTCTCTTAAATACAGGGGCATTTTGTGGGTTTATGATGTAGTAAAACCCTCTCCAGGCATGACAAGCACAGACCGACAAGGGACAGTTTTATCTGTATCTCATTAAAGGGTAAGTGCCAGATTGGACAGGCATAATGGAAGAAAAAAATAATCTCTAAGAAGACAGAAGAGCTCCAGAAGCAAGAGCAGAATAAAAGATAGATGATAGTTAGTGGCAGAGGAATAGATTCAGGCTGGTCAAATATCAAACGGAGGGTTGATTTCTGAGCACGTGTTGTGTTTCTCCAAGTTGTGTGTCACCACTTCTTCTAGGGCTGTCACACGGCTGTTTCTGGTTCTCCTACTCAAAATTCCTGAATTAAAGCTGCTGCTGTGCATGCCCCAGGTTCTCTTGCCTTTCTGTCTGTGCGTATTCATAGACTGCAAAAGGGCTGATTGCACTTTCTAAGCACTATTCCATTTCTTCTTATTGTTTAGTAGTTTTATCATCATGTAGTCAAATGCACTGGGGATTTCTCAATAGCGTGTAACGTGAACATCTGTCCACTGGCAGGCTTGGCACATCTGGATCCATTAATTTTTCATTATTTCCCCGTGTTGGAGGTCAGATGTTCACTATGTGGTAATGTAGAAGAATTTCTGCTGGTAGATTTAGTGTCTCTGAAGCAGATAATGCTACTTACAAATGTATTAAACCCCCTCCCCAAACAAGCTAGGTGCTTGCTATAAAGGATTATTTTTCTAATTATCGTGTTGTTTTAAAATCAAGAATCCTGCAGAACTTCTCCAAATAGGGACCCATTCGCAATCTGTCCCAGTTTTGGCAACTGGATTCATTTTAATAATTCTCTCTGCTGTTTCATAGAGGTGTATGCTGAGGTTTGCTGTGCCAGTCTGCTGCTGGACTTCACCTCTTTCAGCTTTACGCAGGAGGAATCACATGCTTGTTAGCATTCAGCCTAGTTGGGAAGTAAAATGGCAGGATATAAATTAAGGATATTAAATATGCAAAGCTAGCAGCCTGTAAGGTTAGCTCTTTTTCCTTCTCTTTTCACTCTTAACTGTGTTAAACAGTTTTTACCTCTTTCTGGTTAACAACTGGTAGGTGCTCTGATACCATAAATACAGGGACTTTGTGGAGTTCTCTCCGGGTGGAATTATGCTCATGTAGTAACGAATGATCAATAAACCTTGTAGTTATGCACCTCACTTCCCAGTTTCAGTGCTTTGATTTAAGGAGCCTTCCGATATCACAAGAATTAGCACTCATCACAGCAGTCTTTAGCATTCCCTGCCACGGCCCTGGTGTTATATTATGGAGTTGTTCAGGGGTGGATTGGTCTCTCCTGGTGCACATATGCAAAGAAAATGTCACACAAAGGTCACCCAGCATCAGAGTGCTTCACTAAAATGTATGTTGAATTTCAATGGGGTACCTTGTTGGGGGGGCGGAAAAAAAGGGAAGAAAGGAAGGGAAAAAAAAAAGTTCCTGTTAATTTTCTTGGCATTTGCTGCATGTTGAGGAGGATTGCCTCAGGCTGGCCTCGATGTCTGGACTATGAATAGGAAGACAGACTCTGCAAAGTTGAACGGGTTCCTAGATTGTTTATTCCGTTCACCTAGAAGAAAATACAAGGACAGGGAAGAAACACTGCTAGAAAAGACCTGAGTCTCTAGGACAGTGGGCAAAATTTGTGCTGGGATTTAACGAGGTGTAATGGGGGGAATAAGGGCTCTGAAATGCAGGGAAATCTTTTATACACTGGCAGGAGCTACCTGCTTTAGCCTTTGAGTTAGCTCAGTTGTTTCTTTTCTGATTTTCTTGTCCCAATTTAAAGCCAAAAGGATTGATTTTGACTGATGAGGGGCAGGCTTTAGATTTGGGCACTTGGTACCCAAATCTGGGCTACCTGAATTGGCATCTAAAGCCAGGTCTGGTCTAGTTCATACGTGTGGTGCTGGTGACATACTGCATTATTTTGACTTACACTTGTCAAAATGCAAACTGATATTTCCAGCTCCCTAATGCAGAGTTGCTGTGGGTAGCAGCAGTGTATGATTATTTCCAGGTCCACTGTCAGTCCAACTCTATACTGAAACCAGAGGCAGTGTTTCTGAGGGAGGGTTTTTACCATATACTGCTAAAAGCATAGAGGTTAAAACAGAGATTTAGTTCCCTACAGTTAATCCAGCACTTAACATTTAATGACAAGCTTGGTTCTGTGTCAGAGAAATGAATTTATCATGTCTTGGCAACTTCTCACTCAGCTCTTCTCCACATCCCCTTCATCCCAACCTCTGCCAGATGTCTGCCTACTGCAGCAATAACAGTCCCTGCTGGGAGGCTTCAAGTGATAAATGTTTCAAAGAGCAGAAACGATGCTGGCCTGGACTTGTGTATACCCAGGACCACTTTGCTTGCACTAGCTCCCAGAGATTGTCTTTGTCCTGTCGTTAGAAATAGCTCTCTTGCCTTCTGCCTCACACCTCAGTCCAACTTCTGGGTGCAAGTCTACCACAAAGGGTATTCTTAAGGTATTTCTTAGTACCTCCTTAATTAATTTCATGAGATGGGAGGCTTAGGTTGGGTGTTTGGCCAGGTGAGGTGCCTGGGTGTCCTGTGAGGTGCACAGGCTCCCCAGGTCACAGCCCCAAGCTGGGCTGAGGGCAAGAAACATCAGGATGATGCGCTCTGATTTGGCTGGACCTCTGTGGAGCCAGGAGTTGGATGGATCCTATGGTCCTTACGGGTCCCTCCCAGCTCAGGAGATTCTGTGGTTCTTAGCTGTAAGGGGCAGAATTTGGGAAATGAGTGTGTTGGCATTAAGCTTTTGGTCTCTGCAAAAGGTCTGGAAGCAGCAGCCGTTCGGGAAGCCGAGGAGGCTGTGCATTGCCGACTGTGTGCAGGTTTCAGTCTGGGAGCAGCAGGAGGAAGTTTGCTTATCACAAATGTTCAGTTCACACCAGACTTGTGTTATTTCTGCTGGGAAATCTAGGAGGTGAAGCGAGCCAGTGTTTCCACAGTGTAGCAACGTGATGAGACTAAATGGCAGAACACTTGCACTGTTGAATATTTAAACGGGTGTCAACTCCTTGTTACTTTGGGAAAAGGGAAGAAAAACAAAACCCTCAACATGTTTTATGTTGCCTTTCCTCATGACTGGGAAACAAGCTCATCAGTGGGCACCATACAGGCACCCAGAGCAGAAAGGCCGTTTGGTCAGGGGCTCTTTGTAAGGTTACTTTGCCCGATAGTCACCAGCTAAAATCTTGTCCAATTGCTGATTCTAACCTGTCATAGGTGGTTGGTGGCTTGTGGAAAATTAATTTGTGGGAAATGTGTCCTGATGCATTTTTCTTTGAACAGATCTATCCACTTCATTGATGGTTGTTGTAACAAGGCTCCCACAGAGTCATAAGTTTACCACCTTTTCTTTAACTTGACTTGAGTTGCTCTCTCCCAGAATCAGGAGTTTAGCACATGCCACTTAAGTTATTCCTCATTTTTCTGCCCTTTCTGAGTTCTCTCAACATGTAACCTTCTCATGTAAGAGATGAGAAAAGTATTATATTGTTCTTGTTCTCTTCTACTTAAGATATAGCCTATGGACTTGAACTAAAAGTCATGTCTCTGAGAGAAGCCACTTTCCTGTTTGGCAGGAGGGGTGGTGATTTTAATAACCACTGAACAAATGGGTTAAAATAGAATTTAAAAAACCCATACCCAAACAACTTTACACCTTGGAAGGAAAATACAGCAAACTTTAAAACTATGGCATCTGCTGAACAGTTACTAGTTGTCCTCACAGGTGGCTTGAGGGAATCCTGATCGATTGGTCACAGCATCCACAGTATGTTTTACAGTGCAAACACAGACCCGAGGTGTGTGTGGATGGGCTCAGATGGACTTGCAGGGAGAGGAGAATTCAGATTTAAGCAATAATTTGCAGCCACCTTAAAGACAGCAACAGAAATAAGCAGATGCAATTTGTTCCTCTTGCGCTGCTGACAAGAGAACCGTGCAATGCTGTGGGCAAAGACAGCAGCAGGCTTGCTCCTGCCAGCTGTTCTGTGTCTTGAGGGAACGTGTTGATTCACTCAGTTGACTCAGCTTAAGCCATCCTGCAGTAAATATGACTCTTTACTCAGACCCAGGCACTTAATGACCACATCGGGGGTAATGTTCTTGGTGCCACACTTTCACTGTAGCATCATAACACTTTCTGATGCAGGGAAATAAACTCTGACTCTTCACCCACAGCCATACCCTGTGTTGGTTCCCTGTGTTCAGCCACCGTGCAGTTCAGAACCAAGGACATGGGATGAGCTTTGAGTAGTGGCATCTTGAGAATGGCCACAGGCAAACAGGAGATGCTGGAGCAGAAGAAGGCTGACAAATTGTGGTGATAGTTGACATTTCTAGAAGGGATGGGGATTGATGTATCAGGTTCTAGGTGCTTGAGTCAGTCACATGAGTAATGGGTGAAGTACATTCATCTTGATATCAAGATCAACTAAACAGCAGACAGGTAATAATCTGTAACCTCTGATGTCTACTCCAGGGTTCTTTATATTAGCACTCTTGTCTTCTCCCTCTGCAGTCTGTCTGCTGTTAGTCCAGCTCAGCCTCAGTGCCATATTCCTCTTGAAACTCCTCCCAAGTAAGAGAAAAAACATCTACTCATACATAGATACTATTGTGAGGGTTGTTTCCTTAACTAAACTCAGCTTTCCTGGCTATAAACCCCTTTGGTTCCTTAGAGGTGAAGCTCCAACAACAGAAATGGTCTCACTGCTGCGTGATGCTTAAAGCTCAGGGTGCTGCTTGGGAAAAGAGCTGTGGGAAAAGGTGATGTTTAGGTTTGGATGTGTAATGACAGAGGCATTGTCTTCAAATGATGCTTCTCAAGTTTTTTTTCTTGTAATTTCTGTTTAAAATACCCTCTTTAATTTCTGCATAACCTGTTTTCTATAGCTTTACCTCAAAAAGGAGGTGAACTACTATGTAGTTTAGAAGAGTTACTTAATGTGTGCCTGGGGAAGCATACCAGAGGGATCTGACTTCATATCATTGATATTTTTCAATACTGTAGTGTTGATTGGAGATTGAAAGACTTTGTGTGTAGCCTACTATTAAATAATAGGCACACTAATTATAGTAAATATGATGGTGCGAACACAGTGACATTGTTAAAGTTAATGACCCAAGTCATTGCCATTTAACATACCTTCTGAGGTTCACTCAGCTGAATTAATTGCATTGTTGGAAAATGCTGAGTGAGTTGGTTCCCCAGGTCTTGCAGCAGTGTCTTAAGGGGCCTGAAATGCTGAAACAGCCCTTGCTGAGAACCCTGGTATTTGCCGGGGGGGTTGTCAGATTTTTTTCTATATCATTTGTGGTTTGTAACTACACCATGTGATTAATACACTTCTAAAGATGATAAGAAGGAAAATACTTTGGGTTGGGTTTTTTTACCATAAAGGCTTTTTGGTCAGAGACGTGTGTGTGCATCCTCCCTCCCTGCTGGTCTGTGCTGTTCTGTTTGTGACAAGGGATGGCCCCAGGAGATGGGGGTTCTCTTCCTCATTCTACCAGGTTACACCAGTGTGACCTTTAGCAAATCGTTTTCATATCTTCCTGTGTGAGATCACTGGCTGTAAAGGCAGAGGCAGTAACTAGCTGTCTAAAATATTTAAACAACCCTTGATATGACCTACTCTGAGCAGCTCTGAATGCCCTGTGTTATTTAAAGTATTTATCTTGGAAGCTCACCTGTGATGCTCGTGTTTTGGCAGAGCTAATGAAAGGCCACATAACTTAGGAGTTAATAAAACAGCCATAAGACAAGAGGGAGCAAGGACATGAGAACAGATTAACCAGGTCTCAAATTAGCACTCTTAACTGTTGGATCATTCATCTGGTGGCCCTACTTTCCAGGTTAGCAAAGTTCAATTGACTGATATTTGTGACGTGCTTATGATAAAGCATAACAGAAGTTCAGAGGTAGGAAGGGTACTTAATATGCCAGCAGGCAGTGGGCTGTGTGCAGCCCTGTGCTAATAAACTGTGCCCAGAATTCACAAGAAACCAGCAAAGTTACTTGCCCACCATTCTCCATTGGAGTTATGAATTTTTCTGCTGGCTGACAAGGAAGCACCTGGGGGTTGTGTGTGAAGCACCAGGAAGCTCCTTGTCCTGGTTCTTTGGCATTTTGTCTTCAGTCAGGTGGTTGATACTCAACTCTTCAACAGCGAAAGTGGGCAGAAAATCTCAGCCTGGCTGTCTTTTGTTCCCACAGGTGAGCACACTGCCTCACAAAGCTTCCCAAATGGCTGTCAGGTTGTCTGGCAAATCTACAGCAGATTAGACTGAGTAGAAGGACAGGTCTGTGTTCTGGAGAGAATTGCATTTAAATATGACTTTAAGTAAATAAAAGACATTTAAACTGGTAATGATGCCCCTGCCTTTCTCTAACCCCACTTAACACTGAAGGATCACAAGTAATTGATTAGTTGGATTTAGGGGCTTGATAGCATTTTTATGTAAATTAGCAATTGCCCCTCCAATGATGAAATATGATGTCTAGGAACAGAGTAATATCAGATTAATTTGTAGTTTATGTATCCTCCTTGGACGTGGCACACAAATTATAAATGCAACACTGAGTGCCCTTAGTGAAGCTCCTAGTTGTGTTTACTGACATGAAATAAAGAGAGAGATCAGTTGATGATCATAAATATGTCCCAACGGATTGGAAATACACCCCAAAGAAGACAGTTAAGTAAATATGTGGCTAAGGCTTGTCCTTGAGGTATGTGCATATTCTTTGGATGATAGCAGAGGTTTTGTTGGAAAAGGAAAGTGTCCTGGAGAAATAAAGCCAAGATGTTATCAAGGTGGTTTTAATGTGAAGAAGAGAGGCAGACCTGTGCTGCTGCAGTGCTTTTGATCAGCTGAAGGATTTGTTATTTGTGTAGCATCACCTCTATTTGCAAGACCGAACCCTGGGTCTGAGACTTGGGAGCCTTTGGCTGGCCTTTCTTTTTCCTTCCTTTTCCTTTTATTAATCTTTTCTCTCTGCAGTAAATTTACCTCTGGCAGTAATTTCACCCATGCTCCCTTGGTGAAGTTGCAGCTACTTAAAATGCTGAAAGAAACGAGGCACCAGATAAGAACAGAAACAGCTGGTAAAGTCAGACCTTAAAGAGGATCTACGTACACTGCTTCCAGTTTCTAATCTGGTGCCTCTGGCTCGTTCCAAGGCAGAGATACAGTTTTCAGGCTGTGTGGTGAGCAGAGGTATCCGGGCAGCATGGCAGGCAGCAGCTGATGACAGCCCAATCTCCTGAGTGCCCAAACATCCAACCAGTTGCTGTTCAATTTTCCAAACCAAATTTTGACAAGAGGCCTCGAAAGCACTCAACCTGCTTGATTTAATTTAAAGTCTATTAAAGACCTCAGTTTGGTTCTGAATGTGAAAATTAACATATTTAAACTCTGCTGATTGCCTTTAATTTCTACGGCGATGTATCTCTTTAAGCCAGCAGTGTATCTCTTTTCCTTGAGGACTCGATGTTTCAGGAGCCTGTAATATTAACAATTAATGCTCAGATTTCTAGGATGGGTTTACTCTAATTTTAATAAAAGGCCTCAAAGGAAGGGTCAGCGAACTGTAAGAAATCAATCTTTCATAAGCAGTCTTTGGTTCTCATTGAAATATTTATGAATGATAAAGCTATCCTGACAAGGCAAAGTTCAGCACAGAGGCCACTTGTGACAACATGACAAGGTTTCATAACAGACAATGTGTATAATTAAAGCAAGGATGTACAATGAAAGCAGAAGATGTGTCCGTTCCATTACATGAGTCTTCAAGGAGCAGTAATCCGATGTGACTGTGTACTGGGAGGCTGCTCTCCAGTTTAGTGCGATAGAGGCTTCCCTCACTGTGAGCAAGTGAATAAAAACTATTAATTTAAACTTTTCTTTAGTATTTCTTAGCTTGATGGATGAACAGAAAAGTTCTGAAGTAACAAATGCACAGAACCTCATTTGAGCTTTGCCCCGAAGGCGGGATGTATAGTTCTTCTGTTGTATATACATGACATGAGCTGAAATCACTGTCAGCTCGTGAAACTTTTGTGATGTAGGAAAATGTTTGCTCATTTAGAACGATGCTTAAGTCATTCACATGTTCAGTACAGAGCTGGGATTAGAAACTCTGTGTTTCATGTCCTGGTTCCTGTGAGTTTCCTTCACGTGGCTCTTGCAGATCTGTCCAGCTGTGTAAATGTACATAATGGGTTAGGCCAACCATTCTTCCCCTTCCAGCCCACAATCGCTTTGGCTGTGCAGCCTGGCATTAAATCTATTTTGTCTTGTAAAAAAAAAATAAAAAAATATGGTTAATAGCTTTAAAATCTCCTCTCAATTTAGAAATGGGGTGGGTTTTTTTCATCTCCCAAGTTCCACAGACTAAATACAAACCACATTTCAGCTTAAAACATTGGAAAATGTTTGCAAGGCAAGTAAATAAGTAAAAGTCAGCTGCACTTAACCACTTACTGGGAAAACCAGTATGATTCTGTAGTATGATTACTGTACTTTGAGCTTCCTGAAAAATCTCTTCTTGTGCAACATTTTACACTGGGTTTTCTTCCTTTTCCTGTGAAACTGTTGCATTTACTCCTGGACGTTAGACTGTCAGAGCAGATGTGTCCTAGCTTGAGAATTTTCCCTGTTTGCACCCAATGCAGCATTTAATAGGTTTGGTTGACATCAGGGTCCCACGATTGGAGGTCAGGGAAAGATGGAAAGTTTGGGAAAGACCTGCTCTATATGAGTATATTGAGAGTTGCCCCAGCTGTTGTGTTTGGAGTCACGAAGAGCAGACAGACAGAGTGTTTGCATTGCCCACTGCAGATGTCCAGTGCATCAGCGTTCAATTGTGATGGGATTTTACATCTGATTTAACATTTAATTTATGTGTGAAATCCCTGAAAAAACGGTTATTGTTTTAAAAACATGGAACCTCGTGCCTTTGCCGACTCATGCAGTGGATAGTGAGTCTGGGTGTAGGAGGTGAGTGTCCTGGCCTCTATTAGGGAGCCGAGTGAAAGGGTACTGTGAATATACATCACTGCTAGTGTGTGGGTTATTACCATTTCTTTAAGAAGGAAGGACATCAACAGTATCCCTCAGATATTTTAAGGGATTAACTGACATTATTGGGTAGTACCTAAGGGCAGGTCCCACCTCTGTGTTTTGTCTTCAGGTTCACGTCTCTTCCACAGCATTTTTTTTATAAAAAACCACTTCTTTAGGGCATGGCTAGAGCTTTCTGCTTTCCATTTTCCTACTTTGATCCTGTCCTTTAACCGTAAGGAAGCCCCTCCTCTCCTTTCTCTGAACCCTGTCCACGTCCTCACCTCCTCAGCCATTCCCTGCAGCTCTCCCTGTTCGCTCCTATTCTGCACTGCACCCTGCCAAATTGACGGCACCTCTTTTACAAGCATTGCAGGAGGCATGGCTTTGATCCAGGTATCGGCTGTAGTGTTATTGATTAGAGCAATTGCCTTGGCAACTAAAAAAACTTCACTTAAGTGAGCTTGCTTATTATGTACTGGTTTTATTTCAGCTTTTCAAAGCTTTAACTGCTCATCATGAGTTAATAAGACACACATTAGTTTTACTTTTTTATTTTACCACTAGTCTTTGCAGAGCAGCTTTCACATTACAGAAGTGATGTGATTATACTTTGAATTTCTTACTAGTTTCCCCTCACTTTTTCCTCCTTCCTTCACTCCCAATAAATAACAGGCCAGAATTACCACCTCATTTTGCTTTCAGGAAGGACTCTTGCAGTGGCTTCACAAGTTACACTTGCAAGCAGACTGACAGTAACAAAGCACAGCATTGTGTTCCACAAATGAGAAATGTGAGGTGAAATTGCCTTAGTATAAAGCACCACCCAGGTGGGACTGACCCTGAGTGGAGTCACTTGGTGCCTTGAGGGTCGCTGCTCAGATGGACTTCTGTTGAGGTGTTGGTTGGTATAACGTCTGGGTTTTAGAGCTAGGAGACAGGAACTGCTTCTGCACTCCCTGCCACTGTACGTGTCGGTTCATGTAACTAAGATTTTAAGGTGATGGAGTGGTAGCTGGACTCTCCAGGTTCTCCTCTATGGTTCAGGCACCATCCAGCTGGTGCTTGCAACTGCTTTGCATTGGGACAAAAGATCTTGGGTCTACAGAGTAGAATCCCATATTTGAAGCTTTGGCTTTCTGGTTGCTAAATGAGAGGTGAAGACGTGATGATAAATGTTTGTCAGTGGGGAGAAGTGTGGATTTTCAATTGCAAGATCTTACTGCTTATTACTGACTTGAATGACATTTTTCCACAAAGGCTGTTGAAATCAATGCATAAAGGAGGGAAGGAGAAAGCTAGCTAAATTGCATTACAGAACACAATCTACATCACAACAGGAATACATTAATTATAGAATAAAATTAGCAACCTTCTGCTAACAGAATAATGAATATTTGTAAAGGTTTATTGTATTAAAAAAAGAATAAAGAAAGGAGAAGCCCTAATTGTGTGTGTTAATTCACAACCTCATCACTATTGTAAAAACCCTAAATGTGAACAAAGCAATAATCTCCCTTGTATTCTTGGAAACCAACACAAACGCTGGTTATCCGTTGCCATTATTTCAGCAGATCCCATCTTAATTACAGTGAGAAACACAGGGAATAAAAGAGCCATTTCAGATTAGACAAAACTATTGCTTCCCTAAGCCTCTTAACGTTAGTTCTTCCTGGGGCTTGTTTTGTTCACTGCTGTCCTACTCACCTTCATGGGAGGGTGAAGGTACTGCTGGGGGTGTCAGTACTCAGCAGCACCTCACATCTCAGCTGGCTTCATGGGGTTATCATGTAGCAAGAAGGTTTCTCCAACTCTAAGTATTGTTTGAGACCAAGTCACGTTATTATTACTTGCTTTTTATTATTTATTTTTAGTGGTAGTGTGTAGTTGTAGTGCAGATAAAGTATTTATCTGATTTATTTATTTATCTATTTATTCTGTGTAATATGAGCTGGGGAGCTGCTTTGGCAGGGGGGTTGGACCCGATGATCTCTTGAGGTCCCTTCCAATCCCTATGATTCTGTGATCTACTTTCTTTATTTGTCTAATTTATCTAATACCTATAAAGTATCGCTCTAATTTTTTTAGGAAAAAGGTAGTTGTTTGCTTGTCTGATGAGCTCTAGTCAGCGTACCTCTCCAAACAGCTGCCTGGTGCTCTGTGCTTACTCGAATATTTAACATCATGACCTGAAGAACTACCAAATGCAACCAACCTGGCAGAAACCATGACAGTATTTTCTTTGTCTTTTGGTGTTAGCAAACTGGTAATTTGTGGTAAATGAGGTTTGCCAGTCCCTAGTCCAGCTAGTTGCAGATGCTGTTGTGTGGTGATGCTGTACCGATGCCAAAATAAGCTGCTGTGAGTTCCCTGTCGCTCTGCCTGTCTAAGGCACTTGTCACTGCCTTGGGAAGGCACGATGCAAAGGGCCAGGTCTGAGTGCTGCTCGCTTCTGCCCGCTAACCCAGCAGGGCTGGATCTCAACACTAAGCAGGACAGAGCCATCACAGGACATCCCTGCCACTCCAGTTCTTGACTTAGAGATGAACCAGTTCGTTCTGCCCATCTGAAGGAGCTGTATTCCTTCCTCACCCAGATAGACGCTGCCATAATCCTCATAGCACTGGGCTGCCTGCCAGTACATTTTTTAAGTGTATTGCTCCCGACTTGTGTGTTCATCTTACTTGTAACATGATTGATCTCAGTCATTGGGCCAGAAATGCCCTTCCAAATTGTCACTGCTTAAGGGCACCGCTCAGGGAAAATACAGACACAAATCATCCCCCAAAATAAAAAGGTCAACTAGTATTGAATTAGTTCATTTAGAACTCTGTGGAATTAGCAGTGTACTCTTAAATTGCTTCTTGATTGAGGACTTTTGCCTCATTAATCCTAAACAACCTATGAACACCGTTAAAGTCTAACAGAATAATGAGTGAGGCTTCAGAGACCGCGCAGACGCACCGTGCTACGGGAGGCGATGGGCTGTTTGTAATACAAAATGCACAAGCAGCAGCACAGTGTCTGTGGAGCAGCAAGCCCTTTGCTGTCTGTAATGAGACCATCCACCCCCTACTTTTTGCCTTGATAAAGACTCAGAGGCTCAGGTTGGTAAGCTACCTCCAAATACCCATAGCCCAGATTTTTCTAGCATAAGCCAGAAAGTTCTGAGAAGCAGGGGAGTGGAAACAGGGAGTGTTAGTGCAGACATAGCCCTGTGTGGCTTTGGGACCAGTTTGACCAATTTAAGCCCAGATGGATAGGCCCAGAGATTTCCCCCTAAGGTAAACGAGTAGGATGCTATTTGCCTTCCTCTCCTGGCATTCATGCTGTAGTTTCTCATCTAGTTCCCTCCTGGCTTCTTGCGTTTGCCCCAGTGGATGTATCTTCAACACCACCACAGTCTTCTGGCATTCACTATCATTAGTTATTGTCTTTGTTTCTCACCCCCTCTTCCTCCCTCCAAAAAGAAAACCTGTTTAGTTTTGCTGCTTTTCCATCCTTGCTGATGGCTGTGTGACTAGGTAAACGTACAGATGTTGCAGGTGTTGGCCAGTTTATGACTGCTGCCAGCTTAGTATCGTGGTGTTATTGGATTTCTCCATTTTGTTTATTAATATATTCATCCTCTCCCATCCTCTCCAGTCCCCTTACCTTCCTCATCTCTGTCAAAGAGGAGAGCTCTGCGGTGGGTGGTCGAGATGTCACCAGCTCAGCCAAACACCACTCGCTAGCCTTGCATGTAGAAAGAGCAATTCACCTGTGTGATGATGTTGCTCTAATCTTCCTTCACCCATCTTCCTAGATGCTGTTTGTGCCTCTGACCCAGAGCTGCGTGTGTAAATGAGACTGTAAACCCTTCAGCTCTGGGAGCAGGGCTTTTTTTTAAACTGCTCTGTAAAATACCTCAGAAAATTTCTAGCGCTGTTATGAATAATAATGAGCATAACGAGGCAATTTCCCTTGTTAGTGATAAAACAAAAAATAAAATCCTGAAAGTGTTGGGGAGGTTGGAGGGAGTTACTACCTTCCTCTTGCAACTTGGCCACACTCAGATGGAGCACTTGTCAAGGAGCCAAGGAAGGGCACTGGCTTATTCCCTTGGTTTCCCACCTCCCCCTTTCCATGGCATCAGCACTTGAGTGGATTGCTTCCCTGTGTGTCTTCACAGGTAACACCCCCTCCCATTGCTGGTTTTTTTTATTATTTTATTTTATTAATGTCAAAAGACATTTTCAGCCCTGCGGGGGACAGGCAGCATTACTGTCTGGTCTCATGGTGAGTTATTAATTTAACCCAAAATTTCAATTTCAGATAGCCTGAGGTTAGTCTCCTGCATTGGCAGCCCCTCATCATTCCAATAGTGTCCCTAGTAATAACCTTTGCCTGCCTCATTACCTTTTTGCATGCATAATAGCACCATGTACCGTGGGATTAAAATAAGCAGGCATAGAAATGGTGCATGGTTGTCTAGGATATTTCATAATGGTTTCTTCACCTGTTCAGAGAAATGAGTCTGTTCAGCATGTAACTTATTCTTCAAGGAGTATCGGGGGGGGAAAGGGAAATGCACTTTGGAAAGACCAACATCCATATTTTTTTGTACACATCTGTAATCTCTGTAAACTGTATTGCAGGGTTTTAATGAGGCTGCTATTTGCAAAGATCTTTCTCCAAGTGTATTAGATGGCAGAGACTATTTTAAAAAATGAAGAAAAAAAAAAGTAATTAGTGAAGGAGAAAATGCAAGGAAAAAAAAATCACACCACCTTTTCCTAAATCAAATTTTAATTGAATTTGTATGCGGCAAAACTGTTAAGTTCTTTTTCCCCATAAATGTTAAGTACAGAGGTTTCACCACTCTATTACAGCCTCATAAATTAGTTTGATCATAACAAAACCTTTAAACAACAATTGCTTCCTCAAAAAGTTGGTAAACTGAGCCTGAGCTTAATGTACTGTCTCTTCCCTTGCAATTTACTATTATTGATGCTTTCATAAAACCAGCATCTCTGTGGCCTGTTTCCTCCCCAGTCCCAGTTCCTTCAATCCAACACTTCTGTAGATGGCTGTGATAAGCAGAAGATTGTGATAATGAGTAGTAACTAATTGCTAGACATGGGCAAGCTTCTAAGCAGCAAACCCAAATGTTTCCAGGTAACGAGAGGGAAAATATATCTGTATTTATGTGAAATGGGGATAAGGAAATTGAGGGTCCTACATTCAAAACTGCTCATCACCCACAAATGGTATGACATTTCTCAAAAGACCTCTGCTTCTAATTAGCACCTTCAGAAAGTCAGATCATTTCACAAGACATGCACATCCCAGCAGCTCCTGTTACTCACAAGACTGATAATATTCACTTGTGTGTTTTCCAGTGGGCCTCAAGGAGGTAGCTGTGGATGCTGTGTCTTTGTAGCGTGCAACTCTTGGAGTGTGAGGGAAAGTGATGTCTTCCTACAGGGGGATGCGAGTGTGGTTTGAAGGGCTCTCTGAGCAATAAAGGGAGTTACAGCAGTCCAGATGTGAGGGATGTTTGTGTGGGGAAGGGAATGCTGGAGGGAATGGGCAAAGTGGGAGGTTTTGTTTTCACTTGTTTGAAGGGAGCGTGACCACTCCGGCTGCAGCGCCAGTGAGTAGGGAAGAGTGAGACCTTGCAGCTCAAAGGATGCTGTAGGGGAAAGGTACAATCAGAGCTCAAAAAGACAGTGCCTGGCTGGGCAGGGAAATAGAGATAACAGGAGGAGGGAAGTGATGGTGTGACTGTGAGAATGAAAACGCTGCCTTTTGTAGTGGGCTTCTCTTTCTAGGATATCCCTGTCTGCACTGGGGAAATATTATAGCTTTGCATATAAAAGATAAGGAAGGACAGTGCAAGGAAATGACTATTCCAAGTATCATAGATTTGTGAATTGATTTGATCTTCATGTTCCCAGGTCTGTAACTACAGTATAAAACTGTCCTTTTCCTCCCTCTGTGGGAGTCAGATAGTTTATGTAATGTATATCCATCTTTATGTGCTGTTTTATAGAATCATGATTTTTCCATTCATATTTTATTTAAATGATAATTTCCATTTAATATTTTTACTACATTACAAGGAGCATGATATAAAACGACATTTTAATTTTTACTTTTCCTTTCAATAATGGGTGCCCTCACTTTTCTAGCAACAGACCCCAATCTTTATGCATATATTCTTCAGAAATAGTAAAAACAACAGTGAAGACAGAACCAGCAACAGCCTTGAAATATGCACCAAGGAGAAATGTGTATAGGTAGCATGGTGTCTTATTCCATAATAGATTTTCAAATGTTATCTTCACTTTAGTCCATTATCAGAGAAGCTGAAGTTGTTTCCTTAAAGGTTAGTTCTTCAGTATCAAAGGACGGTCATGCTGAGCAGCATCGGGCATCTTCCACCTGTCTATAGAAAAAGTCTTGAGGAGTTGCAGTGGCTTTTGCCATCAGTGTGTTGATCTCCAGTTTGAAAAGAGCAGCTACTCTGCTCCTCCTTGCAGAGTATAGCAAATAGGAGAATTGGTTATCTGCTGAGTCCATTCATATGGCTTCATCTTTAGGAAGTCATATGGCTGGAGGCAAAGCCAAAGAAACTGTGAGGACAAGGTTCTGGGGACCAGCAGTGCCGCTGAACTCATTCTGCCTTAGCTTTTATAATTTTTTGTCTGGTTGGTTTTGGTTTGTATTTTTTTTTGACTGTGGGTGCAAGTGTCATGTCTATGGGCAATGGAAATTCTGGAATAGAAGTTATAGTGCACCAGAGAAAAGGGAGCTGAGCAACACTGCACAGAGCAGGTGCTCGCAGGGCTTTTGACAAACAGGTATGGTCAGCAGAAGAAGCTGAAGAGCTGGCAGGGAAGGGAGTAGTGCCCAGTAATGGATTTAGGTGTCTCTGTCTGCAGTCCTTCAGCTGCTTTACCTTTCTCCCAGCTAAGAATTGTTAAGTCCAGTCTTGCAACCTCCAGCAGTGGTACATGGAAGTCTCTGAGGGGAATGTATTACCAAGTTGGAAATACGGAAAAATCGTAGGATCATGGACTGCCTTGATTTGGAAGGGACCCATAAGGATCAGCGAGTCCAGTTCCAGAAATCCACTTAAGTATCTCTGGTTTTCTGTTTTTTACTTATTTATAGTTTTCTCTGATTTAGGCATCTGCATTGGAAACTTGCATAATCAATCACCAGTACTCAGCCCTTGAAAGCGGATGCACGTCATGTTTTATAGAATGATTTGGTTTCACTACATTCATTACATTCAAAACTCAACTAGTTGCAAAGACTCAGTTTTCTTCCTACTTTACAGTACAAATCTAGCTCTTGAAATCACCAGAGGCAGCTTGGTGGCATAGGGAATAATGGCTTTAACACTACCAAAGATGCTCTTTGTGATGGTGGAGGTGCTCCCAGCTCTGTCTGCTGCTTTCCCTGGTTTGCTGGAAAGTGATGAATAATCAAATGGGTCATTTCTGCTCAATTGCTGTAATTTATCGTCCTGCTGAATCCAGATTTTCTGAATGTTAATGAAAAAAATACCTATCACACCAGCTCCTGCCATTCTATTTTATGACCTTATTAAATCTTACACTTCCTTATCATGTGGTGACAATTACTGGAGTATAGGACAGAACTCCTTCTCTGCATCAACCCTGGCATGTGCACTTTCTCTTGTCACCAGTGCAGGCTGAATGATTTAGACCAAATGAGCAGTCCTGAGAGATATTTTTACACCCCTGACAGGATTGTATAACAAGAGAAAGGCCATTAACAAATACAAAGGAATAAGCAGAAGGGAGAAGGCAGGTGAGGAATGGAGAAGTAAATCTTTAAATCTGTCACTTCATAATAAAATAACCTTCATGTTAAGATTTAATGAGCTGGTTATCCCACTAAAGAGGGAGGAAAATACTGTCATCCTGCTTATCCTGGGGATTCTTGGCCCAAGACGTGACTGCTTACCAAGGCAAGACTGGAGGGGTGGTGTGTGTGTGTGTGTGTATGTGTGCACGTATATACCCAGTGGATGGTCTCACTCCTTATTAGTGTGATGTTTCTGCCTCTCAAATCAACCCAGTGTTAGGAGTATCTGTGTCTGCAGGCAGAACAAAACTTAGGCTCTCTCTGCAGCGGTGTGGTGAGGCTGAATTACTTCAATAAATGACAGGGGTTTATTTTTATATACTCCCAGAAAGGCAGCATTACTTCTTTTCCATTCTGAGAATTTCTTTGCTTTTGCATTGATTTCAGTGGTTACTCTCAGCTACCCTGCTCATTAATTCTGTGGAAAAATTATCCTCCTAGCAGGCATGATTAAGAACTAAGAGCCCTCTTTCACAGCAAAGTATGCTTTACTACTAGATGATTCAAAACAAAACACTTTCAATATTTCTGATACGAGGAACTAATTTAAATGGCTGGCTTTAAACCTCATTTTGAGCTCTGGATTTATCAGAAGTTGGTTTTAAATAGTTATTAATACTTTTAAAAGAGCCACGCTAACAGTGTGGTTTGCCTGTTGTAATACATAACTTGCTGCCCTGAGAGAGGCAGCTGTCGTGTGGTCCTAGCTTATAAATGCAATCACAAAGCACTGTCATAGCCATACTGGGTTTTGAGCTGCCTTTGTCTTCTCACAATAGTACTGCATCATGTTTACAGTGTGCCTGGCGTAGTAGTGTTAGGAAATAATAACTGTATAATTATATTGCAGATACAGATCCAACCCCTGAGGAGCTAGCCACTGTGTAAGAAAGACTGTCTGTGCTCTGAAGAGTTAAAATACTATGAGATTGTGTTTATTTTTTTCCTTTTGGAAGGTAGTGGAGTTGTATGTAGCTTAGAGAAATCCAAGGACCCTGAAATCAGAGATCTGATGTGACACAAGAGATGTCACACAGAAGTGCACCCAGCTGGCCGTTTTCTTTTCCAGCAGGTTTTACTACCTTAAGCAAGCTCGTTGTCCTTTCCTAGGCTAGCAGGGTAATACTGTTCCACAGGGCATTAAACATTGCACAGTTAGGTGCTTTGCAGCCACCAGTGAAGTATTGTATTCAGTAAAGACATCTCAGCGATCCTCCCCTACAGAAAACAGCAGAGAAAGCAGCAGTTCAAAGCGCTCGTGATGTGCCATCTCATCCACCCTCTAGGTGCCTCCTCTTTGATCTGCGAGGTACTACATGGTGTTCTTTGAAGCGGGGTGGGGAGCCCGTAGAGTGGGAGTGCTGGTTGCTTTATGTTATCAATCACGTGTTTGGGAATCAAGGACAGGAGTCAGAGCGCTCGCTGCAGCAGAGTTCATGCTTTACTGTGTCATACTGTGAGAAGACAGAGTATCCTGATCAAATGCTACCCAATAATGATGAGTATTTCCAGCATGGCTTTTGGTGGTGGAGTAGGACTTGCCAGTGTTGGGGTGCGGGGGGCTGCATCTTTTATACAACCCATCTTGTTTTCCTAACGCTTGTGAGAGCTTCCCCCACACCAGAAACACACAGCCAAGTCACTTGAGGGCAGATAGTTTTGATTCCACATGAAGTGTGATGTTGATTGTCGCAGTTCTTAGCCAGTGGATCCTTTCTGACAGGACTTTCCAACCCTCTGACAGCTTTCCTGGGTTTCTGGAAGGGGATAACACTTCCAACTGCATTACCAAAGTTTTAATTAAAATGGAGAAAAGTCTGTAGTAATGTTTTCTTTCCTTCCTGTTGAGGGAAGAAACATAGAATTACAGATGCTTCAAGAGTGGGAAATGCTAGGGTGTCAAATCACCACGTAATGGTAATGTCAAACGTGGGTAATCTCTGCAAAATGCAGCACTGCAGTGGTGATTGAGCTCGCTTAGAGTCATAGACTGGTCTGGGTTGGAAGGGACCCCAAGGGTCACAGAGCTCCAACCCCCTGCCACAGGCAGGGACACCAACCTCAGGCCTGGAGCTACACAAGGTTGCCCAGGGCCCCATCCAACCTGGCCTTGAACACCCCCAGACACGGGGCACCCACCCCCTCTCTGGGCAGCCTGTTCCAGCCCCTCACCACTCTCTCTGTAAAAAACTTCCCCCTAATATCTAATTTAAACCTTCCTTCCTTTAGCTTTAAAGCTAAACAGCTTAGTGTTTAAAGCTAAAACAACTTAGGGTTGTTTGGGAGTTTTTAGTAGTGAAGCTTTCTGTAGGAAGGACTTCAGGCATTGACCACTGCTTGAGGTTGGAATCTGCTAGTGGCTGCTGTTACTTGGTAAATAAAGCTGACAGGGGAAAAAAAAGAGTGAACAAACAAAAACAAAATCTGGGAGAATAGCCTTGAAGCTGTGGTAAATATCGAACACTAACTGCATCAAATCAAAGCAATATCTCACAAGCAGAAGAGGAGGGGGGGGGAATGCAAATAAGCACAAACTCCTTAGCAGAGGACAGATTGGGATTTATTCAGTTTAGTTTAAATTAGTCTGTGGTGTTTGTAACCAGGAGTAGTTCTCTCCAGTGTAGCCTCCTGTCACAACAGAAGGGTTCGAGGATTTGAGTAAGCAACCAAATGGCCTTAAAACAAAACAAAAAATAAACACATGCAGGGAGAGAATCCATTTCTCTCCTTATCATGTCTCTGTCTACCAACCAAAACCATCCCTCCGACTGCATCCTCTATATGAGCACAGCAACAGCTGCTGGGAACACACTGGGGCAAAATCTTCAGGTCTATACAGCAGGGCCCTGAGGAAATGTGTCGTCCCTGAAGGAGCCTGGGGCCTGTTCAAGTGACCAGCCCTCACTCTAGTGGAGTCATGGCTTTGTTATTCCTCCCGGGTTCTGTAATTAGACTTTCCAAGTTCAGTGAAGACAGAACAGGAAGGGAAATGAGACAAGAGTACACACTGTACGTGGTGCTGGAGCACGGTAGCACTCCTGAGATGAGCTATCCTACATCCAGTGACCATATGCTGCTGCTTTTACTCGTTATTTTCTTCACAAAAAACCTTTAGGCTGTAGGAGGGTGTTAAAAGTTACAGGAAATGACGCAATTTTGCAGCCACATGAAACTTCATAATGCTACAAGAGCTCAGTTGAGGGTGAGTTTTGGGGACTGAATAGCTGCTTTTGCTTTCTGACTCTCAAGGTCTCCTTTAAGTGGTGTCAGTTGTTCAGTTATTGCTGGTATATTTAGGCTTGAAGTAGAACAGTCTTTTGAAGTGATGCTTTGCTGAACTCCTTCAGAATTGTTTGAAATCCACTTTACATAATAATTTCTGATATGCTTAACAATAAATAAGCCTTGGTCCTTCCTTGATGTTGAATGTATTGCCTTAGTTGTTTGCACTTTTGGAGTGGCTGCCCTTCCCAAAACATCTGCCACCCCTTTGTCAGTACCAGAACCGTGGTCCAATGACATTGACACCACCACCCCCATACACACACACTTTGTTCCTGGCTCTCTCTGCAAAAGCAGATAGCATTTATTTGTTCTGCTTTCCCTGTAAACACATGGATGCAGTGAAAGGAGGACAGCAGAGCAGAGCAGGAGTTGGTTCTTTGTGGAGTGTGACAGCTGCCTTTGGGGACTTGCAGCAGCAGCACTTACAAGACCAGGCTTCAGACCAATCCAATAGTTTTGGCTAGGTCCTCTGGTCATCTTTAGGTGGATATTCTGTCTAAATCTCATCTCTTAGGCTGTTTAAAAACAAGGAAACTGTGTGTATAGTGGTTGTATAAATTCCCCACCTGAATTTAAGGGCTATGTGG
This sequence comes from Laterallus jamaicensis coturniculus, assembly GCA_022605575.1. Lineage (NCBI taxonomy): Eukaryota > Metazoa > Chordata > Aves > Gruiformes > Rallidae > Laterallus > Laterallus jamaicensis. The sequence continues at coordinate 2,689,661 of JAKCOX010000049.1, read as the reverse complement.
TTTTGACCAACTGCCCTCAAAGCACATGTCTCTGCAGGGCTTTATAAAACCCCTCCCAAGCCAGCCTATTTGAGCTTGGGTGCTGAAATAACTTTACTAATCAGAATAGATTGGACCGTCCCTGTATTAAATACCATTTATTAGTCATTTGCATTACAGTCAAGATCTCCAAGATGTAGGTTTTATCTTCCTCCAGCAATGTCACCCAGCATTCACTATCTGCAAAGACAGATTAAGGCTTTATTATGCTTGAGCTGGCATTGTACCTGTGTTCAAACAGGTATCTATGAACAGCACGTGTTTTAATAAGCCTTAATTCTTAAAAGAATCCCTAAGTATGTATGAGATGAGGGGGATGAGAGTAATTACAATTTTAATTGCATTGGTAAAGATTACCTCCCCAGTCTGCAAAGGGGAAGATGCTGACACTAATAGTGGGTCGTAGCTGACTGCTTAAGAGACAGGGAATTATTCTCAATGTGGTAATGGTAACATCAAGGCTCTTTGCTGATCTCCCAGCTCTTCCAGCAGCTATGGCAAGAGGTTTGGGGGGAGAAAAGGAGTACTTACAGTTGTGCAGTGTCCTGAAGGACCATTTCTGTTCATGCAAAGGTGTGGGGTGTTAGTGTTTTGATGTTTGTGTGTGCCAGGAGATGTGTGGTGAGGAATGCAATCCCATTATTGAAGTGTGCTACTGATGCTAGTTTGGCTAGAAAGAGGTGGACCTTTAATCCCCAGCCAGATGACACTGTAATATTGGAAGAGGATGATAGGAGGGGAGCCAGGGCTTTTTACAGTGATAATCCAGCTCTCAAATAATCAGTTTCTGAAGGAAGCAAAGCAATTTAATTTGACCACCACGGACAAAGGAGCTGCATTTTACTGTGGCAATTTTATAATCAGAGGACAAAAAAAATTCACTTTATTAATGCAAAATGCCTTTGTGTTCTTGGCTGTACTAGATGCCTCTGGTTTGAATGTACCTGTGTGCAGCAGTGCCGAGGCTGTGGGCTGGCAGCTAAGCATGTGTGTGGGAATGTGGCACTAAACAGGAGCCCATCACCCTGCTCTGTGTCCAGTAGACACCATCCCTCTGCTTCGAGATAACCTGGCAGCAGCCCCTGCTCACAGTGTATTATCTAGAGCTGCTGTTCATTAAATCACAATGCAATGAACTTCTTTACAAGAACATACGTTATTTCTCTGCAAACATAATTAATTGTGACTAATTTCACAATGAATGTCAAAGGCAGTTACCGTGATAGTTCTATTTATTACAGAGGGTGCCCATTACATTATGTGGTGTAGGATATCTTGGCTGATAACAACTTAAATGCATGTAATGAAATGTTGGAAGGATGGCTTGATTTATAACACCTTGTCCTAGCATCTCTTGCTACATATGTATTAATAATACCTTTTATAACGTCTCAGTGAAGATGAGTGCTGTAGCCAGGCTCTCATGTTGTTGGACTGAGATATTTGTAGTTGATGCTTGATTTTTCAGCCTAGAGAAGACTAGGCTGCAGGGGGACCACATTGCAGCCTGCCAGTCCCTGAAGGGAGCAGAGGAACAGGAGGGGAATCAGCTTGTTCAAGGGCAGAGACTGGCAGGACAAGGGGGATGGAGGGAAGCTGGAGGAGGGAAGGGTTAGATTGGATCTTAGGGGGAAGTTCTGTGCAGAGAGAGTGGTGAGGGGCTGGAACAGGCTGCCCAGAGAGGGGGTGGGTGCTCCGTGTCTGGGGGTGTTCAAGGCCAGGTTGGATGGGTCCCTGGGCAACCTTGTGTAGCTCCAAGCCTGAGGTTGGTGTCCCTGCCTGTGGCAGGGGGTTGGAGCTCTGTGACCCTTGGGGTCCCTTCCAGCCCAGGCCAGTCTGGGATTCTATGATTGCATGTGTTAATGTGACTCAAAAGGCGTGTGGTGATGTGGCACAGCAAGGGGCTATGTATGTAGTATGTGTAGCAGAAAGCTGCAGGTTTTGCCTCACTTTTGGCTCTTTGTTTACCTGAAGGTACCATTTGGTACCTTTGGATGGCTGTAGGGAGGATTTCACAGGGGTGAAACCCATGAAATCCCAGGATTCTACCCCACAGTGATGTGCTGTTTCAATCCAGGCACCCATCGTTCCCCTTCTCCCCACGCTGGCATCCAGAGAGGTCCGTGTGTATGAGGGAGGTCAGTGCAGAAGATGCTTGTGCTCACTTGTCAGGTTGCTGAGTTTGGGTGATAGCTGCTTCTAATCAGAGGCTTTCTGATTGCAGGACTGAGCGAGCTATTTGCTGACAGGGTATTTCTGTTCTTTTAAGTGGGGATCCAAGGTTGTGAGCTCATCTGTATGGGGAGGATTAATCAAGACAATGAATTCTTATCTGGCATGTCCCACTAAAGGGTATTAAAAAATCAAAAGATTATATTTACATGGTAAATGGAACAGAACTTGTGGGTTTGCTTCCAGTGATACAGGATTTCAAGGTACAACCACTTGTTTAATGGAGCTGTTTGCATTTTAGAGGGAATTGTCAGTGCATAGACATACACAGAGAGTTTTGCATCTTCCAGCTTGTAAAAAGCAGAGTAATATATGCTGGTTCTGCAGTGCAGAGGGCAAAGATGTCCTAGGCCTGGAGCAGGGCTTGGACTTCTTGTAGATCCAGAAGTTCAGACAAATTTGTGATTTGGAGGAATACCTCCAATCACATTTTAGGCAGAATGTAACTGGCATTCTCTGGGTTGTGGTCCAGACTAGTGTGATACTCCTGAGTTGCTTCAGTGTTGTCAGAAAAGGGTAAACATCAGTTCTGCTCTTGATTTTGCAGGTTTTCTGCAAAAAGTTGCTCAGTACACAGTTCTCCAGCATAAAGTCCCATCAAAGACGCACCTCAAGAACTGGTGATGCATCCCAAGGCACTTAGTTCACAACATCTTGTTTTATCACAGAAATTAATGTGCCACACATACAGTAATCTAAGATGTCAGTAAAAGACTCTTTATTCATAAATAACTGATATGCAGCAATTTACCTCTGTACATTTATCTTCAAAAGGCTATAGCCATACAATTTTTGCAAACTCTACATAAAACATCCAAACTGTCCATTATTACTTTTTCAGTACAATATAACACAGCTGTTTGGCATTACCAAATATATATATGTATATATATTTATATATGTACATGTGCTGAAAAAAGAAGCCAGTGCAGCCTTTTCCAAGGAGTCTTTCCCAAGTATTTTACTGTACAACATTCAGAATTTACATTGATAGAACAAGGCACAGAAAGTGTGGTATGAAGCCAAGGCCATGCTTTTTATATTGTGTTCTTCTGTCTCTCTTCCCTACTCCTTCAGCTTCATACTAAAGAAAGCATTCAAACCTCTGCTCTTTTTTCAGTTCTAAACATACTGAAACCATGGGGAGAAGCAGGGGGGAAGGGAAGAGTGCTCAGTCAAATGAGCAAGAACCATTTTCAGAACCTATTTCATTGCCAAAATAAAGGAGCAGAAGAGAAAAACAGGTCTCTAGACAAATACTTGTGGGGTTTTTTCTCTTTTAAAAAATAATGTTATTAATGTTGTAGTTGATCAGGTTGGAAGTTTGAAGTTCCCCCTCCCCTTTTCACCAAAAGGCTGGTCAAAAAGTTTTGAAAGTTGGAAACTGCAATGGACATTTTACAGTTGGCTCTAGGCATGGAGAATGCTGTTTGAAGTCTCACCAGACTGACCAGCATCATGTGTTACCTCATCCAGGCTAAGTGCAGGTGTACACTTTGATGTTTGTGTACCTCTGGGATCAGCAGAATCCCAGTGGGTGTGAATCTGATTGATCAGGAGGTGGGAGGAGGCAGCTCCATCTCCCAAGTCACAAATTAGATGATGCCAGCCTGGGGTTCCCAAGGACCTCCCAGTAGATTATAGATGCCACATCCCTGAAGAGGCATAGCTAGGTGTGTGTGTGCTGCTTAGTGATGCACCAGGGAATGTGTGAGGGTTGGTAATGGTATCTGGCTTTAGACTGGAAGTGGAAAGCATGCAAAAGTCTACAGCTCTGTGTAAAACTGTTCCTCCCTCCAACTTCACTGCACAAATGGGGGAAAACTGAAGGATTTGCTTGAAAAGGGGTGGTCATGGTTAGTGGTCCAAATTTCCCTATGGGAAATACCAGGCTTTACATTGTTTTAAACTGCAAAAACAAAGCTTCAGTCAGTTCTCAGTGAGGATTTGTTAGGAAACATTCTTGTCCTCTGGATCAAAGACACTTGCTGTTAGATCCACGTCTTCCCCTTCCTGCTGTATCAGAAATAAAACTTGAACCAGGCTTGGTGCAGAACACCCTTAACTTCATGTTGTGCTACACGTTTCCTTTGGGGATCAGACAATAAGATTTATATACAGAGAGCAGATAACACAGGGGTTTGACATCTTCTCCAATCTGCAGAAGTACATTCTCAACCAAGGTTATCACACCAGGGGCAGACAAACTAAGTTAGCTGCTGACAAAACCACGGGTCTACAGTAGGTGAGTGTCTAATCTCAGTAGATTACAGCACACTACAATACAGATCAGGGATGGGCCAGCTAATCTCCCTATCCCATCGCTAAGTTTTCACAAGTGACTTCAGCTCTAGTTACCCTGTGACAGCAAGGCAAGGAGGCTACCCATTGAATCCTGGCTCACCTGGATTCCCTCAGAAAGCACAAACCAACTTAGTCAGTACAATTGAACAGCTTATTTAAAAGCAGCTTTTGCAATAGCTTGAAAATTACAATACAACCCCTCCCCACCCACGCCCCAGACAAGAAACACTAGTAGAATCTGTACTATTCACCTCTAATACAAAAAATATAGTGGCAAATTCCTAGACACTTAGTTTATTGTTGGACAGAACAGTGAACATGGATACGGACAGGTTTTTCTTTTACTTGCAGCAGTAAGTAGAACATCAGTTCTGTTTCCTGCACTGTGTTACTATCAAATGATTCTCTAAGTGATTCTTGAATCTTAGAGCAATTAATTAATTTTTATCCATCTTGGAAAGGAGATTGTTGCTACTGTTTATGCTTGTATTGGCAATGAGAGAAACGAGCTAGACTGTGCATTACAAGAACATGATTTGCCATCTTTCAGTGGCATTCTGAGTTTTATTTGTTGCTACAGGTATTGTGTGTTCTGTACTTGATATTTTTACTTACCCTACTTGCTCAGGAATCCTTTAAGTAATGACACTTTTAACTAGACAATCATTATATATCCAAGAATGGATATATGTGCCATTTTTACATGTGGCTGCAGAAAATCCACCAGCCTCTTCTGAAGCAGGAATAGTGCCAAGGGAGTCATTTTACCAAAAGCATATACCACAAATGAGCAACCCTTAGAAAACACACTTCAGTAGGTTTAACGTGAAAAAGGTTCTTAGTGAATAACATTAACCATCTCTGATGCTGGCTGAAAAGTGGGAGATCTTCCTAAGTGTAATTCAAATTAGTAAAAGAAAGGCAAGAAGGACAAATCTTCTGGTCACTAGGAACTTGGTAGGGACTTAAGAGTTTTGTGTCCTCCACTCAACAGCCTGCAGCAGTTCCTCACTTGTTTTAGCTTCGCTGTATCCATAAGCTATATTTGTTGTACTGGGCAGTATTACCTGGAATGAATCAGTTACTGAATGCTTTCAAACTCTCACCTAGCACCAGCTTTCACGTGGAAAAATAATAAGAATGGTCCTTTAGTGTGATGGTAATGCCTGTACACCAAGACCCCTGTTTTTGTGATTTATGCTGAATAAGTTTCTCAGCCTGCTGCAAGCTCTGTGCACCCACAGAGGAGCAGGCCAGCTGTTGCTGGAGATAAAAATAATAACAAACCCAGTTCCCTGTATTTTTAGAGACTTGTGTCGATACCTTTTCATCTGGTACAAAAAGCCCAATAAAATTTTTTGTAGGAATACAGCGTAGTTTTATGGGACTTGCACTGGTAAATGAAGTTGGAATTTAAATCTACAGAGCAGGGTTTCCTTTCCTTGTGGCTTTAAAGGATTTTAATGTAAACTAGTAAGATTGCAAAAGCGGTGTTGTAAAAGCTGTAAATTAGCTTTACGATGCTGCAGCCTGGCAGCGCTGCCAAGTGTAGCATTTTGGTGACTAAATTGTAAGTCATTTTTAAAATGCAACTATTAGTCTTGAATGACTTGCAGCAGAGAAATATCTGGGGAAGGTGCTTAGGAAGATGAAAATATACTAGATTCTTTGGTGATGTAAAATCAAAATGGCTCTTTTACCATCTCAGACTCGGGGCAGGAGATGGAATCTGAAGTGGGTGACATCATGTTTCTCTCTCTTTGACTTTCTGGCTTGCAAAGAGTTTTTAAAAATAATTTTTCAAGAGTCATAATTTATAAAACACAGGAAAGGACTAAATTTTTTATTTCTGGCCTTTAATCCTGCTTCAGATGCTCCTTTACACCTGTGTTTTGGATGAAAATATATTTATCTACACACACAGATGCAGAGATTTCCAAAAATGTTTAAATTATAGATGTTAAAAATGTGCTGCTGGAATTTTAAGATTGCTAATAATGTTGAACATACCTATTTGGGTAGCATTTGCATACAAATTCTGAGAGAAGACTGTATTGCAAAGCATCCTTACAGCAGGCTGGGGGGAGCTGGCAGAAGTCAGCTGCTTTCTGCTGTAGAAATAGGAAGCAAACACTGAACATCTTTTACTGGTATTGTTCAGCTGTTTGTTAATAGGAACAAAATCCACGTTGCTGCCTCATTTATATGGGAGCAGAAGTATTTTTACTTAAAATCTGGTTTAATTTCTCCATCTCTTGACCTGGACTGTGCATCAAAAAGGGGGGAGAACTGGCGTGAGGCGCTCCGAGTCCAAGTGCTCAGTGCTGTCAGTGCCGCCCCATGATGCTAATGCAGCACCACAGGAAGGAGCATCTGGAAGCAGGCGTGTGAATACCCACACATCAGGCAGTGCACACTGCAGGGGGAAAGGGAACAGAAAACAACTATAGCCTATTTTGCCACTCAAGGGTCTTGTTGTCCAGTACCTGCCTACCACTACCCATCCTCATCGCAGACAACAAACCATTTCCTTTTTTAATGACTTTGATGTTATCCCTGTCACCATGGTCTTTCTTCAGCTGCCCAGTTTTTCCTCACAGTTGTTATTTTCTGTATGCTCAGGATGTAGTAGCTGGAGTAATTTGCATAGTAAGTTCAGTTACTGTAATTCTCAGGCATCCTGCTCGCTCTCGTGGGCGTTTCTTGGGGCTTTATGCCACAGCAAGATCTTAATCCTCTGTGATTGATAATACTGGATGTGGGAACAGTAAGAAAT